>OZ018397.1:36686001-37310762 GCA_963969525.1 Ontholestes murinus
CAGAGCTCCTCGACTGTATGGATTTATTAAAATTCATAAACCTGATAACCCCATCCGTCCAGTAGTATCTTACATTAATTCTCCAGCCCGTAAATTAGCAGTAGAACTTAACTCCATATTCAAAACCATTACTAACTTCGCCGATCCTCATTCTATTAAAAATCCTGTAGAATTAACCAATAACATTAAAAACGTTTTTATCCCCAATAGTTGCAAATTAGTATCCTTCGACGTATCTAATATGTTCGCCAAAATACCACCTAATGAATGCATAGAATTAATAATTAAACTTTTAGATTGTAACAACGTTAACCCAGTAGTAAAGACAGACTTCATTAATTTATTAGAAACAATCCTAACATATAATTACTTCTCTTTTAATAACAAATTTTATATACAAAAAGAAGGCTTAGCAATGGGTTCGCCGTTAAGCCCGTTGCTAGCCGAAATCTTTATGGATAATCTAACAAAAGTAATTCTAAACTCCCCTCAAGGTAAAAAACATATTAAATTTTGGTATAGATACGTAGATGACATTCTTGCATGCTTTGAAGGTACAGATAGACAAATTAACAAATTTCTAA
This sequence comes from Ontholestes murinus, assembly GCA_963969525.1. Classification (NCBI taxonomy): domain Eukaryota; kingdom Metazoa; phylum Arthropoda; class Insecta; order Coleoptera; family Staphylinidae; genus Ontholestes; species Ontholestes murinus. Next base: position 36,686,586 of record OZ018397.1, read on the forward strand.
CCTTCCTTAACTCCCTACACCCTTCAATTAAATTCACAGTAGAATTAGAATCTGATAATAAAATCGACTTCTTAGAGTTAACTATAACCAGAACTAACAATAAATTAACATTTGACATATACAGGAAACCTACTTTCACAGATGCAATCATCCCGAATTCCTCGCGCCATCCATACAAACATAAAATAGCCAGCTTCTATTCAATGATATCCCGTGCATTCAAAATCCCTTTTAGTCCCACATCCCTTGAAAAAGAAATTAACACCATAAAACAAATAGCAATTAACAATGGTTATTCGGTCTCAATAGTAAATAAATTAATTAACAAGTTTAAAATATCAGAAATCCGTAAATATATTTTTGCAAGCCCCCCAACTAGAGAAAATAAATCTTACAAAACAATTACATACTTTGGAACCATTAGCAATAAAATTAAGAATATTTTTAAAAAACGAGACGTCAATATAGTTTTTAAGTCAAGTACCAAAACCTGTAATTTAATATTTAATGCTAAAACCCCCATCAACAAAATGTGTAAGTCAGGTATTTATAGTTTAACATGTCCAGATTGTAAAAGTGTGTACATTGGGCAATCAGGTCGTAATTTTAAAACACGATTAAATGAACATCAGAGGTCATTCAATTTAAAGAAAAATAATTCAACATTTTCAAATCACTTATTGGAATCAAACCATACTTTCGGCAAGGATGTACTTTCGGTAATCCATCTCGCCGAAAAAGGAGGTAAGATGGATTTACTGGAAGCCCTTGAAATCTACAAAGCGAAAATTAATCCCGGAATTTCCCTCATTAACGACCAGGTTGACCTAATGTACACCCCACTGTTCGAAGCATTGTAATAGGTATATAAATAGTTGTTATTCGTAATTTAAGTACTTAGTTTGATAATGATTACCGTGTAGTCGAAACTAGTCACTGAAAATAAAACTTAAAGTGGTATAAAAAAGTAAAAGTGTTTTCTTTATTCTTAATATCGAAATGTACCACCAAGTGAACGCCGTTAAAATCCAAGAAATAATAATTATATTCACATACATTCAAATTAAGTTTTAATTAATTCATTTTGCTACGCAAACCTACAGCAGTGTGATAATACATTTTTAACTTTTTGTATTTAGAGTTTTTAATCGAAATGTTTCTCCGTTGCCTCTACGCCTTGCAACTTCTTGTTTTAGCTCTTACAAGTAATTCCGCTGTTGTTTAGTTTTATCATTAGAAAATTACCGGACCAGTGTCTATTTATTTATTGGTTGATTTATTGAATTCCATAGTTTGAAAAGGTTCAGTTTGTGATTTTGTAATTATTTTTTATAGTATTTTATTTTAATCATAATGATGGTTGCGACCGTTACTATGTGGTAATTCATAATGAACACTGAATAAAACACTTACTATGTTTTTAACCACTATAAATTATAGTGGTTAAAAACATAGTAAGTGTTTTATTCAGTGTTTATTTTATTTTAGTTTCTTTTATTGGTGTATTTCTTGAGTCCATATTTATAACGAGTGGATATTTAAATAAAAAGTCAGGGTTCGTTTTGTACTTCTCGTTATTATTTTTTATATATTCTTTTGTACTAGTTTAGGCTTTATGGCCATCATCAGTAAAAAAAGTCTTATTGGTATATTATGTTGTAGTGTAGAAGGAATTTATAAATATTATTGCCGGGATGTCCATGCGGTTTGTGAACCCAACGACAGGACATATTTTCTACACATCTATTTAGTCAATAAACATATGAAACAACACAATTTAATCGCCCACATACATTTCTTTCAAAACACGTGGTGTATAACCAAAAAATTTCACATGTAAATAATTCTTATTAATTTACACTTAAAAATTTTACTTTGTCACTTTCCTTTTATCAATTTTTTTAAGTGATTGCAAACCGCGAGGCAGTCAGTTATTAAAGTTAATATGTATATGTAGGTAGGATGGGTGGCCTCGATCTAACTCTCCAGTCAGTAAAGCATCATTAAAAATTATTTGAATATTTGTATGAATACATCAATTAAAAATTGCAATTATTTTGTGTCTGTTTTCATTTTACAACTTCTAACTAAAACCCTCGATTATGTTTTACTGATTGGAGGGTGGGATAGTGGGCAAAGCAAGGGCGTTTCCAGCCAACTGGCTTAGGGGGGGTAATTTTAAAAAGAGAAAAAACTTAAATATTTTTATTATTCCATAAATACAATGCAATCAACATCATAAAATATAATTTATATAAAAACAACTATTATATAATAATAAAATATAATTCTATTATTTTTAAATTAAAACAAAATAATATCACACCAGAAATAAATATAGAACATATAATAACATAATAAAATATTCTATAAAATTTGTACATATTTGTCTAATCAATATTATTAAAAACACGATTTTAAAGTAACATCTAAATCTTCGCCAGTTTGTTGTCAATAAAACACTAGGTATTATTGTATTAAAATTGAACAAATTCATCGTGTTTTTAATAAATCTGTATTGCGGATCTGCAATAATATTATTCAGGAGCGGTAAATATATATTACTTCGATAATAATCCTCTGTTCAGTTCAGAGGAACCTAAAACAGCGAACCACGTACATGCAAAAGTTCATTAAAAAGTAAATAAATAGTGTTAAAATGTATAAAGCTAAAAAGAAGTGGGCAATAAAGAAATAAATTAGTACAAAAAGAGAAAGAGATATCGACAGCTCTGAATATGGATTCCAAAGTTTCCAAATGAGCAATAGAGAATAGAAAAAGATAGAGGAACAGAAGCAGCAAAACAAAACGTTGTAACAACAGAATACAAAAATAGAACAAAGGAAGATGAAAACAAGGACAAAACTCACGGAGAAGGCAAATCTAAATATAGCTAAGAACGATGTGGAAATGGAGGAACTAAAGAGCATGTTTAAAGAGAGAAATGGCAAAAAACACACAGAAGATCTAAAAGAAGAGATCAGAAAACTAAAGAATGAAATTAGTAATGTGGAAGAGAAGTGCGAGCTAGAAAAGCAAGAGATGATAAAAAGAATCGACAACCTGGAAACAAAGTGTAAAATGGTGATGTGGCCATCATAGTACTTTCCCTATATTTTACTCAAAAACTATGAGGTTTACGCAAAAAGGCTATTCTTAATAATTTGTTCATTTTTGAATTCTCTACAATTACTTGTGATATAAATTCATCATGTAATTCCAATAGTTATTAGTAATTGGCAAAAAATGTCAAAAAATATGTTTAAATAACACTTGTTCAGTTTTACATTCCCTTTAAGTTTTGTTTGAACTTTTTTTTTTAATTTTTCATATTTAGAAAAATATCACCAAAAAAACAGAAAAACGCCACGAGTATACATCCACTTCCGGTCTATGAATGTTCACCAAAAGCTTTTCGGTTCCAGTTTATAACGATAAAACCTTAAGTTTAAAATTTCATCTTAATAGGATCATTCATTTTTGAGATACAGCGCAAACCGACAGACACACACATACTCACACACAAACACACCCACACGCAGACACAATTTTTTTTCAGAAATCAGTGGAATGGACTCAGGGGACCTTTTTGAAAAATTAAAAAAAATCATGAAAACAATACTTCTCCTATTTATACTATATAGGGAAAGTTAACAGTAAGAACAGCAAATGAATAAAAAATAATATCATAGTAACAGGCTTAGCAGGAGAGGTAAACCAAGAACAGAAGTCGAGAATTTCACATTATAGTGAAAAACAAATACATAATACGAGTCGAAGTTGGGACATGGGAAACAAAACAACAAATAATGAGTGTTAAAAGAATCTAAGAGGGTCCAAGATATACATAAATAATGAAGAAAAATTAGTACAAAAAATAGAGAAATAGCAAGAGAAGAAAAAGCAAAAGAAAAGAGATTAAGAATACGATACCAAAAGATAACAATTAACAGAGAGGAGTACAAATACCAAAGCAACTAATAGAAACGCAAATAAAAAACAAGACTTCACAGCGAGAAAATGGCACAAGAAAAACGCAAGGAAAGAACAAGATTACAGAAGTTATAAAATAGCAAATAAAATAGTGGAACACAAAATCAAGATAGAAAAACAGTAATTCTGGGAGTAGTTCGGTAAGAAACTGAAAGAAACGTTCACAGAAAACCAAAAGAAGTTTTACAGCACAATTAAACAAATGAGGAATAAAAAGACACTAAGCCAACCAAGTATAAAAGACAAAATCGGAAATATAATAACAAGAGAAACGAAGATATTAGAAAATTAAATTGGGAATTTTTTACATTCAAAGTATTTACAACTGCAAATCTTCCTAAATCATGTCTAGCATATTCTCTTCTACTTCTACCGTTCTTACTGTCATTGGCCTTCCTGGTCTTCCACTTCATTACAATGTGTACGTTTCATGAAGACGACGAATTAAATTCTCGCCTAACCTTCTAATTTCATGAATATATTGGAAGGTTTTTCTATCAGGAATATTGAGGTCAGAAAATAATTCAATGCACAACAATTACCTAGTTTGTAATGGATTGCCATCAGCAAGTCCATTAATTAAATTAATAACAGTCATCTCGGAGTTCGTAAACCGACTTATATTAAAGGACTTTACTAACATAACTTTAAACTCTTAAACTAATAAACTAATAAACTATTAAAATCAGAAAATCAAGGTCAAACAATCAAACATATTGCACAGATAACAAATGATCAATCAAGAGACGTATTCAAATGAAAACGACATTTAATCTGAATTTCTTTTGATGTTTGGATTTGTATGCTGTTAATGGATAAAAGCCGTTTATAGTAATTAAAATGTTGTTAAAAGATGATAACGAATTTAAAAAATGTACTCCGCTATTCAAGTGCTATAATCGAGAAATTTGAAAAATATTGGAAATGGTTTTGTCAAAATCGTGAACAAGATTATCTTTGAAATAAAGGGAGTTTCCAAAAATCATCAAAGCACAAATTATTCTTAGAATGAATTGAATTTATGCCATATGTTTAGTAAACACCATAAATAAACGATTACAATAAGTTATTTTCTTTTATTTCAAAAATAACAAATAAAAATCCGCAGTAATTATACTACTATAAGTAGTATCAAAAATGAGCTTTTGATATTACTTACCTAATAAATTAGAGATTTCCCTCTATAAAGAATAAACCCTAAAGTTCAAAGATTAAGTTTATAATCTTAAACACCCATAGACATACAAATACAAAACACATTTAGAGCGGATCAATTAAAAATATGATTTGGGAAATTTTAACGTAAACCATACTTTGTTCCATCTTTAAAACAATTTTTTGAAAGAAAAATTAAATTCGCTTTCTTTTCAATAAAAAAAGCAATGTAATGTTGATTGATGAGTAGTTACGTGCCATTCGATATAAATAGCTTTCAATTTAATAAATATTGAAAGAGAAACTTTCTCCACAACTGGTTACAAGTTATTTTATATTTATAAAAAAACAATTGCAATATTACATTATTTATTTGCCTAATATACGAAAAGAAAGTTGTTTATTGTTCAATATTTATTAAATTAAAAGCTATTTAAAAATATCGAACGGCAGGAAAAAAGAAAGAACAGTTGTATGTTTTGTTTTTTGATAAAGTTTCTGATAAGATAAGATAAATTAAAGAAATCAATACACATGTCAAATCTATATTTATTAAACGATTTTATTTTTATACATTTGTTTAAAATGTATGAATATCACCTAAGATGTTTGGAAACAATTAAGAACTTTTTACAGTTATCGAATGTCACAAAATGCTTGTAAAGCATTTGTTTTTTTTGTATTGAATTGATAAGACTTTTACTTAGTGAATTTGCATAATATATAAGGTAAATAAAACACTAGGTTTAAAATTTCACAGTCTTAACTTACCTTATATATTTGATTTTTGATTAATTTCCTTAAAACCAACTGAGAGATTAAAGAATTTGATATTAGAAAAAGAAATAAAAGTTGTTTTCTTTTCTGTTGGATTATTTGTGAGTTAAGTGAAGATAATTAAATTAATTCTAAATAAAAGTTTGTTGAAGAGTTGTCATTTTGTACATTTATTATAAACAAATGAACATCGATACGATAAAACCATAAAGCTGTCATCTATTGTCTAAACGTTGCACTAGATCCCAAATGGGTGGATAATCACCGACATTGAAGGGATCTGTCAACAGCGACAATTATAACAATAATAATTTAAACAGATAAATTTTATCTATTCAATAAAGGTAAAATTATTATTTTTTTTTTAATTTTTCAAATGAATTGAATTTTTTTTATAGAAATCGTCGAAATTACAAAGGAGCTTTTTTATATTATTATTATCATTTAAAATTATATATACAGGGTGAGTTTTTTTCGATGTTCTCTATAGGGATCTCGGAAACTAAAAGAGATAGAGAAACGGTTAAATGGGGAAAGAAGTGCAGATTTGCGAGACGAATAAAATTCCACTTTCAAAGTTTTCAAAAAATTCAAGGGTAACTAGATATTTTGAAAAAAGTAAAAAGTGTCAATTTTTTCAAATCAATATATCTCGGTTATTATAACAGATAGAAAAAACTGTAAAGGACAAAGTTTTAGATAATTTTATGCAGATTAATAAAAAATAATCTGAAAATTTTTATCGCCATTATTTTCCGAGATATTACGCAAACTTACATTTTTTTAAATGGAAACCATAGTTGGCTATGGCCTCATTCAAAAGTTAAATTTTTTCTCTTTAATCGAATATGACATACGACATAGTTATTTCTAAAAATAAGTAAGTTATAGTCATTTTAAGTTTTATTATAAATAAAAAATAGGTAGCCATGAAAAAGATGAAAGTAAAACCATTGCAGTTGTTTATAATAATAGCAATATTGTAATTATTAGTTTTACAAAGTTAAACAAAAATGAAAAACCAGCATAAGAATAATAATTTTGTAATTATCAAATGGCCTTCTGTATGTGGTATAAACCCATTTGTCAAGAGGATAATACGTTTCTTACAAAAATATTATGAACAGATGAATCGCGATTCACTAATTGTGGTATTTTTAATCGCCACAATGAACATAGATGAACTTAAGAGAATCTACGAGAAGTTTCACAGAGAAAACTACAAATTAAATTTGGGTTTAATCCATGGTGTGTTTGGATTAATAATTCTCGGTCCATATATTTTTGAAAGCTCACTAAGTGAAACGGATTACTTTAATTTTCTTCAGAAAACATTTGAAGATACGCTCGATTGTTTAAATTTATCATTACAAGCAAGATTAAAATGGTTCCAATATGACGGTGCTCTACCTAATAACATGTTGGCTTTACAAATTATTTAAATGATGCTTTTCCTAACTCATAAGTGGGAAGAAATAAACCAATCCCAGGGCCACCTAGATCTCCCGATGTGCGCGCTTTAGAATTTTTTCTGTGGGCTTATGTAAAAAACAAAGTATATGAAAAATCATATCAATCTGTGGAGGATCATAAACTAGCTGTTATTGAAACAATTAATTCAATTTACATGAGAATAGTCAAAAAAGCCATAAATTCAATTTTAAAAAGATATAATTTATGTCATAATAATATTAATAGTGGACTCTGACCATATTTTTTTAATATTAAAATTTCTCTCCAATTGATATATTGATAATTACAAAATTACTTTATGTTGTTGTTTCATTTTGGTTTATCTCTGTAAAACTAATAATTACAATATTGCTATTATTATAAACAACTGCAATTGTTTTACTTTCATCTTTTTCATGGCTACCCATTTTTTATTTATAATAAAATTTAAAATGACTATAACTCACTTATTTTTTAGAAATAACTATGTCGTATGCCATATTGGATTAAAGAGAAAAAAAATACCTTTTGAATGAGATCATAGCCAGCTATGGTTTCCATTTAATAAAATGTAAGTTTGCGTCATATCTCGGAAAATAATGACGATAAAAATTTTCTGATTATTTTTTATTAATCTGCATAAAATGATCTAAAACTTTGCCCTGTACAGTTTTTTTCTATCTGTTATAATAACCGAGATATATTGATTTGAAAAAATTGACAATTCTTACTTTTTTCAAAATATCTAGTTACCCTTGACTTTTTTGAAAACTTTCAAAGTGGAATTTTATTCGTCTCGCAAATATACACTTCTTTCCCCATTTAACCGTTTCTCTACCTCTTATAGTTTCCGAGATCCCTATAGAGAAAATCGAAAAAAAAACTCACCCTGTATAAGTAATTTTAAAATGACCAGAAAAAAATGGAAGTGTTCATGAAAATCACAAAAGCTTAAAAACGGTGGATAAACGATAAAAATGAATATTAAAATCGCTCCTCCTTCAAATTTATTTAATCAAACTTTGTTTATTTTGTTTTAAACAAATTTGTAGAAGCATCTATTTAATACTGGAAATTTAATTGAATCATTTTCCCTTTTTTAACTTTACATTTTTTAAATTCACATGCTTAGATCCAATATTTTCTAAATGTTATATTTACATTTGTCTATAATAAATTTTATAATAAAGCAAAAAGGTTACAAAGAAAACCAAAACTGTTACGCCTTCATTGATCTAAAACTGATAGATAGCATTTTTACAGAGGTAAAGCAAATTAAAAATCATTTAAAATGTAAGAAAAAGATATTTTAGATATTGAACAAAATTGAAAAAAATGTCAAGCTTTTCTTTAATTTCTTTTAAAGATATAGAAAACAACAACTCGTTTAAATTTTGTAAGAAAGGAAACTCCATTTTTTAGTACATTTTTTGTAATTCTTTGGAAACAATTCAAAAATAATAATATCATGCGAAATTTAAAAAAAAAAACAAATTTAATTTGTAATCAATTTAGAAAATTCTAATTATTAGTTAATTTTCTACAACATAACTTTATTATGTAATCAATTTGTTTTTTATTAAATTTTCTGAAAACAATTTAATATTATTTTATTTCGTTGCTTACTTCTTTGAACTTTTACTTCAACTATACAATAATATATTTTATTTTAGATCCTATACTTTGTAAATGAATTTATAATTGATAAATCTAAACATACTCTAAATACAAATACGAAAAAACAACTTCACATAGGTATTCCGAAAAGGCTTGTAATTTTTAACTACCTGTTTATTATTAAAACAAAAATAATTTAAAAAATGTTTTACCTAATTGAACCTAATCATCAAAAACTAAATTATACATAAAAAAGCCTGTACTCAACATTTTTTTCAATAGGTCTTGCTAAGTAAGATTTAAACAAACTCTTTCTTACTCCATCCTAATATTACAAGGTATCCCTCAAGGTTCTCATTTATCCCCTCTTTTCTTTCAACATGTTTGCCACCACACCATAACAGTTAAGCTAATTAGTAAAGATTATTTTCTCCATATTAAATCCCAGGTAATACAGAACAGGTTCATAACCCAGATAGATCAACATAATACCATTTTTCTTAATTTGTATAAATTTTAAATGTACTCAACTTTTTCTTCAATACGTCGTGTTAAGTAAGATTTAGACAAACTCTTTATTACTCCTTCCTAATCTTACAAAATGTTCGTCGAGGTTCTCATCTATCCTTTCTTTTCTACAACACGTCTGTCAGAGCATCATACCAATTAAGCTAATTAGCAAATATGTTTTCTTCATATTAAATTCAAGGTAATACGGAACAGGTTTATAACCCAGATAGGTTAACATTATATCATTTTTCTTAATTTATGTATGTATTTTAAAAGACCGAATAATATTAATGTTTGATCATTACTAAAAACAGTTGCGAAAAACATCGATTGTAATTAAACTACTATAATACAAAAATGATAAATTGGCACTGAAATAAAAGGAGAATTGGGAAATATTTATTTCATATTATTCATGATTGTCAATTCAAAAACCAAATAAGGTAACTGCTGAGAATTATATATATAAAAAAACTTATTATGTATAAAAAATCGAAATGAATATAGTAGACATGAGATTAAAACACATAATTGTCTTATTTGTTTTAACTAAGTTAATATTTTCCAATTAATTTTGGAATACCCATAGAAATAAGAAGAGCAGTATTTATTTATTTATTTATTACACATGTACATTTGATGGAGATTGCTCTGGTTTCCGGCGATGATGGCGTTCGTAGTGTCTGAAGATTTTGACATGGTTCGTCTTGCTCTTTGGTAAGGAATGTAGGGTTTCTCTGTCGTTGGTCTTGGGTTCTGGGCCCCCATACGTCCATGAAAGCCGGTATTACTTGGATTTGACTGACGAGCACAGTGTACCAGCTTGAAACGATTTTATGGATAACTTCGTCGCATGAACTAGGCCCCAATAACTTTGCAAAATTCCTGACCGCTTAAGGATGTGGGAGGATCCTTGGTTAAGAGATGAAGATGCTATGTTGATTGGGGAATCCGCCGAACGGCTGGTTCGGCTGGTTTTGTGTCTCTCGCGAGGGATGGTGGTAGTGTAGGTAGGTGATGTTGTGTCCTTGCGTTCGGGTGCGACGGTGGCTCTAACGATGAGGGTACTGCGGAGCACTCTGTGACTATGGGGTGGTTTAAGTAGTTCGTCTTACAAAGATGCCATTTTGTTGAATCGGTTCGTGTCAGTACTTGTTCTAGCAGCTCCTTAAATGTTTACACCGACGTTCGTGGGATCCTGTCAGGAATCTCGTACAGTAGTAAGCAGTATTCATGTTGTTTCTGCGGGATTTTATCTTCTAAGTTGACGAATAACTCTCTTTTCGTCGCTATCAAGCGTTGTGTCGTTTCCAGTGGGCCTTGGACTGTCTCGGAAATGATTGATTGCCTCTTTCCAATTTGTTACTATTTCTTTGATCTCTCTCCACCATATGCTAACGGAGTCTTCCTATATGACGTTAAATTCCGGGAGCCATTAAACCAAAACGGGAAATCCGTTGGCTGTTTGTTTTTTTTTTTAGCCGGGGCGATGACCTTGTTCAGTTCTTTCAGTTAGTTTTGGGTGAAAGTCAACTCCGGTGCTTTCTGACTCCTTATGATTAGAATTTTACAGGTTTGTTCAATAGTTGTATGTCTGTATTTCTGCTAGTTTTCTTGACCTGATGTTCCACTTGTTGAACATCAATTTGTGGAGTGGTATGTCGTTTCTAGTATACCTCGGGCTGTCTTAAAATGATTGAGAAAAGCGGGTAAGGTGTAAATTCTTTAATCATCTCTTGTTGCATTTTCTTTAACTCATTTTCACAATATGCTAGCTGGGCCTTCCAACATCATCTTGAATGCTTTACGTTTCCTTAAAAAATTCAATTTTTGCAATGAACTCGTTTACTTTGTCCAATTCGTTAGCTGTTTAGTTTTTTCAGCCGGGACGATAACTTCTTTTAGCTAGTCCTGGCTGAGCGCCACCTCTGATTCTTTCTGACTAATTGTGATTGGAATTTTACTTGTTTACGTTTGTATTTCGGGTAGTCTACGTTTGTATTTCGATCTAGGTATCTCACTTGTTGGGCGTCAATTTTAGGAGTTGTTTAGGTAGGTGAGTTTTGTGTTTTAGAAGAAGACGACCGTAGTGGCTTCTGGTTGAAGGTGACGACGCGGTTCTTAGGCAAGGTCTGCATTGTTCCTTCGTCGCTGGTGATTTGGGGTGGTGCGGCTGGTTTTGTGTCTCTCGTGAGGGATGGTATGTTCCTCCGAGGTGATGGTGTGGTCAGTTGGTTTTATTTATTCCAGGTGCTACTTCACCGATGTGCGTAGGGTCCTGTCGCGAATATCGTACTGTAGTAATCTGTAGATCATGTAGATCCATGTGTTTTCCGAGAGTTTATCCTCTAACTGGACGAATAACTCTCTTTAGGTCGCTATGAAGCATTACGTCGTATCCAGTGGGCTTTGGGCTGTCCCGAATATGACTGAGATCTTGTAAGAGGCGAGGGCTGGTACAAATTCTTCTGAAACTCCTTTCTACCATATGCCAGCGAGCCTTCCAAGATAATTTTGAATGCATTGATGGCGACATAATCTGAAGTTTCTTCCGTTTCCTTAAAAATTTTAAGGTTTTCGATAAAATCGTTCACTTTGTTCATCTTCCGGGATCTATGAAATCGAAGCGGGAAATTCGTTAGCTGTTTAGATTTTCAGCCGGAATGATGGCCTTTATCAATTATTTCAGCTGGTCCTGGATTTTTGCAGCTTTCTGGCTCCTTGTAATTAGAATTTTGTAGGTTTATTAAATACGTTTACGGAAAGTCGGTAGTAATGCTTAAAGTAGACTTGTGTCACTTGGACACGACTTACGAGCGTAGCGTAACTGTTTGAAACGACTTGTCGCATAAAGACTTTGCTAACTTCCTGACAGCTCAAGGGTCTTGGTTCAGAGACGTAGAAACTCTGTTGATTTGTGGATAGTGTAGCTGGTATTTGTTTGTCGCGAAGGATAGTTTCTCCCATCCTCGTGGTAGTATAGATGGGAGATGCTTGTCTTCGGGTGCGATGATGTTTCTAGTGAAGAGGATATTGCGGAGTGCTTTGAAACTATGGGGTGAGTTTGGTAGTTTGTGTTACAAAATTGCTTTTCCAAAGAAGTAAAATTTAATTCCCAGAAGAATCATAAATTTTCAAATAGATAGATTTTAAAACCAACAAATCTAGAACATATAGAAATTCGGAAAAAAAATCAACTAACGAAAGTTAAAGATTTGCATAATAACATTAATTTCATTCAATAACACTGATTTTCTGTTCCGTTTAATTATAGAAATATTGTTATTTACTGTTAACAGACTTTTAATAAGAATGAATATCGATCCTAAATTATAAAACCAATGGGACTAGAAATAGTTGCGTTTATCAGAATGGTTCTAACATAGTAACTGAAAAGTAAAAATACAATTCATACTAGAAGCTGAGTCTATAAATATAGAAGCTATGAGAAAAGTACTATGAGTTTTTAAGTGCATTGTAAAATATTTAATAAGAAAGCTACTTGAAAATGGTGTTTTTATATAAAAAATAGTCTTTGCATACAATGGATATATGACAAAAATAATGAATATACAAATTTAAAGTATATTTGTCAGTTGACTTTCGTCTTAATTGTGGTTATTTATTAAGAAAACCATTTTATCTATAAATTTAAATGTTTTGAACAACCTATTACTTTAATAAATTTAAAAATACGAAAACATTTCGTGAATCTACAGCAATGAGTCTTACTAAGACTACAAAAGCAAATTAATTTGAAACAACTACTTCTCTAGCTAATACTTCGACAGACATTGAATAATACAAATTAATTTGCGTGTTACAAATAGTACAACTATCAAAGCAACACTAATTTGAATGAAATTATTTCTGTTGAATAAACTAATAAATGATAAAATGTACTTTAGATTGTTTAAATGTAACTATAACATGAAAAATTATGAAAAATGAATTTTAAACTGATTTCATTAAATTAAATTAGCAAAAGCAATTAAAAATATGATTAAGATATGTACGGCAACTGACACAAGAATGAAATATAATCGACTGAAGGTCTGAATTTATACCTGAGGTGGATTAGTGAATTCTACAGAAATCATTACGTTCGGGATTAAGGAAAAATACCCACTTGGAGCATAATTGAATAATAAAATGTATTAAAATCCTTTAGTTCGTTGTAGAAAATTAAATAATACATTTAAAAATACGATAACATTTCGTGAATCTACAACAATGACTCTTACTAAGACTACAAAACAAATTAATTTAAAACAACTACTTCTCTAGCTAATACTTCGACAGACATTGAATAAAACAAAATTAATTGGCGTGTTACGAATAGTACAACTATCAAAGCAACACTAATTTGAATGAAATTATTTCTGTTGAATAAACTTATAAATGATAAAATGCATTGTTTAAATATGACTATAACATGAAAAATTATGAACAAAATTGATTTTAAACTGATTTCATTAAATTAAATTAGCAAAAGCAATTAAAAAAAATTAGCATTCAAGTTTTATTATAAAATTTTAAATACAAAAAAAACTATTACTAAAATAAATATAATGAATTATAACAATAAATATAATGAAATATAAATAACTTACACATTTCTAGAATATTTTTGAGGATTTTTAAACAGATACTATATCCTTCGTTACAATCAATTTTTTATAGGAATTTCTCTTTAAAATTGCAAACATTGTCATCAATTTTTTATTAGCATGAGAATGAGTAATAAACAATACTTTTTTTCTAAATCTTTAGAATCTCAATGACTCTTCTTTGTCTTTTGGAGATTTTTCTTCTAAATTTTGGGAACTTTTCCCTGGTTTGTAGAATTATTATTATCTATAATTCCAAAATTTGCTCCTTTCCATTTCTGGAATTAATTTTCTTATTTTTAAAAATTTTCTTCAAGAATTTTAAGATTTGCCAAATTTTCCTATCTATTTTACTAGAAGCTTTTAGGAAGTTTTTTGATGACTAGAATTTGTAAGCCTTTCTAGAAATCCTCTTCTAAATTTCTAAAATATTTTTCAGGTATCTTACAACCAACGTTTTCTAGTAATTTCTTCTCCAAAATGCAAGATTTTCCCGTTTACTTTAATAGTAGCTTTCAGGAAGTTGTTTATAACTAGAATTTGTAAGCCTTTCCGGAACTCCTCTTCTTAAATTTCTAAAATATTTTTCAGGAGTCTTAAAATCAAAGTTTTTTAGGGATTTCTTATGAAAATTGCAAGATGTTCCCATCTATTTTACTGAAAGCTCTTAATAAGTTTTTTGATGACTAAAATTTGTAAGCCTTTCTAGAACTTTAAATCTATCGTTCAAAAATGAAAATGAATATGTTTTGGTAAACCTTCATAATCCGGAAGTGGATGTTTACTCGAGGCCGTTTTTTGTGTTTTTTTTCCGATATTTCTTTTAATATGAACAATTTTACAAAACTATTCAAAGAAAAGTTAAAAGGAATGAAGAACTGAATAAGTTTTATTAAAATATATTTTTCGTAAAATTCTTAACTTTCGAGAAAAACAATAAAAATAGAAAATTTTGATATTTTTTGCTAATTGCTAATAAACTGTTCGAGTTACATGAAATTTATAAAGCAAATAATTATAAAGAATTAAAGAGAGAACAAATTATTAAGCATAGCCTTTTGCGTAAACCTCATTGTTTTTGAGAAAATATTGGGAAAGTACTATGATGTTTTTTAATTTTTCAAAAGAATTGAAAATTATAGAAATCGTCTAAATTGCAAAGGAGCTTTTCTTATCATTTAAAAATTTATACCAAAGTAATTTTAAAATGACCAGAAAGAAAGGTAAGCGTTCTTGAAAATTACGTTAATTGTGTAAATAAATATAATTTATAAGAGAAAATGAATAGTAAAATGTTTTCTTGTTCAAATTTATTTAATAGAATCATTCGTATGTTTATTTTGTTTTAAACAAATTTGTAAATTTTAAACGTCGATTTAGTATTGAAAATGTAATTGAACAAATTTCGCTTTTTTAACATTACATTTTTTAAATTCAGATTTTTATATAATTTGATTTTTAAATCCCATATTTTCTAAATTTTATATTTATATTTGTTGTTTATAACAAAGCAGAAAGTTTACAAAGAATACAAAAATTTTGTAACGCCTTCATTGATCTCAAACAGATAGATAGCATTTTTAGAGATAAAGCAAATTAAAAATCATTTAAAATGTAAGAAAAGAATATTGGAGATAGAAAATTGAATAATATCAAGTTTTTTTTTAAATTAGTTTTAAAGAAATTGAATTAAATTTTGTAAGAAAGAAAACTGCATTTTTAATACTTTTTTATTTTATTTTGAAACGATACAAATATAAAAGCATGCGAAATTATTATTTTTTTAATTTGCAATCAATTTGCTATTTATTAAATTTTCTGAAAACAATTGAATATTATAATTATTTAGATGCAAAAATTATTGTCTCATATTAAATTCAAGATAAGACAGAACAGGTCTATAATCCACATAGACTAACACCATATCATTTGTTTATTTATGTATATTTTAAATA
Source organism: Ontholestes murinus (assembly GCA_963969525.1). Classification (NCBI taxonomy): domain Eukaryota; kingdom Metazoa; phylum Arthropoda; class Insecta; order Coleoptera; family Staphylinidae; genus Ontholestes; species Ontholestes murinus. The sequence goes on from OZ018397.1 coordinate 36,702,656, forward strand.
GACTTGGACTGTCTCGAAAATGATGATGAGCCTGGTGTAAATTCTTTCTTTGATCATCTGGCTTGCCTCTTTCCAGTTTGTTGCATTTTTAAACTCCTTTTTGCCGTATTGCAATTCAAGGCAATTTTTATTCCATTAATGGCAACATCTGGAGTTTCTTCCGTTTCCTCGAAAAGTTCAAGGTTTTCGATGAAATCGTTCACTTCGTACATCTTCCGGGATCCATGAAATCGAAGCAGGATATTCGTTATGTTTGGTTTTTTTCAGCCGGTACAATGGCCTTTATGAGTTTTTTCAGCTGTTCCTGGGTGAGCGCTATCTCCAGAGCTGTCTGATTTCTTGTGATTAGAACTTTGCAGGTTTGTTCAATAGTTGTACGGCTGTATTTCTGGTAGTTATAACCTCTTGGCGTCCCACTTGTTGGGCATTAATTTGTGGATTGTTGCCTCTAAGCGGGCGAATAACTCTCGTTTTGTCGCCGTGAAGCTGTAAGTCTTTTCCAGTGTTTCTCGGTCTGTCTTGAAAATGATTGAGAAGATTTTATAAGAAGGTAAGGCTAGTGCAAATTGTTCTTTGATAATCTGTATTGCCTCTTGTTGCATTTTCTTTGACTCCTTTTCACAATATGCTAGGGGAGCCTTCCATGATCATCTTGAATACATTACTTTTCCTTAAAAAATTCATTTTTTTCGATGAAATCGTTCGCTTTTTCCAATTTGTTAGATATTTAGTTTTTTTCAGCGGGGACGAAGGCTTTGATCAGTTCTTTTAGATAGTTGACTCGAAACGTGGTTTTGAGAGTTATGTGAAGATAGATTTGATAATTACACATGGAATAATGGTAACACTTTCTTTCAAAAAATATTTTTTATTCGCTAAATGTATACATTTCGTAGTACAATTTGCACTCAAAATGTATACATTTAGCGAATAAAAAATATTTTGTAAAAGAAAGTGTTATCATTATTTCCTGTGTAATTATTATCATTCTAACTCCTTGTCATTGGAATTTTGCAGGTTTGTTCAATATTTGTACGTTTGTATTTAGTGTAGTTGTCTTGACCTCTTGGTATCCCACTCGTTGGGACGTCAATTTTGAACGATCCTTTAGGTAGTGCCTGATTCTTACTGACTAAAACACCACTCGCCTCCTTTAGAAATTATTTTTTATAACTTTTATGGCAGTGTAGTCATTGGATTCTTTGACTTTGGAATGACTTAATAGATGCACTATTAGTGAATTTGAAATCGTGATGGAAGTTAAAATTTTGTTGTATTATACATTGTGTTATTAATTGTCTGGTGTGACCGCTGATAGAGATTCGAGGATGTGTTTAATTCCTTCTACCCTTTGTAATAAGGTAAGGATTACAGGGTTTGCGATTATTTCTAGATTGCTCATAAGATTAGCGTTATTCACGCTAGATGATGGTTAGACTTGGGGGGCCAGTGGAAGTATGACTGCCTTTATCTTTTTGTGATAGATTTATTTTTGGGTATCTTTGGCATTCCTTGTAGTTGGCTGTGTGGTGACCATTGCAGTTGCAGCACTTGGTGTTACCGTCGGTTTCTGGATTGCGTTTGCAATCTGATGTGAGGTGGTCTCCTGCGCATTTCATGCAGCGAGTGGCTAGGTTGCATCGTTCGGTGCCGTGGCCAAAGTCTTGGCAACGATGGCATTTAAGCTGGCGGTGATTGCGCTTAGAAGGCGTAGCTTGGTAAGATTGAGAATATCTCTTCTTCATTATTTTGTAGGCTGACAGCAATCATATAGAATTTATGGGTCTTTTTTCCCATACGCCATACACAAATGACTGGAAAGCCATTTTTGAATAATTCATAGATAATTTCTGTCTGTGATATTTTGGTGTATCTCCCTGATGACCACCTTGAATTCTTTTTCCTCATAGAGGCGGTGGACGAAGAAGAGTATATTTTTTGATTAAGGAAACTTATTGTTTCCCTATAGTCTTTTGCTGACTGCAATTGAATGTGGATGTCGTTGCCTTGAGTTTTGGCCTCTAATATGACTATCTTTTTGCTTGCTATCTCTTTCGATAGAGAGAACCAGTTATCTGAGTTTTTTAGTTTAAGTGGCAGAGGTCTACGAGTGAAATTTTCCACTCCCTCAATTTTATCGACATTGTCTGTCGATGTTTATAGATAAGGTAAGAAGGAGGTCTGCTTTTTTTATGCCACTTAGATTGGCGGGTTTTTTGCATGGTTGCTTATCATTCGCCGTTTTTGGCGAATAATTTAATTTATTGCTAGGTTTGGCCTGGGCTGGGAAAGGTTGATTCTTCCAGTTATGGAAATTTTTGGTTGGTTTAGTGGCTTGGCGTTTTTCGTCGGATATAGATTGTGGAGTAGTGACCCCCAGTTTGGGGCTAATGGATGCAGTCCGTCCTATTGTCTTCGACTGGTATGTTGATTGGTCTAAGAGTGCTCAGCGTGCCGGTTGATTTGTGGTGGTGCGGCTGGTTTTAGTCTCTCGCGAGGAATGTTTCCTCCCTCCAGGATGGTGGTGTAGGTGAGAGATGCTTTGTTCTCGAGTTCGGTTGCGACGGTGGTTCTAGGGAAGAGGATACTGTGGATCGCTTTGAAACTACGGGTTTTAGTAGTACGTGATTTTGTTACAAAATTGCATTTCCAAAGAATTAAAGTTTAATTCTCAGAAGAATCATAAATTTTGATCAATTTTTTAAATGAATTTTTATTCGAAACGAACAAATCCAGAACATTATAGAATTTCACAAAAATCTACTAGAGAAAAATTAAAGATTTGCATAATAACATTGATTTCATCCAATAACATTGATATTTTCATACCAGGATTATCATTTAATTATAGAATAAAAAATAATAAATCACTTTAACACTGTATTTTTTATTATGTTGACTAGTTTCGGCAACTCCACTTGCCACTATCGAAACATAATAAAAAATACAGTGTTATACAAACAAAGTTAAGGTGTTTTATTCATTATTGAAGTAGAAGCTTCTTACATTGACAATATAGAAAAAATGTTATAGAAAGAAGTTTTGCGAAATGTTAACAGACTTTTAGTAAGAATGTATATTGATCCGAATTAATAAAACCAATGGAACTAGAAACAGTTGAGTTTGTCTGAATAGTTCTAACATAGTAACTAAAAAGTAAAAATAAATATCATACTAGAAGCTGAGCTCATGAAAGTAAAAGTTATGGGAAAGCACTATGGATTTTTACAAACATTGAAAAATATGCAATAGGAACGCAAAGAAATTGCATACAATGGATACATAACAAAAATAATGAATATACAAATTTAGAGTACTTTTGCCTATCGACTTATGCGAAAAAACACCGTAGAAGAACCTTACAAGTAACTTCACAAATATTGGATACTTTTATTGCTTTTCATCTTCTTACTTTATAAACCTTTATAGTTGACAGATCGATATAATCTTTCTATACTTTTTTAAGTAATTTTAATCAACTTTTTTTCATTATAAACGTGTATGCCTTAAGATTGAATCTTTCAATATCAAAAATTATTTCACATGCTGCATTTATACTGCTTATTTTTAATAGTAATTTGGCTAATCCAACAAAATATTTTTGGCCTTATTATTTACAAACGACTTTTTATATTAGTAACAAGTAAAGTATTGGGGATCTATGGTTAGATTAGTCGGCAATTAGTTTTTGCGATGAACAACAAATATATAACATACCATACACCCATTAGTGTCTAAAAATATTTTTAGTTAATTTAAAAAGAAATATAATCTCATATATAAACCTATATCTAGTAATAATTCAATTGAACAACTTTGGATATCAATTGATAGCATTGTGGTGGGTGTCGTTTATTATTCAGAAGTCATAAATTATATTTTTTTGTGGACCAATCGATAATGCTTTTACGTCGCGTGAAAAAAAATATTTGTTTAGGCGATTTTAACATTGATACGGGGAAACTGGAAGACCCAAAGTCATTAATTCCATTGAAATGAAGCAAATTATCTCAAAACCCACAAGACTAATTCTTATTTCAGCATCAATATAATTGACTTATCATTTTTCAGATCTTGTCTTAATATCCCAGTGCTAAAATTCTAACCCTCTGCCTAAAATCCAAAATCCTACTCAACTTAATCAAACTTTCGAAGATTTTGGAAATAACCATGAACAGGCAAATTAAAGACCATTTGGTTTGGGTTTGGAGGAAGTTTTAGTTGTTAAGGAGCATTGTTAATTTATTCTTATATTATGAGAAGATAATTTGAAACATCTTACATACATTATAGATAGAACTGTAAATAAAGTTAGGTGGTAAAAAATCTTTCAAAGCGGATGTTAACTCCTTTTCCAAATGTACACATAACTTAAATATGTATGTATTTTTTAGTTATACATTATAATTATACTAATTTTAACGCAATTTCAAAACTAAATTACATATTGATTGTTTATAACGATATGGAGATATATAATTTGAATATGCTAAATATAGCCGAACAGTAACAAAAATAACCGAATTGAAACAAGAGGCGAGATATAATTGGAAACGAGCTTTTTGAACCGGAATAATTGGGTACACATAAAAACCTTTCATCGCTCGATATAATATACGAACAATTACCAACTTAACTATTGAGTACGGATCATGTACAGCTACAAATGGAAAATATAGTCCGCATGTAAGGTTCCCGTTCCTCGGGGGCATATTAGCAAAATCGTTGAAATTTAATTGAATCTGTTGAACTCCAGTCACTTCACGAACTACTCGAAACACAGCGATAATAATACAATCGGATATTCAAACAGATCTATTTTACCGTTCATGTTAAATTGCATTTAGTGTATTAATGGATACTAGGTAAACACTTTAATGTTTCGCTAATTGACAAGTTCACAACAATGTGTGTACCGCAATATGCGTGCAAATTATTAGCGGACACGGTATGTAAATGCAAATCCGATCTTCTCTATGCTACTATCTAATTACCATATTGTTGTGATCATGGGATATGTTTGATGGCAACATTGTTTGGATGATGACCGAAATATCAAATTAAATTAAACCAAGATTTGTAAATGCACGTAATTTAACAGGGCTTCGGGTTTGATTTATTGCCACGGTCGGATTAATTCCGCGTGATAATGAAACGCCTTGTTCTGCGCTTGCACTTTCGACGATAGTTATCTTTAAGGTAAAGTTCGTGCTTAATAACATTTGTAAACTAGGGTGGAATGAAGATTTTCGATGAAAATGTAACGCTCTAAACTAACACTAATATATCCATATCCAAGGAGAGTTTAATTTTAAATGGATTATAATTGATCAGTTTGCTGCTATTGAGAACAGAATTATATCTATTGAGGAAGTTATTAAATGTTTTATCGTTGGTTAAAAAATGACCCAATAGCGATATAGAGAAAGCTGAAGAAATGATTGTAGAAGAGACAAAAGGAAGATAGGATGGCAGAAGAAGTTGAAGAGATAATTAATCGAGAGAAAAAAATAAGCTTAAAAATGCAAAATGTAAAATCATTACGCATAGATAGGATAGCTCCAGAAATAATTTAAATTATGGGCTACACCAAATAACAAAAATAAGAAATAACACCTACCAATTAGAATACAGAAGTAATTCTATCAATACATTCATAAAAGTGGTGTAGAAGGCAAAATAGGACTACTGTAACCTTCATCAGTAAGAAATATTGTTCGAGGAAAAAAGAAGACCAATGTTCACATATTTCAAAACGCCAGAAAGTGTGTATAAATTTAATAGAAAAAAGATTCTTTCGAAATGTTATTTACAAGACAAAACTGTACGAAATAAAGAATGAAATTAGACAGCAAATACAGAAAGAACCAAATAATGAGGATAGGATAGAAAGCGGATTTGCGAGGAAAGAAAAAAAAAACAAAAATGATGTCAAACAAAAAGTTTAGAGGGAGACAAGTGTAGAATAACAGTTTAACAGGGAAAAAAGAAATTAATTAAGAAGCAACACATCTGATCTAAGCAGAAGAGTATAGAGATAAATATATATGATAATGTGACGTAATACATATGTGTAGAAAATATTGTTAATATACCTAATTAATGAATGTAAGAGTTAGATTAAATGAATAAAAATGGAAGATTATGGGCTTACCATCATATAAGTGCAAATTAGTAGCCAAGGCAGGATGATGAATTGAATTATTTAAATTTACAAGAACAAGGTCGTGTAGTTTACAGTATCATTAGTGAAATAAGCCAGCAGGCGTGGGATATAACTGCATAAAGCGCATAGCAGTTTGCCTCCTACGGGGTAAATCGATGGACTGGGGTGAGGAAATGAAATGGTGCGAATGAATGGAAATATGAGACGGCTACTGAGTTGACCAAGTGTTAAATCTATGCGACTAAATGGGCTTGGTCAATGAATGCAAGTATCGCTAGTAGATGAAAGGGTGAGATAAATATATACTTCAATGAAAATCACCATGACTAATTTCGACGATGATAATAATTAATACCCTCTGAATGAAGTGGATGTACTCATGGGTTTTATTTTTGGTAATTCGGGTGTACTAATTACAACATAGCAATATATTTATTAAATTATCACCAGTTTTTGAGATAATTGCTATTCATTTAAGCTGTAAATCAAATTAATATTATAAACTTAGAAAACTTTTTAATTAACAAGTCTATTTATAGCAACTTGTTATATAAATGTTTTTTAGTCTATTATTCTAACAATTCAATATTTGATACCAAGTCAAGATAAGATCCTACATAAATTTAAATTTAATTTTTACGTGTTCATTTATTTCAACCTTGATTAAAAGGCACCAAATTATAAAACTGTATGTACTCTAAGTAACGACTAGAAGTTATGTAAAAATTTAAGTATTTATATTTTTATATTTGTAACTATTTCATCGATAAAACTAAACAACCTGATGGGTTTTTACAGTTATAGAGCTTATATGATTGACGAAGCTTCACTTATTTGAGAGTATTAGTCCTAAATCCATTAACTTTGTAATAAAAGTAATTAATCCAATCTGTTTCTGTCTATGTGATGGCACAGCATCTTTTCAATATTAAGTCTCATCAGATCTTAAACCTGTCAAGGTCTTGCTGAAATAAAGCAGTTGAATCGGAGTGATGAAGGGAAAAATATATCCAATGAAATAAAACTCCCTAGATGAACAGCTCGTAACTAATTGATTTTACTTGATGCAAACCAATGTAACATAATGCCATTAACACTTTGACAACCACGGTGGTCATATATGACCCCACAATGGTCGGTGATTAAATATGAGACCTCTGAGGCACATATGAAGGGACAAACATTTCCGACGAAATACAACTCCTGAGATGAATAGCTCGAAAGCAATTGATTATATATGATACAAACAAATCTAACATAATACCAACAGTTTGACTAACTCGATGGTCATATATGATATGATGAGACGTCTGAGATACATTTGAAGGGACAAATATGTCCGACTAAATAAAACTCTCTGCAGGTAGCGACCAGTTGATTATATATGATGAAAACCAATCTAACGTAATGCCATTAACACTTTGATTACTACGTTGATCATATATGATCATGAACATCTTACAAATTTAGATTTTGAATGAAAGTTGGCGGTTGAATATAATATAATATAATTAGAACATACTTCGCAATAAAAAAAAGACCTTTATTGGCATCCATAAACTTAGCCATATATACAAATAATAACAATTCAAAACTAAATATTTAATTCCTATTAACTCGTTTATTACATCCTTCTTCTCCTCTCCCTCTCCCACCCTAATGTCATCACAATTTTTACGCCAGCCCCGTCCTCTCGCATCCACTCCTCTATCCGTCTACTCCCATTCATCCATTCCTCCCGTATCTCCTTACACTCTTCCGCTAAATGACTCCATGTATCTCTCCCACTCCCACACAGCACACACCTACCATACTCTTCGCCCATCCATATCTTTCTTCCTCTCTCCACACCGAGCCCTAGCCATTGCTACCTTCTGCCCTCTGCTTAATGTACAATTTGCTAGGTACCCAGGTGTCTTCCCATGGACCTGCCACCTTTTATAAAGAGGGTTGTACCCACTCCTTCCCATTTTACCTTCATCCACGCTGCCACATTCACCCCTTTTTCCAACCACTCATTTACAAAACTTACAGATACTCCTGCTCTTTCATACATTTTTCTCCTCTCTATTCTCCAACCACTCTCTCCTACTCCCACACACGTTCTCCACACTTCTTTCACCAGCCTTTACCCCCCCCCCCCAATCCTATCACTTTCATAGTCACTCTTTCCATTGCGTCTCCATGCATACACGTTCTGTCCGTTTCCTGCAGCAGAATGTAGCTGGGCGTTGATCTTTCCACCGCCAACATCTGCTTTAGGAATGTCACCTACTCTCTCTCGATACATTAATATGCTTTCATACCCCATGCCTCCACCCCATACATTGTAAATCAATATATGGGGTGGAGGCATGGGGAAACCAATCTTTCACACATGCATCCCACAGTTTGCACGCTATTGTCCTATTGAACTGTAACGACAGTAGTTGTATTTACTTCCGTTGTACTATGCTGCGAAGCCTACACACGAATTTTGATTGATCTTCTAATCTCAGCTTAATATTGTTAAAAGATGACGAGAAAAATATACATTAACATTTTTGTTATCGTTTTTATAACATTTTCCGTTGGCCATTAATTTGGATTTTATATTTGGGAATGGTTTTTTAACTATAAATGATACATATTCAAGATTTTTTTGACATTGCCTTATTTCCAGTTACCTTAAGTGATCATAGTTTATTTTACTTCTAGAAAACCTTTGTTACTTGATAGAGTCAATGCGGCAGTCTTTTCTTCTACAATCCATTTATTTGCTAATACAAAAGGCTCAAATTTCTTGAAACAAAATTGGTCCAAGGTATTTGACCATCACTATTAATTGCGTTTTTATTTTGTGAACAGGATAGCTAATGTTTTAGTTAATGTAATTCTTCTAACCTTCTTTTAAATTTCTGCTATTTTTAATTCATTCGGTAGTCTTTTCATAATTTCCTGTATTTGCTAGTGTGGTTTCCCACTTATTCAAAATATTCATTGCATCTTAGCGAAGTGCTACTTTCTTCTAGTACATTCCATTGATTTACTGGTACAGCAGCCTCAAGTTGCTTGAGGAAATTGGTTCAGCGTCAAAAATTCTTATACATTAAAAAATAATAATCAAAGGTTTTTCACTGCAATTTTTGGAATCTATAGTATTTTTCAACAACATCTATTCCAGATTTCTATAATATATTAAGAATTTGTAACTAGATATCATATTTATAACCTGTCCAGTCATTTTCATTAGAGAATTATAGAAGGAGAAGAGTGTGCGTGAGGAGTGGTTGGAGGAAACAAGATGGTAACAGAATGGATGTGAGAGTATGGAGCTGGGTAAAGATTTTGGGCTCTCCTAATTAAAGAGAAAAATATATTAGAGGGTTTTTATATAGAATTTAATACATAGAAGGTGGTTTGTGTATGTTAAAGTTGTTATGTCAATAAAGGTTTTGGTTATAGAAACCTCGAGCAATTATATCCATTTTCTGGGATCTTCGTTTTTTACAGATTTCTACAAATTTCCTGGATGATTATTGTTGTACTGCTGCCAACGTATTTGAATTGTAGCCTTTACCTATATTTAATTTGTCGATACTAGTTTTATTACTAATGCCTTTAAGGTTTAGATTTGAAATCATGTTTTTTTCTTAAATTTGAGAGTCAGAGAATTTATATATACAATAATCTTTATTTGGACAAAACATGATACATAATAACAACAACACTAAATATGAAAACAATTGGTGTTAGTCCGTCTGGGCTATATACCTGCGGTCTTTTTGCCCTGTCCTTGAATTTAATAGTGTGAGAGAAAAACATTATCTTTGCTAGATAGCTGAACTGTCCTGATGATTCGCACAAATTAATTGATGAATTGTAAGCGAGTCTTTACTTTTGTCTTTTTTTACAATGATTTAATACTTTTTGTTTCTTTCAGGTAAGTCCAAACCAAAGTTCTCAAGTTAGTAAATACAATATCACTTAATAAAATACTGTCACAGTATATGGTTTCAAAAATGTTTTTATTTATTTTATCAGAACAATAAAAAAAACATTTTTGAAACCATATACTGTCAGTATTTTTTTAATTGATATGTAGTTTCAAGAAGTAACAGCCTCATCAATCCAGTAAGTACAATTTGTTCGGAAAAAGAGCCTAATAATTTAAAAAGTATGTTAGGTTAAAACCTTAGATCCATTTTTTGGTTATATTTAAGCTCCTGAAATATTTGATAAAACATAGCACTTTGTGTAGTTTTCCATAAATACTATTCGTGCCCTTGATGATGCAAATAAATCTAAAGGTAGTTTAATTGTTTCTAAATGAATTAGATTTCGGTATATACTTTCTTCACTGCACTCTTGATGAAACGAAATTATAATATTGGGTAATTTCAAATTAAAACACTTGTTTAGTTTCATATTGTAAGATTCAGTTTCCTGACACGTGTTTCGGTCAATGACGACCATTCTCAAAGTTATCTGGTAATTTCTTTTATATTTTGTCATTGACCGAAACACGTGTCAGGAAACTGAACATTACAATATGAAACTAAACAAGTGTTTTAATTTGAAATTACCGAATTAGATTTCACCAAATTCAATTAATTGACAAAACTATATTTATTTTCTACTAGATTGTCACAGTGAGGAATTGATTGTATTAGTTATTTTTCTTCCTAAAATTCACACAAAGAAATTTTTTATTCAAGAATCTCACTTTGATCAAATCAACGTTTTGATTTGAAATTCGTTTGACAGAATGTAGTTGATTGGGCTGTTAAAATGATAAAATAAAAAGTAGCTGAGTGCAATTTTATCAAAGAAATCTGATGACATTTTTAGAATTTACTGATCAAATTTATACATTGGTGGTATTGCCTGAAAAAGAAGTATTAATATTACTGTAATAGTTAACATAGTACTAGCTGTAAATTGCATTCATAAACATTACAATTAAAGTAAGAAAAACGAAGGATATAATAAACAAAAAAAATATCTGTGAATGTAGGCATTCCACAAGGCAGTATTTTGGGACCTTTATTTTTTATAATATTCACAACAGATTTAGACAGTATCTGCGGAAATAATGAACTCACCTGTTATGCAGATGATACAAATCTATTCCTTAAAGCTCTTAACTTTACTGAATTAAAAAATAAAGGAACAGAAGTTCATTCAAAGGTAAAATTGTGGTTCAAGGAAAATAAGCTGTCTTTAAATGATAAAAAAACAGATTGCGTTTTATTCAAATGTACTGAACATACAAAGACTCCATCGCATTTACCCTTTGGTGAAGATAATATTAAACTAAGTAAACAGGCTCGCTTTCTTGGATTAACTTTAGATGATAGACTAAAATTTGATAAACATATTATACAATTGAACATAAAATTAACCAAAGTGGTATATGCTCTGCGAGTACAAGCCTAACACAGTAATATGTACGTATTAAAAACAGCTTATTATGCAAATTTGTATTCTTTACTGAGGTATGGAATTATTTTCTGGGGCAGTAGTAATGTATTTGATAGCGTATTCATAATACAAAAAAAGGCTATGCGTATTATTTTCCAAATGAACTACTTATCTAGTTGCAGGGGCATTTTTAAACAAAACAAGATGCTTACTGTTGCGGCCCTATACATATTCGAGTGTATAAAATTTGTTTTCAAACACTCTGATACATTTTCCATAAACAGCAAATCAATATTCATACACACCCGATATTGTCAAGATTTTATTTTGCCAAAGCACCGAACAACGTGCTATGAAAAGGGAGCACATTATGCCTTATTAAAGGTCTTTAACCATTTACCTCAAAGAATAAAAAAATTAAAATGCTACAAAACAATGAAAAGTGAAATTCATGATTTACTCTGTACATTGGAGCCGTATACTCTTAATGAATTCTTCAATAAGAACTTATGATGTACTGATATACTTTTTTGGACGTTTTCTTTGATGCTTGTATATATTATATAAGTATGTTTCAGATTATTATTATTATTATTATAGTTAGACGATAGCATTAGATTTGGATTTGGGCAGAGAGGTCCAGGGGGCCTTTAGCACGTCCTCCCATTTGAGCCATAATTCCTTTCTACGGCCGAGCCAACCCAAGGCATTGTCAAACGCCAGGATCGCAGCAGGAAAGACTCTTAGGATGTCTGATGAGTGTAGACATCTCTCTCCCATTGTGGATTTACGTAAGTTGGATGGAACCGGGCAGTCAAAAAGTACTAAGCCTGTTCACGATCTTAAATTGCAATGTCCTGTTAGGAGCCTTACAACCTTCCATATGTATTCTTTTGAGTTTTTTGAGACTACAGCCAGGCGTATCATTCCATCGCTTCTTGTGGCATCTGGTTGATGCATGAGTCTTGCAGGGGAAGGACAGCAGGGATGGGTCCGGTCTGCATATAGTTCTTCCCGATGCCTTCCTCACCAAACCGTCTGCTATACTATTACCTCTGCTGTTGCTGTGTCCTTTCACCCTCCCAGCATAGGGCCACCTTAATGTCACGACCCACTTCTTCCAAGGCTTCGCAATATTCCAGCGTTAATGCTGATGTATTTTTACAGCTAGCAATGGACGAAATTGCTCTGCTCTCCGTTATGATATGTATGTTTTTCCTTGATCTTCTTGTCAGAAATTCCCTTTGCTGCATATAGTATACCCACAAGTTCCACCTTTGCAGTACTCTTTTTTTCAGGAACAGGTTTTTGCAATAAATACATACACCCGCACCTGTTTTCGTCAACTACCCATCATTGTATATATGAATGTATTTGTGCTTGCTTCCTACTCCTGATTCTTCATATCTCAGGTCTATTGAAACAACATTTGTCCACCGGTATCTCGGTATTTCTTTCCATTTTTTCTCGATTTACAGATAGTCCTTGGTCTATGCACCATTTGTTTCCATGTCAAAAGCATACGACATACGTTTCGTTAAGAAACTTCCCGAGTTGCCAAATATCAGGATCGTGATATCGTCCTGCGATATACATAACATATATAAACTTTAAGATATACAGAATAAATTGTAGTAAAAGTTGCTAAGTTGTAATATTTTTATATACAGGGTCCGCCAGTGAAAGATGAAGATTTCATAAATAATTTTATTGTGAAAGACTTATTTTTCTAACAATTTTTAAAATATTAATTAAAAATGCAAGAATTTGTTTTGCAATATGAAAAAACACTAGATCGGCAAAATGTCCTCCGTTGATATTTAAACATTCTTGGAGCCGAAAATTAAAGTTTTGCATAACCCTTCTCAGCATATTAACAGGTATTGCTGCAATTTCGCGAATCCGTTGTTTGGGGGCTGGGATTGTCCTGTGTGGAACAATTTGGAAGACCATTCAGGTATCCTCATAAAAAGAAGTCTAATGGATTGTGAGGAAGTTCCGAATCATTGTTTCGAACCGCTGCAAAATTTCATACTCAACCTCGAAAAAATAATGACCTACGGTTTTTGAAAGGTCGAAGAGCTCATCCATAAGTTGTTGAGTTGGCTATCATTGAACAACCTGCATTTTGTTAGATCGAAATCCAAGATCTTGATGGAGATAATTCTTCTCGTCGATGTTTCTTAACATCGCTTGTCGAACAACTTCGATATTGTCAGGTATTCAAATGGTTTTCGCCGTCTCATTTTTTAAATGTCGATCCATTTTCCTCAATGTTGTTTATCCACAGTTTAATAGCGTTCTCTGGTGGAACAGGTTGGTTGCGCTGTATATTGAAATGTCGCCGAAAATCACGTTGCGTTTGGACTAAACTCTCGCCATTTTGAAATACGCTGACCTCTAGATAGTGAAAGAAAAAAATGGTGATGTGGCCATCATAGTACTTTCCCTATATTTTACTCGAAAACTATGCGGTTTATGCAAAAAGGTTATTCGTAATAATTTATTCAATTTTGAATTCTCTACAATTATTTGTTATATAACTTTCAAGTTGCTTCAATAGTTTATTAGCAATTCGCAAAAAATGTCAAAAAATTCAATTTCAATTTTTTTTTCTCGAAAGTTAAGAATTTTATGAAAAATATATTTTAACAAAATTTGTTCAGTTTCTCATTCTCTTTAACTTTTGTTTGAAAAGTTTTGTAATATTTTTCATATTAAAAAAAAAATCGGAAAAAAACAAAAAACGCCTCGAGTAAACACCCACTTCCGGTTTATGAATGTTTACCAAAAGCTTTTCATTTCCAGTTTTTAACGATAAAACCTTACGTTTAAAGTTCCATCTCAATTTGATCAGTCGTTTTTGAGATATAGCACCCACGGGCAGACAGACACACACACAGACACATTTTTTTTTTTCCAGAAATTAGTTTAATGGACTCAGGGTACCTCAAAACGGATATTTCCGTAAAAAAAAAATTTCAAAAAAAAATCACGATCACAATACTTCTATATATACTTCGTATATAGGGAAAGTAAATATATATACTTCGTATATAGGGAAAGTAGAAAAACAGAATAGGAGAAAGTTACACGTTTTTAAAGTTTGGAAGGTTGATTTTCTTTAGCGGGTTTAAGGATGCATTAGTATTGTAATTCATTAGGTCTAAAACAATTTAAGTCCATAAATTGAGTTAATTTATTCGGAACATTAGTGACTTAAATATCTAAAATTTTATGTATGTATGGAAATTTTTTTAATAATTACATCAACCTAAATTAATTTCTTGTTCCAAATTTATCATAATATAGTCACTCACAAATTATTTAACGTACATTCAATCATTTTTAGTTCATTTTACGGAAAGAAATACGTTCAAACTAGTGTTGCTTTGATAGCCTTGCTATTTTGCAAATTACTTTTGTATTATTCAATGTCTGTAGAAGTATTAGCTAGAGAAGTAGTTGTTTCAAAGGTGGTTTGTTCTTGTAGTCTTAATAAGACTCATTTGTTGTAGATTTTTTCTAATTATTAGTTAATTTTCTACAACGTAAAGGACTTATATATTTATTAGGATTTTTTTTTGTTAACCCATTTATTAAAATGCAACATTAATTAAAATCAAGATCTATTATTACTATTATTACTATAATTTATTACAGTAAACTTTGTGTACGATTGCTAAAATTGTTCTAACGAATCATCATTTTTTATCCGTTAAATCAAGTTACGTTAAGTGGGGAAATTCAACTTACAAACGGAGAATCTCAGTATTCTACCGCATACCTACTAAAATCCCTCTACTTTTCTAAGATACCACCGGCATCATCTCATATTCTTCAGTAGCCTCCTTTGTCTTGGCTGGACCCTTTACGGTGGCCCTCTCGCCTTCTTCTTCTCTCTTCGGCGACTGTGTCCTTTCTTCTCAGCACTTCCCCGACAAAGTCCTGCACATCGTTCCACTTTTCCTCACTTTGGAGCATGTGCCCGACTATTGTACCTTCTCTGGCTTATTCACTGAGCACCTCTCCTATCCTGCTTCTTTCTTCCTCCCATCTAGGACAGTGCATCAGCGTATACCACGGGTCGTATATCACCGCGTCGCAGAATATACAGTTGCTGTTATCTGCCTTATTGATTTTATGTAGGTACGCTCCGAAGCATCCATGTCCAGTCAGCATCTGTGTTAGGAAATGGCTAGTATCCCCATGTATCTTTTTCACCCATGGTCTCAGTTGCGGTATTAGGGTTTTCACCCATGCTCCTTTCTCACCGTTCCTGACACTGCTCTGCTCCTAGCTTCTTCTTTAAGCATTTCCACTCTCTTCGCCTCGTGCAATTACTATTTGGATTGCTCCTGTCCGTTGAGCTCTGCAGCTTTGCCACGTGCCTATGCTTCTCTCCCCCTTGCCGGCGCATCGACATTACTTTTGCCCTCGCCACCGTTGCCAGCTGTTGATGTCTCCTTTTTTCTTACTCTCCAATGGCATGAGTCGGGTTACGACCGTTTCTATTCCCTTCAGTGGACGCCCAGACACTAGATTGTCTTCAACCTCTTCCTCCTGGTTCCTGATCTCGATCATCTTCTCCGGTGCCACTTCCAGCTTCTCTGGTGATTCGCTGTGCTACTCGCAACCAAGGCGAGATCTTCAGCGAACTGATACAGCGTTGCGCCTTTCTATCTATCTGCAGCACGCTGTCTTACAATAGATTCCATACGGACCCTTGAGGTACCCCTTGTGTGATCGCTCTTTTCTGCTTGCGTCCTTTTTCGGATGTCAGACTCCTGTCGCTCAGATAGGCCTCGATCGTCCTTATCAGGCAGGGCGGGAAGCATATCGCATTGATCACTGTTGACCATGACAGTGTAATCATTTTCAAATATATAATTTGATAAATACTGAAAATCGGTCGTGTCTGAATATCCAAATAGCTTAAGACAACTCCCTCTATCATAAAAAAAATCTCTTACGGACTATCCTAAAGGGACTAGAAACAAAGAGATTTTTTTAATAATCTCCAATTCTACAATAAAAACATTAAATTATGAGATAGAGAGAGATAAATATCTTTATTGGAAAATGGTGTAACATCTGATAATTCGACAATTACTATACTTCTTCTCTTCTTGTTTTTCCATCGACCGGTGGTCTTTAAGCCCATTACAAGATATAAATCATAAATAATTAATTTGATTAAATTATGATAAAATATTTGTATAAATTAAAATAAATACATATATAATAATGATTTATTTATGAAAATGCATTGATAACATAATTTAAAGTAGTGTTAATATTATTTCGCATATATTAACGAGGAGTAAAGTTCCAACATCAATAAAAACTGTTTTCATCGTTATTTTATAAGATAATTCATAACATTCGCGGTGGAAGACATCATTAAAATATCTACATGACTGGATCTGAATTGTATAAAAAAATTAACAAATCGATATTATAATCGGCTCTTACAAACTGAAAATATTATTGCTGTCGCGACGTTTTTTTTACTATTATTTTGTAATACCATACACACTAAAAATAAATCCAGAAATCGTCACGAATATTACAAGTTTAATAATAATCAAATTAAAATGGCATAACCTACTAAGAACTAATACAAGAATCACTACGTATATCAAACATACGTCGATTTAAAATACGTTTGTTTTATAAATTTATTATTATTATTGGTTTTCATAAAACATTTATTATTTTCTCTGTCAAACTCTGTATACTCTGAACTAAAATAGTTAAAAAATGTTTCACTTCGTGTTTAGTGAGCAATTATTTAAAAAATCTCCTTTGTACATTCAGTTGGTGATGAATAGCACTTTTGGTGTAAGTGAAGCATATTCTAATTGTGGCAAAGGAAGTGCTAGGCAAAGTGATGTTATGGTAGTAGCTCTAAAAGTATTCAAAAATCTACTAATGAAAACTACTATTCTCAAATATTTATTTTACAATATATATGAATAATATGCTTTTTAAAATTGGGGCTGGTGGTGAATATCACACCCAAGTATTTTATTTCTGAATTATGCAATGATTCGTGTTTATTAATATTATAGTTAAAGCCACTTGTTACACTTGTTCAAATTCATAGAAAATCGTGTTTTATTTTAACCTAAAAATCAAAATCATTTCCTAAAGTTACTCAACATTAATTAGGTCATCTCGAAGTGCCAATTGATCTTTCATCGTTTAGTTACTGTTAATATTTTAAATCAGCAGCATACACTTTCGTAAATTTAAATCAATATCATTTATAAGTAGTAAAAATCAAACAGGTCTACAATGAGAACCCTGTGGTACCTTTCTTGAATGTGATCGGACAAATATTTACTGAATTCCTTTATCTAAATAACTATTAAACCAGCATATAACTTAGATTTTAATTTATACATTTTTGAATCCTGCCAATTTTGAATCCTGCCGATTTTGAATCCTGCCGAATAGCTTGCAAAAGTAGGTATAAATAGCACCAACTTATTATCCATTCTCCAATTCAGCTGATGAATATGTTTGGTATAGCAATACATTAGAGTTGGTTTAATTAACTCCACGAAACCCATTCTGTTAATAGACAAATAAGTGAGGTTTATTTAAAAATAAATTAACATAAAAATGTTTCACCACGGGTTAAGTGAGAATTTAATTCATCGTATGACAAATAAATCCAAACACAATCATTTAAGCTATTCAGAAAATTTAAAAATCCAATAATTTTGGTATGACAGATTGAATTTCCTTATTGAATTAATAATATTAGCTTATTAACAACTTTAAACAAATGCTTTGCTAGAATCTACTTAGTAAAAAGAAATTTAAGAAAATTAAGGCTTTCGTTTTTAATTATAGCTCATTTTTCGCTCATTAATATATTTTAATTGTTTAACCACAATGAATATGATCAAATAAAACATACTGTATTAAACAATTCGTAATATGTGTTAAGGAAAGTAGCAGAACTTTATTAATTATATTCCCATAAAGCTAATTTATGTTAGGAGAAATGTATGTTAATAACCACCATTAATAATTATAACATTTAACTTTCATCCAATCAAACGTGTTGAACCGTAATGTTAATTTTTCTTTACATTTATAAAGGAATAGTGTGTGAACATTATCAGAAAGTGTTACTCGCATGCACTTTTTCATACTCAATATTCAAGTATTAGTGATTAGCCGTTGTAAACAATATTGCACTAGTTTGTGTGAAATTACTGGATAATGTAATAATAGTGTCATTTATATGGTTTAATTAGGAATATATTGGTCGTAGTATTTTTAAAATTAATAAATGAAATACTGAAATTCGTTAAATGCATTAGTTCATCACAACGATTACATCCCAAAATGCTGGCGCTCTAGGGAATGGCAGAAATGCTATTACAAGAAATGCAATTATACATTATGTTTAATTTGTACTGCACTATGTGCATGCGATGCATTAATTTAATCGAATATTTAATGCCTATATAAGGTACATAAATCAATGCAATAATTTAGTAGTGTTACATAGAAAATAAGAGGTGCAAATTATAGAAAAATCATGCTAACCTAACAATTATCCCAAGTAAATTAGTAAAAGAAATAACAGCAAAAGGAATAGTAACGAGACCATTATGCTTAGTAATAAATATATCAGACTACAGATAATAAGACTGGTTTAAGCATTGATTCTATTTATTATTTATGTATTTATCCTTTTGCCTTTCTACTTTTCGGTGTGTGGTTTTACATGTTTACTACTTATTGCAAAAGCTATATTTTCATGCAGTATTTCTCCTATTTGGTCCTGTCTTTTGCTGTCTCTTTCAAATCTTCCAATGTAGTACAATTTCTGGAAACTTGTTCCTTTTTGGCTGTTCTATTCTTTTCTAGGTCTCCCATGTTTTGCTTTCCAGTCACTCGCGTCTCGTATATTTTTCTTGTGATTATGTCTTCTCATATACTTGTTACATGCCCGAACAATTTCATTTGGCTTTCCTTTATTTTCTCCTGCATTGCATCTATTTTTCTGAGTATTCTCATCTCCGTTGCATTTCTTTTTTCTTTGTGTTTTATTGTCATCGTCCATGTTTCAGTGCTATATATTAGTGTCGGCCTTATTTCTATTTTCACAATTTCTATTTTTGTTGCTTTTGTTATTCCTTTGTTGTTAAAGAATGAGTTAGCTGTTTTTTCAATTTTGTTTTCGATTTCTTTGTTCATTTTTTTCATTTCCTGAATTATTGTTCCTAGGTATTTATAGCTCTCTACTTGTTCGATTTCCTTTCCTTTTATTTTTATTTTGTGTCCTAGTTTTTCCTTTGATATTATCATTGTCTTTTCATAATTTATTTTCATGTTTATTTTCTGTAGTTTTTCCTATATTATCCCCATATTTTTTGTAATTCTTCGCCTGACTCCGCAATTATTGCCATATCATCTGTAAACATTAGTTCAGCTATTTTCACTTCTTCCATCTTTTAATATCCAACCTTTACCAGTTTCATTCTGTTCATTGATTTTTTTATGGCGCTGTCTGGTATTATTGTAAATAGAATTGAGCTTAATACACAGCCCTGTTTAACAACTTTTTTCGTTGAAAACTCTTTTGATTCCTTATTGTTTTTTCTTATTACGTTCTTATTCTCCTATTATTATTTCCATTTCTATTCCTCTTTCTTTTAGTTCTCTCCATATTTGTTCCCTTTTTATCCTGTCAAAAGCTTTTTCACGTCTACATATATGCATATTTCTATTCTTCTTGATCATTTTTTTCACTTAATTGCCGTAGTATGAATATTAGATCTTGTGTGCTTCTGTCTCTTCTAAAACCACATTGTCTATCTTTCAATGTTGATTCTATTTTAGTCCTCATTCTTCTCTCCAGTATTTTTATCAATATTTTAATCGGTATGATCTTTAATGTTATTCCTTTGTAATTTTCATATTTTCTCTTTTCCATTCTTGTCTACTATTAGGATTATTCCTTTGTTCCATTCTTTTTGTGTTTTTCCGTTTTTTCATGTCCTTTAATATTTCTTGTATTTTTATAATCCCTTTTTTCCCATGTATTTCATCAAATCCTGGCGTTTTCCGATTTTTAGTTTTTTGATTGCTTCTACAATTTCCATTTCCTTTATTTCATCCATATCTGTCTTTATGTTTTCTTTCTGTTTTTCATTTGTTCCTTCATATTCAGTTCTATTTACTTCTTTCTCTTCTTTTGTTAGATCTTGGAAGTATTTTCTCCATCTTTCCATTACTTTCTCTTCATTTGTTAATATCGTTTCCCTTATGTTCATAATTTCTTTTTCCTTCATTGTTTTAAGGTTCCAAAGAATATTTTCTTGTTCTGTGTAGTTTTCGTTCATTTTTCTCCAAATTTTTTCCAGGCTCTTTATCTTTCTTCCTTTACTATCCTCTTTGTCTTATCTCTCTTTTGTTTCTATATAATGTAGTCATCTGGTTATCGTTTGTATGTATCTTTTTTTTCTTTTTTCTTTTTTTTTTCCATTTTTCTTCCTATTTTCTTTTTTCTCATTCCACAAATCCATTTTCTTATATCTTTGTTTCCTAACTTAATGTCGAGTTACTTGAGTATGTGAAGATTTAATATCACTTAATTGAAAACACAGTTACATTCCTTTCTTCACTTTGTTTCCTATTTTTGTTGTTCCGCAACTTTCTTTTGCGGCTTCCAAGATTTTTCTTTTAAATGTTTCCCATTTTTTTCTCTATATTCGCATTTTTCTTCTTCCATGTATTTGTTGTGTATTTTCTTCTGGAATTCCCCTTGTATGTGCTCCTCTTTGAGTCTGTATGCTTTGGTTTTTTCTTGTATTTTGTTTCTTACATTATCGGCTTTTCCTTTATTTACCATATTTGTCCATGTTTAACAGTTTGTGGTCAGTTCCTATTTTCGCTTTCCTCGTGACTCATACATTTCTTATTTTGCTCCAGATATTTCTGCCTACTAATATAATCTATAATTGATTTCTCATTTCTGGTGTCCTGGGTTCGTGTTTATTTAGTTATTTCTTTATGTTTAAATTTCGTGTTTGCTATTACTAGATTGTTTTCGATGCACAGTTGTATTATTCAGTCTCCATTGTTGTTTCTTATGTTTTCTCCTTCGACTCCCATTATTTCTCCTTACCTTCGTTTACTACTCTACCATTTAGATTTCCTAGTATCATTATGTTTCCGGTTCCTTCGTCTATTTCTTCTTGTACTTGTTCGTAGAAGCTATCTTTCGTTTCTTTTTTTTTGTATCTTTATTTAGTTTAGTTATTTTTAGTCCGTATGTCATTATCATCGTCCATATTTCATCTTCTATTAGTTTTATGTCTGTAGTCATAATTATTTAATTCATGTGTTTTTCTCTTATTGTATCTTTTATCCTTTCCGGTGCCATAATCAGTCCTACTCCACCATTTGCTCTTTCTTTTGTCTCTACTCCTATCCGTATCAGCCAGTATCCTTTATAGATTTTCTCCATTTGTTGTCCTTTTCGTTTTATCTCTGTTATTATCAGTATTTCAATTTTTTGTTCAATCATTTCTTACACAATTTCTACTTCCTTTCTCATATATCCTCTTATATTTCATGTCCCTATTCGCATTTCTTGTTTCTGTTTTTTTCTCCCTTATTTTTTTCTTTTTTCATTTCCATTTTCGTTTTCCTTTTTCGTTGTTTTTATTGTCTTCTCTTTTCTATCATCTTTTAATCGCTTTTTACTTTTTTATTTCTTGTTTTGTTTGATCTCAATTGTTATCCCATCTATTACGATTTTTTGGTAAGCCACTTTTACTCTCTTCTCTTCCCTTTGATTTTTTCATTCCTTGTTATCTTTCTCAGGTTATTTTGTATTTAACTTTCTTTGTATGTTTGGTTATTCAGTTCCCTTCAGTTTTCCTTTTGTTTTCATTATTCTTTCTTCTTCTTCCCATTCACTGATTAGTACTCTCGGTGTGTTTTTTCTTTCCTTGTTTTTGATTTTGTGGCTGATTTTTACCTTCACTGTCACTTCTAGTTTTTGCTTTATTATTTTTCAATTTCTTCTTTACTTTGGTTTTCTTTAGTCTCTAATTCGGTTAATTTTTATGTTATTTCTTCGGTTTTCTCTTTCTTGTTTTTCTATTTAATTTTCTATCTTATTTATTTTGTCTTCCAGGCTATCTTTTGTGGCTTTACTGGTGTTTTATGCTCATTTCCTTTTTGATCTCGTTCTTTACCTCGTCTAACTTCTTTATGATTTCTTTCATTTCTTTCTTTATGATCTCCTTTTTCTTTGTTTTGTTGTTTTTGTCGGTTTTTCCTTCTTTGGTAGTTTTATTTATTTTAATTATTTTTTTCTCCCACTTACCGAACTCTTTTCCGGGCTTTCATCTTTTCTTTATATAATCTTTTATTGATGTCACACTATTAGTTCTTCCTTTCGGTTCAAGTGTTTCCGGGTTCATGGGTTTTTAACTGTTCCCTTATTTTCGTTTTATTTGTTTGATTTGGCAACGTCGCTTTTTATCGCCGCCTTTTATAATCCCACTTTTCTGATCTATTTCTACACTTTTGCTCACTTCTCTTTGTCCACTTGCCTGACCGACATTTCTTTATGCACTATCTCACTTATTGTTCACGGTTCTACCACTTCCTCACTTTTTCTGTCTGTTACACTTACTTTTACTCTGTTTTGAACGGATTCGATATGATCGGTTTACACGTTGCCACGTTTTTTTTTTTTTATCAAGCATGGATAATACTAACATATGATCAAAACATAACAATTCAATATTTTCAAACTATATAGCGCAATTTTCCTTCTAAACAAGAATCTTGTAAAGTTAGAAAATCTGCGATTTAATCAAAAAGTTCTATACTGTGATGAAAAAAATATTTAGGACAAATTTTGTACTAGGTAAGATAATAATTTTATAAATGTTATAAAGTGGTTATCTAAATATTTTGTTTTGAAATTTTTGATCGCTCGCCATTTTGTTATTTGAAACAATAAAACGTAATTGGAAATATAATTGTTTTAGAGAGCCGAAAGCTACTTTTGAACCTTTTTTTTTAAATATTATTATATTATTATAGCGATTTTTAGAAAAACAAAAGAACTCCAATGAGTTCGAACCGGAGCACTAAATCACAAATTACAAACTAAGAAAAGTGGTTTGTTTTAACTAGTTCTAACTGCTATTTTCGGCTGTAATGACGTAGTATTAACACCCTGTATATATGTTTGTTTATTATTCTTTGTTTTTTTTCCCATTAACTGATTACTACTCTCAGTATGTTTTTTCCTTCCTTGTTTTTAATTTTGTGGCTTGTTTTTACCTTCACTGTTACTTCTAGGTTTTGCTTTATTAATTGTTCAATTTCCCTCTTTACTTTGGTTTTCTTTAGTCTCTAATCCGGTTATTATTATGCTTTTCTTTCGTTTTACTCTTTTGTTTTTCCATTCTATTTTATATATTATCAATTTTGTCGTCTAGGTTATCTTTATCCTTTTTCCATTCCTCTGCTTTCTGTTCCCATTCTTTCTTTGTTTTTATGAATTCTTTTTGTAGCTTTTCGAAGTCCTTTTTCGTTTCCTTATGTTATATTTTCATTTTCCTTTTTATTTCCTGGTGTTTTATGTTCATTTCCTTTAGCTCGTCTAACTTCTTTATGATTTCTTCCATTTCTTTCTCTTTTATCTCCTTGTTCTCTGTTTTATTGTTTTTGTCGTTTTTTCCTTCTTTTCTATTTTTCTTTATTTTAATTATTTTCGTCTCCCACTTATCGAACTCTTTGGGGCTTTCTTATTTTCTTTTTCTCTTTATATAGCCTTTTATTGATGTCACACTATTACTTCTTCTTCTCGGTTCAGGTGTTTCCGGGTTCATGGGATTTTTAGCTGTTTTTCTACTTGTTTATTTGTTTTCCCTTATTTTCTTTTTTTTTTGTTTGACTCGGCAACGTTGTTTTTAATTCGTCTTTGCTTTTCTTTTCCGCCTTTTCTAACCAGACTTTTCTTGTTTATTTCTACACTTTTTGTCACTTCTCTTACTCCACTTGCCTGCCCTTTATATTTCTTTATTCACTATCTCACTTTTTGTTCATTTCTACTGACACTTCCTTTTGTGTCTTTTACACTCACTTTTACTCTGTTTGGAACGGATCAACAAATGATCAAAACATAACTTAATTAAAGATTTTCAAATTTTATAGCGCAATTTTTCCTTCTATGGAGATTTTCAAACAAAATTTTTGTAAATTTTAGAATATCTCGTTAATAACTCTATCTGTGAGTCTCTTCTTAAATGTCATCCATTTCAATTATAGATACAAAAATCAAGGAAAATTTGCTTAAAAAACCTTCGACTTTAACTTCAATCCAAAATTTACTCCAAACAAGAGCTTCAGAGTTATTAAAATGAAAGTTTTCTTAAAAGATAATTATCTTGTGAAGATATGAAGAATTAATGATTATTAAATAAATTTTCTTGTCCTAACGTCATCATATATATGTTTGTATGTGATTAAAAAGGACTTCGGACGATTGATTTCTAATTTCATTCTTATGTACTGCCATGTACGTATATGTGGATTTAACAAAATATTGGATCCATTAAAAAATATATGTTATTGGCGCTTTAAAATCTAAATTTCGCCTTCATCTCGTCAGTTTTTAGCTGTTCTTCATAAAGATGGGTTCCTTAAGATCTTTTCCTTTTGAGAAAATACTTTTGGCCTATATTAAAAATCAAAGGTTTATTTAGAGACAAATGCATTATGAGGTCCAATTACACAAAAACGTGCATATTTATTATATCTTTGATTAAAAAAAAAAAAACATTTTTGGAAGTTTCGCGAAGGGTTTAAGGCTAGGCTCTTCTTGCAATTAAAGAACATCAAACTCAGGAACACTTGGGGTATGTAGTGGCGTAAAATATACTGATTCTGATGTTCTAATAACGAAGTTATAAATAAATTTTCTAGCAAATGGATAACGGATAAACGGATAAGTTATTAACGCAGCCTGACGAAGCGTAGCTTAAAAGTGCTTTCTTTCTCTATATCAATAGTCAAAAAATAGATAGACAATTTTTAGAACGCTCTCACAACTTTTGTTGTATTTTTAAGAATAAAATAAATTGAAGAAAGCCTTCGTTTTCATTGCCTAACAAAACAATACCAGCTAAAACTTTGGTAAAATTTTATATACTTATGTTCCAATAAATACCAATTTAATGAAGTGAATTTGGTGTTGAATATTTTACATTTTGTTTACGTACAAGCATAATTTAATTAAAAATACGGGGATGCGTTTTTAAGTGCGCGGAAGGGGATAGAAGGGGATGAAATAATATTACAAAATTATTTTTATATTTCGGTATATTCACCTGCAACCCTAACACATTTCTCAGATCGATGAATTAACTTGTGAATATCTTCATTAAAAATGTGAAATATACGCTGAAACTGCATCCTTCACTTCTTCATCGGTAGAAAATTTATTTCCTCGAAGCTCTTTTTTCACATTTGGTAAGAGTTAATAGTCGCTATGAGCCAAATCTGGGCTATAAGATTATGCAAAGCAGCCAACAAAACTCGACTCTTATGAACAGGAGCAATGTCGTGCAAGAGCAGGGCACCTTTGGTTAATTTTCCACTACTTTTCTCTCTGCTATCCTCTTTTAACTGTCCTAAAAGTGAAGCCTATTCTTCTCCGGTTATAGAAACACCTTTTACTTTATAATCGATCAACAAAATTCCTTCTTAGTGCCAGAAAACTGTCAACATAAGCTTTTCCGCTGACTGTGACACCTTGAATTTCTTAGGCGGTGGTGTACCCTTTTTATGCCACTGCATTGAATCTTGCTTAGACTCAGGTTCATAGTGATGAATCCAATTTTCATCCCGTCAATTTGCTCCAAAAAACCAACCTTGTCTTCATTACTATGGTTCAAAAACGCACAGCTGTTTTTGTGGCTGAGAAATCTGTGCACCCATCTTGCACTCACTTTTGACATGCCGGGATAATTATGAAGGATCTTAAAAATTGTTGCTTTAGATAATTCAAACACATCTGCGAGTTGTTTTTTCTTCAAACGTGCAACCTCCAAAAAATTTTTCCGATGAGAACTAACGTAGTGACCTTAACAGACCACCCAAGTCGGGAATCGTCTTCAATTGATTGATGCCTTGCTTAAAGAGGTTGTGTCACTTTTATACCAAGGTTTTTTTCTGGGCAAGAGTCCTCATAAACTTAGTAAGGAGCTTTATAACGATGTGGAACTCTATTTTCTCGATACTTCACAATATATTTCGGATTCGTTATGATAATACTGGGTATCTATACTAATGTGTAGTCACTGAACACTTTAAGACTTACCACCCTCCATTCCCGCCATTCGTCGAACTTAAATACGCACCCTCGTATATGAAAAATTCCTTCTAATATTTTCCTAAAAACTAAAATACTTGCCACAAACATATATTTTTAGTACAAGTATAAATTATTGTAATAAAGACAACTAACAATGTATATAAATACCACATAACTATAAATTAATTATTCAAACAATTTAATCAATATATTAATGCTGGCAAATTTCATCGCTATAAATCTATTAAAAACCAAATAACCCAACCATTTCCATTAACTCTGCGCATTCGTAATAATTTAATAATTTATGCATTAGCGTTATTATTATAATATTCGTGAGTTCTTGCCATATCGTAACGCGTATGTTTTACTTTTAAACGAGATTTATTGCGATATGGAAGAGGGTGTAAATGGCAGTTTCTAAATATACATCAAATATAATATTCCGTACGTAAATAAATTAATCAATCCGGTTAATGCGAAGTCTACCCTAGAAAACATGCATTATTTATTAATGCTGGAATGGGCCACTTACACACCACCACCCCCCTTCCCTCCGCCAACCCTACTCTCGAGCCCTAGCAATTGAAAGATCCTAACTTGATAAAAGTGTATCTACTTGAAGGCTCTAATATTGAAACTGAGAATATGAATCGTAACTTTTCCTATTGTTTTGTTGTTTCTTTTAATACAATTTATTGTTGTTTTCTCGATGTTGGATATTTAATATTATTTAGATAACATTTTGGAAATAACTCTGAGGATGTCTGTAGTAGTTGTCACAAGATTTACAATCTGTAATATTGATATAATTTTATTATATATATTTTTTTAAAGCTTACTAACGCTGGAATAGATAATTTAATGTAAAATGTATCCTATGATTTATGAACATAACTAATCAATAATATTTCAGTATGAATTTTGGCCCATTTTCGAGTGAGAGGTATGCTTTTCGCCTCAATTAAATGGCGAAAACCTCTGCTGTGTTCGCCGAATTACAATTTTTTGAAAACTCTCGCACAAACATCGCGCGGTCAGCTCCCGAGAAACGCTCCATAGCGACTAAATTCTCAAGAGCCAAACTACCAATTGGCGTACTCCCACTACCCCTTGGATTCGTGATGCTGAAGAAATCTAAACTTCCGTTTGGGATACACTGTATTTAAAATTAATCAATTTTATCAAGGACATGATATTGATCGATGTTATTAGTCAACTTATAAATTTTGGAATAGAGACCACTAAATTAGTTTGGAGATTATTACCGTATACTACCGCTAATTGCTTACTGTAGTTAATATAAAGAGAGAGATAGAGATAATCATTGCATTTGCAAATAGCATCCCACAGTTACCCTCATCCTGTATGCTGCTGCCTTGTTGAGGACAAACTTTTGTTATCATCCGAAACACGGTCTCCTGGTAGCCCTTGTCACAATCTCTGGTGGAACTGCAGCTTGACAGAATAAACAAAAATACAAATATAGCCCTGGAAGGGCGGAATTAAAATTAAGCGCTGAAATTGAATTTCCCTAATGGCGCAAATATAAACGAACGTGTTAATTAAATCCGGGCCGCGGCACAGGAACAATAATATGGAGCGACAACTGCAAGATGGCGGATATTTTCAGGGCGAAAGGAACAATCAGCGTAATGAAATTATAAGTGCTCCTAATGAGAGGCATTATTCATACGCGCAAGTTTGTAACTAGTTCGAGTAGTGTAGTCAGATCCAGTCGCCAGCATGCCCTAGATGTAGATGTTTTGACCGTGTTAAAATAGGTGGCTGTAACGTAATTAAGAAGTACATCACATCGGCGCGACTGTATTTCTGGATGCGCCGTTTCCGGTTCGATTACACCGTCTAATTACGCCGCCCCAGCAAGTGTTTGCGTAATTAATTTTCGTTAATTTTCCGTGCAGGCATCGGCTTTGATTGTGCTATCGGATGAACGTTCTGTTGTGGTGTAAACTAATCAATAGGATTAAGCTTAGTACGTTGCAACATTACCGATTTCGATAATAATACGGTGTTGGTAAATGCGCATCGTGAGTAACACTAATTTGTTTAAACTTGTAATTACTTGAAACTTAATGACAATTTATTTACATATACGTATGCTCATAATATTCTTCCCCTAAATTATAGGATTTACAATGCTGGTTATAATAAAATAATTAAAGCTAATCCCTGAGCGTTTTGCTATTTTAATACAATGCTACTTCATTATTAAGTATCTGTTTTAAACATTCAGTTTTAATTATCTATGCAAAATTAGAGGTTTTTATATATTTTTGTACCTCGATTTATTCTTTCGTATCACGATAATCGATGCAGAATTTGCTTCATAATTGATGCGATTATCAATGTGGCGGATTATGGGCATTACTGTCGACAGCAGATATTGAACATACAATGTTTGTTAATGTAATGCATTACTGGGTCACACGCGGATTTAGACACTAATGGCTTCGTAAAAACTTTTACATTATTTTTCAATTATGAATAATTTTGATAAGCGGCATAACTGGTTTTCAACTTATCGAAAATTACATTTTCTAGAAGCCTTTCAAATATTAACACATCGTTTAAACAATGGATGAATCATAATAAATTTGTAACTAATGAAAAACATGCCAACGTCCACATCCCTTCTAAAAAAGGACTGTCACTCTGCTTTCAGCTGTATATAATCAAAGATATTGGATCAACGAGGCTGTTAATGGCATCACTTAAAAGTTTCAAAAATTGTTTTTATTGTTCTACAACAATTGTTTCGCCACACAGTAGCTTCATCAGGTAGATGACAAATATGATTTTACAATTGATGATGCCACTGTGTGGTAAAACAATTGTAGAACAAAATTTTTTGAAACCTTACACCTTATCAATGTTTTTCTAAGTAATCAAATATAGTCTGGATCATTTAATCATTTTTTAAGTTTCCAGGAATAGGGACTCGATCATATTATCCAACATTTGTTTTCTTTTGCTTTTCTCTATGTTTATTTAATCTAGTGATACTTTTACCAAGACTGGAATAGAAAGTTTATTGCTATAACAAACCGGCACATCGTTTTTGATAAACATTTTTGATATTAGAGACTAGGTTTGGAAAGTAAAGACCCTTCACCCAATGCAGCATACACTCAGCTAAATCAGCGCTTTACTTGTTAATAAACAAAATGTCTCACTGAGAATATTTATCAATATGAAAAGATTATTTGACAAACCCTTGTTCATAGCATAAGGCAAAAATTGACCCACTAGTCACGCTAAGTGAATAGTTAAAATTAAAACATGCTGGGATAAAGGACCATCCAAATATCTAGAGAAATAGAGAATAAAGTCTTTGTATCAAGAGTGATTTGAAGTTGCTCTTAGGAAGGAATATAACATCTAACGTCTAACGAAAAATAGTTTTTTTTTTTAGAAATTTCACTTTATTCATTAACATATTCGAACGCTCCTCTAATTTTTCGATGTTCTTTATGTAAAACGATTTGTCTTTGCTCTCAAAATAAGCCTCAGTTTCGGCAATCACTTCTTTATTTAAGCCAAATTTCTTCTTCATGTCTGTTAGAAAACCAGTACTTGGTTGGGCCAAATCCAAAGAGTACGCTAGGTGGGAAAACGTAATTCATCCACTTTAACCATTGTTTTGATCAACTTTTGGCACGGGGATTTTCTTGGAGAAACAGCACTTTTTTCTTTTGCTCGTGGGACCGTTTTCTTTCTTGATATCTGCACTCAATCGATCCAATATATACTATTAATAGTTTTGCCTTTCACAAGATCGACCATTTCGATCGAACAAAATTTCATGGGCATCCCAAAATATAATTCCAGCTGACTTTTGAGTTTTTAGTCGCTTTGGACAACTTTCACTGGTTGCTGTCCACACAGCTAACGATTCAGGCGTATCGTAGTGAATCCATGTTTTATGCATTATCACATACCGACGCAAAAAATCCTTTTTATTTCGCTTCAACAGCTCCAAACAGAACTCTGAATCGTCGACGCATTACTGTTTCTGGTCCGGTGTGAGCAAACCGCGGCACCCACTTCGAAAGTAACTTGAACTGATATGTTCAAGGTTGCAGCTATCTAACACAACTTCATTTTACGGTCTTTTAAAACTCTCTTGTTTCCTGGAACGATTTTGGGCGACCAGAGCGTTTAGCATTATCGGTGCTTGTGCGACCGCGTTTACATTTAGCATATCAAGTTACTGTTTGACTTCAACAGTATTTTTCCCCATCAAAAAACAGCGTTTAATCAACACAGGAAATTTCTTTCTATCAATTGTCTTGAAAATTACAAAACCCGTGTAACTAAAACGATTGTATCTTCTAAACTAACGATCAGCATCCCATGAAATTTTGACACATACTGTTTGAAGGTTAGTACTAGCCAGAAATTACGGGGATCTATTAATAATGTGTTCATATATGTTTCAGACCGGGGACTTATTGAGTGATGTGTTACTCTGTATTTCGTCTTATAATGCAAATATCGTTTACTGCTTAGTTCTCCAGGAAGCCGCAGTATGTTTTCTGTGTAAACTAAATCAATCTAATTTTTCATTTATCGATTACGCAGATGACAACTCTGCTCAAGATATTGGTAAAGTAGTTTAACAGGTCCATCTAAGACTCAACAAAAAAACAGTTAACCTGAAGCATCCCAGTTTATTTAACAATATACGTACTTTGGCTATACAAGATAAATACTGAAGTAATCCTGGATTCTAAGTATTTTAACAATATCTGAGGGTTTTGAAAGGTCATTGGGGCTTATACCCAGGATGTAGTAGTATATACACATTTCAGGATCTCATCGATTCTAGGTAATGAATGTGTGTTGGCTCTGGAGACAGCTTCTCCAAACAGCTGGGTTTAACTCTTCGGGATCATATCGTACTTAAGCAGAAGTAGTTGCAAAATTTGGAGCTTTAATCGATTATAAAAGAGATAGTTGCCTTTTAAAAATATTAAAAGACATTGTTCTTATAGAACATAAACCAAGATACAAAATATCTCCACATAAGTCACTCAAAAAACTTAGATATGTAAATTAGACGCTAATTTTTACAGAATAAGCCTAACTGGCATCCTGTCTGATATCTAACCAGCTAAATAAACACCAACGCTTATCCGGAGTCTTCTTAGATTTCACTTATATATCAAATGTTTCATTTATTGTGTATGTTTTCCAAATTTAATGCTTTCTTGCGGAACATTATGATTGATGAATTATTAAGGAAACATTAATCTAATTTTCTAGTGAACGATTTCGCAGATGATAACCCTGCATAAGATATTGGAAAAAGAGTATACAGATCAATCTAAGACTGAGCTGGCGCTGTTCACCAATAAAAAATCCATCATCCTGCAGCTTCCTAGTTTATTTAACATTAAACGTACTTTGGCTATTCAAGATACATACTGGAGAAATCCTGAATCTTAAAAAGTAAATTTAATTTAAAGCCGTTTGATAGTATCTGAAGGTCGTAAACAGGTTACTGGGAGTTATACTGTGTCCCTACAGTCGTTATTCGAACTGCTCAAGCAGGTAACGCATGTGTTATGACCCTGGAGGCAACTCCCCTAAACAACAGGGTTAAGTGGGAAGCTTTCATTGATTATAAAAGAGATACATGTCTTTCAAAAATACTAAGGACATGTCTCTTATAGCATTTTCCAAGTTTATACAGGATTCCAAGTCGAACTTATTCGCTCACCTATGTGAGCACAATCTTTCGACATTATCTTGGGAATTATACTGTATCTCTACAGTCGTTTTATCTGCTCAAACAGGTAATGAATGTTTGTGGGCACAGATGACGGTTTATTTAAACCACGGGGTTGTACTCTTCGGGGTCATATTGCACTTAAGCAGAAGTGGTTGCTACATGAGAATCTTTCATTGATAATGAAAAGAGATACATGTCTTTCAAAAATACTAAAAAGCATGACCCGTATAGCGTATAAACCAATATACAAAATATCTCCACATAAACTCACTCAAAAAAAAAAAAAAAAAAAACAATACGTTTACCTCAGATGCTAAATTTTTACAGGACAAACGTAAAATCTGATCTGATCACCTATTAATTGTAAAAAGACAAGGCGAAGTCGGAGAAGCATGTTCTAGTCATTTGCCCGTTTCTAGCAATAACAAAAAATATCCTCAACTTTGAGATTAGGGTATGATGACTAGAGATCTAGTTCATTTACACTTTTAAAATGGTATAATAGGACCTTATGACAGTGAAATTGTTACCCTGCCTTAACCATTAACATCTATATACTCTTATGTTTATCATGTTTAACAAAAGTCGCAAAGGAAGTTATGTACATCCATTATTTTTTGCTTTCTTTGTCATTACGAATTCTCAAAATCTGTTGGCTAAATTTGTATCCAAATCTTTAATATCAATTAGTCTTATATTATATATATTATTGTCACTAACAACAGTATTATTCACAATAGATAACTGTTAAAAAAGATGCAAAAGAAAAACAAATGACAGCTAATGGTGTACTTAAATCTATTTAAAACTTCGTAAGAGGCGTATTGCATCAGACAAAGCAAGCGTATCTGCAAGAATTAAGAAGAACGCAACATCAGTCAAGAAATTGTAGTTGATGAATTCAAGCGTGCTAAGAAGTATTTCACAGAATACGGATTAAATGAACGTGATGCAATTATGTTAGCCTATCAACCTAATACTTGTGGTGATTATTACAATCCTGGTGATTCTAAATTAGTATTTGTTGTGCGTATTAAACAGATGTCGAGAACTTTTTTAGATAGGAGCATAGTTTTGAATACATATATTTACATAACTTTTGAAACTTTGGTTTGCTAAAAATTATTAACTGCTAGAAAATTGTCCCAGGCTGCTTTTGCAACCATTGATAATCTTTACTTGCTATTTTGTTTTTCATATCTTACATTTTTGAAAGAATCATTGTAGAAATTTAAATTTAGTTTTGCTGAATTATAAGTTCCACTTGGTTTGTTTCATAAACATTTTTTATATTTACTCGACTAAAAAATGTTACATTAAATTATTGTATCTCAGACAGAGGGAGCATAGAAATTTTAACACGCCATCCTGAAGACCCACCAAAATGGCAATCACTTTAAGATAAAAATGAATTTATTTACCGGAATGCAAATAAAGAAAATTATAAGGTGCGCAAAATTTCCAAAAAATATAAACGAAATCGTAGTAGTTTTGCAGCAGTAGCAATACATATATTGCAAAAAACTTAAGTTTCGACCTTTAAATGTCATTATCAAGTGTATTTTAGTGTTTATCATAAAGTACCACGTAGTAACGGTCGCAACTATTCTTATGCATTTGATCAATCCAAAAGAAGCTTGCTGTTAGTATACTTCTTAAAATAGACAAAGTGAACCAATAAGACGTTATTCTTTATAACAACAAGAATTCTAACCTAAAATTGCCTGATGTTATAATTTCGTTTCATCAAGTATGCAGCAAATAAAGTATCTACAGTGTTGTTCTTTATGATCTAAGAAATTTGGATGGAGCTAAAGAATCGAATGAGAAATAAATTTTAATCCCAGTCTAAAGGGTGAAGTGAATTTGCCAAAAAAAAATTAAGATCATTATTTAAGACTCTTTTTATTATAATAGATAATAGTCAGTTACTTATTTCGGTGGTGATTTCTGAACAAAGCCATAATACTTATGAATTGTATGACACATAAGCCTGATCCCAAATGTAAGGAACAAATTTTGCACAACTCCTGTTAGAAAATGCTTCTTCTTCCTTTTCTAAATCTAAGAATCTAACTATGAGGTTTCAGTGTTTTTATACATCAGGTGTTGTGCCAAAATTTGTTCTTCAAATAAGACACATTGAGCCAATGGGACGTTATTCTTTAGGATCTAAGGAATTCGGACAGCGTTAAAGAATAAAATGAGAAATACACTTTGGTCGCAGGCTGAAGGGCGAAGCTAATTCTGAAAAAAAATATTATTAAGGTCATTATTTAAGACTCTTTTTATTTTAATAGGTTGAGCCAGTTATTTATTTCGGTGGTGATTTCTCTATGAAGCGAGCATTGTTATGAATATTGTGAAATAAAAGCTATTGATGAGGTTTTTTTATGATGCCAAATTTGAGAAACAAATTTTGATACAACACCTGGTGAATACAAATAAAAAATACTTCTTCTACTACTAAATTTAAGAAACCCCAAGTGTTGTGTGTGTGATCGGAAGAAGTCGCATCTTCTAAATCTAAGAAGTTAAGAATGAGGTTTCAGTACTTGTATACACCAGGA
Organism: Ontholestes murinus; assembly: GCA_963969525.1. NCBI lineage: Eukaryota > Metazoa > Arthropoda > Insecta > Coleoptera > Staphylinidae > Ontholestes > Ontholestes murinus. The sequence goes on from OZ018397.1 coordinate 36,737,926, forward strand.
GTTGTGCCAGAACATCTGACAGAAAATTTTAGTGATATTTCTTTATTCTTAGCTTTAGCCACAAATGTACATTGTACTACATTCCTCAAATATACATTTTTTATAATATAAATATAAAATAAATTTTAACATGTCGAGACTATGGCCTTGAGTCATTTAAAACGATAGCCACTTTAAAGCTTTGAATGAATTATTAAAATAAGTTTAAATTACTCATAAACTTTTTTTTGACAACTTTTTTGTAACTTCTAAAAATACCTTATCTTGGTCCTTGAATATTCTATAATCTTTTCTAGAGCTCATTAAGTATGTATAACATATTTTTCTTATTGAATGTGTTAAGTATTAAGAATTCGAATGAAATTTGAATAGAAATTTTAACAAATATTTGAATAGTGGCAATTTTTTGAAACAGGAAAAAATAATTTCAGAATATTAACAGAATGAGGTTAATTTTTGAAAAGCGTCCTTCTACTTAAATCCTCATGGCCCCTCTTATGCTGTATTGAGAATTGAAATCAAACAATAAAGTTGGGCTTAACATTTATTGTTGAATACCGTTTTACAACATAGTGGTTTCATTAGGCAGGGGCATATTGTGTGTGAAACATGTTGTAGTGTTTAACAATAATTGTAAAACCCTCTCAACTGTGCTGTTTAATTTCAATGTATTATGATCTTGCATTCGCCTCATTAATTTAATATGTATTGTTGTTAATCTTTAGTTTAAGGTAGGATGTAAATGTATTACCATTTAATTGCTTAAACGAAATGAGATCAAGTCTTCTAGATCTTCTTAATTACGATGTTAATTTCGAGTTTAGCTCATAAATTCAAGGGTGATTGTATGAAGTTAGCAATAGAGTGACTGAAGAGCAATTGGTGAAGGAATGTTATGATACTATAGATTTTATATTTCCATTAGTATTTTATATTTTCTACCAATTTTGCGTTACTGTGATGACCCTTCTTTTCCCTTTTGTCCTTTTAAATCTGATAAATTTAAACCTACCCCTTATTCTTAGAAGTAATTTGTAGTAACTATTACTTATTACTATCAGTAACTCGCATGGCAACATTGGTTTAGTAAGATTACTTTAGTTTAGTTCAGTTTATTGACTTTACAAATCCTACAAAAAAAATATACAATATACAAATTTGAGCGGACTGAACACTGCCATGTGAACTCCAATTTCAAATCTTGCGATCTAAATTTCAAGTTATTGTAAATGTAAACTTGAAATTTAGACCGCGAGATTTGAAGGCGGAGTTCACATGACAGTGTTCTGCCACTCAAACCATTATTTCCTGTAGGCGATGATGATCAAGAGGTGATTATTACCATTGAGGTAATATTTTTGCGATTGCTAGGGGCTATTTTTTTAAATAAAGTTCTTCGTTAACTTTAAGGTATTATCAGAAGCGCGATTTCTTAGCCCTCATCTTATAAACTTTGCCACAAATGCAACGTAATGTATCTTCTTTAACTTCTTCAAATGGTACCTAAAAACTTGTACAAAATAAATTGTAAAATTTTGTTGAACAATAATTACACATATACACCTATAGTCTTGTTTAAACTCTAAATCGGTGGTTTTTATAAAGTTTATGTATTAGATAAAACATAGTTTGAATACCTCAGTACTTTTTTATATTGAAAAAAAAACTCAAAACATGTCAAATTTTTTGAAAATGTCTAAAATTGGTTCTTGAACGTTCTTGAAAATTCTATAGTTTTGTCTCAAGTGCATCAAGTATATTAACACATTTTTGACATTGATAATATCAAAAATAATTTAAACATACAATAATAGTCTATTAAAACGAAAAAAAAGACTTTCAGAAAACTATCTTAATTTATCAATTTATGCGTCAAAATAAATCTTACAAGGAAATGTTTTTTATTAAATGATTATTCTTGTCACGGTGTCAAAATTAATTATAATGATTTATTTTGTTTTTTTTTTCATTTTTTGTATTACTTCATTTAAAATTTCAATAGTTTAACTATTTTTATAGTTATGAGATCATTAGTTTAATTATTTTTACAAGCTGTATGATGTCATTCTAAATGAACTGTATGAAAATTAAAATGTTCTAGGCACTTTGTTACAAAAAATATTTATTACAATAATTTAGATTTCATATACAGAAAGTGTTTGTCCAAAATGCATGTGTATAATGTTAATAATTTCTTATTTTTTCTTTTTATTCGTTAATTCTACAACTACAAAAAGGACTTTTATTGGAATATAAGAATAATGAATGCCCAAAATTACAAGGAAAAAAAACTGAGTAAGGTCTACCATAAGGCTCTTCCCTTTCTCCCATCCTATACAATCGCTTGGTGTATGACATCTACCATCCAAACCAGAAGATTTTAATAAATTCGCCTTTTCGCAGACCATACTGCCATAAGTCTACACGCTCCCACACTTCGCAAAGCCCTCAGCACCCTATAATGCTTCATAAGTTACTATACAGACCTGGTTTGCAAAATGGCGTATTTCTATCAATCCCAACAAATCTCAACTCCTACTTTCCTTTCACCGACATAAAGAATCACCTTCAATAAATTGCCAAAATATATATGTCTCCTTAACCTGCAAATATCTAGGAAAGTATTTGATACTAAACTAACTTTCAAAAACCACTCTACTTCCCTCAAAGCAAAAGTCAAGAAAATGACGGGACCCACAAAAAACAAGGTATAAATCTACTTCTACAAAATGATTTGACGCCATTTACTTGACTATTTGGCTATTCTCTTCTACAACCCTCATCCTGTAACATTACGTAAGTGTCAAGTCGTAGAAATATCAGCCCAAAAGATGCTAACCAAAATTATACATCGCCAAAAATCATCTCCATAAACCATCAAATTCCATCCTATGTGAATCCACGAAGGTAATCAATATAGAAGAAAGGATATTTTCTCTTGCCAAAAAAATCCCATCTACTTCCAAATCCTTAATTCCCTATACATTCCTAGAAACAAAAATATTATCCCTAAATGAAAAAAATCCTTTCATAACAGTTCAGTTTACGAATTCGTTTCATCATTTCAAAATCTCAAAGACGAAGCAATCACGAATTAATTCACGACGCGGACTCTTCAAAGACTGTTAGTAGTCATGGCATCTCAAACAATGCCTAAGATTTTATGAAAATAAAATTAAAACAATCAGGCGGAAAGGCCTCTGGTCGATAGCCATTTTTATGTTTTTTATAATCGATTAATATAATCTTCGCTCACAATGTAACAATTTTGACATTAACTTTCCATTTTGAAATTAAATAACTAAATAAAATTATATTTATTTAACACACTAAGGAAACGCATTATCTCAACGATTTGACTTCAAACGAAACACTATAAATCCAGTCGAGTTCCCATTAAATAACAAACGAGTGAATAATGTTTACATCAAATTACATCACATTGTTATTCTTTGTAGTCTAAGGTCAATCACAGTTAGTTTGAACGAGGAACCCGAGATGCGCGGATTCTTCTCACAAAGTAATTACGTTTATAGGTCAACAGTATATTTAGACCGTTTTGCGGATATTTCCCCCCTTGAAACGTCAACAAATTGAATTTGTTAAATTCCCCACATCCACAATAGAAGGTCATCGGCTCTAAGGTAACCGTAATTTTACAAACAAGGGATTCACCATAATTATTCACATAGACACATTGTTAGAAACTGGTGTTAATTTTATAGGCGTTATCGAAAGTGTGTGACATTGAGGATTATAATTAATAATTAGTATATTAAAAAAAAAACTAATTATATTTTAACGTTGCTAATGGCAAATTTATGAATAATTAATATTTCATAATGTTTTAGTCGAATGTGCTTTTAATATTAGTTATTATTCTCCTTTAAATAATAATGTTAATCATACGATAGTTAATTACGTTTTAGGGTTTAAAAATTATCTACATTAAATATAATTCAATTTTAATGTAAAATATATTATTCTCGTGAATTATTAGTTATTTTATTTATGACGAAACACATTATGATTATGTTCCGAATAGGTAATTTCCTTTAATACAGAACTTAATTATTACCGCAAAATTCACAAATCCGTCCTCGGGTACAAAAAATAATCCTTTAATCTCGTTTCCGTGTCAGTTACAGTACAGCCCAGATTAAGCTTTTAGTTTTCACTCTATTAAAATAAACGCATATATTTATGATTATGACATATTTAATTAATATTTACCAGCAAAACGTTCATTATTACAATTAAAACAAACTAAACTTTATTTACAATTTTGGTACATAAATTAATTTTAATTACTAATGATTTTTGCGTATACTCCAGATGTATGAACAGTAATGTTTAAATAAACTTTCTTTGTTGATATCACTAAAAAAATTATGTATGTTTTTTGTTTAATTTATTTGTTTTTGTATTGTATTTTTATTTAATTTGTATTTTTTGTTTTGTTTAAGGTAAGTGAATTTACCGAATGGAAAGTGTACGACGTATCAGTGAGTATAAAATACGGTTTCATTATTCTATCGGAGGAGCGTTATTAGATTCAGCTGAATATATTGATTTAATAAGCTATAAGAAATGCGGTTTTACTTTGCGGGTTTATATCCACTTCTCCGGCATATAAATATTTTAAAAGTTTCAAATAGAATATCACGATCTGAATAATATATTATGAATCAATCGTCCAAACATGGCAGCTGTGCTATAGAAATCGGTCTTGATAACAATGATTTCTTGTTGGTGTATATTCTCATATCTACGCTGAAATGAAATATCAAAGATTTGGAAATCACCTTTGCCTGATAGAAATATGTCTTTATAACAAGTAATTCATATTTTGTTAAATAATATAAAATAATGGGTTGAATCTTAATTTATTTCGGTTACGAACAATAGATATTTGTATTTTTAACTAAATATCTTCAGTCCACTCATCTAAACTTAATACTATTTGATAGGAGACTTCAATTGTTATAATTGTTATTTTGCAACGCAAGGGCATAAAAAGTTAGGTTGCTGTGCATGGTAATAATTGCCTAACAGATTGCCAGTTCCAAAATTAGTTTGCCAAATTTTCAGGATATACCTATACATTTATCAACGTTTTTTTATTGTAAAATTTGACTTAAAAAATAAGAGTATACATAGTATTCAATTAAAAATATAATTTTATTAGAATCAATGTGAATATTTTTTCCCATCGCGCGTATTTTTTATACTTTCAAAATATAAGCGTAAAATTATAGTGATTGCATGCAATGAATTTAAAAACATATCGGCTTTTCTCTCCACATTTTCGCCTCTTCTGGTTCATAATATCCCCAAGGGCAGACAGCTATGTATCTTACATCTCATATTTGTGACCGTCATAACAATAAAACTGTTTTTCCCGTTGCCCTTTTGACTTCATTGCCAGTAAGAATTTAAGCTCCTAATAAATTATATGATATTTGTTTAAAGTAAATTAAAAGTATAATTTAATTATATTGTTTATATAAAAATGTCTCAATAGTTGTTCATTTAATGTGCTGCTATAATTACAGATATTTTAATTTTTTTAATTATTAGTTAGTTTTCTACAATGACGTATAAAACTACATACATTTTATTAGATAATTTATAGTTTGATTTTAAAGAATTGATAGTCTTCTATCAAAGTTTTCTATAAAATTAAATAAGACGAAGATACGACTACGGCCTTGAATATAAAAAAAAAATCTTACTCGAGTAATTATTACAAATTAACTAGTCGTTCGTTACGTTATTATATTAAAGGTAAGGATGATTATACGAGACTGGTGTTTGAAAGATTAAGAGATAAACATAAGTGTTTCAGGATGTCTTGATTAACAGAGTTTGTGTCAAATTTTGTAGCGAGCTATACAAGGCGATCTTTAAACGGGATTACTTGGGTTTTTGGCACAGTAGTGTATTTGAGGGGTTGTGTAATGGGTTATCAAAGTACTTTAGTTCGGTTAAAATATGAAAGCCTGGTCTCATCTGTAAATTTCTTAGAACTGGAGGACGAGAGTGTAAGTTATTGTAGCATAGTCTAAGAAAGGTCGATATATTATTATGTAAATAATATTGCAAATTTCCTTAAATTAATGAATTATTACACTATACAAGTACAAATCTGAGGCCATCGTAGAGTTTTCATTGTGCATCTTAGTTACCACATCTAGTCCAGTGGCTTAAAAATTGATACAGAGGAATTGAATACATCAAACCAGGACGAATTGTTAAGGGTGTTTGCAGACAACATAAAGCGATTTGTAGAATTATTTGAGCCAGAATTTGTTTTATAAACGCTAGGAGTGAAAATATCCTTCAATCTACTAGAGTATTTTCTTAGTGTTCAAAAATGCAATTCCTGTAATATCCAATCACTCCCATTAATTAGGCAATGATAGAAAAAAGGTCTGTCAAAAGTCTCCGATTTTACAAACTATGTATTTTTATTTCGGACAATATAATGGAGTAATTTCCTTGGATATGTACTTCCCAGTTTGTATTCGATATGTCTTAAAAATTTGTTTTTAACAGCCTCAATCCTGTTTATATTATATTGTGTGTAGGGTGACCACACAACAGATCCATATTGCTATCTACTACGGACGAATGAACAATCCAAAGTTTTAACACAATTCATGTTCAAATCTTTACATACATGAGAAACAAAACCCCACATTCTTAAAGCTTCACTACAAATAGTTGTGATGTGTGACTCAAACGATAGCTTTGAATCAAGTTACACCTAAGACCTTATCCTCGTTAACTTTATTAAAACTCTAATTTTTTTTAAATAAGTATAAACATTTTCATTTTTACCTCTGCAAAAAGTCAGGGACATACATTTGCTTATATTTAAATAAAGTTTATTACAATTACACCACTCATTTAGTTTTGTCAAATTTGTAGGATCTGGTTTCTATCAAAAATGATTTTAAATATCTTAAGGTCATCATACATCAACATTTCACATTGCGAAAAAATATCTTGAATATCGTTAACAAACAAAATAAATAATATTGGGCCGCAGTGGGAACCTTGATGGATCGCTGAGGTGACATTTATAGGTTTAGACAAAAAGTTCTCCACTCTCACTAACTGTAACCGTTTCTTTAGAAAAGGACTCCAACCAGCTTACTGTAAGTTTACTAAACCCCATTTGATATAACTTTAATAATAAGATATCATGACAGTCTCTTAGTCTTAGAGAAGGCAGTATATATGGCATCGATCTGTTTGTTATTCTCCAAGGAATTCGACAGAAGCGGTCTGCACTCCAACAGATTAGTTATTGTTAGATCCATGATGATGAGCAGCAATTATATTTTTACATATCCATCTTAGCTGAATAGAAACTAATTTGTCTAATAATTTTGGAATTGTAGATTGTATGCAGACAGAACGATAGTTACAAATTAAATGAATATCGCCAGTTTTGAGAATTGTTGTAATATAACTAGTTTTCCATTTGTTTGGAAAAATTCCCGAAGTCAATGATTTGCGGAATATTTCATAAATTGGTTTACATAATGGCATCAAGGCTGTCCTTTAAAAGTTCAATATCTCTAAAAATCGTCTTGAATACAGATATTATATCGTTCACTATGGAAGTATATCTTAGTTCGAAATTCCCATCTCGATGTGTAGAGGTTACGTATACTTTTGAAAAATAATCCGCCATTAAATCCACAATCTCCTGGCCATTATTAACTTCTTCATTAAAGTGCTGCATACTATCAGGAATTGTATTCTTCTCCTTAAAATTATTAGCGTATTTCCAAAAGAAAGAGGGGTCACTGTCAATTGCTACTTCTACTGATGTGATATATTGTTTGTAGAGAGATAATGATAATACCTTGCACTGTTCACGTAAGGATGAAAATTTATCGTCCGAATGTCCGCTTTTTTTAAATGCCGCATATGCTTTCTTCTTCTGTCCAATTAAAGTTTTTAGACCTTTAGACATCCATCGCGGAAAAGAATCATCTTTTTTCGAAGAAACATAATTCACAGGAACAAATTTTTCGATTCCTTTAAATACAATACTATAAAATCTTTCAGTCATTTCGTCAATATCAGTATCCTTAAAAGCAGCATCCCTATCGATAGAATTGAAGTAATTATTTAGTCCCACCGAATCATCCGAATTAGAGACATAAATATTGTTATTATTTGTGAAGAATAGATCAAGAAAAACATTTCTCTTATTAAGAATATTATTCACTTGATTCTTGTTTGCAAATGAATAGCAATTGAATATTGTATTACCATTAATATTTGATGCAGTAAGTGAATCTTTAATCAATCCCAATTAATTCCACTTCAAAGATGACAAATTATAATCCCCACTGCTGAGAAATTCACAGTCGATAAAACGATTGTACATATCTTCAATTATTTGACAATGCAAATTGTAGAGTTCATTCGCTGAATTCGGGGGTATATTACATAATTAATTAATATTGCCTATGGCAACAAACAGATGGTCAATATTATTATTTTTACATATAATCTTAGAATTAATGTTTTATTAACAGCGATAGTAAGCCGGCCCCCTATTTTACTACCATCCATAGTACGATTAGTTCTGTAAAGATTATAGTTCTCCAATTATCTTCCAAGTTATTATATAGCCAAGTTTCTCACAAAAATATAATGTCATAATTATTTACGGTAATAGATAACATTTAGTACGTATTCCACCACAATTCTGAAAGTATATACTTAGTGTCATCGTGAGATTCCGGTAATGTGTTCAAGATTCTTCTTGAAATTTCCGAAGAGTGTGTGATAAAATTAGTTTTCTATATAGTAGTATTTGGGTGTTTTAATGCCTTAGCCATGTTGGAATTAATAATAATTTATTAATTAATATCCCAAATAACCATTACTTTGTGATCCCTTAGATAGATAGATATTTTCTTTATTTTCCAAGGTTACATTATAGACATATACATATGTACATACAAACATATAAGTTAAAAAATAGTGTCAATAAAAAGATTTTGATATTCCCCAGTAAATGATACGAAACCTCAAAATTGATACAAAATTGGAATCATAGACCATCTAGTTGTTTTTAAATCTGTGTTTTATGAACCACCCGAAACATGAAACATATTTGACTAAGTTTTGATACAGTGTAATCTATGTGAAAACTCCAACTGCTTTTATCATCAATTACTATTCCTAAAAATTTAGTGTGCGAGTCGAAATTGCATTTATCATTATATAAAATTATATGTTTTGGTGTCTCCATTGAATCATTAGTCTTAAACCAAATACAGGATGTTTTGTTTCTATTTAACTCTAATTTATTATTTATAAACCATTGTTTAAGTGATTTAAACAGTGCACTTCTAAGTTACAAAACACTGAGAAAATCCGGACCGGAAAGAAATAAATTTGTATCATCGGCATAGCAAATGATTGTATGCGATGCATCTGTTACTAATTGAAATAGATCATTAAGAAATATATTGAAAAGAAGCGCCCCAAGAATACTTCCTTGGGGTACACCGGTTAGAATGTCCAAAGCGTACGATCGCAACATACTGCTTGCTTCTGATTAGATTAAAACGATCTAAGCCAATCATGAGCAACTCCTCTCACAACCCAGATAGACACAGTTTGTTAAGTAAAATTTCATGATTAATTCAATCGGACGCCTTGGATAAATCTAAAACACGCCACAAACGACGTTCTTGTTCTCCAATGCCGATGATACAAATTGTGTGACCTCAAAGGGCAGTATTGATACTTTTACCTACTGTGAAACCATGCTGACTATTACTAATTAACGTATATTTATTATACAACAATAAAGTTTACCATGAACAATGATTTCAAATATTTTTTAAATAACTGGTAATAGACTAACGGGTCTATAGTTCTCCGATAAATCCGTATATCCTTTTTTTATATAATGGTATTACATCATTAATTTTTAACTTTGTTGGAAAAATACCTACATTTAGCGAGTGATTGATAATATTTGTTAAAATTTCAGCTATACTCAATATACATTTATTTTATAATAGAATGCGGTATGTTGTCGTAACCACAAATCAATTTATTATGCAATTTCGAGACAAAATTAATTAAATTTTTCGGTAATAGCTGAAAAATATATAGAATTTGAATTACTAGGTATTTGACTTAAAATTTCATCACATGATGGATATTTATACGATATGAAACTTGCTGCCACATTAGCAAAATAAATATTAAAATCGTTCTCTGAATTGCTAATATGAATATTTTTTTCCGTTTGACCTGTGAGGTCTTTTACTATATCCCATGCAGTGTTTGTCTTATTTTCAGATGTACTTAATTAATTTAAGAAAAACGTTTTCTTTTCCTCATTCAGCAAGGAATTATATTTCTTTTTGTAATGATTGAAGGGTGGTCTACATTCTGGATAAAATGTTAACATTGTTTTGAATGAATATGTATTTGTGAGTTATTGGAAGTTTATTATTTAATTAAATACGTTCTTTAATTGTTTCCAATAATAATAACTGATTTTTACTCTGTACGATTTCTGTACTGTTCAATATATTTTTTCTTCTTGTTAAATGATTATTTGATTGACATAATGGAAAATAAGAATCAGAGATTTTGAAAATGATTTAAAAAATAAATTTAATTTAATTTCTAAATCATCAATAGCAAATATGCCAGACCAATTGATTTTAGATAATGCAATGGCGAAGGATAAAATTGTGTCCTATGAAAATTTTCGGGTATGTGAAACAGGTTGTGTTTAATCAGAGATGTATTTAAGTGTAATTATCTGCACCATATGTTCTGATATTCCTGAAGCTACACTTCGTAAGATATATTATCAAGGATATTTAATATTACACTATCTAATGATGTTTGTGAAGTATTTGTAATTTTTGTAAATTGTATCAATTTAAAACCATATGACTCTACAAGGTTCATAAAATCTTTTTCCTCCGTGGAGTTTAACATTGTTCTAATCCTTGTCTTCCTTTGATAGAATATACAGCGAATCCTCCGTGGGAACCAGACTGTCGAAAATAACGCCAATGTAAAATTTAATAACGAGCAGACTTGTAGTTCCTCCCGTGACTTACAATACTCCGTGATGCACATAAAATTATATGAAGATACACTATTAATGAAATATTCCATTCCATTTATCGAATTTCCCAGTGACCGAACATTTTGTTGCACTAGAGATATCAAAACCTTGTTTTGTTTCATTTGATTCCTATTGTGTCCTGGCAAGGTGGAAAATTTTGCTTTTCCATTTCATTATTATGTTATTTTTGCTTTTTAAAATAAAAACGATTTATAAAAGTGTGTTATGGCCAAAAGGAGGCATCAATTACATCAGATACTTGCTCCGGAACTCCAATCTTAAATGAGATGTATTTAGCATCTTCCCACTTGGGTTTAATTTTTTCTATAACATATTTGGCGTCGATATTTTTTGTCATACAAATATCTACTTTATTTTCTGGCTGCTGCGGGCCCCAATTTTTAGATCTTTAGCTCCCGTGCCTGTGAAACTAATATTATTAAATTTATTTCGCGATTTTTTTTAATGTTTATTTACAACTGTCCATTCCCCTCTTGGTCTCTTTTCCTTCAAGATTGATGAACCGTGTGTTTTTTCTCAATTGTTTCTTGTGCCACTTGATTTTTATTTTCATCGGGATGTTTTCGTTCCACTATAGGTAAAGATAAAATTTCCGAAATATTTCTCGATGCACTATCATATACGATTTCTGTAATTATCCAAACAATCGATAATTATGATAGTGAATCGAGAAATATTACGGAAATTATTGATTTACTATTTTGAGCACAATTTGAGACACTGCTAATAGATGGTTGCTTGTTTACAAGTATTTTAAGGTTATTTAGTTCATTTCTGCTACCTCTATTTTCAATACGACTAGAAGTTGAAGGCTACTCTTCTGGATTCCATTTTTCTCGCACCGGAAACATGCCTGCAAGCCGAATTTATGTTCGCTCTTAATGCAGGCCTCATGGAAATGTTGATCACAAATTCCACACGTAATTCCTTCGTTATCGATGTTGATGTAAATGCTGCAACTTGTACAGCACTAACTACGAAAGAATACGTATTTAATTTACATTCCGAATATAATAATAATATATATATATATATATATATATATGTTGGTGCGGATAGTTTCGCGAAGATTATTTTTGTACATTGTCAATGTTCGGCTTTAATCTTCGAATTTGCAAGTTTTGATGGTTCTGAAAAGAACCGATTTGCAACGTTTCGACCAAGTCGCATTGGTCTTCTTCGGGCGGTGTTCGATGGGGAACTGCGATCGTACTAAGTGGAACTGCGCTATTTATACCTGCGGTGTTGGCGGTTGACGTTTTGCGGCGCGTGTGCGGCTTCTTGTAATAGGGCCGGTCGGATTAACCCGGATTACGTTGGTGGTACCTCTGGGGATTGAAATCTGTGGAGCGGGTGAAGAGATATGCATTTTGCATAAAATGGATTTCCAAGTGGTGGGTAGTCGTTGGGTGTCGTCGCGTTTGTTGAGATTATCGGTGTGTTTTTCTATTTCAATTGCCTCGCGGATAATCCTCTTCGTGAAATGGTCTAATGCCGCGATGGAAGTCGTGTGGTCGAAATTTATCTTGTGTCTGGTGGATCAGATTAAAACCAATTAATGCTCTTGGTAATTTAATATTCCTTTGAAGAAAAGATGTGTCGAAATATTTTATAAAAATTGATAGAAACGTATTGACACAGTAATTTACATTGAAGAAATCATTAATGAAACTCCGTGATTCACCTTCTCATAAATTTAACCTAACCCTAAGGCCGTTTGAGATCGAGCTTCAACTTACTTTTCGGTAATTCCTCAGATACAATATCAATAAAGATACCCCTATGATAGGATATAGCTGTTTCTACAATTGAGTCTGTATAATTAATAATTGTAATTCCAACATTGTTGACGTAATTACCAAGATGAGTAAGAAAATGAATTAAAAATATCAAACCATACTCCGTGAGAAATCAGCAAGATTATATTTGTTATTATCATCACTGTCATTCAATCTGACGTTAAAATCGGCAGCTAAAAATATTTGCTTATTATTCATATCTATACTTTATCTCCAATTGCAAATATGTAAATAAATGTGAATTTTTAATTTAGCAGTTACATTATCACTAAAACACTTTAAGTTTGTTTGTATAACACTTGATATTTATTAATATGTTATAAATTTAAAAATACGAAAACATTTCGTGAATCTACAACAATGAGTCTTACTAAGACTACAAAACAAATTAGGGATTTTAATACATTTTATTATTAATATGTTGACTATAGTTTCGGCCACTCAACTTGCCATTATCGAAACAAAACTAACTTAAACTTACGAAATGCGCAAATATTTATACGGAGGATTATTTACAAACATCATCGAAAATCGGAGAGTACATAAGTGCAACCTGGTTGTTAATAATAAAAACGCGGTTAAATTCCTTTCTTCACTGTCTTTATTTAGGCACTAAATGTACATTTTGGACGCTATGTGTTAATTATCAATAGTTGATTAACTGGTTGTTAATAAATGGTTGTTAATAAATGAAATTCCCGGATTTTTTTTAAAATAATTTTAGGGTGGAAATAGAAGGGATAACTAAAATGGGTGATAATGAGTTTTTTGGTGACGTAGGGGCAAGAGTAATTAAGACTATAATCTACAAATATTAAAAGGCGATTGGAAGAATTAAAGCAGAAAAATATCAAAATTATAAATGGGAGTTGAGGGATTAAAGCCTTGAGAAAGTTCTTGCTCTACAGAAAACGAAGAAGAGTCTCTAACTTTTAAGAGATATTAAAGAGGAATTAATTAAGTATAAAAATTATACGAGAAGGTGACACTTGTAGAAAAATCTTTTATGGCAAATCGAACGAATGGTTTTCTGTTTCTATTTGAGAATAATTTAGTCTTTTGTTACTTACAGAAATAATTATTATTGGAGATTTAATATGAGTACATATTAATTAAAGAAACGTTTTTGAAAACATTTAATTATTTTTAGTCTATCAATATACCCAGATCCATTTGCATCTCATCAGAGTAGCGTAATTAAATTAAGTACATGGGATCCAGAATCTATTCCAAAAATAAAACCATAATTATCAATTATAGTTTCTACAAATATCATTTTTTTATTTACTTGAAATATAAATAAATGAAATGCTGGAATGTTTGGAATGCTTTTGCATTTAATTCAGTACATAATGTTTTATGATGTCGGCTTTTATCTTTACTGCTCGGTTTCCTATGTTTTGATTAATTCACGTGCGAGAATGTGTTCTATTCTAAACATATTTATTCTAAAACTAAGGACTAAGAGTATTAGTTTATAAATACATTTAGTTTTCTATTAATTCAAATTAAATTATTATTTTCAGTACTTATTTTAAAACTTTTTTAAGATATTGATATTTTCATGGCACTTTAATATATATTATAACAAATAGAAAAACACGAAAACATTTCGTAAAGGACTTTATTACATTTCTATTATTATATTATAATAAACCACTTTATAGACTGAGAGTTCGTTTCGCCAGGCATTGTTTAGCTCTTTCAATAAGACCTTTTAATTTGTATTTAGCTGTAATTAATAATAAAATAATTATTACCAAGAAAAATTTCGCACTAAATTCCTTCATTATCCATATTTGTTTTGTACTCTGGTATCTTGTAATGAAGTATAATTAGAAGAATGCAGCAGGAAATGTATGTGTGGGGTCAACCTGTAGGAGCCAACAACCTACGGTCTTTAATAATAAGAATTGCGTAATTAGTTATTGTCGGTCAACTAGGAAGGTAAGGGTGGGGAATTAATTACTTATGCGAGTCTCGAGTGATACGTGTTTCTTTCTTTTCTCGTCTGATTAATAAGTAATGAAGCGCTTTCATCAATCTAATAAAAACCTGCTTAAATATTAACACAATGAAATTCCTTCAATTACACTGAATTCATCAGATTATATTTATAATTTTTAGGTATTCTGAAATTAGAGTAGTTTTAATATAAAATCCTTTTCATTTTCAATTACAGAAAATTGCTATATTTATAGCTATAAATATGTTACCCGAGAAAATATTTTTTTTTATGAAAGATCTTTTCTAATAGATTTATATGTATATTCCTTCATATAAAAATATAGCAAAACTCTTTCTGAATTATGAAATAAGAGATTGCAGGCACTTGAGTGTTGTTCTTCATTAAACTCGCATTAAAAAATCTTGCGTAATAATAATTACCCCACAAATTATTCTTTCATGCTGTCATATTGACACATCTACATTAGTAAAAAATATTTTTTATAAACTTTAGTACACTATCAACCATTTAAATTCATATAACTGCTATCTATTTGACAAATAGAATTTTCGAGCCTAACTATATACTCAAGTTGCTGATTTCTGATCATGTCCAGGATATACTAGTATTTGATAGATATTTTTATTTTCTTCTTATATCTAGGGTTTTTTTTAGTTTCGGAGGAATACCATTTAGAAAAACCACATGTTAATAGATACACACATCTTAAGGATTATGAACTGTTAAGAAACTAATTCACAATTTAGTCAAAGAATACCTTTCTCTCTCTCTCTTTCTTGTAACGTTCTAAAATGTAGGGAAGAACTTATTCGTTTCGTTTTGAGTTCCAGTGTTAGCATTTTTGGATTCCCCTAAGCACAAATCTTTGGTTAATATAGGTTGTTATTAACACTGTTTCAATTATTTCGGGAATATTAGGTGTACAAATTAATAATCCAAATTATTTTAAGCAGTCATGAAATTAATTTGAAAATTAATTGATTCTCTAGTTTTTTTTTTGCGGCTATATAGTGTTGGCATGTAGTGATTAAAAAAGATAGTTCTTATGCCGAAACGCCTTTTTTGTTTGTTTTCAGTATAGGGTGTTATGAAATCTTCTAAACAGACAATGGCTTTTGGTTCTAGTTAGCCAATAGTATCAGGTTGGAGATGTTGTTCCGGCCGACTAAAACCTTACCTCCTCTCTTTCCTGAAATCGCCTGGTCTCGGCATTACCTCAGGGGTATCTATATCCTATCCGTTTGCTACATTCTTCTAAGCAATTTGGCTAGCCAGTTTCATGGCAATCACCTGTGCAGCAAATTTTGCCACTACCTCGTTCACACCCCCCGATAATATCCTGGAGGGTATTCCTCTCTGACATCCATTCTGAACAATCTATTAGTGTAAACTGCGCTGTATGTTCAGGCTCACGGCAGTATTTGCATTATGTCATGGGTACCTTGCCTATTCGGTGTAGGTAGCTGCTCATCAGCTGAGTGAGGTGGTAGGTCATCTGTCCATGCTTCCTTTATATACATGCATGTTGTATATTGTGAAACAAAGTTTTCGTCCAATTAGCTGTGGCACGCCATCTTTCCTGTCATTAAAGTATAGCTCTGGTATGAGTCTTTGCTGCCTCCTCGATGTCGGTTTGCTTTGTGTGTCCAGTAAGCTTCGACATTCTCGATAACGAACAGGTCTCCAGCGACGGTTCCGATCGGAAAGCCTAATATAGCTTCTAAAAGTATTTAGTTTAATACAATGACAAGAAATATGCACTTCTCCCACACTACATGATTTACAAATCCGAATAAAGAAAGAATGTTGCAAGAGCGTGCGAATCGATTTGTTCCTTTCTCGACGTAGGTGTCATATGATGTGTTTCTGTCTGAATGACAAACAACGCCCTGTAGACCCTGGAAAGTCCAACAACGAAGAGTAGAAAAAGATGCTCGGTGGAAATTCTGCATCAACACAAAAAGAGCATGCATAACAGCTGAAACTAACCTAGTAATTGATTTCCAAAGGGCTACATGAAATTGAAAATATCCAGAAAGAAGGAAAATGGATTCCGCATATACTCACTGAAACCAACAAAAATTAACGAGTCGCAAAACCCAATCGCTTTGGAAAAAACGGTTCATCTCTGCATTTGGTGAGATATGAAGGGCGTGCTTTATTATAAATTTTTGCAAGCGAGTGAAACAGTTACTGCGGGCTGCTACCAGCGTCAATTAATTCGCAATTTGCAACTGGCAAAGGTGAACTTCCAATGAAATTGTTGCATGACAACGCCAGGCCACATATTGCTTCCAATTCAGAAGACATTATAATGGGTATTCGCTGGGACATCTTGCAGCACCCGACATATTAACCAGAAATTTACTTTTCGAAAATTAAGCACTATAAATTATGAAATATTTTACAATAATTTGGAGAATGTGTCATTTCATAACATATATATTATGAATAACATTGATAAAAAGAAGACTACTTTTAATAAAATGTTGTGTGAGTTATTTGATAAGCATGCTCCATACAAAACTTTTTTCGTTATTCCATACCTTCGACACTTTGGTTAACTGAAGTTATTTAAGTAATGATGCGCTTAAGAAATAATGCTCTAATTAGGTACAAAAGAACAAAAAAAACAAACATTGGAACTATTATACATCACTTAGGATTTTAACAACAAATGCGTTTCGAAATGAAAAGAAAGCCTATTATAACTTCCGATTCAGCACTGTCCCTCCTAAAGTTTTGTGGAAAACGTTAAAAGAATTAAACATAAGTAACAAGCACAAAGTAGCAGTTTCAAAATAATAATAATAATTTAAGATCCAAATGCCTTTAATGATTACTTTATAAATTCAGTACCTCAAATTTCCATGGTTAACAAATAATTAATTCAATTTATAATTGAAAATGTGAGTTTAATGAATTATTTGAGTTTCGTCTAGTGACTGTTACTGAAGTAATACCGGTTTTAACACATATCATATCTTGTTTGTTTCACAATTATTTTCTGATCATTGGAAGCTGGCATTAATTAAAATTAAGCCTCTGGCAAAAATTTCTAATCCAAATATTTTAGCTGATTTTAGACCAATCAGTATACTTCCAACCGTTTCTAAGATACTTGAAAAAACTGAATCAAATCAACTAAGAGAACATTTATCACTACATAATATTTTGCCAGTACAACAATCTGTGTTTAGACCTCATCATAGTTGCGCAACAGCCTTTCTCTGTGTAACAGATAACATTGTAAGAGCTGGAGATTGTGGTGAAGATAGTGTGTTAATTCTTGTAGACTTCAGCAAGGCGTTTGATACTATAGACTACAATATGTTATTGCCAATACTACATTATATTGATTTATCTAATACTACTCTATCATTCTTTGAGTTATACTTATCGTATCGCTATCAGTAAGTTGTTATAGAAAACATCAAGTCTGACTCCTACGTGTTCACTAGAGGTTTACCCCCAGGATCCATTTTAGGGCCCATTCTTTATGCAATATGTATATGTGATTTTGGACGATATCTCTCTTATTCAAAATTTTATATGTATGCTGATGATACTCAATTATTATATACGTTCAAACACTCTGATATGGCATGTTCTCTGAATGACATAAATTCTCATTTAAAATTATTTACTTATGCATGTAGTGAGCACTATCTACAAATTAATCCTAATAAGTCTATAGCGATATTATTTAGTAAAAAGTTACACGGAACTAATATTGAATTATTTTTAAATGGAATTCGAATACGTTTTGTTTAACAGGTAAAAAATCTTGGTCTAATTATTGATAAAAAACTAAGGTTTGCATCACATATTTCTAAATTTATTCGAAATGCATATTCTAATTTAAAAGCAATTTATTTAAATATAAGCTTCCCTACGCGTGAATTGAAAATAAAATTATGTAAAACCTTAGTTCTCTTGCATTTCAATTTTTGTGATGTTTACGAGCTTTGTCTTGGTGCGGTTACACAAAAAATAATACAGTTATAACAAAACTCATCTCCTATATTGATTCATGGTAAACGGAAGTATGATAAAATTTCCCATACATTTCAGGCTTACTAACTGTATTAATATGAACGATTAAAGATTTCTTCATACGGCCTGTTTGTATCACAAAATTATTCACCTGAAACGAATCTATATAATAAAATATCATTCAGAACTGATGTACACAATATAAATATAAGAAATAAAGGAATTTTAACACCACCTATGCATCGAACAACCTATTTCGAACGTAAATTTCTTGATGGATATGTGTCCAAATTTAACTAGAAGATTCACCATCATTAAATAAGAAATTTAAAAATATAACCCCTCAATACACCCCTTGATCTAGGATGAGGATGTGGTCACATAATATATTATTTTTTAACGTGTCAAAATAATTTATTGAAACTACTAAGAATACTTAACTATAGTACACTACACCACATTAAAAATCTAGGGAATATAACAATACAAACAATATTTAGGGGCGGAACGTAACACCGGCACCTCCACCATAGCAAATCGACTTAGAAATACTTTGGATAGAAATGTTTTGGTTAAATCATCACATTTCTTGGCCCAAGAATATGTGTTTTCTAACTAGTAAGAAGTACCTGTAACAAAACTAACTAAAATTTCCTCCGCGTACTTTTATTTTTTTTTGGCTGAGTACCCGAAACATCCTAACTACTAACTGCACTGACGACCCCTTTATCCTTCCAGGCTAATAATAGTAAGTTTCCCGATTTGCAGGCAAATGTATTATCCTCAGAAAAAATGCGGTCTTTTTATAGAGTTGGGTACGAATTTCAGGTTAATTACACGTTTATTTTCAGAAATTCTCATGCAAGTGGTAGGATTTTATAATACCTGTCAGTAAATATATGGTATCCTTTACTGCCAGTAAATTTTGGCACAAATGCAGCACAACTCGTGAACTTATCTTAAGGTCAGGACTTACTAAATGTTCTGATGTCAAGCTTTCGTATTAAGGCAAAATGGAATATATATGTATCCAGCAGATTAGCATCTGCCAACACATATATCCCGATTCCACACTTTGTTGGTTTATTTGGGTTATAAGTCAAAAAAACTTATTTTGTCTTTGAATCTAACTACAGACTTATCCACTGAAATTTCCCTTGACGGAACAAAATGTTCCTTCAACTTTTTCTCCAAAAAAACTAAATAATGACCTTTTGCATTCGACTCCAAAGACTTTGATCGTTTGGATTTGTTTCCTTTAAATGAAGCATATAAAATATTTGTATGAATCAGTCCCTTCTAAATATAGCACTAAAGAAAGAAATTTCGGCATTGAAGTTTTGCACCAATATTCCTCCAGATGGCTAACCGTTATTGTATCCATATTTAGAATAACTACTAAAAATGCCTCAAATTCTGCCACTGTAAGATCCACCCATGTATTCCACGTGGATCGCTTTGATAAGCTTTTTTGTTTAATTTTATTGCGAGCATAATTATTCGTCTCTTTTAGATTTTTAATTAAATTTTTCATCATAAACCCATTATATAAAAGAACTGTAAGAATTTTGATATTTGTTTCAAGATATTCTAAAAAAACTTTAAACTAAGATAGTGTATTGTTCATTAATGAGATTACTGGAATGTGGATCTGGAATATAGTTTTCTAAATATCAAATGTTTGTAAACAACTTTACAAAAGTCAAGATAAATTTCTAGGAATGTTTTTTTAAGTGAAGATTACAAGAAGAGGTATCAACAATTCTATTCTAATTCTTTAAATTTAATTTTATTAACGATATTTTCAAACACGGATCTACTAAAACGCTTAGACGATAGATGGCACCTTTATGGTAATATCTTTAATGAATAGGAGGTTTTGTGGTCGAACTTCTATTAACGTGGTAGTATTTGTAACAGACAGGCGTACAACTAGAATCCATTCCATTTTCTAGCTGAATATGAAATAATATTTGTATCATGCTGAAATTTTCATAGCTTTCTAATAAGAATCAAATGTACTTTTTTTTTAATTTCATTGAGAAATAAACATTTACTGAGTATTCATTTATTTTATACATTATACTAACTGCCATATTTGATATGACATAAGAAAATACAGTTCCTGTATGTATTATTATCTGAATGTTCTGAATGCTATATTTAATTACATATTCCATTAGTGCGGTGTACAATTAAGTCGATGGCAGATGATTCATTCGCGTCTTATTTAAAATTTACAGCTGTTTCCGCTGTACCACCTTTACGATTAAATTGGCTTCCCGATGAGCACATAACAGATACTGTATGAATCCTTCCCAGATAATTACACTCAAAATTATTACTAACAATTAATACCAGTAGTTGTCGGGAGTAATTACTCCAATTAAAAACGGAAGACGTATTGTATTCTTCAAATGCGGTGATTTGCATTTTTGCTAATATTAATCATTGCAGTAATGTGTTCCATTGTTTTGTTTTTGCGATGTTACGCCTTTTTGAGTTCAATTGCGCGGCATTTATTTGAATTTTAAATGTAATTACCGTGCCCGAACATGGAAACTAAGTTATTCGGAATATGGCACGAGTTTTGTAGGTCGTTGTGTGGTATTTGCAAAAGGTATAATTTTCTGTAATATTATAATTGGGTATTATATTTCGTGTTTGTAATATTCTGCAATATTTAATGGTTTTATTTCTGAAATACACGTAAACGCTATTGTCGCCGTTACACGCTTAAAACGGGTTTACATGTTTGCAAGTAATATATTTAACAAGGTTCAATACTTTTATTATTTTATAATACATATATATTTTCTTATAATATGTGTTTACTACTACTACTAGTTGGATTTTGAGGTTAAAGAGGGAGTGAGAAAAATACATATAACTTAAAGCCTTCAGAATCATGGAAATGGCAAATCTATTACGAACATAAATACAGTTTATATTGGATTAAAAATGAACATCCTTCAGGCAGGGATCGAACCTGTAACTTTTACATTGACAGTGTAGGATGCAACTGAAGCCCTACTTTAGGTACACCTTTAATCTAATATTTAATATTATACAACATTCTAAAATACACTCAATAAGGACAATTGTAACACGAACAGTACATTCATATTCATGTCTAATAAGACATAGGAAGTAGTTATCTCAATATGTACCTAATTCGTTTCTATTTTCGGGCTTAATAAGACGTTACAAGCGAAAGTTGTAATTTACTAACAACTAAATACGTTCACACCTACTCAGACAAAACACTTCAGAGCGTATTGATTAAGATGAATTCGCACATCTCTCAGTACCCCACCGTCGGGATAATGTAATCGACCCTGAGTCGGCATTCAAACGAAACTCGGTACACTGCCGTCATTGATACGCCACATCTGTCAGCACCTGAATCCAAATACGCCTTTGTTTCACTGGCCGTTCATTGTTCATTGTGTTGCATTAACAATTATAATAAATTTTACCATGTAGCAACAGGTCGTGGTGGTATGATTGAACGCGACCTCACTAATTCAACATGAGGATGTTACAAGCACAGACAGGCTTGCGTGCTTGAAATAAACAGCGGTGCACCGTCTAACATTCGTCTGGCTGGAATGAACGTGTAGTACAGACGTCAAACGAGGAAATGGGATGTATTAACTTCGGGCGTGACTTCTGGGCTAAATAGAAATAACGTAGATGGTAGGCGATCACAAAAGGAACTTCCGATGTATTTGTGAAATTAATTAAAAGCTAATCGAGTACGTGTTTTAATACTTTTTATTTATTAAAACAAATATTTGTTTATAAATATGCATATAACCAACATAAATGCAACAAAAATTTACTCTATGATTAACAATAGTTGGATTGTTGTTCAAGTTTCAGTGTTTCTCATTTTGCCACTATTTGTTTCTCCTTCTACTCTCCATAGGATTTTTTTAACACATATATTGCTCATTTCTCTCTATCACATGATAATCGCAACGCCAAGTAAGGGTGTGATTGCTTTACTAAACTTTACACAAACGTTAAACTGTTACATCTCTAACTTCACTGTATGACACTTCTCTAAAACTAAAACTACTTTCACAGTTGAGGTACTTACTACAATCTAAATCGTGAAATGGAATAGAAGCAGTTATGTTGTTTACTAAATTTATGAAATTAATGTTAAAAGTTTCAGGCGATATATCACAGTTTATGTTACATTTTTGAGTTCTACTTTCATTCATTATTTGCCATCTATCCTTTTGCTGGTTGCTAGCCGTAAAATTATCATTTGTTTGTATTTTAGCTTGACGAATAGTTAAATTAAAGACAAGTACATTATAATTGATACTGGTTGAGCTACACTCTTGATGGAACGAGATATGTTAATTCGATGGGGTAAAACACTTATTAAGTTCCATAATATTTTTATTTTCAATTGCCTGAAACGTGTTTCGATCAATCCTGATCATTTTCAAATTAGTTTTGTACTTTGAAAATGTTCAGGAATGATCGAAACACATGTCAGGCAACTGAAAATAAAAATATTATAGAACTTAACAAGTGTTTTACTCCATCGAATTTACAAGTACATTAATTTATGTTGCTCAGTTTCAGTACTAAGTTATAGTACCTCAATCATAATCCCTATAGTTTGATGCACAGGTCTTTCAACAGAAAATTCCATGTTGAGACGTTCTCCACGTCTTCGTCTGACCCTTATACAGCCATTATGCATCTCTAAACAGAATCGGAATTTATTACTAAACACCACCCTTTATCAGTTTAAGATCCACTTCAGTCGCAGCGTACTTCACTCCAAAGCTTTTGCGGAAACCGTTCACAGGGTTAAAGGATGATCTTTGTTAACTAATCATAGATTGGTAATTGATCTGATACTGTAAAATCGTTCTGTTGTTGCCATAAGTCTTGTTCTTTTTTCGCGATTGGTTCCTCTTCTGTGACATTCTTTACCCTCTGTAGTCCATACCTGATACCAACGCATGACGGTGTTTGGTTTTGCTTAAAGCGATTAGCAATTTCTCTAATTGAAACACTACTTTCTATTCTTACACTTATTTTTTTCTTTTATAATGTATTATTCCCTTACTCTTTCATATTTCTTCATTAATAATTTTTACTTTTACAATGAAACATCTATTCTTCTATTAAAAATTATCTTCCTATTTTCTTCTACGACGTATAGTCATCTTCTGTAATGAACAATCTTTTTTTTTAGCCCTCTTTCCTCTTCCATATTGATATTATAAATCCCAACACCATGGATGATACTTTGGTTACCAATTCGTTCTTCCTAGTTAAACATGCTCTTCTATTCTTCTACTACCCATAATCTTCTTGCTGTTTGGTTTTCCTTAGCTTATTATTTATGATTCTTTTCATATCAAAACAACTTCTTTTTCTGCTATTATAAAACAATGCATAATGTCCAGAGGGTCGAATTATCGGCATAAAAGAAGCAGGTTTATCGTTCAGCGAAAATGGCAGAAGAATTAATCGAGATCACACAACGGTAGCGAGAATATGGTCTTCCTGGTCAGAAGAAGGTATACAGCGACATCATCTAGCTGGAAGACTTCCCCGACGTAGTAACGTCAGTGATGATCGCCTTCTGAGATGGTCACTCAGAAATGGCCACACAGAACCGATTTCAAACAACTAGGTCTGTTACCATAGATTGGATAAGAGCTGTAAATCGCCCGATTTCAATGGCGACCCAGGTTTTCTTTATGGAAGAATGATAGAGGTAGAAGGGTACCTCGATATCGAGGATAACGAAGAAATTTAGAGTTTGTTGAAAGACGCCGCTATACAGCTTTAACATTGAGTGTCATGGTGTGGGGTGCAATCAGTTTGGGACGAATTATGCAGACGCTACCTAATGGGATTTTCCAGCAAGATAACGCTAGACCCCACATGGCAAACAAGGGTGTTCTTCAAAGAAGCGGATTTGCAAATTTGGTCAACAAGGTAGTACATTTATACCGGAGAGAGATTAGTAGTTACTCATTTGGAAATTTTTACTAATCTCTCGCCGGTATAAATGTACTTCCTCAACAATTTGTACTCACTTGATAATGACCGTAAAAGGTCGAAACTTAAGTCGTGAATTTTTGTATATATGCAAACCCCGTCAACATATAATAATAAATTAATTGTGGTAAAAACATAGTAAGTGTTTCAATATGTGTTTAAATATGGATTACCACCTAGTAACGGTCACAACCATCATGAAGTTGCTCTCCATTCTTTATACTTTTATCACCTTTTGTGTTACATCTACTTTTTAGTTTGTTTAAAGTTTACCTTAAAATAATTATCAGATATTGTTTATTGTTTGCCTTAATTAATACTTTTGTTTGTTTCAGGTAAGTCCAAACCCGAGTTGTTTATTCTGTTGAAGCAAATTTAAGTAAGTAACATGACTTTAAGAGAGTGTATATGCATATGTATGTTAGGTTTTCTAAAAAATAATTGGTACATTTCCAATTAAATTATTAATTGAATAATTTATTTGATGAAATGCACATTGTAACTGAATGTATATCAAAGAAAATTTCAGTTATTTTTAAATTAATTGAAAATTTTGTAATCACATCATTAATTGAAGTGCTATTGCATATTCTTTTAAATGCCAAGGTCAAAGTAAAGTGTACCCATCTTGGACAGTGTAATGATATATATATATATATATATATATATATATATATATATCCGCTTTTACTTCTCACCATCTGCAGGTAGGGCTAGAGTTTAGTCATAAAATATGTCTCTTCCTCTTGATAAACATAAAACATGCATCTTGATTAGAATTAAAAACACCTGGTTTGTTTCACAAAAAATATTTTCTTGCTGGGGAAGAAAGAGATACAATTAAATCGTTAATAAATGCTATAAAAACTGGAGGGCCTACGTTGGAACCTTGGGGGAACTACTGAGGTTGAATTGAACTCAAACCATTTAAATCCATTAAAATATACATAGATTGTTGTTTTAGGTAAGATGATAAAAATGTAATGGTGTGTTCTCTAAGACCAAATTGACTTAGTTTGTTAAGTTAAATGTTAAGATATATCGTATCGAACGCACATGATAGATCTGTATAGATAACATCCGTTTGACCTCTAGTATCAAGGCTGAGGGGAAGGTCGACCTTCCAGACATAAACCCATGCTGAAGTATACTGTTTGTTTAAATATCTTAGAAAAATTTGATGAGATTGCTATGGGTCGATAGTCTACTTGTTTCCCCATAACTCATCTACATTGCATTACTAGTGATTTTAATTCAGTTTGTGATATAAAAAATATTTAAAAACTTTGCATTTATTTTGATTATGTGATTGTTGTTTGTAAGACAACCTAGTTGTACGACGTTAAAAAACGTATGTGGGTGGTAATAAAAACAAGTGACTCGTGCGACTTCTAATTTAATACTATTTACAAAAATATACATCAATTATACAGGAAAACTACGTCTCCACCCTTAATGATGGGGGGAAAACAGTACAGCGGTCACCCGAAAAAGTACATCTGGCAGCGATGTGTATTTCCAGAATTTCACGGTTATCACCAATTGTTTATTTTCTGAGAACTAACACTCCATGGGGCGGTTACTGGACCTCAATACCGGGAAGTTATACCTCTTGTTATATTTCGGCACAAAGGCGATAAATTCAATATTTGATTTTATTGCCAAACCCGAACATACTTCTTTTAGGGTCAATTCTTCACTCTGCTTCACTCTGAAAGCTTAGCAATCATTTCAATTAGTTTCATCCTGATCATCTTGTTAGAACGTTTAAAGTATATAAGTTTTATGATGATACATACGATGGTAATTACACCATAAATATCATAGAATATGTTCACAGTTTGTGATATCGTGGAATTCTGTGCCAGATTGTTCTCAGATTTTGATAAATACTTGGTAAATCCATGTGTTGATCAGTACACAGCATCTAAACTGATATCCAATTTGGTAACCAGTTGTATAAATATACCCGTTACTTTGATTCCTATACTCTAAGTTTGCATCAGTGGGTACTTATTGCTGTCGATCTAGCATCTACTTGTTATCTGGAAGCCGGTGCCGTTAAGTAGTATGTTGGACATCAAGATTTCGAATTATGACCAAATCACAAATTAATATAGCATATAAATCTTTCTTAAAAACATTCAAGATAATCTTATAACGCGACAAAACGACCTGTGGAAATTTATACACCAAAAAAATGAACATCAAGAATGCCAGGGGAATTGTAATTGCTTTTGCTGATACGTTTTCTGAAGTTTTTCTCGATGATAATATAACGATAATTCTGTACACAGTAATTGTGAAAATTTCTCTATTACAGTTATTAAAGAGCACACGTCATTTATAGTTTAGGCAACCTAAAAAGATTGTCAAAGATTGTAAACATATATTATAAGCCGTTATTAATAATTTTTATCTCCCCTATGATATTAATTGAAAATAATTACCCTGAGTTTTGGTATTTTAGAAACCCTATAATGCCCTAGGGCAGGGATGGCGAACATTTTTTGAAGTCCGTGCCACAAAGTCATAAAGTCTTTTTTAAATAGGTAACGTGCCACAATAAAATTTCATTCGAAATGTTAGCGTGGTAAAACTATACGTAAGTATAATTAAATAAACAAATAAAGCAATTCTTCTTTAAACAATATTTTATTAATCAATGTTTTACAAAAAGCAATATGCTAGAAACAAAATTCTCGTTAAAAACAATTGTTTTTAATGTGATTCTAAGTTAATTTTAACAGTACGCATGCAGAGCTCGACTCATCCGTCATTCTATTCCTATATTTATTTTTTATAAAATTTAATTCTGAAAATAGAGATTCACAGCCCCACTCCAATGAAAATATTGATAAAATTGCCTTTGATAATATTTTTAAACAATTAAACGTATCAGGAATTGAATTCCATGTAGTTAGAATTTCATCTTCTGCAATTTTATTTATTTTATCCAATAATCTATCACTTTCAATAATTTCTAAATCATTTCTTAAATCAACAAATTTTTGGTTCCATATGGTACTTGACTGAAATTCAACCAATTCATTTTCTAATTCATTAAAATTTAACCATTCTTTAATTTTACAAATGGTATTGTATCATAACATAAAATACATTTTAAAGTTTCTTCAAATTCTTTAAACTGCGTAAATCTTGCAGAAAATTCCTGAATCAGGTATTGAATTACCATTGAAAACTCTCTCATTGATGACTATTGTTGGGTTTTCTCTTTCATTGATGACTCTTTATTTGACTTTTCGTGACATTCACTTTCAGAAAAAAAAATGTACTCTGAAAATATTTATATGAATTTGAAAGAATATCACGATTAAAAATCTGTAATTTCACTTCGAACGCTTTAATTAAGTCAAACATTATAATGACTGTTTCATTAACACCTTGTAGTTTTATATTTAATTCTTTTAAGTGAGAGCATCAATCAGTGAAAAAATATAACTTTGCTAGCCATTCTACATCCAATAATTGATTGTATTGGCCAATAATGTTCTCGTTATTTAGAAATAATCTTATTTCCTCCAAACAATCTACAAATCTTTGCAAAACATTTCCGCGGCTTAACCAGCGTACATTATTAGAATTAGAATTAAAATTAGAATTAGTTTATTCGTACCAATACCTACAAAGGTTTACACTTGTCAATTATACAGATATAATACATTTAATAACACAATGTTTTGAAACTTTACATTATATAAAATAATTCTAAAATTAAACACTAAAAATTAATAATAAAATTGAATAACACAAATAAATTATGTTAAAACATATTTAAAAAATACGCATTAAAAATACAAACTCTTGGATACTGTAAAATGCTTTAGAAAGTAAATGTTCTTTAATACATGATTTAAACATTTGGTTGTTAAGTTTTTTCACATCTTGTGGGCGTTTATTAAACAATTGCGGTGCATAATACCGTGTTCCATTTCGAGATAATGATAACCTGCAATATATTGGTCTTATATCTTCGCTGTTGAGTGTTGGATAGTCATGATAGGCGTTATTAAGTGAGTACTTTTCATAATGTTCTTTTGCCCACAATAGACACTGCAAAATATATTGACATGGTAACGTTAATATTCTTAATTCAATAAATTTGTTTTTACAATCCTCCCTATATCCAATGGCTGCTAATATTCTAACAGCTCTACGTTGCAAGCTGAATATTCATTTTGCCACGCTCGAGTGTCCCCAAGCCAGTAATCCATAAGATAACAACGAATGACACAGTGTAAAATAAGAAGTTTTTACAATATCTTGAGAAAGACACCTTGATAAATTTCTCAACAAATAAATATTTTTGGTAAACTTATTTGCCAAATTAGCAACGTGTACATAGCATTTTAAATTATGGTCTATATGCAGCCCAAGAAATTTAGCTGAGCTAGTAGCAAATTCTTCTTCATGCTCTCTCAAAGTAAATAACATATTTATAGTTTTTTTCTCATTCATACATAATTTATTTTACGCGAACCAAGTCTTAGATTTATTCCGAACATCAATTTTACTCCTAAGTATAAGTTCCTTGTTACTACTTGATATGGAGACTGTAGTATCGTCTGCAAATTGGGTGACATTAATTTCACTATTTAAAAATATTTGCGGAAAGTCATTAACGTTTATCAAGAATAATAGTGGCCCTAAGTGAGACCCTTGTGGAACACCCTGGGCGACAAGTACCTCTTGAGATGTAGTGTGACCATATGATACTATTCATTTTCTACTTCTATTGCTTAGGTAAGACATAATCATCCTGCAATTAGATGGCAAAAAGTTATAACTATATAACTTACTAATCCATATTTGATGTGAAACACAATCAAAGACTTTTGATAAGTCCATAAAATTTAATGGCACATATGATTTTGTCTCTAAACCACTTAAAATGTTATTAATAAGTTCGACAATTGCATGAATTGCCGACTTTCCTTTTCTAAAACCATATTGAAATTGTGTTAGCAAACGATTCCTCTCAAAGTATTCAGATATTTGTTTAAATATGACCAACTCTAATACATTTGCAATTACTGGGATAATTGACACTGGCCGATAATTATTAAGCTCAGTTGGATCACCTTGTTTAGGAATGGGTATACACTTTGATATTTTAAGAAAATCTGGAAAACATCTCTCTCGTATGCACTGATTAATAAGTTTAGTGAGTGGCAGGATGATTATATCTCTAATAGACTTAATGACATATGGCGATAGACCATATACATCCCGACTCCTACTATTCTTAAACGATGCAATTATATCACTAATAATAATAATTATTGAAACATTCTTAAAATTTTCTTTAATTTAGTTAAATAATGTAATGAAAATCAAGAATTGTGTGTAAAATACGTTTTGTAAATAAATTTATAAATCCATTTTCGTGTCCAGTTAAGCTGCGGGCACCGTCAGTTGTAACTGACACAATTTTATAAGGACTTATTTTTCTTTTTTCCAATGCATCTATAACTGCATTACAAATGTCTAATCGTTTTGTTGTTGTTGTTAATGTTGATAAACTTATTAACTCTTCTTTAATATTGTTTTGAACAAAATAACGTACAAAAATTGCTAAGGGAGCAGAGCCTGTTACGTCGGTAAACTCGTCAAGGCAAATGGATATAAAAACGCAAGACTTTATATGAATTTTTTGTTGAAAATTTACATTTTCTGCCATACACAAAATTCTCTCTTTCACTGTATTCCTTGCTATCGGCATGTCTTTAATTCTTTGGAAAGTTTTTTCATTGATTTTGAATTCATCTAATAAGTATGGTGCACATTGCAACCAAGCATCCTTTAAAAATTCGCCTTCATTAAAAGGTTTCGCATATTGTGCAATATTTTTTCTTCAAAGAAACCATGTTTCTCTATTTACAAGTTATATTAAAAACATATAGAAAACTTAAATCAATTCTATTTAATGCAAAACAAAAATCCAATAAAATGAAAAGATCTGGTGTCCATAGACTGAAATGTGGATCATGTAAGGATGTTTATATTGGTCAGTCTGGAAGAAATTTTGATATTCGCTTAAAAGAGCACTTGAGCTCCTTTTACAATAAAAAAACCAACTCCACATTTGCTAATCATCTAATTGAAAATAATCACGTTCCAGATAATAATCCCTTAGATATTTTACACTACGCCGAAAAAGGTCCAAAATTGGACCTACTAGAATCCCTGGAAATTTATAAAGCCAAGCGTAATCCGGAAAACCCCTTAATCAACGACTAGACCGATCTAATATATTCATCCATCTTTAAAGCAATTATGTAAATTATATTACCTGTTCGCTGTACACCGCTTCTAATCCGCCCTGTATAAATACCGCCTAAGTTATCTTGTAATTTTACTGTACGTTTGATAATGGCCTTGTAAGGTTGAAAATATAGTTACGAAATAAATTCCGTGTGTGATATTAACAAAGTAAGTTTTATTTATCATTTGATAAAGTTCCTGATTCAATATGTATCACAAAGTTATGGCTTCAAGCATCCAACATACCTACTTTTAAGTTACCATTTGCGAAAACTAATGTCTTAGGTAAGTCGCCTATAAGTCATATGTGCCACAATGCAAATAAGCACATTCCTGACATATTTATTGGTGATCATCATACCTAAATTCTAACGCTGAGTTATGTTCCATTATTTTGTTTGTAATTTAGTATTTTTTTAGTAGCTATTTTTATATTATTATTTATTGATACAATTTGATTATATTTCATCATTTAAATTTTGGCCCTGTATTGGTCCCTCCTTTGGGTAAGAAAGAAATTATTATTATTATTATCATCTTTCCTCTGCAGATGGCTACCACTGTCCTTGATTCGTTTGTAATAACATTGCTGTGCGCATATGCTTTCAGATGAGTATGCCCAAAGAACGTTCAAATATTTTGTGCGAACATGGCTAAATGTTCTTCCTAGCATCTAATTTCGTTATTGGGAAAGGGTTGCATATCAGTGCTTTAACTCTTATGTATATACACTTGTTGAAGTAGACTTGTGCCCAAGAACTGCTCTAGATTGTAGTTTACTCCAAGATGTCGTTTCCAATGTGCGATAACTTGTCTTCGTAATAGCAGATGTCGTGCTGGTGAGTTGTATTAGGTTTTCGATGGAAAAAAATTACAGAACTGTTTTGTGTGTGATGTTTTTAAATGCAGCTCTTTCTACTATCATTGGATGGATCTGGAGAGGCTTTGATACAGCCTGGCTTTAGTTTACAGCGTCAGCAACTTGCATGAGCGATACTATATCTAAGAAAGCTGCATTGTTCTCTTCGACGTACTAGAGTTTCTTGTAATGTTGCTTTGTAATACATATTGGAACAATAAAGTTGTATCAGATTAGTGGTTGTTTTGTTCCCGAAAATTTTCAAAGCCTTGCAGATGTGTTACCATTCTCACCGTATTGTATTTCGTTTTGTGTAATGTTAACAACATTATTGTTTATTGGTTTTCATCTAAATTGTATAGTTCACGGTAAACTTGATCTTCACTCTTAATTATTTCTGTTAGCAAGGTTTCAAAAGCTACACTCTTATGTGTTAGAGGTTTAGATTTTACGAAGTTTACGACTTTTATTTCTGCATATTGTATGGTGGATCATATGCCACCCTGAAGTGTTGACCTAATGCTTCGGCTGTGTTTATTTTTCCTTAGCGGTGCACCTTAATTAATTACGCACTTATTTCAACAGCTTTGGAAGTAATTATGCATCACATAATTCAAATTTCCGGATGGTCAGTTAATTTTGCACTGATGCACATTTGATTTCACCAGTTGTGTGGATGATTCTGGAGTGTACAACCGCATCATATACCTTTTCTAACACATCATTGAAACCATGTAGCTTCATTTCGTCAGTGTAGTAGTATGTCCTGACGAGTAAGTTTTAATGACTCAATGTGGTGAAGCCGGCTAGAAAATTGAGTACATTTTTCCCGATATTGTGATGAAATTCTTTCGTCTCAATTAATTCCTTCCATCTATAGTTCTTGAATCAGGGTATTCTCTTTTATTATAATGTGCACCAACCAACTTAGCAGGTCATACATTTTTGATATTTCTTATAGTCTTACTCTCTTTATTAGTCGAGAAATGTGAATTATAGGTATTTTCAAGTAAAACACATCTTGTATAAATATAATGCCTATTGATTTGTTTTCCAAGCACGTTATCTTCAAATTGGTTTGCTCAACCATCTCTATAAGTAAGGAAGTAAGGGCTACGTTGTTGCTGTGCGCTTTTCAAAGATTAAAGCCACCTTTTTCAACGTAGTTAACTGGTCAGTTTGAAGTCTCAAGGCCCTTCGCAATGGATTTCCTTTGCCTTAAACACTTCTGATTCTTCTAGATGAAACCTCCACATAATCCATCCGTAGCCTTGTTTGATGTTTTGAAGGGTGCATCGAATACCATACGTAAATTTGTTGTTGTGCTATTCGCCTTGAACACAGCAGGATGTGGAATGTAGTATCCTAGTTGATGATGTGCTCGATGTTCTAGCAGTTTCATGTTTCCCAGTTCTTGCCTGAATTTGGAGTATTCCACGATGAGCTTACTATATTTTTGTGGCCGTTTTTCCTGCTAGATAAACCTAGATACTCCATTCTATCTGCAATCTGCTTTGTGGTTTATAGTATTCCTCTCGTTATTCGTCTTTCGTTAGTGATGGTGAAGTATGTAGGTCATCTAAAGCTTTGTTAGATTTTGGTTATCGTTTATCTGTGATATCAGGCATGCGATTTCTTCTCGTGATTTGTTATTGTTTCCTAGAAGCTATATATCCCACATCGATGTTATAGAGTAGGAATCCATTCTTCTACTTCATTACCTCTAGTACAATTTTACTGTAACCCCTTCTTCCGAGCAAAGTGTCTATACGTCCAGGGCATTGTTATTTTTTAAATTAATCTCATACATGATGTGAAACTGGCTTTGATGTGTTTTTTTACTTTCCCTATATAGTATATATAGGGGAGGTATTGTTTCATGCATGAAAATGTCTGTGGGCGCTGTATCTCAAAAATGAATGATCCGTTTGAGATGAAACTTTAAATCTAAGGTTTTATCATTAAAAACTGGAACTGAAAAGCTTTTAGTAAACATTCAAAAACCGGAAGTGGATGTTTACTCGAGTTTTTTTCTGATATTTTTTGGAATATGAAAAATATTTCAAAACTTTTTAAACAAAAGTTAAGGGGAACGAAAAACTGAACAAGTTTTATTAAAACATATTTTTCATAAAAACTTTCGAGAAAATAATATCAAAAATGAAAATTTTGATATTTTTTGCCAATTGCTAATAAATTATTGAAGTTACATGAAATTTATATAACATATAATTGTAGAGAATTTACAAGTTAACAAATGATAAAGAATAGCATTTTTGCCACATCACCATTTTCTTGAGGTGTTTTTTTGTTTTTTCCAATATTTTTTTTAAATATGAAAATTTTTACTAAACATTTCAAACAGAAGTTACAGGGAACGAGAAACTGAATAAGTTTTATTTGAACATTTTTCAAAAAATTCTTAACGTGCGAGAAAAAATTTAAAAATTAAAAATGTTGACATTTTTTTCCTATTGCTAAACTACAGGAGTTATATGAAATTTATATTACAAATAATTGTAGAGAATTCGAAAGTGAACAAATTATTAGGAATAGCTGTTTGTCGTAAACCTCAATTCAATTCTTATAATAATTTATGTTTAGAAAATTCAACATATAGAAAATATTTGCTTAGAAATTTTGATGTATAAAATATTATTTATAAAAAAATTCGATGTACAGAAAAATCTTCGTTTAGACCAATCGATGAAAAGAAAACTCTTTATTTAGAAAATTCGATGTATAGAAAATTCTTTGTTTAGAAAATTTTTTATTTAGAAAATTCGATGTATAGAGATTTCTTTGTTTAGAAAATTCGATGTACAGACAATTCTTTATTTAGAAAATTCGATGTATAGAAATTTCTTTGTTTAGAAAATTCGATGAACAGAAAATTCTTTATTTAGAAAATTCGATGTATAGAAATTTCTTTCTTTCGAAAATTTGATGTACAGAAAATTCTTTATTTAGAAAATTCGATGTATAGAAATTTCTTTGTTTAGAAAATTCGATGTATAGAATTTTTTTTATTTAGAAAATTCGATGTATAGAAATTTCTTTGTTTAGAAAATTCAATACTCAAAAAAAATATGTTCCTTGTTTAGAAAATTCGATGTACAGAAAATTCTTTATTTAGAAAATTCGACGTACAGAAAATTCTTGTTTGTTTCGAAAATTCAATACTTATAAAAA
The DNA here is from genome assembly GCA_963969525.1 of Ontholestes murinus. Lineage (NCBI taxonomy): Eukaryota > Metazoa > Arthropoda > Insecta > Coleoptera > Staphylinidae > Ontholestes > Ontholestes murinus. The sequence goes on from OZ018397.1 coordinate 36,773,223, forward strand.
TTTTGTTTACAAAATACGATGTAGGGAAAATTCTTTGTTCAGAAAATTTTATGTATAGAAATTTTTTGTTTGGATAATTAGATGTATTGAAAATGAAAACTCTTTGTTTAGAATATTCATTACTCAAAAAAAATTATGTTTAGAAAAGTCGATGTATAGAAAATTCTTTGTTTAGAAAATCCAATACTCAAAAAAAAGTGGATGTTCAGAAAATTTGATGTTTAGAAACTTTGTTGTTTAAAAAAATGGATTTATAGAAAATTCATTGTTTAGAAATTCGATGTATTGAAAATTCTTTGAAAAAATCAATACTCAAAAAATATTTAGGTTTAGAAAATTCCTTGTTTAGAAAATTTGATGTACAGAAAATTCTTTATTTAGAAAATTCGATGTAAAACCAATCGTTTGTTTAGAAAAATCAATACTCAAAAAAATATTTTTAGAAAAATCGATGTGTAAAAAATTCTTTGTTTAGAAAATTCGATATATAAAAAATTCTTTGTTTAGAAAATTCTTCGTTTAGAAAAATCAATACTCAAAAATATTTATGTTTAGAAAATTAGATGTACAGATAATTCTTTTTTTAGCCATTTCGATGTTTAGAAAATTATTATTAAAATATTCAATGGTTAAAGAATTCTTTGTATATAAAATTCTTTGATTAGAAAATTCAATGTACAGAAAAATTTTTGTTTAAAAAATTCGACACTTATAAAAAAAAATTAGAAAATTTTAATTGCCAAAAAATGTAAATTTATAAATTTCGCTGTGCAGAAAATTTTATGTTTGGAAAATTAAGTATTCAGAAAATTTTATATTTTATAATTATTACTTATGACTAACCCATGAATGTATTCTGCTTGGAAATAAACAAACTCTAACTGTATAATTTTTTGTTAAGAAAATTCATTATTCAAAAACCCTGAGTTTTAGAAAATTCGATGTGTAGAAAATTCTATTCAGTTGAATATTCTAAAAAGAATTTTCTATACATCATTCATAAACATTTATGTTTAAAATATTTAAAAAAATTGTTGTAAAGAGAATTTTCTGGTCTTATAAAAAAATTTAATACTAAAATTAAAATTTAATACTACATCGAAAGCATTCATCTTTCGATGTATAGAAAATTCAATGTTTACAAAATTCAATACAAAGTTTATATTTATAAAAAAAAACGTAAAGAAAATTCTCTGTCTAGAAAATTCAATACTAAAAAACTGTATGTTTAGAAAATTTGGCATATAGAAGATTGAATATATCAAAAATTATTTGTATAAAAAACATTTCATAAACATCTATGTTTAGTAAATTCGATGTACGGACAATTTTCTGTTTAGAAAATCAATAAATAAAAGAAATTGTTCAGAAAGTTCAATGGATAGAGAATTATCTGCTTAGAAAATTAAATACTTATAAATGTTTATGTGTAGGAAATTTTATGTACTTTATTTAGACAATTCAATACTCAAAAAATTAGATGTATTGATTCGAAAATTTAACATTTAGTTTAGAAAATTCTCAATTTAGAAAATTAGTTTATAACATTGATAAAAATATTTACCCAAAAAAAACTAAATTGGATGTTTAAAAATTTAATATATAGAAAATACGATATACAGGGTGTCCCATTTTAATCCGCCAGTAGCGATAATTCTGAAACTTTGCATTGAATCAAAAAGTGTTCCAAATGAAAAGTTAATGGTTCTGAGGGGGACATCTGATGCCGTAGACCTTGCCCCCCAGCCCCCCAAGGGGGCGGGAACAGGGGGCAACTTTAAAATTTTAAATGGAAACCCCTATTTTTTATTGCAGATTCTAATAGACGGTTAAAAAGTATGTAAGTTTTATCCGAAACATTTTTTTATTGGTCGAGAGATGGCGCTACAAATGTAAAAGTTTTTTGTCAATTAAATTGCGAAAATCTGAAACTGTTATTATTACTTAAGACTTACTCACAACCTTACAAGGTTGTTTTTTTCTCAGCCTGCCCAAATACTACCTCCGCCCCCCTACAAAGACGTAAAGTACTCAAAAATAGCGATTGAGTACTTCTTTTTCAAATTAAATAATGGTAAAATAATTCAAAAAAGAATGTCGTTTTTTTTTCAAAAAATGGAGCTATGAGGGGAGCCAGGTCAAACACTGTTTGAAAAAAAAATGAGTAAGTCTTAAGTAATAATAACAGTTAATTACGTGACGATTTTCGCAATTTAATTGACAAAAAAACTTTTACATTTGCAGCGCCATCTCTCGACCAATAAAAAAATGTTTCGGATAAAACTTACATACTTTTTAACCGTCTATTATAATCTGCAATAAAAAAATAGGGGTTTCCTTTTAAAATTTTAAAGTTGCCCCCTATTCCCGCCCCCCTTGGGGGGCTGGGGGGCAAAGTCTACGGCATCAGATGTCCCCCTCAAAACCATTAACTTTTCATTTGGAACACTTTTTGATTCAATGCAAAGTTTCAGAATTATCGCTACTGGCGGATTAAAATGGGACACCCTGTATAATAAATGTACATACAAAAATTTCTAAATATGATGTTTGATACATTTAATGTAATATATTAAAACACAGAAACTAAATTCAATGTTTAGAAGATTCGATACATTGAAAATTTTATATTTAGAAAAAACAATATCTAGAAAATTAAATGTTTCGAAAATTCAGGCTAACACATTGATAAAAAGGTATTTACGTCCAGAAACCGCTAAATTAAACTTTTAGGTGATTTAATAAGTTAAGAAAATTCTATGTATAGAAAATTTAATGTTTACAAAGCTCGAAATCTGATTTAATACTAAAAAACAGCATAAATGGCCGGACTAATCCTCATTTTAAATTACAAAAGAAAACAAAAGATCCTATAGAAATGAAACTTTAGACTTAAGGTTTCATCGTTCAAAACTGGAACTGACAAGTTTTTAGTAAACATTCATAAACCGGAAGTGGATGTTTACTCAAGGTCTTTTCTTGTTTTTTTTCGATATTTTTTATAATAATTTTTTTTTTACAAAACTTATCAAACAAAAGTTAAAGGGAATGAAGAACTGAACAAGTTTTATTAAAATATATTTTTCGTAAAATTCTTAAAAAATATAAAAAATTAAAATTTTGACATTTTTCCTAATGGTTATTTGAAATTTGTATGACAAATAATTGTAGAGAATTTAAATGAACAAATTATTAAGAATAGCTTTTTGCGAAATCCTTATAGTTTTCGAGTAAAATATAGGGAAAGTACTATGATGGCCACATCACCATTTTTCCCGTGGGTTTTAGAGATTGATTAATTATTATTATTGTCGAAACATATAATTATTTAATCAATATTTTCCAATAAAATTTCTGATGCAAATTAATACGGCGGCTGAGATTTATTTATATACCGGTTTTATTGCATTCTTAATCAAACACGCAATTTATTATTATAGGATATTATTAAATCTTGTTTTGAGGTTTTATTATAATATCTTGGTATTGTGTAGTTTTATTGTTTTCTTTTTTCAAATTTGTAATATTCTTTAGTAATATCTTTTCATCCTTTTAAAAGGGGTTTATAATCGATACATTGAAAAATTACATGTGATATAAATATGCATTTAAGATATAACTCTGTTATACTATTATTATAGTCGATTAATTGAAAATAAACATCTGTATTAAAAAAAACGATGGATTTTTCATTGTATATAATTAGTTAATGCAATTCGCAGTACATACGGGCACGAATAAACAAATAACCAGTCCATTATACGATTACATTACATGTTGCCAGATATAATATCCGAATGTTACCAAAATCCATTATACTCGGCCGATTGTTCTAATTCTAACATGAGTTACCCTCAACACTGGCATCAAACATACATCTGCTTAATAACATGTTTCATCCTTTCAGATCACGTTACACCAAACCTAATAAAATGCTACAAACGTCGAAATATTGATGTAAACAAAAATATACTCCGCTGTTTTCTTTGTTTATCAATTCTAGACAATAGCTTATTTTTCTTAACATTTTTCCTCTGTAAAAATTATTTTCGAAAAGCCACATCATTAACAAACAAAGTAAAATTAATAATAGAAATACGAACTAACAAATTATTTTAAGATGTTAAAGCCTTCAACGAATTTCTCAGGAAGGACAGAATGAATAATATAAATTAACTAAATAATACAACAAAGAATGATAAAATACAACTTTTAAGAAAGAAATTTGTGCACTTAAGACCCTATGTGCATGTCTCTACGTCTTTCTGTGTATTTCCTGTGTATTCCTATGTAATTTTATTATCTTAAAATCAAGTGCTATCCATTTGCGCAAATAATTTAATTAGCATATAGTAAAATTTATTTTTGTAACCTGATAAATTGAAATATTGTTTTGAGGATGTTTATATTTCAATAATTAATATCCCAAAAGGGTAATTAAGAGTATTTACAAACAGGAAGCCCGATTTGTTGCGTCCGCCGATTACCCTTATTTTTCTCCTTCATTAGCGTTTTTCTCTTTACTTATCGGATTATAATCCTTTAAGGAAGCAAATTTAATGTCGTTTCGAATTTCGGTGTTAGTCGACAATATTAATCAACTTATTTTGATGTTAAAAATTCATTTCAAATAATTCTTTTTTAAAATATGCTTTAATTAAACGTAAGATTATTAACTTACCATATTTTACTGTTTACTGAATATGTATTTCGTGTAAATTAGGTTACAATTTGTGGGCATTTCAAGATACGTTATTTTCTTTACTTAACTTTATGTGCAGCTCGTCCGAGTTGATTTTTATTATGTATCGAGTAAGTGGCGTTTTATAACCAACCATAAAATTCGTAAAATCCATGCAAGCCTCTCTGAAAAGTACTTCAATATAAATAATTAAAATAACAAAATATGTGTCCACATAATATTTTTTTCGATTCCACCCCATATCACCATCGCTAACCATTACCTACATCTCCACGCCATCTATTTTCGTTTTTAGTTTCGCGGACTATAAATAATGACGCATCAACAAAGGCGTCAAGTCGTGCTGCTTGGGGGAGCCGAAATTGTTGAAATGTGAAGTGTATTTTCCTGTTCAATGAGCCCAAAGATTGATTACACCGGGGGCGATAAGATGAATTCAATACCTCCGCTATCTGTGTAATGAGTGATTTTCGTTTTTTTTATTAATAAGTCCAAATAAATGGGGGGGTGATTTGTTTGTTAAATTGGTTTTTCTTTCTATCGGCGGAGCGTGCGACACGGCAGACCCGATCCCGAGATTTCGCTGATAAATAATAAAAACATTAATCGTTCGATTGGGTTTCTGGGTCGCGCTGACCCGAATTCGCAATTTTTCCCCCTAGTTTGCATTATTCCTATTATATCGATTGGGGTTATATGTGCAAACTTCGTGCTTCCTTGCGAGACTTTACAACTATGTACGTGCTGTTGCCAGTTTGTTCGTGATAAACTTTAAAATAACTTGTAAATGAAGACCAATTCTTTGTATTCAGTTAACATGTGTTTCTATATACAACTATTTGTTTCTTCTGCTTATTTTAATTTCTATACGAATATTAGAAGTTAATTTCTATTGGATAATTTCCTGTCTTCTTTTAAAATTCTTTATTAACTAATCATTTTTATATTATTACGAATATATCTATTAATCAAAAGCTGCTATATAAATGAAGGGAGAACACCAGACCGACAATTCTAAACTCTAAAATCATCAAAAAGTGTGTGCATTGTGATTATGTTATTCATTATCAACTAGAGGGGCTATTTTTCAAGTATACTTTTCTCCATCTTTGATCTTACAGTATGCCACTAAACTATTAAGATACACTTACTTTGGTTCTTCTTTTCTATTATCTCTTCCTGACAGCTCCAATATTTTTTGGGAAGTCCTTTGAACTCTAGATCTACATCATTGTGTTTTTGATCCTTCAAATAATTCCTAAGAGTACGTCATCGATTAAAGAATACCTATTTGGAATTAACATCATTAACGACGAATAACTTCCCTTATTAAAATGTAAAAATAGAAGTAATGCTTGGTAATGACCCCGAATAGAAGATCCTCCTACAAATAGGCTGCAGAATTTTTTTACATCAAATCAAGTTTGATACGAAGCAACATTATAGAAAAGGTTCAGAAAGAATAACTCGGCGACACTTAATCCCCAATTTCCACATCGGAATTCTAGAATCAATACCCGTTCTCCATTATTCCATTTTCTACAAAAAGAAAACAAACCACACTAAAAAATATAACAGTCTTAAATCACCTGAGGGTTGCCATCTGTAATTTGCAGCCGAAAGATTTGTTAAGATTCCCCAAAAACTCTATCTCTGCTTTTTTTCATTGAGATTGTTCGTAGAACATTTATTATATACCTTCTTTTTATCCGGAATTGTAATTATGTGACAAACAATGGTCGTAATTAATACGGAAATAACAGTAGAAGTATGATAATATTTCACCTAGTGATCTCATTATTTATTAATAATTAACAATTTTAGTTTACATTGTAATTGGCGTAATCAATTAATATGGAAGACAACAACAGACAAAAACATCAACAATAACAAAACAGACAAGCTTGATTCCTATTCAGTTCCTCGCTGGGTGTATTCTGTCCCCTCCAATAATATCTTCTTACTACAACACTCTTCCAGACGGACTAGTAGTCGACCATTCTGGTGGGACCCGGTTCTTTTTTTTTGTTAGGCACCATACCCATCATGTTTGGGACTCGCACCCTAATTCAGTATGGGTCCCTATGTACTAAACTCTCCCCTCTTTCTCTCAATATAGAAAAGGGATCGCCTGGGCATTACTTTTCTTCAGTCCTGTGTCTACGTTGTCCCTTTTTTTTAATTTTGTCTCTGTTTCGGTCCTTTTCGGTTAGTATTTTTTCAGTGTATTTTCTAATTAATTCCCAGTTTGTTTCATTTTCCATCATTATGTCTATTATATTCTCTTCTGTTATAGCCTTGCCTATATTTTCCTAAATTATTTTCCTCTCACTTTTCCACAATTCACATTTGACACATTCGTCATTATCTTGGATTGCAACTCTTTTAAAGTATGTGCCAAAGCATCCGTGCCCTGTTAGCGTTTGTGTAAGGTGGTAGCTGAGGTTTCCTTTCTTTCTCCAGTACCATTTGACTATGTTCTTTATAAGGGATCTGGTCCAGTCGCCTTTGTGTCCTTGGTTCCATTTATTCTGCCAGGCATTCAAAGTAGTTTTTTTCGTTCTCTTTCTCTTTCTTTTTTTTTTTTAAAGGTTTTTTCTTTTTCAACTTTGTTGATATTAGGAAGCATCTCTTGTCTAAGGAGGTCATCGTAGACTAGGTTCCATAGTATTGGCCCTAGTATCGATCCCTGGTACGTTTGCTGTCATTACCTCTTCCATTCGGTCTTTCAGGTAGCTTTGTACAATCCGTGTCATGTACGGCTAGATTCCTTTTTTTGTTTGCTGCTTTTACTATCTCAATCGATTGAATTAAATGCATTTCTGACACTGAGCGTTACCAATGCACAGAAGCCTCTGTTTTTTTGGGTCTTTTCTTTCAGGGCGATCTCGAGCACTTCTTCGCTGCTACTATGGTTGATATTCCTTCTAGGAAGCCATGCTTATTTTTGGCAAGGCCCCCCTTTCCTTCAGTAGTTTGTCAGCTAGAATTCTCTATAGAAGTTTTCCAAATGTGTTCAGCATACATAATGGTCTAAAGGCTTTTTTCTCAGGTTTGGGTATAAGTACCTGGATATTCTACTGTGTTAATTATGTTGTTCATTACCTTGAGCACTAGTTCTGGCTCTTAATCTACCACTTTTCATTGTATTGGATGCGTTTTTTAGTTATTCCACACTAAATTCGGGTACGTCATCTGTCTGTACTTCATCTTATTGGTTCACTGTTTTTTGAGGGAATAATGATTTACATATTTCTTTCTTCCATTTCCATTGCTTTCGGCTCGTAATTTATTCATCACTATCTTGTAACCTAGTGCATTTTTTGTATTCGGTATTTGCCATTTCCTTTCTTTCTGTGGTTTTAGACCTTGTGTATTTTCTGCGTTCCTGGATGCACCACCTCCTTGTTTCTGCTATGTCCGGTGTCCACCAATATGCCGGTTTTCTGTTCGTGTTCGCTTATCTCTTGGGCATCGCTTCGTTGCAGCATTGCGTGATGACATCTATGAATTGCTTGGCGACTTGTACGTTTTTGTTTTCTGCTTTCTCTTTGAGTGTCTCACTGAATTTGATTGTGCCGAATTTGTGGTAAATCCATCCTCTTACTGTCGTCATGCCATCCTTGCGTATTTTCTTTGTGCTCGTCCCATGTACCTCATAATGTAGGTATTTATGGAAGATAATTGATTTCTTTTCCAAGACCTTCCAGTTTTTAATTTGACAAGCTATTATCTCTGAACTAAAGGTTACATCTATTATTGACTTACTTTCTCTTCTTTCAATTGTTGGTTTGTCGCCTTCGTTGTTTACTGTAAGTTTATTTTCAGCTAACCAGAGCTGTAGTACTTCTCCTCTTTTATCTTCTTTTTTTGGATTCCCATGCAGGAGCTTTGGCATAGAAATCTCCTGCAATTAGGATGTCTTCCTTAGTATTATTTACCTCGTTTTCCAGCTTGTCAAGGTATTATTTCTTGTTGATAAAAATATTTGAGAGTTTTCCCTTCGCGCTCGATTCAGAGGTCTTTTTACACTCTTTCTGCTTTAGGCCTTCCTTGCCACATTTGTAGCATTCGTTGGGCCTGTCTGTACCATTGCATTCTGCCGCCATGTGGCCTCAATCTCTGCATGCTGTGGCATGTTTGTATGTTTATGCGCTGTTCTGCCGTACATTCATTGCACCATTCCTATGCGTATTCCATTTTGGATTAGTTCTCCGGTGAAGTTTTTATCAATGTTTACCGTGAGTGTTTGACTTATGGTTCGGTCTTAGTTCATTTAGTTAAAATTCTTGGTTCCCGTTTCTTCTTCGATTGCTTTTTCCACTTCATCTTTGTTTGTTATCGCATCCAGGCCTCTTATGTGAATTACTTTACTGTATTCTGGCGCATCCATCCTTTTTCTGATAACGATTCCTTCAACCTCAATTGCCTTTTGTATATTTTGTTTATTGCTTCTTGGGTTTTCTCCGTTGCAATCAGAAACTTCCCTTCTTCCGTGCTCATTATGGTTCATACACCTTCTGCTCCACTTTTGTCATTTAATTTATTTTTTATGTCTTGTCTGCTTTCTACTTGTCTCTGTTGGGTTTCCTGAGCTTTCTTTTCCGTTATGTATATTACTAAACTTGTTTTTTCCTTGTGGAAGATACATTCTTTCATCTTCTCCAAAGTTCATTTTCACATGGTGTAGGGCTATTATTCCTTCTCCCTTTCTTGCTTGATTCTTTCTAGCATTTTTCACATGTCAATCTCAGTCCCTCCCAGGGTTACCTTAATTAATTTTCTTCGTCTGACTGACACGGTTCTAGGGTCCAATTGGTATCCCAGACTCTCCTCCACCTTCCCCCTTTTCTGTTGCCATTCTGAACATTGAAATGGGCAGCTGAATGCTGAGGCTTCTGTCTACTGCTCGCACAACCTGCAGTTCGCGTCCTCCGATTGGCCGATGCTGCATAGGTAGCTCAGAAATCATTAGTATCCGGACAGAAACGGTGGTGTGATAGTTCTCCATTCCTCCTTTCTACCCATGTCTTCACCTCGGGGATGAGGGTGTGGGTCCCCTCTCAATTTCTGCCCTCGCGCCTTCCGCTCTTCCAGACGTTTAGCAGACGTTCCTGCTTCGCGTTAGACTTCCTGCACGGCTCTCGTCTCAGCAATTCGTCATTGATTTTGTCTTCGCTGCTATTTCCAGATCTGATAGAAGTCCTTCTGTATCGGGCTGCGCAAGTTTGGGTTCGCCTCGATCTGGACACAAGGTGCTTAATTCTAGGGGCAACTGCTACGTTCTGGCCCAGCAGCAGGATGGTGTGCCTCCTGCCTTCTTTCTACCCATATCTCCACCTCGGGGGTGAGGGTGCGGGTCGTCTTTCCTTCGCTGCCCGCGCTACACCTGCTCTGCTAGTTAATTAATAAACGTTGTCTGGCTTCGCGCTTGACCCTTCAGTATTGCGTCATGTATTTTGGTTTTCACTGCTATATACAGATCATGCGATATCCAGGGCGCCCGATATCAGCGCTCGTCGTAGCCGGTTTCGACTTTACTGCCCCTTCTTCTGGATCTGGATTGAGTTTGCAAAGGGTGATCAAATCATTGACCAGAGCACTTAGGCCTCACTAGGCCCATTGTGCCCCCCTGACTGGGACAGCCCTGCGTTGTTCTATCACTCATTTAGCCACCCAAGGTGGCGAGCAAAGGACAGCACAACGCTTGGAGGGTTATCCCTTATGTTGGCCATGTTCGGCCAGAGCTCCCCTAGCATGGACTCTCTAAGGTGGGCGAGAGCCGGGCAGGTGGTTAACACATGTTCCACTGTCTCGTCCTCTTCTTCACATGCTCTACATATAGGGGTTTCCACCAGTCCCATAGTAAACAAGTGTTTCCTTAGCTGACAGGGACCCGTAAGGATACCTGCGATAAGACGCAGATTCCCCCGGGATAGTCGCAAATAATATTCAGCTGTTTTCAGATTGGGTGAGCCCCTTCTTTATTGGCCATCAAACGGAAAAGTGCTATTGCCGTGCGCGCTGCTTCTGTCGTCGCCTCTTGTATCTGGCTGCTTAAGTTTGGGTTCACCTCGATCTGGACCTCTAGGTACTTCATCTCTGTTTTTCCTTGCTCTCCGCTTGGAAAACCATGTGGCCTCGGTTTTGTGAACGGTCATCTCCAGGCCCACGGATTTCATCCAGCGAGCTACCTTATCGGATTCCACATCCTCTGTCTTCCTTCTCCGGACTATGATAAGGATTTCGTCAACGAAGCCAATCACATCTACGCCTTAGGGTATCACAAGACAAGATTCACGGAATCCTGTGGAACGCCTTCTTCTATCGCCCATGTCTTCCGATGGTCCTGCGTGCAGTAACTAATTCCGTGGTCACGCAGGTAATCCCCGATGATGCAGACGAGGTATGAAGGCCCCCCTCTCCTCACCAATACCTCCTGCCACGGGTTGGAATTTTACGCGTTCTTAACTTCCAGGATTATGCCCAGGTGATATCTGATCCTTATAATAATGCGACCTCCATCACTGACCACGGGATTTAGTTGTACGCGTTCTTAACGTCCACTGTTATTTCTGTCAATCGTCGCAATGAATCTAATGTTGTAAATCAGGCACCTACAGATTCGATAGTGTATAACCTGATCCTCCTTTGGTAACAGTACCACTAGGATGAACTCTGCCCAATTCTTGTGTAGTCTAAATTATGTATGGATATTATTTATATTATTTTTGTATGAATTAAGTTCTTTAGTTAGCACTGAATTAAAACAAATAAACTACCTCTTCAAAACTCACTTATTATGTTGACAGATTATTTTTCAAAATTCCGTGCTCTAATAGTAACGATCTTAATTTTGCACAATTAAAAAATTCATTTCACAGCCATCAAATTACTAAGTTGTTTCATACTCATTACTCTCGCAAATAGCGTCAGAAGTGAAAGATCTCCTCACCATTATAGACCCGTATGAAATTCAAGTCGCTCAATTTATATGACGTACAACGCGTTCAAAACAACTACTTTTCAATGACAACCTTAGTTGTAAGACACCTAATCAATCCTTAAGACACATAACATCGCTCCTAAGAAACAAACTTTAGATAATGTTCCTCTAAAGCTAAACCAAAGATCTGCAGCGAGAGCGCTCCAAACCGAATCTGAATTCAAATCTAAAATCTACCTACGAGCGCACCTTTTTTTATAGATCAACTTGAATTAATCATTGACAAAATAATGGAATTATTAAAACCAACCGTTAATTCCGTCAATTCGATCTCAAATAAACAAAAAGACGAAATTACTGAAAGTTGATGAGTTTATATATCCAAATGAAAGTCCCTAATTGAACACACATCCCGACCGAGTTTACAGAATCATTTTTACATTAAGAATGCTTCCAAACTATGAACACTATGATGATATGGTTAATCGCTAAAGAATAACATTTTTTTTGTGCAGCTATCCCATTAAATTTTAGTTTGAGATTTATATAAAAAACATTTCTCATAAAATTTTGATTTATTCATTTTTATTTAATTTCTGTTAACAACATAAATCTTAATTTGATAATGATTACTGTGTAATTCGAAACTAGTCACAAAGTGTTACATAAAAATAAAAAGTAGTATAAAAAAGTTAAACGTTTTTCTGTTATTCAATCTTTGTCAGATTTCTCTCGGGCAACCTGAGAATGCCTACGTCTAAAAGAATTTTCTTATTTGTCCGACCTTTTCTTTTTGGATTATTCAAGTAAACACACCATTACTCACATTACAGAGACTGGGGTTAATTCTATATCAATCAATCCTTTATTTCTCGTACCGCCACCATATACAAAAATACATTCTTCATGTTTGGGGTTTCCGTAGACCGAAAATTAGCCTTAGGTTTCTCTTTTGCGCCACAAAAACCCGTGTTATATCTGTTCTACCGTAGATCAAAATGTTGTACGAAATATGATAGTGAGACAAGCCATAGTATACATCCCACAATGATGCGTGGGTAATTTTATATTGTATTGCATATTAAGCACTACTTAATCGGGAGGAAACATGGTCAGTTTGTGTATCCCAACGAAGGTTTTAGTCAATATAAAGGCCTAGATATTTTACATACTTAAATGCGCATGTGATGGGTATTTCTAGACGTTTCCTATTGTAAAATTGTAATATTTTAGTTTTATCTGCGTTTAGTAGGAGACAGTTATTATTGCACCACTTTCGTTTACTGTGTTGATATTCATTAGAAGCTACCGTTCATTATTTGCGCATAACACAATTGCAGTATCGTCTGCAAAATGTATCACTTGGCCCATAGGGATATGTTCTGTTAAGTCGTATACAACTAGTTCAAGGCCCGCAGACTCACGCCAATATATTATTAATTGCGAAGAAAGAATTTAATAACCTTCTAGACCTAGGTATCCTCAGACCCTCAAACATTAACTGGTCCTTTCGCTCCACATGTTTTATAATACAGTTAAATCGTGGAACCTTGCAGAAATTATGGGGCACTTAGTCGAATAACCAAGCTAGATCACTATCCTCTTTCACATATTCAATGATTCATTTTAATCGATTTGGTCAAAGCACATCAACAAGTTCCTATGGAACTTTCCCACAAATTTAAGAAGGTAATAACTACTCTATTCAGCTGCTCCAAAAGTTCATGGACGTGGTGACGTGTAGTCTATTTAGACAATATCTTAATATTTAGCAAAGACATATTAGATTATTGTAGAATTGAAATCATTTTTACGAAATGTGAATTTGGTGTTTCGAGCGTAGTTTCTTGTTATGTTATCACTTCTTCCAGTATTGCATCTTCTAAAGAGAAATTTTAAATTACCCTCAACTAAATTTCCAAAAGCCGTTTCAGATTCTTAGGTATGGTAAAAAAATAAATTTTGTACCATTAACAAGAAATGGATAAATTTTGTTTCGACTTCAGAAGTTGTAACAACTACCATCTCCTTTGCATTAATTAAACGTACTTTTAGCCAACAGACATTACCGTTTCCCTGATTCTAATAGGTTCCATTTTCGAAAATATTTCAGTTAGGACCGAAATATATTCCACACTTTACTTCAACTTAAACACAGCAGAAGTATAGTACTTTTGGTCATGAGTTGTTGGTTATATATTTAGCAGTAAAACTTTCTCATGAAGGTCGCACTTTCTGTATTACTTCCGACCAAAAATTTAGCAGTGATTCCCTATAAAAAAATTCTGACCGGTTTTCCCTTAAAAAAATCGCGCTATTTGAAATACATACTACAATTTACTTCTGATGTGCGACATGTGGAAATCAAGTAGAAGATCCATTGTCCCGTGTTATGGTGGACGTAAATTTTTATACATCTGGAAGAAAGTAAGCTACAAGCGCAAGCCAAAGAATAAATGAACTTGTTCAAAAACATATCACAAAACAAAAATTTGAGAATTCTTGAATCTTCTCGGCGTTAACTTCGTGGTACATTTTTTTTTTTTTTTTAAATAAAGAAAACTTATAAATTTTTTATACCACTTTTTATTACACTATTCGTGACTATGTAGTTTCAATTACACCGTAATCATTATCAAACAAACAGGGGGGTGTACAACAGGTCCACCTCGGCAAAATGGATTACCGAAAGTACATCCTTGTCAAAACTATGGTTTGGGTCTAAAAGGTGATTTGCAAAGGTTGAATTATTGTGTTTTAAATTGTATGATCTTTGATGCTATCTTAATCGAGTTTGAAAATTCCGACCTGATTGACCGATGTACACACTCCCACAATTTGGACGTGTTAGACTGTAAATTCCTGACTTGTACAAATAATTTATCGGTGTTTTTGCATTAAAAATTAAATTACAAAGTTTAGTGTATGATCTAAATACAACGTCTCGTTTTTTAAAGATGTTTCTAATTTTTTGACTTATTATTCCGAAATCTATTAAGATTTTATATGATTTATTTTCTGTAGCTGGATTGACGGCATAAATATCAATCCAAACAAATTCAAAAGTACCTATATATTTTTTTTTTAATTAAGGAACTAATTTTTTTTCTAATTCTCCTCAATTGATACAAATTGATACTTCATTTGATAAAATTAGACCGTTCATATTACAATGGCAATGGAAAAATGTAATTTCTGTTTATCACAATCTCAACCACTCACAACTAAACAATTATTATCTGATCATTATTTGTGGCCCGGCTTTAATAAAGTCGTTGGTGCTTGTCCAACGTGCCAAAAAGTAAAGGTAATCAGACACACATAATAGCCATTACAGCAATACCAGATAAGCGCTTTAAATTCATATACATAGACTTAAGACTGCATCTTAGTTGTCAGAGGTACGTGTATTGACCTTTTTCGGAAACAATACCCTTCACTGATATATCCGCGCTCGCAGAATCCAAATATTTCCTTTAAACCTGAGTTTCTGGTTTTTGTATCCCTTTATAACTAGCGACTGCAGAAGTTAGTTTCAACCTGCATTTTGGAAGAAATTTAATTCGCTGTAAGAAATTCAGCACAAGAAAACTACTGTAAATCATGCGCATTCCAATGGATTGCTATAAAGTCTTAATAAACAAATTAAACATGGTTGAAAGTTTTCTCGTTATGCATCCAATTGGGTAGACACTTGTTCTAAATACGTCTACAGTTCAACGCTAAATGCTTGATCATTCAAATATTCAAACAAAACCAAACTCTGACATTTTCCTCAAGGAACTTAAAAATAAGATCAATCTGTTGACAGCTGTTTAAAGTCGTTTAGCAAATAAAAATTTCAAACCTTTTTTACTTCCATAGATCTGTTTACAAGTAACACCATTTTTGTACGAAATCAAATCAGAAAAGCATTTCAAGTTATAAGTTTTACAAAATTTTATGTGGTAATACAAGATTAAACTTTACATAAAAGTCACATTTCTCATCCAAACTATACGTCCCTTTTTGGTTCGTTCAATTTTGGATATCAAGATTTACTTTTCATTTTTGTAGGCAGTGATTCTCTTCTTTTTCTCTGATCCACTCTGTGGCGTTGGTGCAACTTCCATTTATTTCAATTCAAGGCTGGTCGATTATGCCTTTTCATCCGGTACTTCATCTTCATCCCAACCTTTCGGAATATTGTCCTCAGCCCTTAAAATATTGAGATATAAAAAATATGTGATTACGTATCTTAATTTTCTGCGGATGAATAAGAATCATAAATATTATTTTAGTGATTTTTTCAATTCAGTGTTAGTATATTAAAATTTTGAGATCAGAATTATAATTTTCTTTCAGGGGTAGTCTAAAGGAGGCATAATTTTCATTTCTTGCATAGAATGCTAATTAGACGTTTATGAAGATTTTATTAGCACAAAAAAAAACGAATATGTATATCATAGTGAAATTATAATAAAATCTCCTTTTATAATTATCTTAAAAGCATTTTCTTTACACAAATTATTCTGATTTTATTGAATATCCCCTTTTACATCATTTGATGGGCCTTGAATGTTTATTTATTAATAACTTCATAAAAAATATTATAATTCTATTATTTACCTTTTAATCAGAATAACAAAAATATTCAAGATTAACTTATATTTTATTAATAACTCTACCCACATCTACTCTGACATTATATGTCAATAACAACCCCACTTACATCAATAAATAAATCATATACTACCTACCCAGTTATTGACATCTTTATTTTCGTTTCCAAATACAACATTGCCCGGTCCGCAGCTCATAAATAATAATAATCGGAGGTAGAAAACACAGCGCGTGCAATTAAATATTAAAATGTGAAATTGGTCACAATATAATTTCGACAAAACGGATTAGATGACAGCCATGCATAATAATGCAAATTGATATAATAAATTCATACGATACGTAATTTCGTCGAATTAACAAGCGACGTGCCGCTTTTAGCAAAATGAAATTGACGACGATCAATAAAATAGTTTGCAGTTATATTGAACTAATCAACAAAATCCATGTTCAATTAGGCCTCATTGCAGATAATTAATACACAAAGCGTGTACTAAAACTTGTAATTAATTCCGAATTCGTCGGTGGTACGTTCATTATCTGTGTGCAGGAAAATATTGTACAATATTTATGCAGAAAAATGTTAATAAATACTTTTTAAATTATACTCTTTACCTGTTATTAACTATCATTTCTGATAGAAGATCAATATAGTAAATAAACAAATATTTTCTGTGAAATCGGTTCATTACACACGCGCCCTTAAATATTCAACAAGACATTCATTAATGCTGCAGAGTACCGACGACAGGCAAAGCGTATGTGCATACTCTCTCCATTTACTCGGTTTGCTAGCATGCTTCGCATACTTGCAGCCTGATGGCTTCTGAATGTTGCAATGTTGGCGTTTCATGATGCCAATTAATGATTGCAGGTATACATTCCGTTATGGAGATGGCTGTGCTGGCAAATACGTGGCCGTTGTCATAACGCACTATTTGAAATTGCGACGACCATTATTATTATTGCCTGCAGTGTCACCATCGGGTGCGATATATAACAGAGGATTCTAACTAATAAAACCGTATTGTTATATCTATGCCGTGCGTATATTGCCGGTTACGCATTTTAATTAGTGTAATCTGTGTAGAAACTTGAGGCCTTTTAAATATGTATAAAGATAACAGACGTAATGTTGTACGTTAAGAATTTTATCGCAAATTTGCTCGTATCACCTAAGAAGGTTATACTCGTTTTTCAGATAGAGATTATGAATCATTTATACTGAATTGCTTTAAACAAACGCAAGCACTCGTTAAGACTTATTGTTAAATTTTGAATTTTGTAGCCTACAGGAATGAATATAGAATGTAATAGGGTTGTATAATTATACTACTGTTGCTGTAGAGTGACCCGGAAAACCAGGAAAAGTGTAGGATATTTCATATGCCAAGATGAAAATTAAAATTATAAGTCAGATAACACTGAATGGCATAGAAAAAATTACCTTTTTTTCTGTAAAATGAAACTTGCCCATTGGTTTGGAAGATCAATTTTGTTAACAGATTTAGCACATTGCTGTAATGTAACATCAACATTCTGGTCGTCTTGGCACAATATATTAATTGAGAAATGTTTGGTATGATGTGAAGTGAAGTGTGAAGAAACTAAGAACTGCGATCAAATATAATGAAAATATTAGCCATAGTCAACGTCAAAGCATATTTGAGATCCAATGATGTTGCCTAAACATTGTTCCTTAAGCACTACAAATGGGTCATTAGACTTGAAAATGGCAAGTTTCTTAGTTTATTCATTATTTCTTTATAGATTCAATAAGGCGTAATGATTTTACAGGCTTTTCAAACGTTAAAAAAATCTACGCAACCACCCAAAAGAAAAGTCGGCACTATAATGTATTATTATTGAGGGAATTTTTTAAGGAAGAATCAATAACTAATTATTTTATGGTGCTATTTATATTAAATTCTGTTGATATATTACTTACAAGTTGGTAGAGCGGTTTATGATATCTTAAGTGATGAACTATTCTACCTTGGGCTGAACAAATTGCTGAAACTAAATAATTTATTTATAATTAAAATTAGGCGGTATTTATTTTTTTATAATTATAAACACTGCCCAAGTTAGTTTTTTAAGTTTGATAATGGATTTGTAAAGGTTGAAACTATAGACACTGAATAAAACCAGCGCTTGATATTAATAAAGTACAGTTTTATTTATCATCTGATAAAGTTCTTGACTCGACAAATATATTTATTTATTGAATTATTCAGATCTTTGATATTCTCTCTTAAAACATACATATGAAAACAATTAATAAACGTAAAATTTTGGCCGAAAGAAGCACGGGCGGAGAATGCAATAGAAAATTATGTTCTCCCACTCCAACGCTTCTTGCACCTTGATGTTGAAAAGACAGCAATCCTGAAAAGTTGCTTAAAATATAATTTGGTAAATAGTAAACCTAAATCCTAATAGGACATTTTATTTTTTGAAGATAGAATATTTTCACTTTGTTC
This sequence comes from Ontholestes murinus, assembly GCA_963969525.1. NCBI lineage: Eukaryota > Metazoa > Arthropoda > Insecta > Coleoptera > Staphylinidae > Ontholestes > Ontholestes murinus. The sequence goes on from OZ018397.1 coordinate 36,791,956, forward strand.
TGAATTACTCAAACTTCGTCTCAAAAATAAATCCATTGCCGATTATTCGATTTTATCAAAATCGATTCATTCTCGTGCGGGCTGTTCACTTAAAAGGGCACACTGATGAACTGTGATACACCAAAACTCGTGTATGGAAATTGCCATTACGTATTATCTTCTACTAAGCGATTTAAAAACTACAACAGCACAAAAAACGTTAATTTGATTCAAATTATGTGACGGTAGCTATTGGTTTTGTAATCCAATGCTTGGCGGTGCTTCAGTACGAGGAGTAGTGGTTGTAACTAATTGGTGTTAGTTTTTGCATAATTGTTGTAAGAAAATGGTGCTCGCAGAAATCAATCTCCAAACTAGGCTTGCAATTAAATAAGTTGGCTTTGAGATCGCTGTGATTTCTGTTTTTTTCGCATAGACCTGCGACTTAGGAAAAACCGACAAGAAATAGTCAAATCGCAAGATCTCGGTTGCCAGTTCACATCACCCCCCACCTGAGATCATGCCTTCAAATCGCTTGTGCAAAATGTCCAATGTGGAATGAGCTTTGTGGAACGTAGCCCCGTCCTGTTGAAACCATATCATCCAAATCATGCTAAAAGAAGTTGGTAATCATTGACCTATATGGCCTGGCCAACGTAATTCTCAAAAAAAATATGGACCGATGACGCCGCCAACCCAAAATCCATTCCAAACAGTGACTTTTTCGGGTTGCATTGGACGCTCTTGTGGGTTGGTATCATCCCAAATTCAACATTTTTGTTTGTTGACGTACCTATTCTTCCAGAATTGGGCCTGATCACTAAAGATGATTTTTTTGATGAAAATTAGGGTCAGTTTCCAACTGCTCCAAGGCACAACGAACACACGTCGTTATCTATCGTCGTTTACCTTCAGCTCCTAGACTATTAAAATTTTGTAAGGATGTGGCCCAAGCCACGTTCCAAAATTCTCCAAGTTGTGGTCTATAAAAGGCTGAATTCTTGTGAGCGGCCCGAAATCGACTACGTCGGATTCTCCTGCGCACTGTCACGAACAGTGGCGATGTTTTCGGTAGATCTTGCATTTCGTCGTCGTATGGGTGTGGGTTCATTATTTACTGAACCAGCGGACTCAAATTTATCCACCAAACCGCGAATAGTCCTCTCTGTAGGACGATTATGACGACCGTAATATGGGCGGACCACGCAGAACGTTGTCCAAACAGAATACCCATTTTAATAAAACACTTTTATCATTTCCACGTGTTGTTGAATGCTATATCCATCCATGGTGATTTAGCAAAATACACTGAATAGATGGCAGGCAATTCGACAGATGTAGCTTCAACAATATGGCCGCTATCAACTGTCAAAGTTCGGGAGTCCCTATTAGAAGACCCATTACATAGATATCGCAATTATTGATGATGAAAGAGGTGATTTTTAGCATTATAATAATACTGCACATAAAACTAGCGGAGAATTGATTTCCTACTGGCGCCGTATATTTTGCTCCACGTTTCTCTAACTTTTCCTTTCTGGATTTTTATGTTTACCCTTTTTGATATATGAACTTATGGATGCAGTTACGAATAACTTAATCTCTCATCATGGTAAAAAGCAATTCATAGTATAAAACGGTATAAAGGATCATCATCTTAAAGCCAAACTAACAAATATTTGTATTAGGTGAAGAGTAACACTTATTTTGTTCCATAATGTTTTATTTTCAAAGTTAAAACTTTTAAACCTTGAAAATGTCTGCGAAGACCGAAACACGTGTCAGGCAACTAAAAATAAAAACAATATGGAACAAAACAAGTGTTGCTCTTCACCTAACATTAATATCTGTTCCTATCAAGAGTGTAACGCAAGCATTAACTTCAAACATATATTCATTTTAGCTTTCAGTTTTTTTCATGAATAAATTATGGTTTGTTTTAATTATGACCGTAACTATGTGGTAATTTTTTCTATAAGTCTTTCTACTGACAAGGCTTAATAATTATAATAGCCTTAAAAACGACACTCAAGTCAAATATTACGGGTTGATGTTGTATTTGACGTTTTTTTTTTAAATTAATAATACACCACGTAGTTTTAATTTTCTTTTTAGTCGTAATTTTAAAGTAGGTTAAGTGGAAGAGCAGTAGTAGTTGGATATCAACTACCTGAACTTCGCCTACCCTGTTATGTATTATTTTGTAACAACATTTATTTTTGCCAATAAAGTCAATTTATTATTATTATTATTACATCAAACTGAGACCCGACTTCCCACAGAAAGAAATCGATCGTTGTCAAATCAGATGAACTACAAGTTAATTATTGTAATATAGCCAACCGCGCCAATGTGGTTTTATTATAGTTTCCGAGTAATGCTCTGAACCATCATCAAAAAATCACAGACTTCGTCGAACATAGATGACAACAAACTAAAGCACTATCAAAACAGTTAAAATTTGATTTCCAATCATTCAAAGTACTTTCGATAAGTATGTTTCTCTACTAACAATGTCTGAAGATGATACTGAAATGGAAAACTAAACACCCCCGAAAATAACTGAACGTGCTAATATAACGGCGGAAACTTTATTGCCGAAGAAATCACAAAAAATTTACAAAAAATTATATTCACAATTTATGGACTGGAGGACTTGAAACAAGGTTAGCAGTTTTTCTGAAAATTTTAATTGCTTATTTTGATGAATTGGCTAAAAAGTTAAGACGTTTTCAACAAATGAAATTAAAAAAATCAATGCGGAAGCTCCAGATAAACATCATTTATTGTCAAAGGTGGTATGCATTTTTGGGATTATGGGAGCATGCAGAAGGCACGAATTACACAAGTTGCAACTTAGTGACGTGTACAATTTTGACTCCAGTCTTTTGATAACAATAAATGATACTAAAACAAAAACAACGCGCAAATTTTCGGTCACGAGAAAATATTATGAAATTTGCAAGAACTATATGAATCTTCGCCCGGAAAATTGTACAACCTTTTTTTTATAAATTACCAAAATGGAAAACGTACAGTTCAAAATGTTGGAATCAATAAATTTGGTAATATGGAAAAACAAATAGCCACTTTTCTAAATCTTCCGAATACAACTTTATACACTGGACATTGTTTCCATTGCAGTTCCGCGACGATATTAATTAATTCAGAAAGAGACATAACATCGCTAAATCGATAGAAGTTCACAATAATAGCCGAAAATTCTCATTCTCATACTCCCACGTTAAGGGCCAACATTAAATGCTCGTTGTATATACTATTACGATTTTTTTATAAGTGTAAAGGGGGATTTTCTTCACTTCAGCAAAACATGTTATTATCGATGAATCTATCACGGTTTTTAAATATGAAATCATCCAAAAATTGTAAATTAGCGTTAACTGCCGTTTCTTATAGCTTCCATTTATATTATACTAGATGATTATGAAATCTAATCAAGCCATTAAACGTAATGTGCATGATAGTCATAAGGATGCAATATGTTAATAACACATCATCTATGTACTCAACCTGCTGATGGTCCGACAAAGAGGGTTCTTCCTTTTTCATCTTCTAGTGCTGCCTCATACCGGAGGTTAGGTATCATCATTGATATTTTCACCTAATTTACAGCTGTGCGGACAAGGTCTATGGAACTGCAGTTAAACCAACCCCTCAAATTCTGCAACCATGAAATTCTAGTTTAACCAATGTTGCCCTTCATTTTACCCTGCATGCATACTCTGAGCATCTTATCTCTCTGTCCTCTCATTTCATTTCCAATATATTGTAGCTTTCTCTTCTTTATGCTGTTACTTACTTCGTATTTTTTACTCATTTCATATAATACTTCCAGGTTTGTCTCCCTCTGTGTCCAGGATATGCGAAGCATCCTTATGTAACACATAACCTTTGTCAATGTATTCTTGTTTTAGCGTCCAGCTCTCTAGTCCATGTATAGCACCTTAGTGCTCTCACTCTTGGTTCTATTGTGAGATTACTGATACAGCGGATTGTTTTTAAATTTTTAATGCACGTCTTGCTATCTCTATTCTCGCACTTACTTCCCTTATTTAGTCGTTATAGGTATCTGTGTTTTTTTAACTCTTTCCAGTTGTATACCTCGTAAGTATATATATTTGATTGTATGTTTAGTTTTTTTGTTATTACCATATATTTAGTTTTTTGTATACATTCTTAATCCATATAAATATGCAAAATCGCAAAAGGTATTATTTAGTAGCCTGTGAGATTCTTTAGCGCAATCTGTAATAATGATGGTGACATTTATAAATCTTATGCTGTTTAAGGTTTTTCCGTTTATTATGATCCCCTCTTTTTACGAGGTTAATGCTTCTTCAAAATTAATTCAGTGTGCACATTGAAGAGCAAGAGACAAAATGCACCCTTGTCTCACTCCTTTCTTTATTTCAATGTCTGGACTGAGTTCATTCTCCACTATTATTTAGGCCCGCTGATTCGAATACAGATTTGTTATTATTGTTAAGTCTCTATTGTCTATGTTTTTTGATTGCAGAATTTTAACTGGTTTTTCATGTCTCAGAAAGACTTCTTCGAAGTCGACGCAACAAATATGTACGATCACGTTCATATCCATGCATCTTTCTGCTAATACAATTAGTACAAACAACGCCACTCTGGTAGCTGGTTTTATATGTTGCGTTGAATAAATCTAACAGTATATATAAGGAATCATCATTCATACATTTAAAAATTTTAACTGGAACTTGATGAACTACCGCTCTTCCGTTTTTGATATTCTTCAGGGCCGTTTTTATTTCTTCTCTTAGTATTTCCAAAAATTCGTCTTCTCCTTGGCTTGTTTAATTGTAATCTTTATTTGCTTGTCTATGTTTTTATAAATCCTAGACCTCTTCTGTTATCCAATTTTTCTTTTTGTACCTGTTTGGTCGTAGAATTTCCTTTATAATTTTAGTTACTTCCGTATTTATCAAAAACCATTTATTGTCTATTTCAGTACTTTGGAGAATTTCTTTTTTCATGCTCATCAATTATTTCTGAATTTCCTCTATCATAAGTTGGTTTTTGTTGGTATACCTTAGCTTAATAGTGTCGATTTGTTTATTTTGTAATCTTCTTTTTACCAGCTTCATTTTGAGCCTGATTTTTGTAACTACATGATTATGGTCTGAACTCTATGTCGGCAATTGGAAACATTTTTAGCGATATAACTGTCTACCTGGTTTTTTAGGTTTAGCCACTTCCCGGATATGCCCGAGATATCTTGGGCACTAGCACATCACGTTCAAAAATAATTATGCGGGAAGGCGTTAATGTATTTTTATGCATCAGTTAGAGTAATGCCCAACACCTCCTGCCTAAATACATTCAGAAAGGTAGGCTTGCTCCTCTATTAACAATATCTAAATTGTTTGAGATAATTAATTCAAGAAGTTCCTTACCTCCATACTATGTTATGGGCGTTGGCATCATAGCCTACGAGAAGGTTTTTATTGCCTCTTCTGCACCAATCCATGAGTGGTAGTTTGCTCTGATCTCCGGGAAAGTAGGCAGTGGCCATGGCAACCTTCCTCATGCCTTTCTAGGCTTCTGCAGGAATTCTATTCCAATAAAATGTATTAAAATCTTTTAGTTCGTTTTAAAAAATTAAATAATAAATATAAAAATACGGAAACATTTCGTGAATCAACAACAGTGTATCTTACTAAGACTACAAAACAAATTAATTGTAGTAGTTGTTTCAAATTAATTTGTTTTGTAGTCTTAGTAAGACTCACTGTTCTAGATTCACAAAATGTTTTCGTATTTTTAAATATATCCTATTCCAAATTTGGCTTTTATAAATCCCCAAAAATGCGCGTCTGATGCCACATTGAGAGTGGTTTAAATCTAATTGTCACTAGCCCCTAAATTGTATGTTTCAGGGTTTTTTGCCTGGTTTCCCTTCTACCTACTCCAAGCTTAACGTTTTAGTCCACGTACGTCCCATGTGTAGCTAAGAAAAAAATATCATAGCAGATGCCATAATATGTTTGATGAAAGTAGGGGTCGCCTAGTACCCAGAATCCGCTTAAGTCAGACTAATTTTCCCATTAGCCTTGCGTCAATCGGCTTTATGATGTTCCACCTTGGATTAAGGTATTTGTTTTTTTTGTGGTTTCTTTTCAAACAAAGATCCTTTAGACTTGTTACTCTCGACAGCAACAAGTCCGATATGTCAGGCCAAATGGTTATTAAACCCAAACATGCGTCGTAAGCCCTAGCGCAGACGTGAAGGCCGCGCACGGCCTACAGTGCCCCCCCTGAATTATGGAAACACCAGTGAAACCGTTACACTTCTTCACCTTGTACCCCTCCACCATCTTTATTACCTAAGAAGACATAATACATACATATACAGCTAAAGAATACAATAATAATACCTGGACATCGCGTTTCGCCAAAAGCGCCTCCTTTTTATTGATTATCGCCATCGCGGTAAGGTTGACCGCTTTCCAATCGTCCTCGCTAGCCAGCATCGCCCCGACCATTGTGTCCGCCGTAAGCACTTGGCCAAGCTTCGTCGCGAGTTCCGTACATTCGGCATCATCAGTGCTCTCCACACACCATACGCAGTTCCCGTCGTCCGCTTTGCCTATGCGGTTTAGGTAGGCCATAAAAGAGCCATGGCCCGACATCATCTGGATGACGTGATAGCTCATCTCGCCGGGGGTCTTAGTAGCCAGGGTTCCAGGATGAGATGAGGCGTCGGGTCCAGTTGCCACTCGAACCGTTCTCCCACCTTGTTTACCAGCATGTGACTCGCGGCCCTTCAGCGTCGTACTTGGCCTCACGCTTGGACGATCCGCTCCTCGTGGCCGCATATATCTCCTGTCTCGCGAATAACTCAAGATCAGGAGGAGGAGTGGACTCTAGTACTTCAGCTGCATCTGTTGAGATTGTCTGGTAACCCCGTACGATCCGAATGGCCACACGCCTCAGAGCGCTACACAGGCGGTTGATGTTGTGTTGGACCTTGACACATATAGCCCACGCCGGGGCCACGTAGAGCAACTTGGATCGTACCACACCCATCTCTTCTCTTACCTTCTAACGGGTCACCTATGTTGGCCAGGAGTCTGCTGATAGACCTGGCAGTGGCGGCTGCTCCGGCTACTGTTTCCTCCACGTGGAAGCTGGTTGTCCCTTAGGTGCACACTTAGGCAATTAATGCTAGGCGCCACCTCAATCTCTTGCTCTAGGATTAATCCTCTGCCCGGCATGTCTACCTGCCCTCTGCCTAACTAATCATGTTGCAGCCGTCTTTTGGGCCGCGATCGTCAACCCCATGCCATCCATTGCTGGATGGCCGCAGAAGCCTCTTGCGCCACTGTTACAATCTCACACATCTCACGTTTCCTTACGATGATAAGTATATCATCGACGAATGTCCGCCCCCTCAGGTAGTGGAATCCTCAACTCTCCGTCGTGGGTTATGTTCCACAGCAACGGCCCGAGAGCAGAGCCCTGTAGAACACCGCACATTGTCTGCCTCTTGACAGGTAAGCCTTACTCGCGATACTAGAGCCGTGTATGGGTAGGATAGGAACAGTTTTGTAACCATGTATCTCTTAAAACCTAATAGACTCGGGAGCCGATTAAGGCCAAGATAGGATGAAGTGTTTGTCCAAGGTGGGAAGACAGATCATAAACGGAGTAAATAGTGACTCTATTGAAAGGGAATCCCTACTTCAGATTGTAATGGGACTCTCTTAGCAGTGGGCCATTTCCTCGTCTCGGGATGATCTTAAGGTGGTTTACACTCCATTGAGGTCATCCTGGTTCATGGGTGATAAGATACACCACGTCGAGGTGCATTCCTTTGTAATGAAACTTCTTAAAATTTTATATGTACATATTTGATATTATGGCAACTCAATAAATTATGTATTAAAAGTGTGAAGCACAATTTTTGTTTATAAGTTAATAGTAAATAATAAATCAATATGTTAATTCCAACATTCAAATTGGTAGTACCTATTTGAGTAATTAAAGGAACAAGAATGCAATTAAAAGTGACTTTAGGAAGCGAGCTTTATGTAAAGAATTATTTACAATTATAAAGAAAACATATTGCAATTATTATTATCACGTAAAAATATATTTTCGAGTAATAATTTACCTTGTCATATACAAAATATCACTAAAATAATATTTAATAGATTATTGTCATGAATTGTTATAAAGGCGGTGGGCGTTTATGATATTTACGAAGTTGATGTCTTGAATAATAACTTAATGTTCACGTAAAACTAGTGGATACCGAAGTTTATACATTTAAAACGAAATCAATAAGTAACTGGGGCAAATAAAATAATGATCTCATTAACTTTTCATATCCCACCAACCCGTCTATTTTCGAACATTTCACTTGTAAGTAGTTGTCGAACTATTGAAATGCGAAATGGAAACATTATATTCCAATATTTAACTTACATTTGCTTTATATACGTCGATAGCGTAGAAATAAACGACAAGTCTTTCGAATACACCACATTTGCTAAGGTATATATATATATAATACTTATATCAACTTCAAACGATAACTGTCGCCTAAATCGAGTTAATGTTTAAATCCTAATGGAAGACGACACTAAGCTGTTTTCAAATACTCACTAATACAGCGTTTTCTTTACGCAGTTATTCGTAATTAAGTATTGATTAAATTGAACGAATTTAAATATTGCTTATTTAATATTTACCTAATAATAACATAAAATATTAATAGGTATTTGGGATCTACTACGAACACTAAATGAATTATAAAAGATTTTTTGAGCTCGTGTTTCTAAAAATTGTTTTAGGTGTCGTGATTAATCTAATGTGAAATTAGATTAATCACGTCACCGTCATTAGTAGTAGTAGTAGTGTTTAGCTATCGACTACGTGGTCTTTCCGCAGTGTGATTTTTTTCACATATTATTATCAGCAAATCCCACATAAATTCTTCAATTATATGTGTTTTTGATAAAAATATTAAACAATCAGATTATTTTGGAGCAAAATTATTTCGACCCTCTAATTATTGACCTCCAATATATCAGTAATTTTTGTATAATAATAATAATAATTTATTTATTATAGGCTTAAAGTTGTGTAAACAATAGAATATTATTTCTTATATGGGTTTAATTATTGGCATTGTAGTTTATTTATTCTTTTACTTATAGTTTAGTTAGTTACGTATATGAATATTAATTTATTGCTACGTTTTCTTATCAGGCTATATATGTTCGTAATGTTATTAAACGAACGAGATGAGTGTAGTTAGTATTGCAGTTAATCATAAATTCGCGCAATTATTTATAGAAAGTTCAACGCGGAATACGTCCGTTCGCCTGGAAAATAGCGCGAAACCGCGAACTTTTTGCGGCCACTTGGAAAATTAATTATGTTAACTCTTGTTAAAGTTAAAGTTTCCCATGACTGAAAAGATCTACAGCGGAAGGCGGTGTTTTAAGTGATAACAGCGCGGCGTATAAATTCCTCAAACTTTGCTAGTTTTCCCAAGGGAGGACTTCCGGCCGGGCGTCAATATTGTTTTCTTTTCAGCTGTCCATAATGTTTTTCAGATCATATGTTACTATTTTCACTCGATTCACGTCGGTTTTATTTTGGTTTACTCAATATAATACGTTGTTGTTTATAAGTTTATCATTGTGGACGTAGAAGTATTTAAGTAATTGATGATATTTTTAATTAAAACAATTATAATTTGTTTTCTTTAATAGTTAAATATTAAATTGACGAAAAGGGTACATAATGAAACTCATTAAAATAAAACAACACAGTTGAGAGGGTTTCACATTTATCTCAAGTGTGTTCTTTTTTTTCAATAATAGTTAAATATTCATTTTATTGGTGTAAGACAAAATAAAATCTTGATTTTGAGTAAATCATCATATGTATATATGTATATACGTGTATACGATATTTTATATTAAAAAGATCCATGAAAAGGACTGTTATTTTAATTATTTATATTTTTTTAATTTTATATAAACAGTATTATTAGAACGTAATTAAGTACAATATTAAACTCGTGTAAAAATATCACATCTAAATATTTGAATTTATGATAAACAAACATAAAAACATATTCATATCGTTTTACACATATTCGAATAAATATACATGTTTATTGAAATCCAAAAATATTTATAAAAGGTTACCGAGTATTTCAGCCCCATCATAAATTAATTAATAATTTTAAAAAAATATCCCTGTTCTCAATCCAATAATTTGAGTTTTATTATATGTATGTATGATAGAAATTTGTTGAGCCAAATGTTTCCTTGCAAAAATTAATTTTACAATTATTAATCTATAATTCATATTGATTTTCTAAAACTATAGTAATAAAATAACAATGATCAATAAATGATTTTTATAAAGTGTGTACATATAATGAAAGTATTGGGTTGAGTCTTAAGACATTTTTTTTTTCCTATAATAATAAAATGCGTTTTTTATAGAAAGAAATAATTTAATTCAGTTATGTGTTAAATTTCTTTCAATGACCTTTTGCCATCTTTTGGGTAAGATCATGAACTTCTGGCCTTTCTCATCAAAAAAATAATGAAGCAAGGGTTGTTTGACAACATTGCCATCAACACGGTTTTTTTCAAAATTCATCAGGAACATATTCCACTCTAATATTTTGTAATAATCTACATAATCACCGTATTAAAATTTTTGAAAAATCCATTGGAACACTAGGAGGTGTTTTGAATTACAATTTTTTTTTCGAGTTGTAAAAAAATGAAAAACAATTGCCATCAACGCGATTTTTTCAAAATTCATCAGGAACATATTCTACTCTTATATTTTGTAATAATCCACGTAATCACCGCATTAAAACTTTCGAAAAATCCATTGTAATCCTAGGAGGTGTTCTGAATTACAATTTTTTGTTTCGAGTTGTAAAAAAATAGAAAACAATTGCTATCAACTCGATTTTTTCAAAATTCATCAAGAACATAGTCCGCTCTAATATTTTGTAATAATCCACGTAATTACCGCATTCAAACTTTGGAAAATTCCATTGGAATATTAAGAGATGTTTTCAATTACAATTTTTTTTTTCGAGTAGTAAAAAAAATGGAAAAACAATTGCCATCAACACGGTTTTTTCAAAATTCATCAGGAACATATTCCACTTTAATATATTGTAATAATCCACGTAATCACCGTCTTCAAATTTTCGGAAAATCCATTGGAATACTAGGAGATTTTTTGAATTACATTGTTTTGTTTCGAGTTGTAAAAAAAAATAGAAAAACAATCGCCATCAACACGATTTTTTCAAAATTCATCAGGAACATGTTCCGTTCTAAAATTTTATAATAATCCACGTAATTGCCGTCTTCAAATTTTGAAAAAAATCATTGTAATCCTAGGAAGTGTTTTGAATTACAATTTTTTGTTTCGAGTTGTAAGAAAATGGAGAAACAATTGCCACTGACACGATTTTTTCAAAATTCATGAGGAACATATTGCACTCTTATATTTTGTAATAATCCACGTCATCACCGTATTAAAATTTTGGGAAAATCCATTAGAATACTAGAAGGTGTTTTGAATTGCAATTTTTTTGTTTCGAGTTGTAAAAAAAAACTAGAAAAACAATTGCCACCAATGCGATTTTTTCAAAATTCATCAGGAACATATTCCAATCTAATATTTTGTAATAATCCACGTAATCACCGCATTCAAATTTTGGAAAAATCCTAGGATGTGTTTTGAATTACAATTTAAATCAATCAAATCAAAACTTAATTGGAAGAAAATAAAATTACATTAAGGATTTAAAAAATTGTAATATGTTACTCACTTGAGTAATTAGGCTGAAATTTTCAAAATTCATTCTTAATTAACTAGTTTTTAACAAACTATTAAAACAATTGCTAAATTATAACGAATAACATGATCACAGCATTCTAAACCTAAATGAAAAAAAAAATTCATTCAAGCATTTAGAAAATTGTAAAATTATACTCACTTGAGTATTTTGGCTGAAAATTTCAGAATTATTACAATTGCTATATTATAGCTATAAACAAAATGACAGCATTCTAAACTTTAATGCAAGAAAATATAATTTTTTCACAGATTTAAATGTAAAATATTGAATAATTCGACCAAAAATGTCAAAATACATCAATAATTAACAAGTTTTAACAAATCATCAAAACAATTGCTAAATTATACTAAGGTACATAATAGCAGCATTTTAAACCTTAATGCAAGAAAATAAAATTTTATTCGAGGATTTTAAAAAATAATAAAATTTTACTCACTTGAGTAATTAGGCTGAAATTTTGAAAACGTATCCCTGATTAGCTAGTTTTTAACAAACCATTAAAACAATTGCTAAATTATAGCCAGAAACAAGGTGGCATTCTAAACTTAAATGGGAGAAAATAAAGTTTTATTCAAGGATTTAAAAATTTCTGAAATATTACTTACTTGAGTAATTTGGCTGAAAATTTAAAAATTTATCCTAAATTTACTAGTCTTTAATAAACTATCAAAACAATTGCTAAATTATAGCCAGAAACATGATGGTAGAAACCTTTGCTTTATGAAAAAATCAAATTTCATTTAAAAAAAATGTAAAGTGTTACTCACTTAAGTAATTTGTTTAAACATTTCAAAATTAGTCCTTAATTAAACAGATTGTGGCATTCTAAACTTACATACACACCTGGAAGAAAATATAATTTCATTCGAAGATTTAAAAATATGTATTGTAAATATGACTCACTTGAGTAATTATGCTGAATTTTTCAAAATTTATCTCTGATTAACTAGTTTTTAACAAACCATTGACACAATTGCTGAATTATAGCCGGAAACAAAATGGTGGCATTCTAAACTTAAATGGAAGAAAATAAGATTTCATTCAAAGATTTAAAAATTTCTAAAATATTACTGACTTGAGTAATTCGGCTAAAAATTTCAATTTTTTTTCTAAATGTACTAGTCTTTGATAGACCATCAAAATAATTGCTAAATTATAGCTAGAAACAAGATGACAGAAATCTATGCTTTATGAATAAATCAAATTTCAAAAAAAAATGGAAAATGTTACTCATTTGAGTAATTTGTCTGAACATTTTATAATTAGTCCTTAATTAACCAGATTTAATAAATCATCAAAACAAGTGTTTTGGATAGTACTTCCACCATTATTACCAAGGTTAATATTTAGTCATTTCCGGACATCAAACTGTTTTTTTTTTTATTCTGCTAAGTCGCCCCCGAATTTCAAAACTGTGATTTTTGGTTCTATTTCTGAGCTCTCGTCAAGGGTAGTGAAACAAGAAGATCTGATCCGTCACCCTCACCAAGCTACACTTGAAATGCTGACACTAACCAAATTATGGATGATGATTTTCCATCGGAAATTAAACTAGACGTGTACTTAGTTTTTCAGTTTATTAACTTTGTCGTTAATTTAATAACAGGCGAAATTTAATTAGATCTAATTAATCACATTTGCTCATAAAAGCAAAATTATTATTTCTGAAATAGCTAATGCATATTTTGTTATATTGCTGCCCACTATTATTGCATCTGAATATATCTCAATTCGGCGAAGAAAAATACTTGATATGTTCCATGTTTATAATGAGCTGTGAAATTCGGAACACTAAAAATGTAGGCTTCACGTAATTTATATATTCGTTCCATCAATAATGTATCGCAACAAGTATCAACTATGAATATTCCCACCCTCAAGTCCTAATAAACAAACTCATAATGTTAGACTGATATCAATAGGAAGTGTTAGAATTATGTAAGTTCTAGAAATTGCAGTGTTTTTCTATATGGACATCTTTAGTAATTATTGCATCATGTCTCAAATGTAATCCTAACACAGGCGATACGATAGAATTAAATTATCTATGGTTACTTCTACAACAACACGGAGGAATTTAGGGAGTCCGAAGTGGTTCAGGCAAAAAAAAACAAACTACCACTGCAATAATACGATTGCTTTGCGCAAGCAATAATCTATTACATAGGTGCATAACGTGTGTATTACATGCATAAAAAAAACAACAGTCAATTATCTTGGTTTTAGATTAGTTATTGAATCATGGTAGATAGAATTCTTGTCGATATATTTCATCTTCAATACATAGTCTTCTGGACTACAAATTTGATAGATTATGTTTTAAAATCGAAATATAACAACAAGAATTATATTTAGTATGAAATAATATATAATCTAAAATTGAAAGAATTAACTGATTCGATCTTGAAGTTATATAATGGTAAGTAATCAGCGTACACATATACAACAATAAATGTCAGTGATAAAACCATAGTAACTTTATCTCTAATGGTGTTCTCTTGTAACTTGTGAAATATTTTGTAATGTATGGAAATAATTCCAGTTAAATTATATTTGCACAGTACATTTAATATTGTGTATTCTTGTTCAATCTTGATACATTTTATAAAAGCTAGCGTACTGCTGACCTACCTCAATTTCTAACATCTACCCTTCTAGCGCACCTTTGACCTAGCCTAATAAATTCTATAACAACATACATTGATAAATAATACAATGAATCAGCGTACTTCCTAACCGAATGAATTTTACATTAATACATTGTACTTCGACTCGGCTTATTTCTGACCCACCATAATACAAATGAACATACCGTTAGGATGACCTATTTCAATAAATCGCAAATTACTTTAGGACAGTTGTAGGCTGGCGAATATATAGTTCATTGAGGTAGATCAATAGCTACGCTAACCATATAATTGGAAAAAGCGTAGTCGAAAAAGTTGCGGACAGTAGTTAATAATAGAAAGAAGTAAAAATCAACTGAGTAATTAATATAACTATATAACTTCTCATTTATATGGAGGAAATAAAATGGACAAAAGAGAAAGAAGTGCCTTTATTGAAAGTCGAAATCAAGGTGAATATTATAAAAGTATTATTTTGTTCCAACTGTTTCGTTGAGATGCAATAAGGATGATTTAGGCAAATTTTATGTAAATTCAATTCTTAAAGATAACAACCGCTGAAAACCTTTTACGATTTGAAACTAAGTCACATAGATAAATTACAAAATAGAATTCTCAACACTATTCAGAACAATTAATAGTTAAATGCAATGTATTAATCCTTAATACATGAATTATTGGAAGAGAGCAGTTTTTTTGAGACAATAATTCAAATTTAAATTTTATCGCGGCTATTCTTCAACTGAAATCACTTAATACTTAATAATTAGAAAAAAATACGAAAATATTTCGTAAACTCTACAACTAATGAGTCTTATTAAGACTGCAAGAATAAGACTGATTTGTTGTAGATTTTACGAAATATTTTCGTGTTTTTTTCTAATTATTAATTAATTTTCTACAATGTAAAGGACATATATATTATTGTTATGAAATCACTTATTGAACATAAAGAATTTTCATAGAGTAAACATAAACAGAGAAAATTATTGTGTTTCTTTGTTCCCTTTTGGATATCGACCTTTAGGTCTATTCTAGAAATTCCAAATAAATATTTTGGACAACTACATCCTTGTAGGTTTTCACAAAATGCTATTTATTTTTTATCAAATTATTTGAAATATAAAGTCTAATTAATGTGGATAATCTAAAAAAGAGAAGGAATGTAAATAATAGGAAAAATGATTTCAAAAATAGGTCGAAAATCTCAATAAATCCTAGAAAAAAAAAATAGTTTTAATAATTTAAAATAAAATAAAGGATCTAAAATTCAGTCTTGGTTTTTCAAAAAATTAATTACCTGAAATTTTAACAAGCAAATTATTCGAGCATTAATTGATCAGATGATATTTGGTACTTTGCTAATACTTTTCTTTACCTCAAACAGGTATTAACGTGCATTAATTCCTATATGAAATATTTCTCCAGAGATAAGTAAAGCGAAGAGGAATATATTGAATAGTTAGACGAATCTCATGATTTAATTTAGTTGACAATTTACGGCTACTTTAAATAAGTGCTTTATAAAACAAAACCTCTAGATGAGTTGTTGTATGTTCTTCAGTTAAATAAACTCTTCAAAGATCGATTAGGATATTATTTGGGATGCCCATGACATCGTCATTTTCTCCTTGTTCAGCAAAATTTTTAGTTTCAATCTACGCTACAAATTAAACATTTTTATACTTTTTAAACAGTTAACATTTTAACTTAGATGGTGTTAAAATTTCATGACATTTGACTTTTGTTCAAGCTTTCGAAGTGATTCTACTTCTGAACTTATTTTTTCTGTGAAAAGTGAATTTCGTGTTTTGATTAAACATTGCTTCCTGATAGAAAAGCACTGTTGAAACCAAATCATGGCTTAATAAATAATACTTATTGCAGTAGAGTGAATCAAATTTCTAAAGAATACGCTCAACAATTAGAGTTTATTAGAAACTACTCAGCTTATCTACTTTATGAAAATGGACTTTAGGATATTCAAAACAATGAACGTATGTAGATTTGTAGATCAGAAATAGTGCGTACATCAATTAACTGTGCATGGAACAACACTAGGATTAGGCCTTAATAAACAATAATGCATTCGAGAATGTGCGAATATTTAAGAATTAAAAAAAAAACAGTTCTCTAATACCGCTAACTTAGTCGGTGACTATTTGTCGTATGTATCGTCGAATAGACGTATAGTATGCCAAGGTAAAAGAAGCTGAGGGGAAATATCTCAGGGCTACAATACTAATAAAGATATAATATATATTAGGCATATAAACAATTACAAGATTGATTTTGTGGTCTTTGGAAAACTTATGTGAGCAGAATTTTTTGGCAAGTAAATTTAGTGACCAAGCTTTGGTCTGGTTTATTGCAGTAGGTAGGAAGGACATTTTTAAAGAATATTCTCAACAATTAGAGTTTATTGTAAACTGTTAAGTTTATCTACACTACATGGATATTTAAAACCCTGAACGTCTGTATTTGCGTAGATCAGAAATAAATAACCAACCAATAAAGAACTTATTATTAGAGAATGTTCGAAAATTCTAGATTCCAAAAAAACAGTTCTCTGATGCCGCTATTTTTTTTAAATAATAAGGTTACTAGTACCTACATAAAAATGGAAAACTGGATTTAAGTTCATGACCATTTGCCTTCGCATATATGTATAGTATATCAAGGCAAAATAATCTGAGGGGGAAATAACTTGGGAGTACAATATTACTAAAGATTTCGATTCAGTGATTCGGTTGCTGTTATATTATTTGAATAATCCGGAGATCTCTGTTTAATCAGTGCAGATAAAGAAGGACATAGAAGGTGCTAAATTAGTAGATAGATTTTCCCAAAGACATTAGATTTTCCATTTTTCCAAATGTCCCGATGAACCATTTTAACTAGCCAGAAAACACCCAAAACTAAAATTATATGATAAAATTTTATTAAATCGTTTAGATACTGATAAAATTAAGCTAGAATATTTTAATAACTTAGCACTATATTTTCAAAAAATAAATGAACCACCTGTTTCACTCTAAAGAATTTCCCAACGCTATGAAGCATTTACTAAAAGCAGCAACAACTTAAAGAGGTTTCCAAATTTGCCGTAGTAATTGCTGAGAAGGAACAGTTTAATGGAAACTGTCAAAATAGCCATGATTTACTGATTGGCATGTACAAAGAACTGAAGCAAAATAATTGTTAAATATGAATGCAGATAACTGAGTATATATAACAAAAGAACTTTTGTATATAATATTTCAACACATTTCAATCTGCAATATTCATATAATCAATAACACTTTGCAAACATCATTTATCCTCAAGCCATGCGACATTTGTTAAAATGTCCAGTTTTCAATAACGAATCCTGCATAATAAATATTTCCGCTCCGGCCGGAATATGATAAATATACTTTCATTGCGTCGAGATTTGAGCGTCAGATATATACATATATGTATAACGACTGCAGTTATTTATATGCATACATTTATGCAAATGTGTAATTGAAATGGCAAAATCAAAATGGGAATGTGGGTCAGCGCTATTACAATAATGCTATTTCATAAATACGCCTGTTGGATCCTTTCCGACAAAAAAACATATCTAAATAAAATAACCGGATGCATAAAATACCGAGCGTCAAAATCTGTTTGGTCATGCATTTAAGTTTGTTAAATGCTAACGAAGTGCACGGTTGTGTTTATATTGGCATTGGCTAGATATCCACAACGGCTTTTAGTTTGTGTGTTTTACGAACACGTTTGTTGATTGCTGCATATTTTTTGACAAAGGAAATTCCGTACTCAGCACCGACGATCAAATTTTACTATTGTAAATATTTTGGTTGCATTGGGTTACACATTCATATTTTTAAATGTAAAAAACATCTTTTATTTCGTGTACAAATGAATACTTTTTTTATGAGGAACATTTTTCCGAGATGAGAAAATATCTTTGAACACGATCGTTAAGCCAATTTCGGATCTCATCCACTGATTGCAAATGCATATCGAATAAGGCAGAATGTGGTAATCAGTTGGAACAATGTCTGAAGCAATGTAAGACATCCCGACCAAGGCTCATAGTAATGTCTTTTGTATTGGAAGTGTAATCTGTCGTTGTTATACAACAATTTTAGTGGACCCTCTTCTTTGTTAGTATAAGGCTCTTTTCGTTTTAATTATTGACTTTGTTAGCAGTCCCCAGTAACAGTTGCAACCGCTTGCAATAATTCATAGTAAAGAACACCCTTCGTATTCCATCAGGTACAGAGAAGAACCTTCTTTCCGAAGCGCCGATTGTGATAATTTGGTGGGCCTTTTTCGTTTGGGATTGTCATAGAGTAACCAGCTCTCATCACCCATATCGATTTTCCACAAGAAAGACTTTCGACGCTGTTTATCGAGCAGAGAAAGACATGCTGCCCCTCGTTGATTTTTGTTGACTTTATGTGGAATCTATTTTTCTTGTTTCTCGTTCTTTCCCATTTGGAAGACAATTACTGGGTTATTTCCAGCTGTTCTGCAAGCTCTTGCTTCGTTTGTGCCAAATATCCAGCGAGCTTCTTCTGCAACTCATCGTTGCCTCACTTTCTAGGGTTTGTTGCTTGATGTTCAGACAGAAATCACTGCTTTCAAATCACTTAAACCAAAATTCTCATACCTTCTTTGAGAAAGAAACAAATGTATCTGTACGCTCTAGAAGCATTTTTTTTTCCTTTTTGGAATTTGTAAAGATATACATCTTATCTGTAGCCATTTTTGATTCTACTGAACTCAATATTCAATACTTTTAAAGGTTGTGCTTGGCTTTCCGACATACCAACTATCATTTTTAATTACTATATGTCAACACTGTACAGCCGCAAAAGATCGGGAAAATCAAATGATTTACAAATTAATTTTTTGACTGCTTCAGTTAATTTTATATATTATCATTGGTAATCATCAAAAAGGAAAAATGAAATCTTTGTAGTGTATTTGAAATCTCTCTAAAATTATTCTTGCATATAATTTTTAAAAGAGAAAAAGAACCTGCAAAGAAAGTAATCCAAATTACAATAAATAATAATAGAATTAATACAATCAATTGGAGCAATCGAACCTCTTAATCTATATATAGAACTGAGCATTAATTATATTAAAGCAACCGTCTGATGATTACAGGCATAATCCTCGAAGATTTGCGGTTCGTAACGCAAATTTATACACGCTCTGGCGTGCATTCGTGATTTAATATTTCTTGTGGCATTAATGTTGAATCCGCGGCCGCATAATTTCACGTTTCCTCGTAATTTAAGGCCGATCATTCTGGAGATGGGTGTGCGTAGTAAAGCATTTTTAGATTAGTTGACAAGCTTCCGGTTTACTTCCCCTCCTCCCCACCCCCCTCGCGCCGAAACGACGCCGACTCATGCCAGTCAGCACATTTTCCTGGGTACATATTGAAACCGTTTTCAGTTTGGCCTTTTGTTTGAGAAAATGTAAACAAGGTTTCGCGCAAGGTTGTCTATTATGTTCTGCTTTTTTGTATGATATAAAACCATTGTCTTCGGAATGATTAAAGTTATAATTAATATAATTCAAACGAGCCGTAAAAATTAATTGTCTAGCGTGTTTGTCTTTATCGAAATTGTTCGGGTAACTTAATATTTTTGATACCTTTCGTAATCCTTTCGTAGTCCGCAATTATCTCCTCTAATAGCATTACGTCTCGTAATTAGGATGTAATTCGTAGTATTACGTTTAGTCGGTTATAATTGGGAATTATATAGGGCACATTTTAATGAATATCATCCTTATAAATATTCTGATTATTATTAATTAAATTCTACACAAAACACATCACTAATGCTGTCTGTCTGTCTGGTGTATCAGTTTTTCAATTTATATATACAGGGTGTTTCTGTAACTCGGGGATTACAATTAACCACATATACTAGAGTGAAAATGATGATGATTCGTAAAAAATATTATAAAAGTCTTCAAATGACCAAGATACAAGCCATCAAAGTTAAAAAATTTCAACACATTTCTCTAAATATTTTCAATACTGCTCGTGAGAGAGTGCTACAATTTGGTACAGCCTAAACTAACATCAAGTAAATTCCTTAGGTTATTTGTCACTTCGGTCCGGCAGACGGAACCGTACTATACAGGGTATTCCTAAAATTTGTTTGCTCAGAACCTTTTTTATTTGCTCGTAAATCTACATTTATTTTTCCACATTTTAGACGTTGAAATTACCTTTTTTAATCCCCTCTTCACTGTGGGTTCCTGAAATTTAGGTAAAAAAGACATGTTAATTAAAATATTTTGTGGGTGTATGAAGATTTTAAAGACTTTCTGTTGATAAAACATTTTGTGTCTAAAGTATTTTACAAACATAGGTAAGATTGGTCAAAATCTTACGAAAATTTTTGTGGAGTACAACTTCAGAATTTAGTGAAAAGTATCAAAACTTTATTAAGCAAAATCTTTTGTAGGTAAATGTTAAATACCAATGAATTGTTTTGATTGGTTTTGTTAAATATTTCCATTGATAAAACCATATGCAAAAATATACACAAAAGTATTTTGGATTCAAATATATAGCGACCTCAGAAAAGAGAGGAAACTGTTGATTAATGTTTTATACAGGAAAATCTTCTGTACGTAATGTATCTGAATATTAGTGAAGACACTTAGAACATGTTTTTATGAAAACCTCTTGGAGAAAAATCTATGACGACATCAGAACAGTGCAAAAAAAACCTTTTATAAAAAGTTTACATAGCAAAATCCTTTGTTCATCTACAAGGATTGGATAGGAATTATGTAAACAAAAATTTTTAGGAATGTAAATAAGTTTTTGTTTACAAAAAGTTTGGATAAGAATGAAAATCGGTCTTGTTGAGGAAAATATTTTTTAACTGTAGGAGGATATTCTTAATAATTTTTACTCGAAGAACCTTTTGTGTTAAAAATGTTTTACCGGTTTAGTTTGTTAGTTGAAATCTTGCGAAAATCTTTTGGGAGTAAACTCTTTAGACATCAGAAAAGTTATAAAAATGTATTAAGCAAACTTTTGTGCAGAAAGTATCTGCAAAGATTGATTAAGAATGAAAACATTTTGTTAAGCAAAATTTTTTGGAAATGTAAAAAGAATTCTGTTGAAAAAAACTTTTGTGTTCAAAGTTTAAAGGAAAAAAATTCTGAAGATTTTCTTAAAAATAACTACTGGTTAAACCTTTGGTATCTGTGAAGTCTAAAAAGTTTAAATAGGACACAGACTAGTAAGTGCTGAAACCTTATAAAAACCTTTAATAAATTTTTACGAAATATTTTCGTGTTTTTTCTAATTATTAGGACACATAGTAAGTGCTGAAACCTTATAAAAACCTTTAAGAGTTTAAGAGTAAGAGCGATTTCAAGAAAAGATATTTATAAAATGTTTTACTGCGAAAACGTGTACACATAAAAATTGAAACTTAGTATTTAATAAAAAAAAAACTTCTTCCACTCTTGCCTGCTTGGATGACAGTGCTGCCACAGAAGGTCTCTATGATAAAGGTGATACTATGGTCTTAATGGAACCAAATATGCAATTTTTTGAAGAAATAACGTTATGTTCCATAGTTTGGTCTTTACTTACAGTTGTCTAACAAGTGTTTCGATCAGTAACGATCAGTTTTAAAGTATTACACTTTGAAAATTATCGTTTCACGTATCATATAATTAAATAACAATGGAAGATCAAAAATGTCTTTCTTTGCCAAATTTGTACATTAAGAACCTGAACAGAGGATATAAATGAAGACATCTTGTTAAAGATATAATATTTTGAGATTGTAAGATAGTATTTGGAGACGTTTTGAAAAAGAGTTTGTAGGCATAGGGAGACTTTTAAAGTTTAAAACTTCTGTTGATTTTTTTTTACAATTTAATGAGTTTAAGTAATAGTTAGAAAATTTAGTCAAAATCTTAGAAAAATCTTTTGAAATCAAAACGTTGGTGACTACAGAAGAATGAAAAACATTGATAAACATTTTATTAATCGATAATTTTGTGTGTAAAGTATTCGGAAAAATTTGATATATTTTGGGATTGTAAAACTACGATCAAAAACTTTTGTACCCGAAAATAAAGATTATTTTTTTCTTAAACTATTCTTTAAGCATAGGAAGATGTTCTTCAATAGTCACAGAAACACCCTGTATAAACAATAATTAAAAATTCGCTGCTATGTAATTAGACATTAATTTCTTGAAACCAGATTTGAAAACTAGAATAATTAAATATGGCTTCTAAAGAGAAGAAAATAATCCACCCTTAAAAAGGGTTGAAAAATATTGTTTTAGGTAGAAAAAGAATAAATGCATATGACTTTATTAGAACTGAAAATATTCCACAAGTTTTGATTTAGTATTTGAATTGATTAATAAATAATATCGGCTTCAAGGAATAATCAGAATTTTAATATGCTAACAATCTTCTTAATTTCATGACCAACATTAAAATGCTTAGAGTATGAATATTTAGAATTCATAAAGATTTTATTTATAGATAATACAAAAAGTATAAACTCTAAAGAACATAGAAAAACTAAGTTATTTTTCGCAATCGAAGCAATAAAAGTTATTAATTTCTTTTCTATGGTTAATACATATTGGTTTTCTACAGGTGTTGTATAAAATTCATGTTTTTACGATCCCGCTTTCTAGAGTTTGCACCTTGAACTTCTACAAGTTCTACAAGGAATATTTATTCTTTTATTTTCTTCTTCTGGTTACTTCAAATTCTGTCCTAAAAATAAGTGTATAACATTTGATTGAATTAAGACAATTTGTTGCTATTTTGTATTCTCAGCTGAACATTGGGTAGTGCAAGTCCTTGTGATAATTTCTGAAGAAATTTTCTTCTATGGCTTCTATCTTTATAAACATCGGGATATTTTTGTATGTAAATAATTTAGACCACCTTCTTTTTAAACTATGCCTCTTAGGCAGCCGACCGTCATTTCCCCTCGCAACAAAAAAAACCGCAATTGTCCATAAAACCTTCACCTAGAATTTAAATTTACGATTCAGTCCCAAAAATCGTTAGGTCCAATGCCGATGACAACTAGATAATAAGTTGCTGGTCGTAATTATTTTACGTGAATTTGATATTTAAGGTATTTATGGGAAATTACATTCTTAATACCCCCAATAAATTGACAGTTATCAAGAGAACTAAAATACGGAAATGTTTTCGTTTTAACAAACATATGAAATCTTGATCAAATCAAATGTCCAACATTTATCTAAAACATTTAACATTTTTAATATGGATGTAACATGTTTGCTTTGCCGACATCACCAGTGAGAATATAATAAGTGTAATAAACGGACATAACCGTGCAGCAAGTTCTGTGGATAGTTTAAAATTATAACTATTTATATAGTCGATGAATTCAATTCTCAGTTAACCCTTGGTGAAACATTTTTATATCAATTAGAGTTTAATTAAACACTTGGTGTTGTTTTAAAAAGTTCACATTTAGATTTTGTTTACATATACTAAGAATTATTTATATCATTAATATATAATAAATAATAATATAGATCCTAGGTTTGATCCCTAAGAAACCCCGGATGTAGAGCTTTTATATTAACCTTAACATATTTGTTAGGTGAAGACAAACGAAAAGTTTATCAATCTCTTCGTTTGTTTCACAGCTTCAATTCCAAAACTACTTTGAACTTTAAAAAACTCTGAACCAATTGTGGACTATCAAAAGCACATAGCTCCAAGAGTGGGAAAAAAGATGCAAATTAGGGCATAGCTGAACAACTCTTACGCCTTGCTAAATAATATTGTTATGACTACTGAGTTAAATTGACTGTAAAACTCAAAATTCAAGATATGTTCAAATATAAAGCAAATTTATAGGGATAATTCATGCACGTTTTCAGATGTTTGGAAATAAGCTGGTAGGTACGTATTGCTAATTCAAAAATAATTATCAAATAAAAAACTAGGCACTTGATGTTAATAATTTTCAACACGATATCCTCACTAACCACAATAGTATTAAAAGGAATATCATTAAACTGAAACATCATCTATATCTTCAACAAGCGATGAATGGGAGTTAATAAAGATTTTTTTTAGAACTTTGAAGACTAAGCAAATGCGGAAACAATATCTTGTGGCCAATTCTTCGAATTTGCAAGTTGAATGGTCTTCTTCAAGTGACATTCGTTTCAATATATATCATCAATATCATGAGGTTGAAACGGGATCCTAGTATTATAAAGTTTGCTGGCATGAATTTCGAAATTTCAGGGGTTGTAATGATTTTGCGTTCTGTGCCCGCCACAAAGTGTTTATAACCATCCGACATTTTGAGATTATTTAAGGCACGTCTATTAATTTAGAATGACAAAACCCAGAATTTGTTGTTCTAAATTTACGACGATACCACTTCTTAATTCTAAACCAGTTTTTCATCTAACTAGAACATCGCGGTGGAAATAATGTATTTCTTAAAACTCATTTGGGCACAGAAGAATAAAATATATTAAAAATCACATTATAAAAATGCTTGAAAGGCCTTGAATATCAGAAATTGCAATTAAATTCTCTGGTCATGATCTCCGGTTTCAACTGCACCTTTTTTATCGTTTTAATGATTTATTGTTTGTTTTTCTTATCCTCATCAGTTATCACGGTACCATGAAACTGTGTGGAGAGTAAAAAAATGCTCTTCTTCTTTGGGGGACATGTGATACAAGAGTCATTTCATCAGAAAATCCAAATATATTTGGAAACGAAATAGGTTTAAGAAATAATAACACAAATATATTTGAATATGTAAGGTGTATTGGGTGTACGTACCTTGGTACATATCTGAATTACAACTTTTTTCTGTAACAGAAGTTGTCTTACTTTTATGTCATTATTTGGACTAATCTATAATTGGAAATTTGTATTCTATTACAAAGAAAATAAAGTTATTATTATTATTATATTGTGGTCGAAGCAAAAACTCAGCAGGAACTTCACGTTTGTTTACTAGTAGTGTGCCTGTAATCGTAAATTTTAGATTTAATAGCTTTTAAGTTAGAGGCATAAACTTAAAAATGTTATTATCTGATGTGCCTAAAGATTTCTTTGAATCTGTCACTAGATAGAGTTGCAGAAAAGTAGGTCTGTTCGTAAAACTCATTTTCAATCCACATTTCACTAAGGAAAAGATTTCTTCCACAAGCAACTAGTACATTGATAAAAGCTTGTATTTCCTCAAATATAACATCTTTCAATTTTTTTAGATTTTCAGGGTTCCATGCAAATTTGTCTGAGTACAAATATCGACTAGCATGTCATCCGTTACAACAATTTTGAAATTGAAGTAATTTGCAAACTAAAACAATAATTAGAAACAAATTCTCATATAATTATGTACATGTTGTGTAATTAAATTTTGCACATAGATAGTAAAAGAAAAAACTTGCTGCAATCCAATATTTGTGTTTACAATATTATGCGTGGTAGTCGCTGCAAATTTCCACTCAAATCCAGATTTTGATTTATAAACCCTTTCTGATCTGCCAGAAGGATCTACACCATTGTTGCTTCCACATGATGTCGCTTTCTTCATCTTCGGAGGACATGTATTTATGTCCAGGAACGAAGTAGTTCTTTAGTTGTCAAATATTTGCATGAAATTGGGAAGAAAAAGTGTACTGAACTGTTTACACTTGATTTACGTATTTATGCACGATTTAACAAAACACGTATATTGCTTATCAAGACAGTCTGTGCGTGGTAACTTGGTTACCCGAGCCAAAAAAAATAAAGGTAATTTTAAAATTAAAAATATAACAAATATGCTCTATTAGCTTTCGTTAATGTCTGCTTATCAAAAAGGACATTGATGTAAATTTATTATTAAAAAGAAGAGTCCTTAACAGTGTATGTTCCTTCCTACACTTATTTATTAGGAATTTCCACATTTTGAAATAGTCCTGAAACGTTGCTTTAGCTAAATCCTTCGACACTTCGTCTCAACCTCAGAAATAACTATATATTTGTTTCCTTTCAAGAGCCTTTTGGGTTTGGATAACAAATATAATTTGCAAGGAATAAAGTTAGGTTCGAATGGGTTTGGGAATAACAGTTATGTAGTGACTAAATTTATAACTAGGAGTCACTTGATTTGTTTCACTGATGTTTATTATTTTTTCCCCAGCTTATTGTGCCAAGTGATTTTCAGTTAAAACTAGTTGTGATAATAAATAAAGGAAAATCGAAAAATGGCGGATGCAGAGTAGTTGTATTTCGCTCAGCTCCGACTAAATTATTAAAATTGTGTACAATAAGTTATAATATTGCGTTTCTGCAGTGAGTTTACGTTAGTGAAGTGTAACCTGCAATAATAAAAAAGTGATCAATATCATTATCATGGCGAAAAATATAAAAGAACTTAACACTCGAGTGGAGAGGTTATCGTCGACGTTCCACGATGAAATCGCCAGATTTCGCGAAGAAATGACGAAAATTACGCCCAATACGCCCACTGCCCAAGAGAATCTACTAGTGAAAATTGATGCACTGGAAAAGTCACTCACTACGGAGGTTAATTCAATAATAAACGACATCGAGCAGCTGCAGAAAAAGCAACAAGAACTTCAGCGGGACTTGGACATTCTCAATCAGCGCTCTTTACGTAAAAACGTAATTCTAAAAGGTCTGAAAGAAGTAAACAAGGAAGATGTAACAACCGCAGTAATTAAAATATTTAAAACAAAATTAAACGTTGACATTGATTTGATGGATATCGACTCATGTTATCGGATTGGCAAAGTTGATAAGAAAAAAAAAGAAACACCTGTTCGTCCCGTGATTGTTGAATTTGTGCAGCGATGGAAACGGGATATTGTCTTCTACAACAAATCCAAATTAAAAGGATCATCGTTTGTTTTAACTGAGATGCTGACATCAGACCGACTCAGCTTATATAAGGAAACACGCAAGATTTTTGGTAAAGAATGCTGGACGAAAAATGGCAACATCCTAGCAATAAGAGCAGGACATACAGTCAAAATATCGTCCCTTGATGACTTAAAGGGTCAAGTGTAACAAACAGTTGACTTTTATTTTGTTATTGTTATACTTTTAGTAAATATTAAATATGTATTTGTTTAGTTTAAAAAGTATGATAATGAAGTTGCATACGTAGGACTTATTTGATTTATTTATTATTTACATACACTGATCTGAATATAGCTTAATTTATTCATTATTTATAATGCGTGGTGTATGCAACCCAATTATCCATATTTATTATTGTCCTTTTTCGATAATTTTCGATAATCTTCAATAATTAACCATTATGTATTTCTTTAGATCGGTAATATTACGAGTTGCATCATAGGTTATCATTATAATCGTAGTCACTATAATTTTGCTAATAATTGTATCTATTTACATTAGGATTTGTGTACAATATTTGCAACTCAATTATCGATATTAATGCCTCGAGCTGTATTAATCGTTTTCATTTATATTAAAACACATTTTATTTATTTATTACATTAACAGTAGTCATAGTCGGTTTTTGCGCGAATTAACTACTCTAATACTATAACCGCTTTTTTTTTCATCACTTTTAGTTTAGTTTGAGCTGAATTGTTCATATTTTTTATATATAATCTAGCATTAAATTATTTCAGTTTTGGGTTTAATATATAAAAAACATTTTTATAACGATATTAATTTACTTTATTATTATTATTATTATTATTTTGGGTTACACTATAAATTATAAAAAATGTTGCATAATATAAGTTTATGTCATTTAAACACCAGATCACTAATTTCTTCGTTTTTAGATTTTACTGAGATTGTGGCACCACTAGATTATGACATCATTTCGCTATCAGAAACGTGG
The DNA here is from genome assembly GCA_963969525.1 of Ontholestes murinus. Lineage (NCBI taxonomy): Eukaryota > Metazoa > Arthropoda > Insecta > Coleoptera > Staphylinidae > Ontholestes > Ontholestes murinus. The sequence goes on from OZ018397.1 coordinate 36,820,385, forward strand.
CTAACGCATGCTATTAAAGACGAAGTCGTTTCATTGCATAATTATAATTTGATACGGTGTGACAGAGAAGGCAGAGGTGGAGGACTAGCTTTTTATATTAAACATGGTATACGTTTTGAACATATTCCTAGTACTAACACAATTGAACAATTATGGATAAAACTTTATATTGATCGTTATTCTGTTGCAGTGGGTGTGTGTTACCGCCCTCCTAATGTTAACGTAAAATATTTTGTTGATACACTGGAAGATACACTCTCTCACATTAGTCCCCTTTATGACTTATGTATTATTACCGGTGATCTTAATATAGATTATTTAATAATGAGTAACAGTTTAACATACCTTATGGATGTTCTAGATTTCCATAAATTAAAGCAGATCGTTTCTGAACCTACTAGAGTAACTAACTTATCTGAAACGTTAATCGACATTTTTTGTATTTCAGATGAAACGCTGGTTGTTAATACTGGAGTTGTTAATGTGTCTGAAATTAGCGATCACAAACTTGTCTATACAACATTAAAAATAAGTAACAATGAAATACAGCAAAAGTTGGTAACATTTAGAAACTTTAATCACTTTAACTACAGTCATTTCTTAGTTGACTTATACTCAGTGCCTTTCTTCCTTATTTATGACATTTATAATGTTGATGAAAAAGTCAACTACTTAACATCGCAACTCTTAACTCTATTTGATACGCATGCTCCGTTATGCTCTAAGATATTTTCTAAACCTTGCTCACCCTGGTATACAGACAATCTAAAATTCATGAAATCACTTCAAAATAAAGCACTAAAACGATTTAAATCCAATCCAACAGCAGCCAAATGGGAATATTATAAGTCACTGAGAAACCTTACAACATCCTCTATTAGAAGAGAAAAGAAAGCTTTTTTAGAAAATGCTCTCAATAATCGTGATTTTAAAACTACATGGCGATCATTAAAATCAATGGGAGTAATTAAAAGAGATAACACATATAATATTCCCACATTTCTTAAAAATCCCAATGAAATAAACTCCTACTTCATTGACTTTATACCCAAAAATGGAAATAATAATACCGTTAAAGAGTATTACCAAAATAATTTAGTGTCCAACTCTTCTTTTAACTTTCAGCCTGTGAGTGAAGAATTAGTAAGTAAAATTTTAAATAACATTAAAAGTAATGCAATCGGTTGCGATGCCATTAGTCTCAAAATGATACAATATGGCTGTCCACATATTTTGCCTTATATCACGGATATTATAAATACGTGCTTAGACAAAGGTATCTTTCCAACACTTTGGAAGGAGGCTATAGTTACTCCAATTCCTAAAATTAAAACTCCTCTTCAGTTCAAAGATCTGCGTCCCATTAGTGTGCTCCCAGTAATGTCCAAAATATTAGAGAAAGTTGTTGACCTTCAGTTAAGAGATTACATCGCTTCGATTAACCTATTACCTTTAACACAATCAGGATTTCGCCCTAAGAACAGCTGCACAACCGCATTGTCTAATATGTGTGACAACATTATTAGAGCCACGGATACTGGCATGCTTTCTATGATTGTATTGCTAGATTACAGCAAAGCCTTTGATACAATCAATCACGATACGATGTTATCTATCTTAAGCTGCATTGGGCTAGGTGAAGTTGCAGTAACTTTTTTTGAGAAATACTTAAAAAATCGCACTCAGCGGGTTAAAGTTGAACATCTTTCTAATAAGCTACCAGTTCCCTCAGGTGTGCCACAGGGCTCCATTCTGGGTCCCCTGTTATTTTTAATATATTCATCCTTTCTTCATAAATCTATTAAATTTTGCGAAACCCACTTCTATGCTGATGATACCCAGCTCCTTTATTCTTTTCATAGTGATAATACTGCGCTAGCGTGTAGACAACTTAATGAAGACATTTCAAGTCTAGTTAATATTTCAAAAGAACACTGTCTCTATGTTAATCCAGACAAGTCGAAATTGATTATCTTTGGGCCAAAAAAAGCTAGAGAACGCCTTATGCAAAGCAATTCATTTAGAGTAACGATCAATAATACTGTGCTCCCATGTAGCAACGAAGTCAAGAGTTTAGGGGTTACCATCGACAATAGACTTCGCTTTAAATCACATGTCAATCTATGTATTAGAAATGCCTATTGTAACTTAAAAAACCTATATTGTAACCGTAGCCTCTTGTCTATCCGATCAAAAAAAATGTTGTGCGATTCTCTCGTCTTGTCACATTTTAATTTTGCGGATGCCCTATATGATCCATGCATTGATTCCGTAGATATAATGAGAATACAAAGAGCACAAAATGCATGTATGCGTTTTATTTTTGGAATTAACAAACGAAATAGAATTAGTCATAAACTCTTAGATCTAGATTGGTTAAATATGAAGAACAGAAGATATTAAATAGTGCATGCCTATTCCACTCTATTATAATTAATAAAAATCCTCCCTACCTCTACAATAAAATAAAATTTCGTACAGACGTTCATAGTCTTAATATTCGGTTTAAGGGAACACTAACACCTCCAAAGTTTCGTTCAGCTCTTTTTACGCGAAGTTACTCCTATGTAATTTCAAAAACATATAATAGCATTCCATGTAGCATTAAGACTCTGAGCGTTCCACTATTCAAATCACGCCTCAGGACTTATATTCAGCAAATTAGTTGATTTTGATTTTGTCGTGTAATCCAAAATATTAGAAAACACTATATTTTACGTCTTCAATTTTTATTTCTTAATATTTGTTATTATTTTAATTATATTAAACCCATTACATTTGCCTAGTAATTTATAGGTTGAATGGAAGATCAGCCGCACTTCGGTTGCGCTGAATTCATACCTTTTAATTTTCCCCTGGTAGGATCATTTTGTAATTATTTATTATTATATGATCTGTAACATGGTTTGTAAACTACCTCTTGATTTTACTTGGTGAAAATAAATAAATAAATAAATAAATAATGTGTGACATTCATGTTGACTGGTTAGGTTTAATTCGCTACAGGTATTAATAATAAAAATCAAAAATAAAATTATTTACAGAACTGGCTGGAAGTACTAATTGATTAATACCTGTAGCATATTAAAACTAGTTGGTTTTATATTTAATATTTTACCACAGGTTTAGTGAGCAGTTAATTATTTATAGTTATTTGGTCGAAATCTGATTAGTTCTAGGCCTGAAGTGTTGTGATGGAAAAACCACTCTTTAAAATTTTTACGGTATATGGTCTGACAAATATTTGGCAATATTAGTTAATTTGGTCTATGGTCATATATAGATTTTTTTGTATTGAGGTGTTAATTTGGTCTACGTGGAATATATACTTTATGTATTTTTAATAAATCTTTTAAAGCATATAATAGAAAACAATTAGAAAAATCATTCGACTGTCAAGCATCTCTAAAAATTGGAACATAAAAATTTATCTTCGGATTCTAAGGTGGCCTACTCCAAACATGTCAAAGATTTTAAGCACAACATTTCAAAAAACGTTAGAAAATATAAATTTATGAATTAATAGTAGTATTTTTAAGCAAGATAATATTCGAATAGATGCGATGCGATATATTTATTCCATCAATGTTTAACAAAAAGAGTTTTAGGCATGGTAATTTAATGTTTAAAATTAGTTTCTGTTAAATATAAATGCGATTTAAAATTTTATATATTTTGAAATATTTGCAGTTAAGAAAATATCAATTGTTTCATATAATATATTATATGTAGATAATTTACATTGTGTTTATAATATAAAACAGTTTGTACATAAATTACTCTCACTTCTGTTGAAAGCTTATTGATTATTTCAACTTTACTGTAGGTCTGGTTAAACATAGCCAAAGTTTAATTAAACTTTTAAAATCCAACAAATTAAATGCTAATGCCTACAATTAAATTTCCCTAGGATCCAAAGATTCCTCCACTAAAATGGTGAGTGTTTACTTGGGAGTCCAAAGATGTTGAGCCTGGAAAGTGCATCTTTAACAGCACACTGATACTTTCTTTGAGCTTCTCTGCATAACTCCCATCAGATTTTTTATAAGCCTAATGCTATGGATGCTTGCTGTTGGGTTTGAATCGGTAACTCCCTCACAGAACGTTCTCCAAAGTTTCCTTTTCGATTTTCTCAACTTCTTGTTATATTCCGACAGTGCCTGTTGAAAATTTTCCTGCCTTGCATCTTGAGGCGACCTAAATCCTTGTTCTGTCAGGGTATGTCTCTGAAGGAAGATCTACTTCAGAATAATATTTGTGTTTTTAGCTAGCTCTTCTTTGGTCTGGATGTTAAGGCAGAGATTATCGGTTTCCTCGGATTTCTACACTCCATTGCTTCCTCTTTGTGGCCTCTGTGTCGAACTCAATGTGCTGATTGTCCGACAAATACGTTACTTCCACAACATGCCAATTTTTAATTGTACTTGCTGTGAAGGCATTAGCTAGAGTGATGTCGAACACCCTCTGCCTGCCTCTCCTGGTGGCCATTTACTTTGATCTCCTGGAAAGTGGACAGAAGCCATTGTAACTTATCTCTTGACATTCTTCGTGTGAACTTCTACTAAGGCTTCTGCTAGGTCCCCTGTGGTAAATTCTGGAGTGAATGTATAATTACTGCCTTTCTCTTGGAGTAATATAGTAGGTTTTATACACCAGACTACAATTGTCTTGCGGTAGACCTCATACATGTATTTTATGGTTCCTGTCCCTATTTCAAATTTGACTTTTTTGAATCTCTAGTAAAGCGCACTTGATTCTGCTTTAGAGTGATGGATATTTAACTGAATACAGCGTATATCCGCCATTAGTGTTGTTTATCTCCACTGGCACCAGCTTCTAAACTTGTTTTATGGTTGTTTGCCCCCAAGGTTTCCCTTCTATCCATCCCCATCGATCGAGTAAAGCTCGCCTTTTCAGCCTTTTCAACCTTTCAGCAGTTCATCCTATTTTGCTGCAGTTTCCAGGTACATGCCTGTTGGCTCCTTTTCAGCATCTGTTAGATGTTAGAGAGTCGTCCACTCCATATTTGAGGTTTTGGTCCATGTACGTCCCACAAGTAGCTAGGAAGAGAAAAGGGTCCATTATAGCAGAGCCCCGAATGCCATAATTAGGCTATTGGAACTGGGGGTCGTCTAGCGCCCAGAATCTGTATAGATCGGATTAAGCTTCCCCTTATCCATACATCCATCATGCCATTTCCTTTCTGCATGGATCCTCTAGACTCCCCCGAGATATGACCACTGATAGCGACAAGTCCGATATTCAGGCCAGATGGTTATTGAACCCAAAAAGAACTGGCATCGTTAGCCCTAGTGCAGATTCTAAGCCACCCTATCTTCTGGATCTGGATTGAGTTTGCCAAGGGTGATCAAATCATTGACCAGAGCACTTAGGCCTCACTAGGCCCATTGTGCCCTACTACAGCCGAGTAGGGATAGGGTAGGAACAGGTTTGTGGTCTCCCTATCCCTCGAAACCTAATAGACTCAGGGGGAAATAAAACCAAGTTAAGCCGGAGAGTTGGTCCAAGGGAGGACGACACATCATAAATGGAGCAAGTAGTCATTATATTGAAGGGTAACTCCTACTGTAGATTGTAATGGGTCCCAGAATCTCTCAGCAGTAGGCCATCTCTCGCCCCAGGATGATTCCAAAGTGGCTTAAACCATATTGGGCTTATCCTAGTGGCCCATCGTTGGTAGGTTACTGAGCCCTCACACCACAAAACGATGCATTCCCTTGTAAGAGTTTCATCAGTAATATTTATAATCATCTTCTTCTTTAATTGCTATAAACGCCTTGATTAATATGTTCCTAAATACAATAAGTCAGATAACTTTGGATATTGTACTCCTAGTATAGTAGAGTTCTGCCTCAACATGTTAAAACCACATCGAAATCATCGGTCATATTTCAAGACTATTTGTAGTAAAAAATTGCAGGGATGTTCTTTTAGATAAAATTTTCTTCTAGATAAAATGTTAATAATTGCAACCTAAACGTTAATGCTAAAGCCTTTTTGAAAGCTACACATTTCAATATTACTGGAATTATTAAAACAAATATGATATAAATGTTGTTCCCCCTCTTATATAAGATCATTTGCATTAAAAATGTATTGTTGAATTTAATTGAATGCTAAAATATCTTTGTATTTTGTAAATTCTCTCTCTAGTATTGCAGGGATTTAAAAGTAAATTTTTACATTAAATCAACGTATTACGTATTTACAATGATTAAACCATAATTATAAAGTAATTCATTCATTAATCTGTATGTGTTGTACTTAATGCACTACAGTTGTATCGCTTTATGGTTATGTTAAGTTAATATTTAAAGACCAAATATGTACGTCATAATCTTCTAATAAATTACATCTGACAAAGGAAAATAATTGTGATATTAAACTTCATTTGCGAGAATATTCCATCGCAGGAGAATGCAATTATATTCTTCAGGAAGAAATATGTCCTCATTACTTTTATGCACTTAAATAAAACCTGATTATTAATCAACTTCATACTACCTATCCATCCATTCCGTATTCATTTCCATGTGCCGTTAAAATTACGTTAGAATCGCACTGGAAATCATTAAAAAAATGCCTCGAAAGGATTTAAATACGATTAAACATCAATTAATCCTAACGTCATTTTACCCCAATAAAACATTACTCACGTTGTAATATAATCTGGTGTGCGACATGCTGTATTTATCAACGACGATAAATCGGCAACAATAAGTAGCCAGGGTAGTGATCGTCATGTATATTTATGGGGCGCTTTCGAATGTTCATCTGCGGCAATAATAGCTTTGCATGATTCGTTTTCATTATTGCAATATGTTATTTGCACGGCGGAAAATAGATTACCGGGAGTGGGAGTTATATGAGCTTTTGAAAAATGAACATCTGCCGCCGCCTCGGTGGTGGCTTTTATTCATGTATGTGCACTCGCCGTGGGATATTTGATAAATACCGGAAAAGTGCGCATATTAATGAAATTTCGTTCGTAATGCGGTAAAAAATAATTACGCGATGCACGATAATGTTTAGGTGAGTTTTATTTATTTCAACATTCGGCATTTCCGTTGGAAATGAGTCGTTCCCAAGTGAACTCTAGAAATCATGGGAAAACCTACTTATCACCACTGCGCGTGTTATTAGCCGAGTGTATTATTTCGAAACGAGTAATTTATTTAAAACCGTTTTATCTGATGTATTATGCAATATGTACGGTATTATATTCTGCTCTGTTAAGGACTTACCTGGCTTGTAATCAACTTTTATGTAGGGCATCGTTACTTATGAATGGATATCATAATCTATTGATAAATTCAATTAACGAGTATTAATATTGTTTTATCTTTACAAATAAAATTGAGTCTGATTTTAATTGTAATTTTAACTATTATATAAGTTATGTACTGGAAAATATAACGCATTCTTTATTTAAATAAAGAATCTTAAAAGCAGCAGTTTTTTTATTATAAAGTAATATTTTATTGATTAAACCATATATAAATTAGGATGAAGGTTTCAGATCTACTGTTAAACATTTGCACTCTTATATGTTAATAATAATAATAATAATAATAATATTTATTTGCGTTAATGACTAAGTCTTACACACGTCAGGTACATAGAAGAAGAAATTGGTTATTTACATACAAATCAATTTCGTATAAACACATTTGAAAAAATAGAATTACATACAACTATAGCGCAAAGTTGAACAGGATCAAATATCAATCATTCTGGTTTCTTATTTCAATAGGTCTAAATATCTAAACTAACAATATACAGGTTAAAATATACAGTACAATAAATATGAGTTAATAAATTATAAAGACGATAAATTATAGACATTAAAAGCTTCATATGCTAAAGAACTAACATATAATAATAAAATAGTTTAAAATTACATTAAAAGGCATTGTCGGTTATGTAAAACTGAATATTAAAATAGGCGATAAAAGTAAAATATACAGTGTGTCCCGTTAAATCCCGTCCCGAATGGCTGGACCATAGATTCCTGGGGCCAAAATATGATGATTTGACACAACTTATCTATATCCAAAAATTTACGGTTAAGCCGGAATTTGTCTTCAAAGATTCAAATTTTTTTATTTCTTTTGTTTATAACAATTGAACGCTTTATTCGATTTGAATGAAATTAATTATTAATAACTACCTTAGTATAATACATCATTTAAGTTATTATCGACATTAGTGATTAACAGGAAATGTAGAAAACAGTAGTACCACCATTTAAAAACTATAATATTTTTTTATTAGTGCATCCAATAAAAACTAAAAAATACTGCTTAAAAGAGAATTTGATTTTAAAACTTTTTTGTCTCTTAATACAATTTGATATCTTGTACGGTTTTCGCACAAAAAAATAAAATATTTGTTTTTTATCTAGTAAGAACAAAATCTAGTTTTGCATCAAAGCGAAAATATATGTTTTTTGTAGCCGTCTTTGTTTAAAAAATGTAAATTATGTAAAATAATAATTACTGAGTGTCTTTAAATCATTTACTGTTAACTTTATTATAGTTCATAAATATTCACATTTGCAGCAAACAGATTTCTTGCTTGTATTAGGATTTTGCGAAGAAAATTGTTTAAAAAGTGTTAGATGTTGTTTTGATTTATTGTATCAATTAATATTATTTAATTTTTATTCAATTGAATAAGTTGATTTATTTATTAATGAGTGCAAATTTGCATACTATATTCATATTTTATGTTTTTGTGCAAAAACCGTAAAAGATATCAAACATTATTAAGATACAAAAAAGTTTTAGAATTAATTGGTCTTTCAAGAAATATTTTTTTTAGCTTTTATTGGATGTACCAATAAAAACATATTTTAGTTTTTAAGTGGTGGTACTACTGTTTTTTATACTTCCTGTCAATCACTAATGACCATAATAACTGAAATGATGTATTATATTATGGTAGTTACTAATAATAAATTTCATTCAAATCGAATAAAGCGTTCAATTGTTATAAACAAAAGAAATATTTTTTTTTGAAACTTTGAAGACAAATTCCGGCTTAACCATAAATTTTTGGATATAGATAAGTTGTGTTAAATCATAATATTTTGACCCCAGGAATATATGGTCCAGCCATTTCCCCGCATTAACGGGACACCCTGTATATATACAGTGAGTCAGACGAATAAAATTCCACTTTCAAAGTTTTCAAAAAAGTCAAGGATAACTAGATATTTTGAAAAAAGTAAAAAGTGTCAATTTTTTCAAATCAATATATCTCGGTTATTATAACAGATAGAAAAAAAACTGTAAAGGGCAAAGTTTTTGATAATTTTATGTAGATTAATAAAAAATAATCAGAAAATTTTTATCGCCATTATTTTCCGAGATATGACGCAAACTTACATTTTTTTAAATGGAAACCATAGTTGGCTATGACCTCATTCAAAAGGTAATTTTTTTCTCTTTAATCCAATATGACATTCGACATAGTTATTTCTAAAAATAAGTAAGTTATAGTCATTTTAAATTTTATTATAAATAAAAAATGGGTAGCCATGAAAAAGATGAAAGTAAAACAATTGCAGTTGTTTATAATAATAGCAATATTGTAATTATTAGTTCTACAAAGTTAAACAAAAATGAAAAACCAGCAGTTTCCTATTAGATAAATAAGATGCAATAAGAGTTATACTTATGTTATTAAAATTGTACTTTTGCAGCTTATTTAAAATTCTTTCATGCGATACGCAATCGAAGGCTTTGGTGAAGTCCAGAAAAGATCCTACACAATGAGTTTTATTTTCAAAACTCTCATTTACTATTTCGGTAAGATCAATCAGGGCATCCAACGTCGATCGACCCGAACGAAAACCAAACTGATTCCGAGAAAACAGCTTATTGGATTCAAAGTATTCAACGATTTGGGTTTTTAGGATAGTTTCGACAATTTTTGAAAAATATTGTAGTAATGAAATGGGACGAAAATTATTTATATCATTTATATCACCTTTTTAAACACAGGAATTACCTTAGCAAATTTAAGAACATCAGGAAATTCTCCTGAAGTTATAATGTTGTTAATTAATATAGTTAATACAATAACCAGAGTGTTTAGGATACATTTTATTATATCAGCATTGAATCCATAAATATCCCTTGATTTAGTACATTTCAATGCCTTTATTGCATCCCGAACTGTATTGTATCCAACATCTTTAAAAGAAAACGGTAAATTAAAATTACTTTCAATTTTTAGATATTCAGTATTATTTTCAGGCTGCAGGTTGTTTTGAAGGGTATTCGCAACAGTGATGAAAAATGAATTAAATTCATCACAAGTAATTTTGTGATCCCTTATATTCGATGAAGGTATATGCCTTGCCCGATTTATGGTTGACCATAAAGCCTTAGATTTATTTTTAGTGCTATTAATGAGATTACTATTAGATCATTTAATTTGCTCATTTATAGCCATTTTATATATTTGCCTATAATCATCACGTGCCTTTTTCGTTTTTATTGATGGATGCAAGGTATAATCGTCATTCAGTAATTTAAAAATCTCACGCATGCTCTTAAGCTCGAAGTTAAACCATTTAACGTTACCTTTTTTCTGTTAGATCTAATTACTTTGATTGGAAATGATAAATTTAGTAATGTGATTAGTCCATCTGTCAAATACTGTGTCCATTTATCTTGTAGACTTAGTAGGTCATTGTGGATAAATTCGAAGTTCATATTACTTGCATAATTGTAGAAGTTAAATTTTCCCTCCATTGTAACAGGTCTAGATATAATTTTAGATACACGAGAAATTATAGAGGAGCTTTGTAATGTTATAATTATTCCTAAATGGTCTGATAGTGAAGTATCAATACTATTAAGAGATATATTATTTTCACATATATTTGTAAATACATTATCAATGCATTTCCCAAATCGTGTCTTAAAAAATACTAATTTATTCAATTTGTAACTATGTAAACAGTCCAATAAGCAAGACTCCCTGATATCATTCAAGTCGAAGTGAACATTAAAATCACCACCCAATATTACATTATTTGATTCTATCCAGAAATGACATTAAAATATTTATAAACGTTCTAAAGTCACCTGACGGCGAGCGATATACACAAATAACATACGAGTTAATTTCACGAACAAATACACAAGACAATTCACAGACTTTTTCGACACTGAGTTGATAACAAATATCGTCGTAGACGTCCACATTCATATCCACATCTACATAAATTAGAGAATGTTAAGGTGGTTCCCCATCCTGTTGAAATTCAGGCTTATTGCATCCATAATTGCTTCAAGATTATTTTGGAGCAAGATTTCATATCTTTTAATCTGTTTTATATTGCACCACTTTGCTATATTAATGAACAGTAATGAGTTTATTCTATTTATAATTATTTTTAATAAACACGTACGGATGGAATGTCTAATCTACAAGTCAATTAGGGTTTTATAACTTTTAAAATATAGATTGCAGTATGATCCCAGTGATATAGGCAAATGTAAGAGGCTTGGGTTGTTAATCCTCACATACTATAGGCATTTTGATCACTGTACTTATTTTATTACTCCGAATTCGTATTATAAAACTATTTTTCAACAATCCGGAATGTTGAGCTCAATAATAGACGTTTACAAAAAAATGTAATAGAGTGTATGTAAGAGATAATTACAGTTTTTTAAAATACTTTGGTTATCAGGAATGCAGGATAATGTGGCATCTAATTGTTTTAATTTCTTCAGAATCTGAATCAAAATCTATACTAATAGGCGGAATTGACCTGAAATTTAAAATTACTTGTTGAAGTTATGTGCATTTTGTTGTGTAAAAGTTATCTGCAAACAGATCAATATATTGTTGCCCATTATAACTAAAAATCTTATTTAAGGATTTATCTCTTTGATAAGCATTTTTTAACCTTATACGTTTAATTTTATCCTACTTATGCATTACATGTATACACTTTTGATGCGTTGGTCCTTCGAAGAAAAATCAATGTAACCCTAACACTTGGTTAAAATAAAATGTCCTGTACAGATTTACACAAATACGATTAGAAAAGATGTAACCGTAACACATTTAAATAAAGGACATTAAACATCCTACAGATTAGGATAGAGCCTAATCGTATGTGTTGTTTTACGACCTTCTGTACAAAGTATTTTTCCTTACATCTTTTCTAACTATATGTCTCTTAATCTATAGGATGTTTTACGACCATTAATCTAAAGTGTTACCGTTGCATTAATTCCCCTCCTTTAATAAACGTTTCTGCTGCAGTATAATCATAAGGCGTAGGAGAATTCCAATTATGGGCAAAAAATACTTTAGGTTTGGTCAAAATATCATTTTTTGTTTTAAACATTTGTCTCTGGTGATGGAATCGTGTACATATTTTAAAATTCCTAAAAAACGCCACAATAGTCATTTTAACAATCCTCATCATTGGGTATGTTGATAAAATATTATACTTTTTGCAAAACGAAGAATTAATGATTCTAAACGAATTATAAAAACTTAAGCTAATCTTTCAGAAAAAAATATAGATTTTCTTTTAAAAATTAACTACTGTGGACAATTTTCTGTAAACGTTTATGAATGTTACAATTCCTAAATAACGCCTATATGCGTTATAGTGAAAGAACTACTGATAGCTTTAGTTTTTTTTTTTTAATATTCTGTAAAGACTGTTGCCTTCAGATTTTCATATTTTTTGGAAATAGTTTTGGTCCCATTAGTTCAACTGTAATTTATATATCTTGAATTTTGGAGGCGTTCACTTCGTAGTACATTTTTAATGAATAATAGAAAAACGTTTAACTACTAGTCACGAAGTATTGTGTAAAATTTAAAAAGTAATATAAAAAAGTTAAACTGTAATTTATATAGTGCATCCAATAAGAAATTTTGGGTAAGCTCATAAAGTCAATTCATAAATTTGAGCAACCAGAAGTTTCGACGTTAACATCAACACATATATTTGAGGTATCATTTTTATAATATATTGAAATAAAAGCTGTCATCTTGAAGTCTCTTATGTTTTTGAATTTTTGTATAATTTAAAATTTTTTATTCTTTATACTTCAATGCAATCAAAAATATTGTGGCTACAATTTTAGTATTGTCCTGGATTAAAGGTTTCAGATTTCCATGTTTATTTTTTTTTAAACATTTTGTATTCCATTGGTTAATTTGTAAAGATAATTTTGGAAAGGTAATAAGTTCACTTCATGAAACTGACCAGCAAAAAACCTTAAGCGTTAACACCATTAACATTATTTCAGATGTCTTTTATGTAATATTCTAATGTTAAGATTGTTTGGTTTAGACCTTCATGTTTTTGGATTTAATTTTGCAACGCTTAGACAATATATGGCAGCTTTATGGTAATATCTTGATTGACGGTTTGCCCAGAGTGTTAAATACTCCAAAGTAAAACTCGTTTTCCTGTCTCCAACTGTGCTACGCTGGTGAGATCCAAAATAGATCGAAACCGGTCCGTGGCTGTTGTTGTTGACATGAAAAAATAATTAGTTAATTTTATTTCTCATTTGCATAATTGTAATTTAAACAACCTATTTAATAAGAAATATTTGGTAGGGTAATTGCGTCACTTTATAAAATTTACTAACGAGAAGTTTAACTAAAACATCATTCAAAATATATTCCTATTATGGCCAATTAAGGTATTAAATTTTTTTTTCCATGAAATTGCCTACAGATCTTGAATTTCTAAAAGCTACAGACACTGTTTATAATTAATATTCTTGAGTAAAGTTTATAACCTTCAAATCTTCATCTTCAATAATAATAATAATAATACTCTATTGAAGAATTTATTAATAAATGTAGATATAAGTTGATTTAAGCCAATACTTTTATCACCATTATGTATATTTCTTCTTTAAGATTAAATTAAGTAATATTATTATTCAACAATTCATAAATTTTGTAATAAAGGAATATTATTATTATTATTGAGATGTTTACATCTGATTAAGTTTTTAAAGGCAATTTGATGTGTATATTTATTAGATTAAAAAAGCTTATTAAAATAATGGTCTGGTTAGTTCATGTTCCAGCGCACTAGTGTTTTCGTCTGACAATTCTTCTGCTACATAATCTCTTTGTCTATTATGAAAACAGATTAGTGGAGATGGATTAAATAATAATAATAATAGTATTTATTCCGAACATATTGGTAAACGCCATGATGATGTTGATATATATCTATGATATAATGTCTAGAATTTCCTATAAAAAGGACAAAATAAAGCATATTTGCTGAATTAGTAAAAAAAATCAACAATGAATCCAGAAGCAACCAAAGGCTGATACTTGCCTGTGGAAGGAAATGGGTCGAGTGAAAGATCATTGAAAAGCAGCGAACTCCGCCTGTGATTCCTGCGGTCAAATTTTTTTAATGTTTAATATTTACTTAAATATGTTAGCAGGAATAACAAAGTCAATAAAGCATAAACCTAATTACGTAAATTGAAATATAAATTCTTAAAAATAAAGTTAAACTGATATACAGTAATAGTGTACATAAAATTATACCTAATATTATGTTAAAAAGGATTCATTTAAAGTGGCTGAACGTGTTCAAGCCGTTACCAAAAATGTCTAGAGAATTCTGAATAGAATTAAAGGTGCTTTGCATCGAGACTAGTGGTGAATTAAAGTGTGCATCGATCTTACATATCATGTAGTACATATCACGAAATAAAGATGCATTTTTATAATGATTTCTTGGTACGTGGAAAATGATGCATGCCAGGACACTCACATTTGTAATTTACCAATTTATATAGATAATCTAATTTGGGAATGTTTCTGCGTGTCGATAATTTAGAGAATTCAGAAAACTGTAAGAAGATCGCTATATAAAACATTATAATCAGGGCAAACATACATCGCCTTGTAGTACAGATAAAGTAAATAATTATTTTGAATCTTCTCTAGTCAGGCAACATGTATTTAATGATATGGTGACTAAATTAGACAACAATATCCCAGTTTAGAACGAACAAATGCATAATACAGCAGTTTAAGTACAACTGGGTTTTAAAAAGCACGACTTCAACGCTTAATAAAACCTAACATCTTGTACGATTCAGAACGTACAGATCTAATGTGAAGTTGACTCGCAATCGAAAGTGACTTCAAGATCCTTGATATTTACGCACCTCTCTAGAGGATTACCTATCAAGTTATAATCGTATATTATAGGAGATTTCTTCTGATAGTGAAGGTCATACATTTAAGTTTGTTAATGTTTAACATTAGCAGGTAATCAGGACACCAATTATCCCTTTATATTTATATTATATTATATTTATATTACTTACTTTACAAGTTCTATTAAAATAATACATACAAATACACAAACAGATACACTAACTTAAAAATTTAAAACATAGAACTTGAAGGTCCTTAATGCTACAAAATATTTTCACATCATTGTCATCATTGTTGTCATTAATAAACATAATAAATAGTAGAGGACCTAGGTTTGACCCCTGAGCTACCCCACTAGTTTGCATGAACCTGTATGATTGGTACCCTTATATTATTCAATAAATTATCTTCTATTTATCAAATATGATTTTATAAGTTCTGAGGGATTTCTCGAAAATCCGAAAGTTGTTAGTTTAGAAATAAGTTAATTATTGTCAATAGAATCAAATGCTTTGTGTAAGTCAGTATAAACAACATCAACTTGGCTTCTATTATCAAGAACTTTAGAAGTTGTATGAGTGAAATTTAATAGATTAGATGTTGTAGATCTATTTCTTATAAAACCGTGTTGTTTAGTTGATATAAGAATATTTACGTAAGTAATGTGGGCCTATAATTTACTATTTTACCTGGACTACCTGACTTTAGCATAGAGGTGATTCTAGCAATTAAGGAAAAACATTACTAGATAAAACAAGGTTAAAAATATAAAGTAGGGCAGGAATAAAACATTGAATGCAATCGGTAACTAAAAACTTGAAATTCCATCAGGACCCGCAGTGAAGTTATTTTTTAAGTGTTTAGCCGTTTGGTATACGTCATGTTCCTCAATTTTGAATCCTTAAGAAAGTTTTTCGTAAATTGTTTATTCGAAGAGTTTGAGTAGACAGATTTAAAGTATGATCTAAAACTATCTACAATTTTCGCAGATGAATCGAGAACAATACTATAGTACCGGGTATTCTTGTTTGACATTTCTTAGCATTAATATACGACCAAAACTTTTTAGAGTCTTTGATAATTAATTGCTCCGAATTGGTAATGAATGATATGTGATGCGTAAAAATCATTATGAATAGTTTTAATTTCTTGTTTTAGTAGAGAACTAGCTGCATTCGTCATAATTTTGGCATTTTCACTTGAATTTTTCATGTAGTCACCCATAAAGTATCAATTTATCAAAAGGTTGTAGACGCCACTGAATAATACTATGTCAAACTGTATAATTTTTTAATAATCTGCTCACTAGCAGTAATTTATGTACTTCTCTATAGGATTTCTAAATACCACTCTCTAAGAAATATACTCAATGGATTTTGAATTTAATGAAAATATGGCCAATACTCTTGAATTAAGTATTCCAAATAAGGTCGAATTGAAATTGTTTTTGAATCCAATCATTACAAGACCTTCAGATTATTTTATCCTTGGTAATGAGAAGAAGAAAATTACCTCGTACTTATTTAGTAATACCTTGTTTGAAAAAGTTTTTAATTTAAGAAAAATGTATATGATTAATAATATAGGGCCTAGTATCGACCCTTAGGGAACATCCGCTTTATGCTTAAGAACACTTGATTATTGTTATTATTATTTTTCAATACAACGATCTCTTCTTTGTTGTTTAAATATGAAATCATCAATGTTAAGCTTAATTAATACCTACATATTATTGTTTATTTTCAAAACTGCGATATTGTTTGTAATTGATACAGACACTTCTTTTGTCGAATGTTCTGAATGGAATCCAAATTAAGTATTATATAAAATATTTTTTTTTATAATTAGTAATTTGGTTTGTAGGTACATACTTTGCGGACAGGCTACATTTTTTTCGCAACTCTTTTGCAATATTTATACTACACTCATTTGGTAAAATTTTTCTTGGTCGATGCGAGTTTATGACTCCAAAATACACTTTGTTTATTTCTAAAAAAAAGTTTATGTAATTGTAATTTGCTTTTGTGACATTTTGTGATATTGACATTTTATATCGTACTTTGTCAGTTGTTTTATAACACTCATCTATAAACTAATTTTTTCTCTCATATCTTACCAATACTCATTTTGTTTATTATCACTAGTTTCATATTTTGTTTCTACGGGAAACGATCAATTAATATTGTTGGTAATTTTATGGAAATTTTGGAATATGTTATTTTATTCATGAATATCAATACTCTCAGAGTTAACAAAATCCCAATTTGTATTAGAAGCAGAGTTATAAAATTTAAATTTTTCGGATTCTGTAATTTTAGCCTAATTTGAATGCTGTTATTTCATATTGTTTCATTGCCGATATTTAAATCTAGAATAATTCCTAGATGATCTGAAAACGCTGTGTCCAAAGTTTGTACTTTCCGCTGACCACGATATTTGTGAAAACATTGGCGAGACAATTTCAATAATATAATTTATAACAACGCATTTTATGAGTCCGTAGGTAAGCAACTGTTAAATATTGTTAATGACTATCAATCAAATTAAAATGAATGTTGATGTTTTCTCCCAGTACAATATTAATATTTAAGTTTAATTTATCAAAGAGCAATAATTAACTATTTATGAATATAGGTAAACAGAATGTACCAATTATATATATATATATATATATATATATATATATATATATATATATGTTAAACTTCATAACTTAAAACTCCTGAAGATGGCGAATGAGATGTCGCCGAAACGTCGAGATTTACCAAATCCAACAACACGAGATCAAACCCGAAAACCTATAAAAACATATATATATATATATATATATATATATATATATATATATATATATATATATATATATATAGGGTCCATTATAAAAGTAATGTGCATTTTCTGGGAAAAATATACTTATTGATAGTGCAAACTCAAAAGACACGATTCCTCTGACGTCAAAAAATAAACAATTAGCATCGTTTTCGTGCGAGACTTCCTCAATCGCGCTTAATTGAGGCGTGGCGGGGATGATTTTGTGTGCCACTCGCTGATCTGCCTTTCGATTTGAACATCCCAGGGTTCGCCTCCGGTTATGACAGAGATAAGAAAGTCCGGCTCATTTTGAATAAAATCTAACAATCCTTGACAGCGCGGAACTCGAAGTTCTCTCTGATCTTCCGCCAACACTTCACGTAGACCTTGAGCATTTATAGATCCTCATTTATTGCAAATGGGGATATGTGTATGTTGTTGGATGCTCGGCGGTCGAAACGCAAACCTTCGCTCAAACGATTTATTTACATATTCATCGGTTCTTAAATTTGTTGGGAGTCCAAAACGGGTTTTGTCGGTGATCTTCTCTCGACTCTGCGCCATTTCCCGGACTGTGACCTTGAACTGTAATCATCCTTGAAGGCTGTTTTGTAATGCACTGGATATGGTGTGTCAGCTTAATCTTAGAGGATGGTTTCGTTGTAGTAATATTGCAATTGTAGTCCAAGGGTGTTTATTATACTGGTGCTAGGTTTAGACTATTTTCTATTTACAATTAAAGATGGCGGTGCGGACGTACTCGAGGGCGCCCGATCTCGCTCCAACAAAGGCCTCTTGAAGCATCTGGAAGATTTCGGTTGCATTCTCTCCAGGCTGCACATAAAACTTGATTACGTACTGCTTTTTCAAGCCAACGCTCTATCGAACTGTTTTACAAAGTCGAAAAACAATATTTACACGGAAGTAACTCTTTCCACTCAGACTGCTCGGAGTAAACTGCCGACGGGTTCCATTGCAAGGACAGAACCTTCACCACTTTTCTCGACCGTAAAACGTTTCGATTGATAATCACATTACAAAATATCATATGCATTACTTTCATAACAGACCCTGTATATTACTCTAAGGCACAGAAAATTGTTTATATTTTTTGTTTGTTTATTGTTATATTTCCTAGTTTCTATAGCATCCCTTGTTTACATTAAACTTCCCCCATAATTTCCAGAAGAGCGGGCATAAAATATTACAACAGATTGATTATCCACTTTAGAAATTGAACATTCTTTGCGTGATAACTAATGATCGCTAATTGAAATAAATGACAAAGCTTCGTTTTCTAGTAATTTATTTCGTAACGATTGTGTGTTTAATAGTAACAAATTGTATATTGACATTGATTAAAGATCCTGGATCAAAATAAAATATTGAAGAAATGTTCTAAGTGTTTTAATCAAAGTTATTATTATCGTCAAGTAGCTCAATCAACCCAATTAATTATATATTGATTGATTTTTCGTCCCGTGATGATTATTTACCAACACATTTTCTAACCATATTTCTTTGTTTTTAAATTCTTCAAATTTGTTTGTTGAAGGAAGAATACTCTTTTGGAATCCTCGATTTTAGTTATTTACACTTAATTTGGTTGAAGCTGAAGTTAGACAAGTAATTACTTAAAAGGGTGGTAGTCAAAAAATATAATGAAATAACATAACCAAATCTATGTGGTCCTTTTATATATCCAGTGATTTCTTCCTCAGCTCCTTGGATTTCTTGATGTTTAACTAGACAATATCTGTATTCGTTTCTAACAGGAATTAATTGTTTACATTTACAAGATCTTACCTATTTTATAGTAATAAAAATAATCTCTTCATTTTCTTTCTGTGCGGTTTCATTTTTTTCATATAGATTTTTATTATAATTACATCTTCAATATATAAACTATATTTAAATTTAAATCGTGAAGTGAACAAGACCAATATTCTTAATTTCCAATTTCATCAACATTGCAATTTGATCTTCTGGTATTTTTAGATCAAATATTTTAACAATAATAAAACAACAGAAGCAATGCTCGTTGTTTTATTATTGTTGTTATGAAAAATTATTTTGTTTTTACTTGACCATGATTAAGTTCTACTTAATGCTAAATCGAATATAGAATAAAACTGTTACTATAGTATACAAAGTCCATTACAAAAGCAATGCGTATTATCTGGAAAAAATATATTTATTGATGGTATCTGTACAAATGCTTAACATTCTCCAAAATAGCATCAATACACTTGCAGAAACATGTCTGCTATTTTCTGGAAGGCACCGTGAAACTACTAAGCGCGAATATATGTAACGTGCTTTTTGATGTTTTCCACGGAGTTCTAATATATTCCTTGCAGTTCTCTCTTCAATCGGGAAAACAAAAAAACGTCACATGGAGCCAAGACGCGATTGTAGAGGAGCTAGGGGACCACCATGGTGATGCTCTGGCCGAGGAAGTTGATAACGATGAAGGGCGTCTTACTTTCATAATAGACCCTGTATGTAGGCATTAGATATTAGTATATTATATAATGGAAAAGAACTTCCTTTATTTTCTATGTTTAAAAATAATAATTTAAAAATAGTGTTTCATAAAACAACATCAATAATTGTTGTAGATTTATTAAACAACTAGTATTTTTTAATTATTAGTTAATTTTTACAACGACGTAAAACACTTTTAAATACCTTCAATCATAATTCTATGGTTAATGCGCAAATACAATTAAACTCATCTAAGTTTTAACTAAAAAAAATAAATCATATACTTGTTTCTCATTTATCACTTGGTGAAACATTATGTTAATATATAGGTTTTATAATTAAAATCACTTGGTTTGTTTCACAAATATTTTTTATTTTCGACTAGTTTCGGCTTATTGCCATTATCAAGAATTCTTTGTGAAACAAACCAAGTGATTTTAATTATAAAAAAAATAATTTTAATTACTTCACAGATATTACAAACCAGGTAATTTGTTCTTAAAACCTAATTAGTTCAAACATATTTCCTCACGTGTTAAGTGAGCCATTAATCAAATATACAATTGAACCTAAATTATATACAAAAAACAATATGTTATTAATTTATTTTATGCGTTTAAACTTTAGTTAACTGGATTATCTCCCTTAAGGCTTAGATGTACGAAACAAAGGACAGAAAACAAGGCGCATGCCCCCCTAATTAGAATGAATCGGTTTTAGATATCACATTCATATCTAGTTTCCGCAGTTCTGTATCCGACTGGGACGTGCCTTAAGAAATAATTGGCTCAGATCACTTCCCATTGTAATTTCAATTAACTCTAGTAACTTAATCTACAAAGATACATGTTTTAAAAGAAGTTGATAAGTAAAATTTCACGAGAACATAATAATGATAATAATAATAATAATAATATGAATTTTAATATCTCTAGCTAATTATAATTTATTTTTATGATATCAACTTCTATAAAAATCAAGTATAATCACTAATAAGAGAGCCTTAAAAGGAATAATTATTTCATTAACACTGCATAAAGAGATTAAGAAAAACCTTGCGTATTCCTTATGTTTCGTCCAGATAATTGTTCTTGTTATACTTTCACCGTCTTCGCTGTGGGTTTAATCATCCTCGTGGAAATATTAAAATTAGAATTAGGTAACAGTGTGAAGGAAGAGGCGCTTTGTACAGTACACCCGGCATTTTTAAACGTATTATTATTAACTTGGAGGGGCCGCTTAAAATTTCATTTCATTTAATTAATTTATAATTCAGAGGGTAAATTTAGTATAATTTCATATTATTAAGTAATAAATATGTATATATTTAAAGAAACGTATTCTAAAATATTAAGATTTCTATATTATAATTTTTAATAATTTTTGCTTTTGGATAATAATTAATTATCAAATAATTAAGTAATTATTAATAACAAACATATACATTTAAAAAAATACTAGAAATAAGATTCTAATGCTGATAATAGTATTATTACAGTTTAAATAGAATTAAACTAATTATAAGATATTGATAATAATTAATCGTTCCAATGCAGCAACTGAAGCGGATTAAATGAAATCCTCATCAAATATTTGATTAAATTTGTATCGTGTTTCCGACACGTATCGAACCTGTTACCACCAGATTGTTGGCTTGGGAGCGCATAACAGTTTCCGCTACACCACAGCAAAATCTATTTCAATGTATACAATATTCAACAGACAAGTAATTAAACGTGTATGATTTTTTTTTTCTGTTTTATACAAGAATATTCAATGACTATTAATGTCCTATAAAATTATGTGCTAAACGTTAATTTCTAAAATGTATTAAAAATTTTAATAAAAACTCACTGGTAAATTTGAAGGAATTGAATATTTATTTCTCTGCTCGTAGATAGTTTATTTTAAAACTAAACTGACCATTTATATACTGGAGCTCAAAAGTAATACAACACCCCTTAGATGTGGTTTGATCCAGCAACAAATACGCACGTTTTATTCACCTTAGAAAGAAAAAAAAAATAAAGCGTTTTTACTGCTTTATCTCATTTTTTTGTCGACAATTTTTACACTTATCTGAAAAATAAAGCAAATTTAATAATGTTAATAACAGGTCACCTGTTTTACTCTGATCATTTCTGAGCTCTTCAGTATATTGAGAAACCTTGCTAAAATGGCTAGAATTAAACTAAACCCTCAACTGTACTGTGAGTATAGAGAAAATGGTCCGAAGAAAATGACTATCAGCGACAGAGACGTTCTGATAGGCCTAGGATTATACAGGGTGGTCAAAATGATACCTAAGACTGCTTGCGATGTGTGGTTTCGAAGCAAACAGTTAATGGAAGAGTTCTTGCCATGGGTCTTTATCTGTTCAGTCCGTTTTGGGTGAGACCTATGACTCCTCTGTTCAAATCTCGTCGCTTGTAAAGGTGTCAAGCCAGATTCAACTGGCAAAATGTAGTTTGCCTTAGATCGCATGGTATGGGGCGCTATATAACTTGGTGTCTTGGTGTTAATTAGGGGTAGTCTAACAGCCCAACGGTGCATCGCTGAAGATCTACAACCTGTTGCAATACCATACATTGAGACTGTCCCAAACGCCATTTTTTTGACGTTTCTTTATTGAGATACGATTTTTAAATTGCAGAAGTTTTTGCTAGATACCATTTAAACTAACACAAAACAATGGCTATGGTGGAAACTGTTTTAAATTGGTTAATGGCTGACTAAACTCCTTTACCACCTCCAATAGACGAGATGCTTATGTATTTTGTTGGAAAGAAAGCTAAAGTCTAATAAACATAAACAAAAATAGTTCAAAATTGTTTCACCATGGGTTAAGTGAGCAAGAATATTATTTGACATTACAAATTTTAAAGAAGCGACTATCAAAGAATTAATTCACATCACGAAACACCCAAACAACCTATAAAAGGAAGAAAATCAATACGAATCACATGCAACATTACAGTACATAAAAGGAACAACAGATAAAATATAGTCGGTTCGTTGGATCTTTCGTCGTACGTCACAAATTATCGCTTCGAGAAACGACGCAAAAACATTCAGTCTGATAAAGTAAACCAAATGCGTAAAACTTTCGTCGTTTTTTGAAGCGATAGTTTGTGACGTACGACGAAAGATCCAACGAACAGACTATAGGTAATCTACTCAGAAAATTCAAGAAGCCGAACAAGTCAAGAAACCACATAAATACTGCACACAACGCCCTTTTTTTAAACGTGGAGATTTACAAAATTCAAACATGCGAGAAAAAACCCGATGAACATAGAAAACACTCAAGAAATCGTCAAATAAAATTCATAACCTCTACAGGGAGGAAACCCAATTACAACTGAAAAAGTACGATAAGGTAAAAATCAAATACAGAGACAACAATATCACACCAAACTGTATGAAAATAAAACATCAAATTCATACAAAGGTAATAGATCCAATCCTAAAAAATATTGAAATCATATAAATAAAATTTTGACAGCAAGTTGAAGGGCGAAGTTCATCTTGTAAAATGTTCTTCCACTCAAACCCATGGATGTCCATTCTTCCACTAATTCATAAAACTGGGAATTAGTTTCGAATTTACTTTTTATGCATTAAAATGCTTGTATTTCCCAATTTTTTGGGATGTGTTTACGAACATTTGTCACTTTGACAACAATAGAACTGCATAAAAAAATATCACGTCATAATTAAAGTAATAGAGAAGAATGACTTCAACTTCGTGATAACACCATCTAACATTCTAACAGAAAAAATCATATGCAGTGATCGGACATTTAGAACACAAGAAAGCATTCATTCGGCAAGAAATGGCATCAGTTTTACGAAAGGCGAAACCGCCAAGATCTAATATCACGAATGGCGACTCCAAGTCATAAAATTCTTAAAAGCAGACCAATCAATCATAGTGATATCAGCGCACAAAGGCAACTCATCAAACCCAAAATTTAAATTAGAGTTTTCGTCAGAAATCTAATATCCCAGAAGAAGTTATAAAAGCCGCAATACCAAGGGAATAATCATCTAGTTGTCCCAAATAATATGGCTTGTCTAAAATCCATAAAGACGAAAGCTCTTTAAAGCAAATTGCCAGCGCAATAGGATCACCTACACATAAAAGAGAAAAATATATATCGAAATATTGGTAACCACTAGCAGCGAAAATGGATTCATTTGTACACTGAATTACAATAAGTATAAGTTTTCACGTAGTAACGGTTGCAACCATTCTCTTTCATTTGTAAAAAAAAACTCTCAGCATTTTATTGACATCATTATACACCAACAAGATATTCTAATCAGTTTCGATATGAAATTCCTATCTAAAACCGAAACTGTGGCTCCGGTATGTGACGACACCTTCGTAATATGTCCTCATGGGCAAACAGTAGACGACTTCCTGAACCACCTTAACAGCATACATCCTAAGATCCAATTCTTAATGTAGATGGAGGTGGAGGGAAAATACCGTTTCTGGACACGCAACTAATTAGAGGGGAGAGCGTCCCCAGAGCTGCGTCCGGTAATCTCCGCATGGTCGCCATTCCTGGTTCTTTTTAGGTACCAAATGTAACGGTGAAGACCGCGCACTCTTCGAGGGTCGTCATATTTCCATCTGGCACATAATTTGGAACTCCTTCTTTGCCAATTGCAGTTTTCCGGGCGCGTCGTCTCGATCTACTAAATGTGGGTGGACCGGTCGTCCCGTGTCGCTGGGCGGTTTGTAGAACTACTGGCAATCTCCCGCAGCATTCGGTGGTATTTTGCACTATTCTTGACTCCTGTTTTGTTTGTTGTTGCAAGCTGATCTGCGGTTGTGATGTTCGTTTTCGCGTCGCACAATTTCCGATGCCGAATGTCAGGCAATAGTTCGTACTGTGTTAGGAAATCTGTTTCAATTATCTCTGTCTGCACGTTGGCGATTATAAATCTTCACTGAAACTTCCTGCGTAAACCAAGGTCCAGGTCTAGGTTTATCGTACCATATGTGTAGACTACTGTTTGATTTGCCGCATAGAATATGTGCGTCGTAACTCGGTTGGTTGGTCTTACCAGGCGCCGGGGGTGTACATAGACGTCTCCGGTTTCGATCAAGAACTGTACTTTGGTGGGACGATCTGTGACGTAAAGGCGGCGTGTGCTTGGCGAGTTGTCAGCCGCAGCTACTAACTGCCTTGGTAGTTTCCCTGCTTCCACTCCTTGCACCCCGGACGGCAGTTCCGCAGGTGTCGTAGGAAACGTGACGGTTTCCTGTATCCGCGTTCTATCTGGTGCGATGTTCCTGGCAGAGGCTGAAGCGCCGGATTAACGTGGTTTTGAGCTTTGCGAATTCCCCCGTTGTTGGTGAGACGTCACGTATTTCTTTAGCGTATCGTGCTTCGAGGTGTCCGGATACGTATCCATATTTTGTTTCGTCCGCTGTAATTCCGGCGATCTGGAACTGGATCTCTATTTGCGCAAACTATGGGTCGTTGGGCCAAAATGGTGGAATCCTGACCTGTACCTTGTTAATTTCTCTGCCGTGTACCATAATGACGATAGTTATTCGTACACACACAAATCGGTACCTAAATGCACACGAATCACATCACCACCAAGCTTCGTAGCCAAAACATTGATTACAAGGTCAATCACACTCACCGACAAGGACAACATAAACAACGAAATGTAAAACCTCTGGTCCGCTCTCAAACAAAACCAATTTAAAGAAGTGACTGTCAAAAAATTAATTCACAACACGAAACACCCAAACAGCAGACAAAAGAAAGAAAACCAATACAAAAAACCGTACAGGAACAACAAATAAAATCTACTCAGAAAAATTGAATGTTAAGCCAATTTATAAACCCGAAACAAATATAAACCTTATTAGAGAAGTAAGGGGTTTTAAATATCCCATGTACCCCATAGATCTAGTTTGCAGAAAGATCAGCCCTAAGAACCCTTGCATGAAACTATCCAAACCACACCAATATCTCAATGTATAATAAGCTTTAGTATCAAATTTGCAAGCAACCGAAATCAGATCTATCTCTTTTAACTAAATTTTGTATTTCTCGCAATCAAAACATCCCTTCTAAGTATCAACATCTTCCCCTCAAAATTCATGTTTTTTTATGTTTGAATTAGTTTCAAGAGAAGTCCACAGACGGTCCAGATGGACTAACACCACATCATTTGTCTTTGCCTATGTATATATTAAATGTATTTACGTTGTCAGTTGTTTAACTAAATTTTAAAGTTACTGAAAAAATACTTTAACGAAAATATCAGTTTTGGGGTCTCTAAACTTTAAACATAAGGTTTATTTTATTTAAAATTATTTTTGAAGTAATTTTGCCAATCAGAAGTGGATTCACTTCACTCTTCCTTTTACAAATACAAAAAATTTTACAAAATTTTTCAAACAAAAAATTAAGATAATAAACAGATTTTATTATTTAATGAATAAAGCACTAATAACCTTTCATCACAAATTTTATTTAATTTAGAGATATGTATATTGGTAAACTGGAGAATTAAACTATTAAAGACTTCCAACTACCGAAGATTTGATTCACAAACTTACGCCTTCTCCTCCATACGGGGAAGTTCTTAGGGGGTACCTGATACTGCCTTTATATCGCGAATTCAATAATCTAAAGCAGCATTTGAAGTTGCACAGACCGTTCGCGCAGTCGCTGCTCGCTTTGTGGTTGCAGAGTGATCAATGCCTGTTGGAGCAAAACGCTGAACGATTATTTCGAGAAGCTGGTGCACGATCCAATAAATAAATAATAAACCTCAATCATATAAGCATATAATTCCCACATTAGGGAAAACGCCTGGACTTGAGGCAAAAATACACCTAAATATTGGTTTGTGGTGCGTTCCTGTTCGACATGGATCATCTAGAATGAACTCAAAGCCCAATTCTCGCGCAGTCCAAATTATGTAATTAATATTATTTATATATTTTTTGTAAAATAAACAATGAAAAGAGTCCTAAGACACTTTGAGACCTTCAACATTGTGGTTTAGCCTATACAGCTTACTAAGAACTTCTAACATCGAAATTAAACTTATTTATAATTTCGATGTTAGAAGTTCTTAGTAAGCTGTATAGACTAAACCACAATGTTGAAGGTCTCAAAGTGTCTTAGTACTCTTTATATTTGATGCAAAATCCAAGACACAATTCGTGGAGACAGATAAATCCATGCAGATGTAATCGGCCATGAATCAAGCTGCACAACAGGCTTTCTTTGCCATGTTTATGGGCCCATCAGCTATAACTAATGTCAACCAATTTGTGGTATTGAACATTACTAGGGATTATATTGTTGATGAGCTAAATATGGTTAACAGGGATTTAAAGAAACCTCTAAAGGTTAAATTTTGTGGGAGGCATCAGAAAGGAATTGTTTATGTTATTACTCAAGGAAATTCTGGATCCAAAATATAGCATGATCAAAGAATATGAGGGGACACGTGCTATTTGGTTTTCGGATTTTTTTTACGATTATTATGAGGTCTAGCAATTTATAACTTTACAATAGTAGACATTCTTTTTCCTGTTGCACTCTACAAAAAGCTCATAAAGGAATCGGTAGGCTTAGCAAATCTCAAAGGTTTGTCATTAGTTATTACAAACTCACTCCATTCATTACTAAATTATGAGGGTCCTGATATAGAGGAGGTTTTCGGACTGACATTAAAAATCATAAGGGATGTTTTTGGAGAAGTAAGAGTGATACCTTTAAAGAAGAATGGGAAAACAATCACAGTTACTCTATGATCTCTATGTAGATTACATATTTAATAAATCAGTGAAGACTTATTATGAAGCGTAATCAGCTGGATTTATGCGGAGGGAGGGTTTTAGAGTTTTTCCACTCCCACGAATTGATGGCTGTCGTTGTTTGTATCGAGAACTACGACTGCCATAGTCTCGAGGAGACTGCTGAATATAAAAACGGTTACAAATCTTCGGACCAAGTCATTCGGTGGTTTTGTAAGGTTCTTCACGATATGTCTTTAACTGATAAGAAAAAGTTTTTGCTGTTTTTAACTGAAAGTGACAGGATTCCTATTCAAGGCATGAAAACCATTAAGATTATAATTTAGCCCACCAAGGACGAATTTTTTTTTTCCTTGGCCCACACCTGCTTTAACCTATTAGATCTCCTGAAGTATAAAACAAAAGAGCGCTTAAAATTAAACTTTTACAGGCGATCCAGCAAACACAAGGATTCTCGTTGGTCTGAGCTTTATTGTTTTTTTTTATATATAAACTATTTATTAATTTTATACAAAGTATTTTCTGCCACGTTGCACTAGATAATATAAATAACCCATATTTTTAATGGCTGCTTTTAATTATTGAAAAATATGCAGAAATGCTACATCATGCATTAGAAATGGACACCATCGAATATTGTTTTTTTTTAATCATTTTTATTGTTGTAATGGTGATGTTGGTCATTCGGGATTGTTCTGAACGCAGTTAAATTTGTAATTATTATTGATGATATTAAAAATGCGGTTGAAAATTTACATGAAGAGTTTTTTAATGAATTTGGTGTAAAAATTTTAGAAAAATTAATAATTATGCATAAACATTTTAATTTTATAATCACATCTGTACCGATTGTGTTTTAATTTTTTATTGAGAAACAAACAAAGACCGTAAAATATATTATTTATATTTAAATCGGCGATGGTCACATCAATTGCTTACATGGGAGAGTAGATTGCAGAAGCCGTGTGCTCAGCAGATGTGCTATTTCCTAAGGCATTTGCAAAGTCTCACCTTCTCGTTCCGCACAGCCTGTCGCAATTTCCCCAAGGATAAGCGGGAATTCGCCTTGTACATGCATCACTGATTTTGTTGCTTAAAATTAGGTATTGATTATCAATCTGTTGCTGCAATACTCTACAACAAATAAGATTTGAGCACACTAATTAAATTACTCTATTGTAATTGCTTATAGAGTAAATACATCAAGTATTTTCCTATAAATGATTTAATCTATAAAAGCTAATAATAATAAATATCTTTAATCACATTTTTTTCCTTTTACAATAATAGTGATTACATTTTGCGATTTATTTGTGAACGGGCTATCGACTATTGGTATTTCGGCCCGTATAAAAGCTGTCTATCGTCTATTTACTTAAATTTTATATTTAGTACTTTTTGTCTCTTAACAGAACTCGAAATTGAGAAATTGTCGATACGATAGGAAACAATATATTGAACTCTTTCCTACAGGCAAGATATTACCAAAAAGGTGCCATCTATTGTCTTAGCGTTGCACTGGATCCCTGTTTGGGTGGATAACCACCACGATAATTAATGTTTACTTTCTTTACTTACACTAGATGTATATTTCGAGTACTATACATTAATTATCAATACCCTTTAAACACGCTATATAAATAAATAACTAATTTACAACATTCAACTTTCTTTAGGTTTTGCAGTATAATTAATTTTTTCTAATCAATATTTGTGTACTCTATATTATCATGTCTTAAAATGAAATAAAAACAATTACTAATTTTATGTTTTTTTCTGTTTCAGGTGAGTTTCTAACTTATTGATTACTCTTCCCCAATGTGGTAAGTTCGGTTTACAGTTTGTATCAAATAAGTTTGCTAGCGTCTTTTTATTTTGGCCTATTAAGTCGTACATCATGTGAGACAGGTGCATTTCGATACACCTCATTATTATCCGTACATTAACTTAAAGTAATTTTATAATGCCATCAAAATTTAAGAGAAAAAAAAACCTATTAGGAGTAATAATATTATGTCATCAGCACAAATGTATTATTGTTGTAAAAGAAATCGCGATTACCAATGGTATTACGTTACGCATATGCTTCGGTGATTTTAAAACTTTAATTGGAATAACCTTTGATTTTTTTTTCCTTGATGGATTTACATTTAATGGATGACTTGTATCGATTTCTAACATCCTTCAACGTTCATTTGAGATGCGGTTTTTTGTAGGTCGTAGCCGTGTCATTTTTAAATGCAAGTACATATTTTCTTATTTTGGTAAAGTCATTACAAAAACCGTATTTCATTTTTAAATTATATAATTGTAATAATAATACAGATAAATAATGTCAAAATACGAAAGATTTCATTAATTATTAATATTTCAAAATAAATCACTCAATGAAATAATTACTTCTTTGGTTATAATATCGTCATATATTGATTTATACAAAGTAATTTGTGTGCTACAAATGGCACTGCTATCAAAGCACCACTAAATAAACGTCAGAAATTTTAATTTACGTTGAGAAAAATTTTAAGTTGTTTTGGTGTAAGAAATGTGAATTAACGGTGATTTTATTATAATGAAAACGTCAAAATTAAATAATTTGGAAATAAGTTAAAACATATACAGACAAGTGTTTCCATCTTTCAGATTTCATTAGTAAAGTTGTATAATTATTTTTTTTTTGTATTAAAAAAATATATTTTTTAATTTTCTAAAACCACGTATTTTTTTAAACTACAGTTGCGTTTGTAAATGAATATTAGTTGAAATAAGACAATGCAAATAATATTTTCATATTTTTAAATAAATTAGTCTGAATGAAAGTATATAATTATATTCAATATTTTATTTCACGTGCTATGATTAAGAATCAAGAAAGTTAATAGAAAGAAAATCAAGGGAAATTTAATTATAAAACCTAATTATTTACTAACTTATCTGAGTTAAAGTATTTGTTAGTTACGTCACTTTTTAAATGAGGTGAAAAGTTGTAGATAAACTAAGTAATAATTAAAATAAAACGAGTTTTATGAAGATCACAATAAATCAAATAGTTTTCTTATTCAATTCCTTTGCCTGTTTTGGTCAAGTTATGACACTTTTATTCTTGTGGTACACGATATGATTGAGTCTGTCTGTTTGGGCTTTCGACCAACAGTCTTTATGCCCTGTTTTGACTCAAATTTATGTTGTTAAAACATTTTTGATGATTTGAACTAATTAGTTCATATAGGGTGATTGAAGGGTGTTTATATCTAGGTGAAATATTGAGATTTCGGGGAATGTATTATTTATTAAAAAGGGATACAATTGATATACTGTTGGCAAATTTTAGTCTTAGGCTACATAATACGTTGTGACGACATAGGAGTTGACCGGGTGTATTCATAAAGGACCTTATTTAAGAAAGTTTGGTGAGGGTTCATAGGGCTATTCATTCTGTCGCGTTAAAGTGTTATAGAATGTAGGGACGAATTTGGTTGAATAGAATTACATCGTAATCTAAAATAGGTCGACATATATTGGGTTGTCCGGAAAGTTCGTGCCGATTTTTTATGAAAATTGAAACGCAGCTCATTTAAGTTTTGCTATACATTTATTAAATTATATAGGTACCATTCTGTTCCATAACCTTTCTCCATCTTTCATGCAACTTGAGAATTCCAGTTTTCCAGATCCTCTCAGGTTTTTCGGCAAAAAAAAAATGTCTAAATAAGTTTTTACCACAACCAAAGAGTTGAAATTTTTCCCATTAAGGAAATTTTGTAATGATCGGAAAAGGTGGAAATCCGAGGGCACGACGTCTGGCGGATACGGTGAATGGGGTAAAACATCCCAACCAAACTCCAACAATTTTTGTCGAGTTGCCAAAAACATGTGAGGCCAAGCATTGTCCTGATGAAAGGCGACGCTCTTCCAATTCGCTATTTCTGGACGTTTTCGTTCGATTACTGTCTTCAATTTCTCTAATTGAGAGCAAAACTTTTCCGAATTTATTATATCATTATTTGGTAAAAGCACATAACAAAGGATTCCTTTCCAAACCCATCAGGCACAGAGCATTACCTTTTTCGAATGTGGACCGACATTTGGGGTGATTAAAGGTGGTTCATCACGCTTTCACCAAGACCTTTTACGTTGAACGTTTTTATAAATTATCCATTTTTCATCCCCCGTCACTAATTGCTTCAGAAATGGTGTCTCCTCGTTGTGTTTGTAAAGCATGTAACAAATGGTGATGCGATCCAACAGATTTTTCTCCGTTAAATCATGCGCAACCCATACATCAAGACGGTTTATGTAGCCGAGCTTCAAGTTTGGTCGTGGATGGTTGATTTTGATTTATTTAGCATTCCTGCTATTTGACGTAATGTTGAGTGTGGATTATTCTCGATTTTTGCTTTAATCTTATCGTCGTCTGTGGTGGATGGCCTACCCGTGCGTTCTTGATCTTCAAGGTCAAAATTTCCAGCTTTGAACCGAGAAAACCACTTTCGCACAGTACTTTTGGCTACAGCGTCGTCACTATAAACAGCGCATATCTTATTGGCTGCTTATGTGGCATTTTTATTCTTTTGGAAAAAGAAAAGCATTAAATGGCTATAATGCACTTTATTTGCTGCCATATTCTAAGGCCTATAAAACTGATAAAAATTAGCGAATCGTAACCAAACTTTTTTCTAAATATAGCCTGAAGTTATCTCTTTTAGAATACGTAAATATGTCATTTGTTTTCAGTAAGTGTGCTATATTCAGGTCTCTTCTCACGCCACCTACTGAAATCGGCACGAACTTTCCGGACAACCTTATAGATCTATAAATTTTGCCTTGTAGCCTTGACTTTTATAGATGGGTATGGGCTTTAAAGGAGAATTAGGGAATAAGGAATTTCGATGCCTAGACAGTTACAGGAGTGGGTAGGATAAATTGTAGAATAGTTTATGTTAATGGAGGTGGAATAAGGAGTTAGGATTTGGAACGGTTGACTTTTATACGCCATTTGGAGCACCAGTATTGGATCGCATCGAACGATGTTTCAAGAGAGATTTGGTGCATGGTCGATAAGGAACCAAAGTATGTAGGATTGGGATAATATAGGTAGTGGCAGATGATGTTATAAATAACGGCTGTTAAGAGAGTGTTTGTTTGTTTCTAGCTTGACTGGTTCTTTTGGAAAGGAAGTTGTATATAAATACATTTGTAAAGGAGGCCAATTTGCCAAACCGAATCAAAAGATTTCTGAATATCTGGGAATAAAATTATTGATTTATTACCTTCAAGATTATTGGTTTGTAAATTGGAGGTGAGAGTGAGAATGTATAGAGAAAAATTAGTTGATTTTTGAAGTAAGAAACCAAACTGGTATTCTGGCATGTGTATTTAGGATAATTAAAGGAGCTTTGTTTGAGGAGGGATTCGGAAAGTTTACCTGTTACTGAGAGAAATATGATAGCTTGATACTAATGTAGGATAAATGTCAGTATATTGTAATACCCTGTTTCTGTCCAGTGGGAAAGTATTAATATATACATATGGATATTGTGCGAGAGGATTTTTTAAGGAGTAGGCGAGGAATTTTATCAAAGACCATATGAGGAATTTTTACTAGAGTGCAATTATGTGTAATAATCTATCTCATCTATTGAATCGTCGGTTTGAGAGGACAGTGGGGTTTTCCAGAAAAATTTGAACCAGTCAGTTAGTGTGCTAGTGGAAGTCATTGTCGTAATATGTATTATTTATTTAAAATTTATTTAAAAAAGTATTCCAATATTATACATAATAATTCTTTACAACGTTTTCGATTGCACTTGGAAAGGCTTGAATTTACAAAATATGTTCTTCCATTCTTACCCTCTATTCTTCTGCCAAAAGTTCTGCCCCACGAAGACTTTCTTGATGACGATTTATCAAAAGATTTGCCAAATGTTTTCTTTTTTGTCCCAAAAAGGGATTATGATTTGACACTATGTGTCATTAAGTTTGAGTTTTGGAACGTTTTTTTAACTGTTCTATAAATATTGTCGCTACTGATGTATTGTCTGTGGGTTAAACCGTCGGTTGGGTATTTTATAATAGCGGTGGGGTCATATTTTTTTATATTTGGATAGTTTTTTAATTTCGCTCCTAAAGGTTTTTCCCTGTTTGTCATGTATGCATTTATAAGCCTGAAGCCATTTATCTTTTTTGGATTCTAAAATTAAAATTGTTGTCCCCTTATTGTATTTTATTTTTAATTAGACTGTTTTCGTATAATTTACAAACATGCTTTCTACAAAATACATATAAATATAAAATATAATACAAAAAATACAAAAAAATTTGGAAGAATGAAGCTGGGCGACTGCAATGATCTTTCATTATAACCAATATTTCTGACAGGCAATTCCAAGAATTCTCCATGTTATTTTTACCATTATTATTTGCCTTATTTTAGGCTCATCTGCCATCTTAGGAGTAATGTCTTGCGTAAAATCTAATATCGATGTTATATCCTTAATTACTTTATTAATATTGCAACGCTGGCAATGAAGAAGATATTCCGGAGGAACTAGGGTAGGTTGGTATGGATATGTGGTAGCAACAGAGACCTGAGATAATTTTCATGGAGTGAATTAAGTGACGGATGTTGGATCTGTATAGGATTAAATCGGGGATTATTGCCATTCACTCAGGATAAAAGTTGTAGGAATTGCAAAAAAATGATTAGTTTCACGATTTATATGAGCGGTGACGTTGAAAATGTTGAAAATACTTTAAGAGTCCATCATAATCGTTATCAATTAGTGGTCATGAGAATTTAATGTTTACACTAAAAGTCAAAATATCCAAACATAGACTTTTTGAGAGTGTAAATGACCAACAAAAAATGACAAAAAACCACAATGCTAAATTTTGTTTATTAACATATTAAGAGTACTCAAACTACTTAAAATCCAATTGAAGATATTCGATCCTTTTAAGAAAATCCGGTAGTGAAAGTTATTGAACTGCATTTATTGTGTATACGATGAAATAATTTGACAAATATAATATAACAAGTGCCTTTATTGTTTGACCTTACAAATAGATTACATTATTTGGAGCATATCTTAGATGGTATCAGCTGTTACCAAATGAGTACTATATATTTCTTGAATAATTTTCTCACTCACCTCTTAATAAAATATGAAATAATATCAATAGTGATTATAAAAGATTATAAAACTATACGTGCTGAGGCTTATACTAATTGTAATTACTACCTACTTTGTTCTTATTTTCTATTATCTTGTTATACAGGACGAGTCTCTAACTCGGAATATTTTCAGTAAATCATAGAAAGTTTATTTTTTGAAAATATACTCGAATAGGTCAATTAGTATTTTAATTTGCGATCTTTTTGATGTAATAAAATTTTATACAGCATCGACTATTTTTTTAATGGCAACTCCATTTTTTATCACTATTCTTTAAGAGTATATCAATTTACATATGTGTGCCAAATTTAACAATTAGTTAAATGACATCATATCTCATATTTGGGACCCGCTGTATAAAATTTTATTACATCAAAAAGAGCGCAATTTTAAATATTAATTGACCTATCCGAACATATTTTCAAAAGTAAACTTTCTATTATTTACTGAATTTATTCCAAATTAGAGACTTGCCCTGTATACATAAGTCTTGCTAAGTGTTACATTAATGAAGTACGCGCCTTTAAACTAGTCAAATACGTCCTGTATCTGTTGAAGCAACTATTAGTTAGAAGAAATAATGTTTGACAAATACAGCACTTTCTCGTATTTTGGTCCTTACAACAAACTTCCAATGACTCTGCAAGACTTTTTTTGCATTTGACTAAGATCATGGAGGCATGTCTTCAACGCTTTAAACAGTATTCTTAAAACATTTTTTTACGATTACAATCATTCGATATGTTTCCGTAAATATCTGTTTAGTTATATTTGACTAATTTAACGTAAAAAATTAAAGTTTTATAAAAGTCAAAGTAATACAAATAAATATTATTAAAATGTATCTAAAACCACAGAAATAAGCTGGCATTATAAAACATTCAAAACACTTATAACCATCTTTTGAAAATCTAACTAATTGGTGCTTTCAATATTACATAGGTTTTTAATATTTCGTGTATGATATCATCAATTAAACTTATATAAGGTAAATAAAACACTAGGTTTGTAATTTCACTGAATTTAATGTCGAAACATATTTCGCAGATTCGACATTGAAATCAGTGAGATTACAAACCTAGTGTTTTATTTACCTTATATATATAATGGAATTTCACAAAGTATCAGCCTCGTCAATTCAATAGTTAAACTTATTATTATTAATTTATTTACTTCAAAAATATAAGTTTTGTTTTGTAGTCTTAATAAGACTCATTTGTTGTAGATTTACGAAATGTTTCCGTGTGTTTTGTTTTTAATTATTAGTTAATTTTATACAACACATTTTTATTATTAAATTATGCTTCAATTTGGTATTTTCCTTAATTCAGAACGTAATTATTTCTGTACAATTTATTTCAAAAATAGTTTATTTTGTTTTGTAAATATATTAAGTATATATTTTATTACCAATAAAAATCAATATCAAAAGATCAAAAAGGAGATATTTCAATTGTTTATTTTTTTGAATGATAACTCACAGTTTTAATATTATTTAACGTTAGGTTATTCAGGATGATATTAATATGTATGGAAGACGTTTAAACTAATAAAAACCTGACCCCAGCTCTACATAATATTTTAAATTATTGATGTATAAGTAAAACGAAAGGAAGGTCCCAATATTGATCCTTGAGGAACCACGCAATGTAGTACTGTGCGGTCGGTAAATTATTATCGATATAGATAAAGATTATCTTCTTTGACTAAATTGTTCATTCCATCTACTTCTCATCTCACTGCTGCTGTGTTTACTTTCTATACAGTACAAAGTGTGAAGCTCCTTCGCTCGCATTTTTGGGACTAAAGAATCTGAATTCTGAAAAATCATTCTCGGTGTTACGCTTTATTCAAAAACCGTAACAAGATTTACACTTTACAACTTCCAGACCGTGTCTTTAAACTGTTTATTTTTATATTTATGTGTACACATTTTTCCCATGGTGACAAAACGGCCATAAATATTTTTTGTGTTTTTGTGAAAGTGTGCATTTAGATATTGCGGTAATAAGCAGTTCTGCGTATTTTCGACCATCAGAGGACAAACTCAAGGATGTCCCTTTTTAAACAATAGAGCGGTATTTTGGACATCTGGTTAGCAGAAGGAGACCTTCCAGCGCACCCCGGTCATCGCAGGTTGCAGTTTGGCAACAACGCAGAGTGGTGGAAGATGGAGGAAAATTGCAACCAATTAGTGCGTCTTCCTTACCACCACTCACCCCTTAAACTCCACCCCCGCGCCCTTGGACGTTCACGAGGGGAGAAAAAACGAGGAGACGCTAACAACCGGTCAAACTGTTCACTTCAATTTGTCGATATTATACATATTTTACTATATACAATATATATTTTAAACGGTCCTTCGAGTATTAAGAATTTTATTTGAACCTCAAGTAGAAGACATTAACACTCGGAAAAGTTATTTACTGTAATAATACCATATTCTGCCTTAAGCACTTAATATTAGGTAGATTTTACAATAGTACCAGAGTATTTGGAAGATTCTGCGTTATGTTTTAATTTTTTATAGTAGATTATTTTATTATAAAAAATTACTTATTTTGATTGTTATCTTATCATTCCATCTTCTTAAAAGTGTTGTTTTTACCAATTACCATCAAAAAATTAGATCGGGTTTCAATTTTTTGGGTAAACTTTCAATTGTGTCTTATTACTGTTCTACGTTTTTTTATGTATAATTACGGAGCTTTTATACATATATAAGCAATTCCTACGAAATTCTCATTATTCAATATGCGATTAGATGACATTTGTGTAAATAACTTTTCATATCCTTCAATATTTGGTCCTTCGTGGGGTTTTACTGGTAATTAGATGGTTGGATCTTACTAGAATATTTTGTAACATTTTATTCCAAGAGTGATTTTGTTGATCTAAATTTCTATGTCATCTTGATCTATATTTATATATTATTTTTTATGTAACTATAGAATACACTTTTAATTTGAAGGTTACATTTTCACTATTGCAATTTTGTCAAAAATATATACAAAAGCTAGGGCGATTATTTAAAATTAAAATTAAAAACTCTTCATTTAAGTATAAATTCTGAGCTTTTTGAGCACATTCCTTCATTACTTTACTTTACTAAAATTTGTTAAATCTTCGAAGGCACTTTCAATTTAATCAAATTTTAAATTTTCAATGTTGCTATTTTATCTAATGTAATGCTAATGCAAATACATCTATATAAGATGGAAAATACGCCTAAAATAAGGCAAATATTAGTGGTAAAGAGAGAATATGGGTTAGAGTGGAAGATCATCGGACCGCATTCTTCTATCCAAAATTGTTGTA
Organism: Ontholestes murinus; assembly: GCA_963969525.1. Lineage (NCBI taxonomy): Eukaryota > Metazoa > Arthropoda > Insecta > Coleoptera > Staphylinidae > Ontholestes > Ontholestes murinus. Next base: position 36,859,196 of record OZ018397.1, read on the forward strand.
TGTTTTGTATTATTTTTGTATATATTCCTCTGTGTTTTGTTAGGAAGAAAGCTAAAGTATAATAAATAAATAAATTTAAAAAAATAAATAAATACATTATTTGAGTATAAATCTGAGTTTTTGGAGTCAACTCCTTTATTGGTAATTTTTTTTTTTTCAATTATTTTTTTAATCGCCAAATGCACTTTCAATTATATCTATATTAATAAATATACAGTGTTGCCATTTTCTGTACATCAAAGCTAGTGGGATAATTTTAATAAATCATCAGACTTTATTTGAGTATAAATCCTGAATATTTAAATGAGTCAAAGATGTGGTTAAAAAATTGTTAGAAACGAATTGCTTTAGAAAAGTATTTAAAGATTTATCCGTCATAAAAAGTTATCAAAACAAAAATTTCTTCAAAAATTCTTAAAATTTGTTTAAAACAGATATTTTCAAAAGGATTTTCAGCAAAAATTGTCTACTTAAAATGTATTCAAAACATTTGCCTATTTTTCCTCTTTATCGCTCTTCCTTGGTCTCTTTCGCTCACTCTTGCTATCCCTTATTCTTTCCCTTGCTCTTTCGATCGTTTGTTACTCTCTTGCTTTCTTTTACTCTCCCTCGTTTTCTTTCGCTCTCTCTTTAGTTTTCCCTTGTTCTTTTTCACTCTATCTTGCTCATTTTAACTCCTCTATCTTTCGCTCTCCCTTGCTCTCTTCAGGTCTCTGCTGCTCACATTCGCTCTCACTTACTCTCTTTCGCTCTGTGTTGCTCACATTCGTTCTCACTTCCTCTGTTTTCGCTCCTTTTTTGCTCAATTTCAATCCCTCTTATTCTCTTTTGCTCTTCCTTGATCGCTCTTATTTTCCCTTGTCTTCTTCCGCTCTCTAACGCTCTTTTTCGTTTCACTTACTCTCTTTAGTTCTCTCTTACTCGCTTTCTTTTTCCGTTGCTCAATTTCGCTCTTCCTTGCTCTTGTTTCTAAAACGAAAATAATTGAAAATTTCCTAAAAGTAACATTTTAAATTTCACTCATCTAATTTAAAAATACAATTCAAAACTTAATTCAATAAGAGTTTAAACATTTAGATAAAAAATTAAGTAAGTTAATTGACTTAGTAGGAATTATTAAAAAAAAAACAATTAATAATAATAATAATCTTTATTGTCCAACAGATATACCATAAAAGGACAAATAACAAGAATGTATATATTGATACAATTGAAAGTTTATTGGGTAGAAATGCAAATTATACATAAAAATAAACTTTAAGACAACTGTACTATAATGTTTATGCCATACAGGGTGTACTATTAGTGTATGGATGGAAGATTGTGGCTTTGTTAACGTAATATTAATAAACCCACTATTTTCCATCCACACTCTAATGACATACCCTGTACGAAAAAGTACATTTTATATAAAAAATATTCATCATTTTAGTATGTGGTTCTGCCACAGATTTTTATGATACCGATAATGTCGTGATATAACGCTCATTGAGTATAATGTTTGTTCCACTGCTTTTTCTTGGGATATACTATCTATATTGCCTCTTGCAGCGTAATTTATCCAGATAATTAACATGGTAGTACGAGGGATCTATTCTCTGGATTCCATGCAACTTTAATGGTACATCTATCAATATAGGGTCCCATAAAAGTAATGGGCATTTTCTGGGAAAAATGTGAAGTGCGTATTAATCGTACCGGTACAAAGGCTTAAAATTCTGGAAAACTCTTCGGCGTGAATATCTCTTAGGAACGTTGTAACATGCTTTTGAGTGAAATTATCAACTTAGGCTTTTACCACCTGCAGGTAAGAGGCTGTGTTGACATTTTCTTCCTGCGCTTCAAACTCAAAATGGACGATTGCTCGGACGTAAAAAAAATCTTTTTAGTGGGCGTTCAGAACGAGGTTCGATGGCAATCTCCTCCAGGACCTCTTTGAACATCTTGTGCCATCTTCCGAACTATGACCTTGAAATGCAGTCATCCTTGAAGGAATTTTGAAGCATCTGGAATGTTTCGGTTCCATTATTTTTAAGCCGCACACAAAACGTGACTGCGTATAGCTGTTCAAGCGAACGCTCCATCGCGTCTTGTTACAAACTGTAAGATGGAGTTCGGGATGGTTTACATGGGAGTAATAATAACTATGTTTTACTAATCTTCGACTCGTTCTCGTAGTTTATTGAAGACTACTCTTTTTATAAATTTTATTATTGCTTACACTAAACTTTGCTGTGCGCAATTGTTGTTGTTAGGTGAGTACTTATTATTCAGCAGTATACGTTTGCAAAACACATATCACCTCTTTTCGTTGAAACTGTTCACAGCAAACTGACGACCACTTCACCACTTTCCAATATCGTTTTACCCCGCTGCCATCGATATTCGCGTTACAATAAAATCATGAGCATTATTTTCATAATAGACCCTGTATGTACGTGTTAACCTGCCTTGATGTATTAATCATGTAGAGACTTAGAAGGCAATGTAAGTAATAATAAATATAGCTACTTCTTAAGCTAGTAGTTAAATATGTACTATACATGTTTAGAATTGCTTGTATTCTACAGTATAATTATCCATTGTATAATGGTGCCAACAATACTAAACAAAATCAACGCTCATACAAAACTTTAAGTATATAACCGTAAATTTATGGACACACACAACATAGATAAATCAAAACTTTCGTTTATAAATTATAGTTGGGTTTTCTGAGTATTGCAATACATTCAAGCGTTACTTTTAAAACTCGAAGCGTCGACTTGAAATTTTGATACAATAACTACTTTATAAAGCGTCTAATGTATTACGAATTTACAAGCGGGCACTCAAGTACGACCACCGCTCGCCTCATGATTATTTAAAATTCCACCATTTTATAATACACGAAACCGCGAAAGTTTACGGCACCGGAACGCTTGTATCTAATCTGCACGGCTAGACACAAGAGAGAATGGACTTTGCAACTTTCCGTTAAAGGGAAAACACTCTTGACCGCTTCTGTATTATTTACGGTATTATAAACCCTACAACTTATCTACCATTCGCAATAAGTTGTAAATACATAAGTTTTAACCGCATTCACTTAGGTGAAATTACTTAAAGTATTTTATTTTAAAATCCTTGTAAATATAATTTATTTATATCAAACTATACTTCTGTTTTATAATGGGTAAAATTTGTAAATAAATATTATATTATAATATAGAAGAAACATTTAATTTGTTATAAATAAACAATTATTTTTTTTATTACAGTATTTAAAAAAACTAACATTTCTATAAATACTTTAATAATTAAATAAAATTCTTTTGATTAATTTACATATTTATATCAAACTATATGTATATTTTATATTACATAATATTTATATACAGTATATTTTTACCAATTACAGAAATTACTAAGTAATTATTGTTTCTACACCTTTACATAATAATAAAAAAACATGTTTCTATGATTACTGTTAAATAATTATAAAACATTAGTCATACCACTTATTTTTCTGATTACTTAGCAATTAATTGAATGCACCTAATTATTTATTCACACCATATGAATCACCGATGTGAAGTGCGATTAATCGAATGTAAATGAAAATAATAACTAGGCGCTAGTTTTTGCTTTCCCGACGAGCACTGTGATTCGATGCAAACTGCAAATTATTTATGTTTTAATTTAGTTTTATGGCCGCAACGCATATTTAAATGAATTATGGTAAATTTCAATTAATTCGGCGGTGCGCAGCACAACAGGAGCTAATTGCTTGTGTCTAATGAACATTCCAGGGATTACATGAAATGCGTATTATCATGTTTACACATGTATCTGTGACATTTTGCATTTTGAGGTTTCTAACTTATAATCTCAAAGCATTTAAAACTTTTGAAATATAGTCCTCTGATTAAAAGAAGAATCATCATCCATAACGTTTTCTCAATTGACGACGAATATAGCAAGATAGCACATTACTTGCGTTGGGAAATCTATTCACAACCCTTACTTCAGCGTTATTTTTTTTAATTTTCTTGAACAATATAAACACTCTCATAAACAACACAATCAATAGCAGCGAAAGGTAATTTTGCACACAGACAACTGAAATACAACTGGACATGTTAGCACACATCCGGCGGCTACTCTATTCGCCAGCGTTCCGCACGGTGCAAACGGATTCAACTTTCCTACTACCCCTTATATATTTATCAACCTACTATATAATATTGAGATGAACATCTTTACTGGAAAATAGTGTTACATCTGATAATACGACAATTACTATACTTCTTTTCTTCTTGTTATTCCATTGGCTAACGACCAGCCAATTTATAATATTTTCATATAATCAAGGTTTTAATTACACACAAAAAAATAGCACACTTTATATAAAGTACATACTATCAATATTATTCCTAATTTGTATAATAATATATAAATAATCCTATTATAATAATAAAATAACAAAATTCTTAAACAATCAACAAATATTCTGTACATTGTTTTAATTAACGATATTTATTTACTTTCGTATTTTCATAACATAAATAAATTTACGAACATCGTCCATATTTTCCTTTCGCAGAAGTGTGTTATATTTGTTTGTCTAAAATTAATTGTTAACGTAATTTAACCTTTGACCTTTAACGTCAGAATTAATGAAAATATATGGTTTATAAAAGCGTAGCTGTGTACGGCAATTTAATTTTTTACTGTCGGAAACAAAAACGAATTTAAATACAATCGCAGATTAGAAGTTTAAGAAATTTAATTTAGGAGATATTATTCTTGTGTCTTCATTAAAATTTCATATTTGTCGCAAATACTGATAGCACTGTGAGGGGTACCTCCGGATATCAGAGGTTTCATTATTATTTGCACCCTCAATTGTTAAAAATAATCATTAACTTTTTTGTTAATTATTTTCTTTATTTTAATCATTGAAAATGTACCACGAAGATTTAATAAAAATAAAATTGTTGTAAATAAATGTAAATTTTCACTGCAATTTACTTTAACCCGACACTGAAGTAAATTAATTGCACGTTATAAACTTAAACAACTTAAGATTTGTTAAAATAACTGTGATCTACCATTGATATCAAGAAAAAAATATTCTTCTCAAGTTTTAGTGCGACCCACAGGGTCTATAACTACTGATTACATTTGATGGGCATTTATTGATTTTAACAAGTCGTAAGCGATTTTCTAAAAAAAATTAATTTGATGTATTAAAAACAAATAATACATCTGCAAAGTCTTTGAATCTAATCTAAGATGGGTTGCAAAGAAGAGTGTTCGTAAACCAATATTGTTTTTAATTTCTTTAAATGATATTTTATGCTTAAAAACATGAATAAACAATACATAACATGTTACGCAGATTACACAAATTTGAACAGATTTGTCCAAATCATTATTAAAAGTTCAAAAAACTAATGTTTTTATTTTTTGACATAAGCTTATGCCATGTCATGACATAGTTTGTATTTTTGTATTTTTAATAAAACCTTGAGTGCTACACTAAGAGCTGTTATTATTACATGAGAAATTATTTATATTTTGGTTTTAGAGTTGATAATAAACTTGTAAATTGCACAATAGACTTAATAGGTAACATTGTATATTTTAAAATAAACAAATGTTTCTTAATCACGAATAAAACCACTATGTTCTACACGAAGCCTGTAATTTCAATTGAAAATTTTAATTTTCAAAGTTCATATTGAAAACCTATTCAAAAATTTGTGTATTATGTAAATGTTTCTGTATTCGTAAACTGGCAAAAGTTATAAGTCTGAAGTTTATTGTGTGCATACCAAGATATTTTTGTCACATATAAGATTCGGTATAATTCACTGGGGTGGATCAATGGAGCTAAAACAAATTCAAAAACGCACTATTAAAATAACTCTTTCGTTCCTTGAACAGTCAACAATCAATAATCTTTTCTAGGTTATTTCAGAGAAATTAGCTTTTAACTGTATCCGGTTTATATATCTTTGATTTAATAATAAATAAATACATAAACATTTATTTAAAGAATTAAATTTTCACTTAACCCGTGGTGAAACATTTTTATATTAATTAGAAGTTAGTTAAACTCTTGGTGTTGTTCACATTTTTTCGTAGAAATATGGAAAAGTTGTGAAACAACACCAAGAGTTTAATTAACCTCTAATCAAGATATTTCAAAAATGTTTCACCGCGGATTAAGTGAGCAATTTATTAAATATATTATTCAAAGAATTTGAAAAAGATGCTCCCAGACATAAATGTAACATAATATATCTACTACACAAACTCAGCTTACCTCTGCATTTGAATAAAATTAACTAGTATTAAAGATTTCAAATCAAAAATATTTAATTTAATTGCAACCATTGAGCTTTAAACCAATCAATTTCAGACCTTTATAATTAAGGAGACTTTCCGTGCTTAAAATATTTATTGGTCCTTCATTCAATGTACATGTTGTTTATTTATTGGTATTATTAGATGATTCTGTTGTGTTATTGATATTCAGACATAACTTAAAGATATGTTTGACAATTTATTATTTAAGTTGTAACGTTTGATATAGGTGGTTAGAAATGAAGTTCTGTAGACTTTGTATAACCTTATTCTTCAATTTGTTCAAAGGAGAGTAGCATATATAGTGTACAAATTTTGGTGTTTTTATTTAGTGATTTTGGTAACATTCATTTAGTTCTGTTTAGGACTTTCTTTTGTATTAGACATATGCTAAAAATAGGTTCTTAATTTCGTTCTCCTATTGAATATTTATGTTTATATAATATTGTATATGTGTATTGTTTTTTGTGTGGTTTTTGAAAACCTAGCCACTGTTTCCGGGAACAGGGGATGGAACATAGTCTCGGTAAAACTGTCCGGGTTCACAGTGGTAGGTGGCTACTGTTCGCCTTTAGAATAATGGTAGTGCTGGTTGACCGACTTGACTTAGTGGTGGGGGGAACTTCCATGCCAAAACCCCCCAATAGGGTGAAACCAATCTGCACAGGATAGGAGCGCTGCTATTCGACACCATAGTCAGCCTAGAATTGAAAGTAGTGAATATGGAGACGTTCCCATCCATCAGGGTCGTGGGCTGAAAAGTGGACACGGAGACTGAAAGCATGAGCGACCATACACATCATCTCACCGCTTAGCGAGTAGTTCATAAATTCTCTCCCTCTCAAACCGGGACCGCACTGGAAAGTGGACCGTGCCGGTTGGGTGGCCTTCCTGGCAGCCACGGAGCTCTGCAAGTTCGCCAGCTTCGACCTGGAGGAAACGGCCGAAGAGCTCGCGGCAATACTCTGGTCGGCCTGCGACCAGAAGGCAGCTCACCAGGGTCAAGAGCCGCAGAATCTCCCATGCAGAGGAACTCGAGGAGCTCGCCAAGAAGACCAAGGAATCCCCGAAGGAGGCGATCAGCAAGAATTAAGACTTTTGCCTGAAGAACCTCTTGACTATGGTTAAGAACGACCCTTAGGGCCGGCCGTCAAAATTGTCTCTCGCGGAATGACGCGACTAGGGATTCTTGTGCCCAGAGGGATGTCGACAGTGTTGCGGACCCTGTTCTCATCGAACACTCGACTCGAGGAACCCGGCGAGATTGGTGACCAGAATGGTCGAGCATGAGACCGTTTGGAAGAGCGTTGCCGTGTCAATTCCCTCTTCTTTAAGTACAATTGAGAACCTTGCATCAAAAGGGAGGCAAGTCCAATTTTCAAAAGTGGTTGAAAATAAGAGCTGCACATATTTTCACATAGCTTTGAAGATAAATAAAGTAAATTACTGTGAATTTTTGAAGTTTGGATCTGCCTCTTTTTTGCACGTCAATGTTTATTCAATCAAAAGAAAATAAAAACGAGCGAATGTTTAACAAAAATTACTTATTTAAAGGTCGACTTCAGCTTGATCATCGTCCTCTTCACTAGAAATGTTTTCTGTGGGTCCAAGAACTTCACTTTTAAGGGCCCTGTAGAAATACAGTTTATTTGGTGAAACATAGTTCTTTACGAGCTGCATAACATCTTTGTATTTAGCCTTTTTCAACGGCAATACATGATCATACAGCGGTTTCTGAGGTAGATCGAATAGATTGGTTTGAACATTATCATTATGGGAAAATAATCAAATACAGGCATTCTTGTTGTAACACTGACTGCAATAGTTTCAATGTTCTCTTTACTGTATTGAAAAAAATGCGATATTGAAATATTTTGAATCGTATCTTCTCCACATTTTTTATTATCTTTTTTGAAATGACTTTCACAATTTTGACGAAAATTAAGAATCATGATTTGATCTGCAATCATTACTTTATTAACAAAACAAAACGTACGTCCTTTTGCGCCGAGCTCAAAATATACACTGACTTGTCACGAATGACGCAATCATTTAATTTGTTGCAAAAAGGAAGCAGCTCCGGATCCACATTTTGTTTTTTTCTTCGGATCTGTCTCGTTCATGCATCAAATTTGTTCAAATTCAGTACATCGTTTCTTACTTGGTCGAATGCTTATTTTTTCAAAAAGTATTGTAACTATTGATGAGTGATACTTTGATCATTAGTTCTGTATTTTATCGACAACTCCTAGGAGTTTTTGGGTAGTATGATATTTAGGAACCCCTACTTCTGGTTAATAGTAAGATTGTTGATAGCAAAGTGTTAATTGATTTTATTTGAGTTATTTTCATCAAAAATTGCAGGATCGGTAGTTTCATAGGAGTTTCAGATTTTTAGGACTTTTTTATAAATAGAATTTACATTTAAAAGTTACCATGTTTCTGGGAATGTGTGGGGTTGCAAGCTGGCGATAATTACGTTGCCAGTTTTTGTGATATGATGCTAAATTGGATATATTGTGAATGCCTGGAAATTAAAATACCAAATTCTTGGATTTTTTTCTAATTTGATGTATTTAATTTGCGCAATTGCATTTTTTAACTACATTGAACATTACGAAATAGGTTTAAGAAATAATATCACTTTGCTAGTATCATAAATTTTTACACTTTTTATTGTGACTAGTTTCGTCCTATTCGGACATAATGTCGAACAAACGAATACAATAAATTACATTTACAATTCAACATTTGTTTGACTTTTTTAATGTTCTTACTGGTAGGTGTGCTTCTTCTCGAGACGGTATAACCAGTGTGCATATTTGAATCCTGCCTGTCGGTTGGTTCACTTGCAATATCATCAATATCCTGCACAAATTTTTCCAAACTCTCAATATTGGTCGTGGATTCCGGAAATACACTCCTCATTTCTACCTCAAAAATGATAAGATCCAAATCCGATTTCAAATTTTCCAAGCTCTTCTTCTGCGTCTGAGAAACGTTTACTATAATACTCTCCTATTATTACTGACATTCCGATAATATTTTTCGACCAGTTGATTTGCAAACAATGAAACCTGACACTTTCCACTTAATTTAAACATCTACGACAAGAAACTCCCACTCCTTCTCCAATTGCGTAGCAGCAATTAGCTTTTGCTATTCTTGACATTATCGCTACTCACCTGGGATATTTGTAAATCGTCGGATTTATTCTCATATTTTACGTTCATAATCGGGTTTCTTTCTTCGGCGTCTTTCATCTGCGACAGAAGAGTGTCTAAAGAGCAGAAGTTTCCTTGGTATACTTTAGTATTAAAATGCTGAAGTACGTTATCTACTGATAAAATGTATTAAAACCTTTCAGTTCGTTGTAGAAAATTTAAAAAAATACGAAAAAATTGTACAGCAATGAGTCTTACTAAGACTACAGTTAAAACATTGATGAGTTGGTCCCTTTTATCGCTAAAACTGCTACTGCTATTAGTATTCGTTTCTTGCATCAGTCCCATCTTCCTCCTTTAGGCTTGCGGCTCCAATGGGTCTACTTCTTTGGTGACACATATCACATACCTCAACGCCAAAATAAAGAAGGACTGTGATCGACGACAAACTGCCCCCAACAAGTTTAAGATCTCCGTTGTAAATTTTTATCTCACGAAGAGCACAAGATGCAGGAACAGGATGTAGCAGCCTAGGTGAGGACGTATGTAGAGTTGCACCTTTTTGAAGAATTTTCCTGGGTCCATTTCAGCCTCTCGATGGTGCTGATGATGCCAATCATGGAAAGTATGATGATTTCGGTTTGGATTGACAGCCCGTTGAGACAGCCCAGGCGGGCCTTCAAGATCTCAACTATGGGTTTTTTGTTTATTATCAATATATAATGTTCTTTAGAAGTGATTATTTGATTTGGGATATTCTAATTATTTCTTAAATTCCGATTAAATTTCTTCTTGGATTGTAATAACTTAATTAGGAAGATTAATTAACATAAATTCACACAATTGATTGTTTACCAAATATCTGGTGCTGACCTACATATAAAAACCTAGCATGACCTGCTCTGAACAAAATTAAATTACAATTTTTATTAATCAATAAAAAAGTTAATTAATAAAAATATAATTATCAAATAGTATATGAAATCAATGCATTAATACTGATAATTTAAATATATTCCCATTGGTTTTAAGCAATATCAGATAAAATATAATTAATTGCCTATCGGTATTACACAACAGTGAGCTTTACTAGAACTAATTAATTTGATCAATAGAAAGCAACAGCTCAATCTCGTTAGACTCAATTATGATCAATACCACACACACACACACTAATAATGCAATTGTTAATTTCAACAATCAACTTTCCAGCAGTATTCACCCACAAATGAAGACATCGAGTGGTAAAAGTAAAGCTGATTAAACCGTTTTCTATTCGTCTGGGATTGCATTCATTGCGTTTTACTTTTACGAGGTGTTCAAATCCTGGAATTCGTTTTAATATCGTAAAAATACGATGGATGTGCGTAGAGAGTGCGTTCGCAACGTCCACTTTTCGCACACACAAATACACCCGGCCCCGCAAATCGTTATGACCTAAATCTACCCAATTGAACAATTCGCTTCAATTAGGTCGAAATCCAGTTTATGTTCCGTAATAAAATTAACGTGGCTTAGGACATCAATTTTTCCTAACGCCCTCTCGTGTGCCGCCGATCGATCCGCAAGGATGCCGTAAAAAGGGCCACATGCATTATGAAGTTTTTCATTTTGCTTTTTCTCTTAAATTACTTGTAATTATTATATATAATACTTGATTTATTAGATATTTATTCTTAGAAATTATTTATATTCTAATAAATACTAAAATAACTTTACATATAATCTAGCTGAGGTTTTGAGAGGCTACGGATTGGCTATCTCATTGAAGAGGGTTTTACCTGAACCACTTCAGACTTCCGAACTGAGGTGGTTGGGTCGTTAAGCAATTTCTTCAACCAAAGTTTAATTTGAACAAATTACATGTGACTCACCTTCTGTTTGGACGAATCTTTTACTAAACTACAAAGTATAGTTCGTTGTTTGAATTAGTGATGCTGGGTTTATTTTATTATATTATCCATATATACGCTTGATAAAATAGTTCATTTAGAACTTCTTTCTGTAAATCTATCTAGTTTACTTTGTAGTACATTATTATCACTTTTCGAACAGAAAAATATTACTTTGTTTAAAAGCTCGACCAATATTAATAAGATATTAAAAATTGCACCGCAGTGTGGTACTTGAGGAATTCCATTTCTGAAGAGCAAACATATTCAATTTTATCCCATTTCAATCTACCAATAAAGTTTTTCAATTACACTACACCTACCCAGTCGAAAGGATTATAATTTCGCCTACAAAATATTATGATCAGCCCGATCAAAGGCCTTGAAAAAATCTGAATAAACAACATCTACTTGATATCTATATTCCAAGGACTATTAAATGCTATTTATTTTTATTATTAGATTTTCAATAATACCTTTCAAGTGAGATACAATCGCACCAACCTTTTTTGTTGGATTTTAATGATGTATTTTTTGAAAATTATAACGAAAAAAATATGTGTGGGCATGTGTTTCTGACGTACAACAATTTTCTCTGTATCGCAAATGAAGCGGATGACGACTCCTATGTGTATTATCAGTTGCGATAACAGAAGAACAATGAAATATGGATTAAGTCCACACACACACTCATATATTGTAATTACATATGCAACACCCATATATCTATGAAATGAATTCATAATTTTATATTCCGCGCTTTATTCACAATTCCAGCATTAAAATATATATTTATTCATTTTATTCGTATAAATAATTTAAATATTCCAGCAGTAAAAGCTTTATATAAAATACATTTCGCATTTAATTAATTTATTATGAAAGGAATTATAAATATTTTATGTAAAATGGTGGCGTGTCTTCAAATATCGAGCGTTTAATTTTTATGAAAAGGGTGGCTGGATTGTTTTGTTTAAATAATGTAGATTAATAATTCAAAATATTCTTAAAAATGTATTTATTACTTTGTAATGACTTTACACATCGATCGAATTGTATTGTTTTGATTTTCAATCATGAAAATTAAATACATATAAATGAGGAAATGATATGGTAACTGTTAAAGAAGCAGTCAGGATCATGTAACAAAAAGTATAAAGCGATATATAACTATAAAGTTTAATCGAAGGATGTAAGAAAGGATAACAAATTTAAATCTTAGAGATTTTTGTACAATATCCAGACATGTTGTCAATTTAAAAATCCATATAAGTAAGTGACAAAGTTCTGTTGCAGTAAGTGACAAATACTTATATGGATGTATAAATAGACAACATGTCTATGGTTCAAAAAACTGTAGGTATACGAAACTCAATACTTACTAAAAGTGGAAATAATGAGCAGTGATAGTCGCCAAAATCCTATGGATGAAACTTTTCACAATATTAGTATCTTTGTAAAAGCTTATAAAATGAAGAGGAAAATTGTAGATTGGTCAAGAGGAGAGGCAATTGAGATAATGCTACTTTAAATTAGGGCAGTGTGTTGTCTTTGAAGAAAAACAATTTGGTCCAAATTTTGACCTACTTGGCATCCTGACATCTAAATCAACAACGTTTTTATATTAAACAAATTCTTTTGCAAAGAATAAGAAGCTTTAAAGACTAATTAATTTCACCTAATTCTTCATGGAAATAAATTATTTCAAAAGGATTCTATTTGCAAGTAGAATCAAATAACCCTAATTTTATCTTAATCCAACAATTATAACTAAAAGAAGATTGCTACGAGAGCTTACTGACGATGTGATTATTTCAAAAGGATTCTATTTGTAAGTAGAATCAAATAACCCTAATTTTATCTTAATCCAACAATTATAACTAAAAGTAGATTGCTACGAGAGCTTACTGACGATGTGAGACAATAATCATTCTGCCATCACAGTTTCAAATGATCATTAGAAAACACGTTCTCCTCTGTAAAGTTAATATCTTTATAGAGGCGAACGTGCTTTGTAATGATCCTTTGAAACAGATTTTTTGAGTAGGTAAGAAGATAAATCTTTCGTCTACTCTCTAATGTTTACTTTTTATTAAAACACTGACACAGTATATGGTTTCGAAAGCATATACTGTGTCAGTATTTTATTAAGTCATAGGGAGTTTCAACAAGTAACATCCTCATCAATTCAGTATGTTTACTTTTACAAAACCTCCAATAAAGTTTTAACATGTCCTGTGTCCAAAAGTTATTATTCATACAGAGTATCGTGCAGAATACTTTCGTATGTTAGAAGAGATGGTTACACAATTTGAATTTAATTTAGAAGAGATTAAAACCCAAAACATTGCAATAATTAAAAAAACTATCAAACTACAAAGAAAAATCCGAACTAAATCCTATATACAGTCGACTCTCTATATAGTGAAAGACCAAAATGTTGACCGAAATTTCACTATAAAGAGTGTTTCACTATATAAAGTTTCACTATAGACAGTGTCGACTGTATCTGAAAAATATGACTAAGGAAATAAAATTATAGCTGCCAAAGAAGAAGATTACAAAAACACATTAGGATGGGCAGTAAGTAGGAACAGAATAGGAAACAACAGTAAAGGTGAAATTACCAATTTAGAGAAAGGACCTAAAAGCTGCTAAGAAACTTATCTGCTTAGATATGATCCAATAAGCTATTAATTGCTTGGACAATTTTACTATAGAAGAAGAGGAATAATGCCCAATTGTGTATATTCTCCCAGTTACGCGGTTCACAGTACACAGTTCACAACTTACGGTTCATAGTATAGAGTTCACAAATCACAGTTCACATGTTACATGCCCCACGTTACACAGTTCACATTCGTCACGCTCCTTTTTGCCAGCCACTTCTCTTTCCTTGTTAAAACTATATTGCAAAAGAGTGTCACTACCCCCAATTCTCGGTAATTTCCAGCATCACGGGCACCAAGATACCCGCGTTGATAACGGTGTCCCATATTAACATTCTCTGACTATCTCACTCGGGGCACTCAAAGAATGAGTTGCTAACCAAATCCGGCGGACGACCTAGCTCTTGCCGATGCGGCACGGGTAGGCCATTAAGCACCCATGTCCTGTTAGACACTGTATTGTATGGTAGTCTAACTCCCCGTATCTTCTGTTGAGCCAACCACCGATGGGATGATGTGATGGTGCGCGTCCACCATCTCCTTCACACCACTACTCCACCTATCCTGCCAAAGACTGAGAAGTCGCACTCTAGCATCTTGCTTGACCACCCTGCGCAGAACTCCCGTCCTAATAATTCACCTCGGTCAACGTTGGTGTGGACGATTCCAGGACCGCTATGGCATCCGAAATACAGTCCTTTACCCCCGGGTCACCGGCAGGCCTGTAGGTTTAAGTGAAGTACGCAGGCAATCTACGTTCCTATGTTTGTCGACGCCGGCAGCCCAGGCCAGAGGGGCATAATACTTCACTGCCGACGTTAGCAATTAATCTTGAAACGGCGGATATCATACGTCACTACCTCTTGAATGTGACAGCTGTAGTATGTGCATTCCAAAGTACTTCAAATTGTGGGTCACAACTATGTCCTGGTCCAGAACCGGTATCTTGTGCCAGCGCATCTCCTGGACAAAAAGGTGGCACCGGTCTTTTGAGCTGCCACTTCTACGTGGATCTACGTTTCACATCCACTGGCCGATCTGCTTCGAAGCCTCCTGCTCCATAATCTCCAGAAACTGAATGTTGCATTTGCGGATAACGACCAAAACCGGCAATATCGGCATTACCTTCAGTCACAGAACCTCATCGTAGATGATTTTCCATAAGAGCATACCTATCACAAACCCCTATGGAACACCGCCCTCCATTGCCTAGCTCTCTTGTTGACCGTCCACGCCGTTGTAGTGGACCTCGCGATCGCAGAGGAAGTCCACAATAATACGGACAAGATACCTGGGAGCACCTTTCTTGGTCAGTGCATCCATGACCGATATCCAGGGGATGAAGTTGAAGGCATTCTTGACATCTAACGTTCGCCAACCTCCTCACCAGGTTCAGCACATCCACTATTGACCTGCCACTGATAAACCCGAACTGCCGCAGTGGTAGTCCTCCGTTATTATTTAGCCAAGCGGACAACCTGTTAGTAATGAGCCTTTCCAACACCTTGCCCTCAGCGTTCAGTAGGCAGAGTGGAAGTTACTCGCCTAGGGTAGGAGCCTTCCCATACTTAGGGAGAAGCATCAACCGCGTTCTTTTGTATCGACTAGAGAACGTTCGCTCTCTGAGGCAGACTTTGTAGTATTGAAGAAATGGGTGATTAGTAATTGCTTCATTGGGGATGCCCGTTGGTTCTGGGGTCTTTCGGTTGGGTAAGGCAGCGGGGGTTGTATTGACCTGTTCCTCGGAACAAGGGGGTTCTCGTAATTCCGGAACGGTCTCTAACCGAATGCCGTGGTCAACATTCGGGCCAGATAGTGAGATCATTACACTAATGACTGGTTATAAGTTTATTGGATAAACTATTCGCTGTTTTAATATTTTTTACAAGCATATAAAATATTGTGGAGAGATTGAAACGATAAAAAGACGAAGATAATAAGTATATTTCAATAGTCAATATCGCTTCAAAAAATATATCGTCACAAATACATATTTCACACAATCAACAGTTATCACGTCATGGTAATATTTGTACATTTAATTTTAGGAATACAGAAATTACATAAGTAGGAAAATAAAGTATATCCTATCACATTCAATCTTTTGTAAATTAGTAAACATAAAATCAATTTGCATTGATACACACATTACTTAAATGCTGAATAAATTTAGAGTAATGTACGAACTCTTAAGAAGTAAGCACAACCTCTATTAAAAGTGTAATTTTAGAATGTCAAGGTCTTGGACAGATAGAGACGCGGATAAACAGTTATAAAATCTGTTTACTGGAGACGAGATGGTATTTATCTTTAAAAAGATGATTGTGTGTTATAACCTCACTTAACCTAAAAAAATCAAGAAGAAGATGCAAGAACCTCTCTGATAAAAGTGGATAATTTTATAAAACTTTGCAGATGCATCCACATTTTCATGAAACTAGGAACTATCCCCATTTGTGTATATCCTCTTGAAACCAATACATTGAGAAGCGGAAATAATACCAGCAGTGACTGTGGCCAAAAGTTAGTTATTGGACAAACTATTTGTAGTATTTCATTCTTTGAAAAGTCAAATAGAATGTTTCAGAAGATTGAAAAATGAGGTAAGACAGGAAATGCAAAAAAAACAGAAGTTAATTGGTAATATCGCTTTAAAAAGACATTAAATCAATCAGACGGTGATACAATCTGCTTACTTTAGACGAAGGTTGTGATGATATTTAAAATGATTGGAAAGCCATATTGAAGAGAAACATCTTAGTTCCAATTTAGAACTAATAACTTCCTATTTTTACCATATGCCATCAGGCTGGGAACTTAATTTGGAAATAAACGAAGTGATTTATTTTAAACATTTTTATTTGCCAATACAACTAGTCATGTAAGGGTAGATGGGCAAATAGAAGCTTTTATATCATAGCTATTATTTAAATAAAAATGTTTTGTTTTATATGGCATTTTAATATTCATACCAAAGGCTGTGGTTTTTAATTTTTTCTAATTTTCTTTCTAAGTTTTTAACCTATCTACTATTTCTAGTGTACAATTATCTCCATTCTATTCAGACAAATGTAGATTTCCCAATTTGCCCATGTTATGCCTTTATTTTCTGATCCTTCTATGGCTGCCTCTATTCAAGTTTTTCTTGATTTTGAATATTTTTCTCTATTGTACATGTTTCAAATACTTTTTCGTAGTCCTCGTATCTTTCATATGACAGACATGTTATCTTCTAATTTTTTTGTCTTATTCATTTTTTTTAGTAGTAGTAGTAGTGTTTGGCTATCGACCACGTAGTCCTTCCGCCGTGTTATTTGTGTATTTATGTGTGTTTGTAATTTTTTATTTTATCTCTTTGTGTATTATTCTCTATTTAATTTACATTTATTATGCTTTGATGTTTCTTTGTTAAGGGCCAAGTTCTCGGTATAAGGTTGGTTTTCTTAAAATCTCTTTCCTTTTCTAAATTCCAAATGAGTCTTTTCTATATATTTTTCTAATTTTTTCTTAGCTTTTCTTCGTCTGCCTATTGTATTATCTAGCAGTTTTATAAATTATTTTATTTTATATTGGCTCATACATTGAATGCTTCCTGGTGCCTTTCCGACTTTTAATTTATAATGTCTTCTATAAACTCTTCTTCTCTTATTTTGTCCATTTATTGTAACTTCCTAATATCATCTTCTTCTTTTTTATTTCACTGTCAAGCATTGCGTAGAACTATGTTTGAGAAAAATTTAAATATATTTTTTTTGGATAAAATAATTACATTTTAATTGTGCACAAAATAGTAAAATAGCAACATAAAATAAGCGAAAAGTTAACGCTGAACAAAAACCAATTTTAAAACCTACCGTTCGCACGAAATAATCATTTGCATAAACCGTAAAAGTAAGCACATATCTCAGACTTAAAATAAATTCCGTACGTGCTTAAAACAAAATACATTCGGTCGGTTATTATTTTGCTCTGCGGAAAATGTACCTCGCGGCGGTCTGTGAAAAATGTACGTATATATATATAAAAAAAATATTTTAACGAACGAAAGTCTCCTCGAGCGGAAAGCGCGAGTCCGCTTTGGAAAAATAACAGCCATTTAATGTTTCGCTCTCATTAATTAGTTGTGACATGTCTGAAACGGGTATTCTAGGTACGGACTTCGTGTAATACGAGGAGAAACTATTGATTTATCATTGTTTTAACTTTGTGAAATTACAATGCAACGGCGGAAAGTTGAATGTGCATAAGTTTTTTTTTTTTGTTCGATCGAATTGTCTGGAACTTTTAACGTATTGTTCTGCTTAACTTATAATTATTATTTTACTCGTTTGAAATTACATTATTGTACTAGCTATACGATTAAAATTTGATTAGTGTAAAGTACACGATCATTTATTAAAATAGCACAGTTTGACCAGCGAAACGTAACTTTGCACACAGACAGCTGAAATATATCTGCCAGCGCTCCGCACGGTGCAAACGGGTACTACTTTCCTACTATCCCTCGTATTTTGGGCAACGTAATGCATTAGGACCATTTTAAATAAATCTAATAATACTCTTGTGAATGAAATCTTTCAAATAACAACTAATGATAGCAAAGTCCGGTAAATTGGCAATTTACAATTGTTACGATATAGAAAAGAAATCAGGCTTGAACTAATGATAAAATGGTGGAAAAGTAAATTGCCAATTTACGGTTAATGGCTATTTTCGCGTGTCGAAGGTATGAAGCTGCCGGTGAATAATATTGGACGATAAAAATTCCATCTTTAAAAATTTAATATAGGGGAAGGTCGTTCCATATATAAAGGTCCCTCAATAGCTACTGTAGAAGTAAGTATATTAATACAAGGGATATTTTTAAATGTTTTATGCTTATCGATTTAAGCATAAAATAGACACTTGAGAGATATCCGTATAAATTTAATATTGAAGGTTTTTTTATGCCTACGTGAAAATAAATATATTATTTGAAATAATTTAACAGAAGTAATTAAATTAATGTCAACATTTATTTTCGTCAATAAATGTGAACTATTTCCTTCGGTGTGCATTTTAAAATTTAATATGATAACTATTTTATTTGCTTCATGTATGAATCAGCCTTCATAAAAGTATTTTTTTACAATCCGCTTAATAGAGCCTTTGATAAGTTTACGCATCGAGGTAATGTGGTAATGCGTTTGGAGTGGGTCCAGCATAATGTAAAACTCAGATAGATTATTACCCCTTTGCCAGTAACCGTGGTGGCTGCAAAGGGAAATGATATGATCGGTCTATATTGGAAAATCGAAGCAATTTAGACGCTCAGTAATCAGATTTCTTATCATGAAACAGATTGCATCGTAAATGGGTACATTAGGCAATCCCGCAGAATAGTTTCACCTAATCCATGAATTCCGAACGGGAATGATGGCGCAGATATACAAAGCAGGCGGTAATTTTGTATATCTAAGCCAATTTATCTCATATCCCAGAAAAAAAAACAGTTATATATTTTTTTAATTATAGCATGTTTAAATATTATAAAATCGTTAGAAGCCATCCAGAGTCAGTTAATTTATAAAATAAATTTATGTAATAAATTATGCATAATTTGCAAATATGCCATCATTTACATTAATTAAACATTTATATTGATTGATTACATAAATTACATATTCCTCTTTCATGTAAACATATATATCATATTATGATGTTGTTTCTTATTGAAAAGAAAGCTGATGCAACTAAAGAAAAGACTTTGTTGAAAAAATGCGAAATCATCATGATAAATAATAAGGTGGTACACACTGAATTCACTTTTAACCTTCACCCAGTCTCATTCGATCTCCTAGACGTTCTAGTGAGGATGTATAAGTGCTATTTCCCACCAAAATGCCACTTACAACAAGAAACATTACAGGCTGGTATAGACGTCAACCAGAAGGTCAAACTCTTTCATCAATATTTCATCACAGATGAATATCTGACTGACTAACTGACACACCTTTTACAGATCCAGAAGTGATTCTGAAATTCCCACCAAACATTACCTTTAAAGAGTCCGAAAAAAATTTACCTACTCTAAATAGTATTAAAAACTCTGATTTTTGAAACTCAATCAATAAAATCAATAACAATAACGTAGTTATCACTAGTGCAGATGAAGGAAATGCAATCGTTATTCTTCACAAATCTAGATAGGACACCAAAATATAATTAAGCTCTAGCCCTATCCTATCTCTAAACTCAGATTTCAATCATGTAAAAACTTTTTTCAATCAACATCTATACAAATTTAGTCGCAACGTCAGTAGTTTCATATGTAGCTTCTCCCTTCCACACACTACGTATAAAAAAACTGTGTGTGCTATCAAGAGCAGTTTATTTCAAAGTTCCTTAACTAGAATGCTCTAAAATATTACTTAACACATCGTTACTATCATTCGTTGTCATTGTTCGTAAGTTCTATGAAAAATTTCGTTCTATAGGCTTTTAAAAAACCTTATCGAAGCTGCCTAGATCATGGAATTTTGTTAAATTGCTCCCCTTCATAAAACTCTTTGCCCAGAACGCATCTCAGGAACCTCGTCAAAACTGCCTTTACTCGGTAGAATTTTAATTGTCAGACAATGCCTTGATAATTATGTTATGTTAAATCTCAGTTGAGCTTATTAAGTTCTCCTAACAAGGTTCAATATCTTTGCAAATGTCTCTAAATATTTTTATACAGCAAACTACAAGTCTTGCCGCTGCAACTATTCGCTGAATGGGTTTTTAAATAACATAATCAAAGCTACGTGGACTCTTGAATAATATCTAATCGCTCTCCTTGCAGATCTTCTCTAATATGTTTCTATAACTAAATAGATTTTTTTTAAATCTTCGTTGCTAGCATTCATTGCAATCGTTCGTAGGTTCTATTAAAATGTTCGTTTTGAAGGCTTTCAGAAAACCTTATCAAAGCTGCCTAGATAATGTAATTTTGTCTTCGTTCATTCTTATGACGAATAACCCAATCGTTTTTAATTGTTTTAAGTGCATCGTTGATCCTTTGCGGACCTCTTAACACTTTTGTACAGACAACAAGGAGTCTTTGAAATATGACCTTACGCATTGACACTATCAATGTTTTCATTGTTTATGTCCGAAAGACTTTTAAAGAACCCTATAAAACCTGCCTTGGCTTTGGAATCATTTCGAATCGTTCCCCTTACAGAAAAGTCTTTGATATATGGCCATGAAATATCAACATATCATCCAGCATTTTTGTTTTAATCATCCGTGGGCTTAGAACTCTTCTCACGAAAGTAATATAGGATAACTCATCGAAACTGCATTGCTACTTCAATCGTGTTAAATCACTCCCTCTTAAAATTTTGTACAGCGAACTAAAAGTATTTCAAATCTGACCCTTATACATTAACGTACCGCTGTTAGATTGTTTTTCGTTGTTTCTAGGTTCCCTGAAACTCCTCAAAACTCCCTGAAAAGACATCATAGAATTATGTTTAATTTAATCGTTTGTAGGCTTAGAACTCTTCTAACGAAAGTATTTTAGGATAATTCATCGAAACTGCCTTGATCCTTTAATCGTGTTAAATCACTCGCTCTTAAAATTTTGTACAGCGAACTAAAAGTATGTTAAATCTGACCTTGATACATTAACATACCGCTGTAAAATTTTGTTTTCATTATTCGTAGGACCTCGTGAAACTCGTTCGCTTGAAAGGATATTAAAATACATCATAGAATTATGTTTGATCCCCCAAATCGTAGATCTCTCTTAACATTATTGTACAGCGAACTAGAAATATTTAAAATATAATCCTTAACCATCAACACACTGCTGACATCATTTTACATTTTTCGTAGGGTCCCTAAAACCCCTCTTGCGAAAGTTTTTCAGGAAAACTCGTCGCAGCTGCCTTGATCCTAAAACTATATCAAACCGCCCATGTGTAGATTCCTCTTAACTTATTCGAAAAGCAAAAATAAATTTCCAGCAACTATTCTTCTATTTTCCTAAAAAAAATGTCTTCCATTGTTTTTCATATCTTTAAAAATTACTCTTCCAAATTTAAAGATTGTTTGTATTGTTTTAAAATTTTCTAGTAATATAGGGTCCGCCAATAAGGGCGCGTGAACTTTAAAATTGAATAAAACAAGTTGTGTGTGAGGTAGAAACGAAATTTATTTTTCATTCCAAAGGGTATTCGACCCCATTAAATATGGAACATCGTTCAAATGGCCACCGCGGCTCCGTTTGGTAGCCCGGATCCGGGAGGTCCAATTTTCGATGACTCTGGAGCACATATCGGCCTCAATTTGAGCGATGGCGTTGCGTATGTTGACTTTGAGGTCATCGGTGTTTAGAGGCTTGTTGGCGTAGACCAGCGACTTGAGATAGCCCCAGAGAAAAAGTCTAAAGGCGTTAAATCGCACGATCTCGGTGGCCAGTTGATATCGCCTCCGCGCGAGATGACCATGTCCGGAAATCGCTCGTGCAGAATGTCCGGACTGATGATGCCGCCGGCCCAAAATCCACACCAAACAGTGACTTTCTGGGCATGCATTGCCACTTGGTGGACCTCGTGTGGGTTGTTCTCACTCCAAATGCGGCAATTTTGCTTGTTCACATACCCGTTCATCCAGAAATGAGCCTCGTCGCTGAAGATGATTTTTCGTCCAAAATGGGGGTGTGCTTCCAACTGCTCCAGAGCCCAGTCAGCGAACGCCCGACGCTGTCTGTGGTCGTTTATCTTGAGCTCCTGGGTCAATTGGATTTTGTACGGGTGTAGACCCAAATCCAGATGCAAAATTCTGCGATTTGATGTCTCCGAAAGGCCAAGTTCCTGTGCACGACAAAAAATGGACTGCCTCGGGTTCTCGCGCACACTCTCACGGACAGCAGCGATATTTTCGTTCGATCGGGCGTTTCGTCGACGTGTCAGTGTTGGCTGGTTGTTTACTGAACCAGTCGACTCGAATTTGCCCACCAATCGACGGATAGTCGACTCTACAGGCCGATCATCGCGACCGTAAAATGGGCGAAGTGCGCGGAACGTTGCTCGAACTGATGACCCATTTTCGTAAAACAATTTAATAATTTGCACGTGCTGCTCGACACTCAAACTTGCCATGGTGATTTGGGGTTATATACTGAACAAATGACAGCAACTTTGACAACTCTACCTCGAACAACATGGCCGCACCCTTCCCTATTGGCGGACCCTTTACATCTATTTTTCTAAAGTATTTTCGACTAATTCACCACTTTTTTTACTTTTTAAGTGTCAAAAATTTCTAGGAATTAGTCTTCCAAATTTTTAGAATTTTCTACGGTGGTTCTAATATATCTTCAGCATTTTTTCTTGGAGGATTTTAGAATTTTCTAGTAAAAAATCTCCTATTTTTGAGTATTTTATATTACTTCATAACTTCCTTCTTTATTTATTCCAATTCCAAATTTTTAGAATTGTTTTTTCTTTCTATTTTGGATTTTTAGAAAAATTTTAAGTAAACGTTTTCAGCAATTTCTCTTTTAGATTTTAGAAATCACTGTTCTTAATTTCTTGAATTAGCTTTGAGGTTTTCTTGTGTATTTTGGAAAATTCCTTACAATTTATCGAAATATTTTCCAAAAAAAAATTGAGAAGCCTTCTTTGTACTATCAAAATTTTTCTTCCAAATTTCTAGAACTCTCTTGGATGGTTCTTGAGTGAATTTATACAAATATCTAGATTTCTAAAATTTTCTATATTTTTATATTTCCGGAATTTTTTTTTCCAAATTGTAAGATTTTTTGGAGTATTTTAGAATTTTCCAGCATTCCTCCAATTCCTTTTTAATTGGAATTTTATTTAAAAAAATCTAAAATTTCTTTCTTTATTTTACTGTATATTCCCAGTAATTTAACTTCTAAATATTGAGAATTTTCTTGGAAAACAAAACTTTCTTTTCCGGGAATTTTTTAGTTTCATTTGAGATAATTTTCTTGTAGGGTTCTAGATTCTTTTCTTACAAACTTGTTCTCTTTTAATACGTGCACAATCAATTCGTCTAGCTGTTTTGAGATTTCATTCACTGATTGAAAATACATATCGGACAAGACGTGTTATATGCGTGGTAATCGGATGAAGCGATGTCTGGTAAATATGCTAGGTGCTGAAAGTCATCTCAGCAAAGACTCAGTATGATATTTTTTTGTATTGAAAGCAATGTATTGATTTGTATTGTCATGCAACAATTTTACTAGACGTTCTCATTGGTCGGTATACAACCACTTTCGTTTCAATACTTGATTCAAACGGATTAACTAACGTTGGTAGCAGTCCGCACTAACTATTTCACCCGCTTGTAAGAACTCATAATAAAGCACACCCTTTATATTATATCCTAGCAATTATTATTATTTATTTCCGAAGCGATTGTGATGATTGGCTGGGATTTACCTATACCTTTCTGCGTTTCTGATTGTCATACAGTAACCAATTCGCATCGTCCGTAACAATTTTCCACAAGAAAGACTTTTGACGCAGAGAAAGACACCTTGCCACTCGTTGATTCGATTTGGTTGTAGTGAGTTTATGCGGAAGTTATTTTTTCTCTTGTTGGATCTTTCCCATCCCATGTAGGCGTTTGGAAATCAATTGTTAGGTTACTTCACCATAATTGAGAAATTACTGATTATGTTTAATATTTGTTGAAATACACTGTTGTTTTCTTTATATTGTTCAATTGTTTTTAAGATATTAAAACTCTCTTCGAGCAGATGGATCTTTTCTTCCGGCCGCTCGATTTTTTCTTTCAAGTATCTTAAGATATTAGGTGTAGGAAGTAATTGCCACCAACTTAATAGTCTTCCATGAAAAAGAACATATATTTCTGCTACGTTCATGTTTGGGGATCTAGTAATTATAAAAATTCGCTAATCGGATGAATAGTACAATTTCATCCAGAAAGAAAAGGCATTTCCAATGTGACAACAAACAAAACGAACACAAGTCAATTTGATTATCTGAAGATATTTCATAGCATGTCTATAAATAGAACGGCGTGTTTGGATTAGACAAACAAATTCTCCTCATCTCCAAATCATTTCATTTCTTTCAAATGAGAAGACTGTATTCTTCTTCTTCGATGGCACTACAGTGCAAATCAGGCCGTGACCTTCCGGATGCTTTGCCTCCAACCTTCAAGATAATTAGCTGATCTTTTCCAGTACCTCATTTTTAGCAATTCTTGAGCGTCTTTGGATACGTCATCTACCTATCTTGCTCTTAGTCTACCAGCTGGTTGTTTTTCTGGCTTGCGTTTTACATGCCCAGCCCACCTGAGCTGCATTAGTTTTATATGTGATGTAATGGATGTGTGTAGTTGGTGTATTGGTGATTTTATCTTATTCTCCAATCATTTATTGCTCCATATATTCTTCTCAGTAGCTTTCTGTCAAAGCGGTTCCATAGACTTCTCAGTGATTATCCACGCTTGACTTCCGTAGCATACTACTGTTCGGATGACGATGGCGGTTTTGTATAGGTAGCTTTTTATTCTTCTATGGATGTTTCTAGTAAAATTTCTTAAAATTTAGCATGGAGAAGAGGGCTCCGTTGGAACCTTGGTAGCTGAAATGCCTAACCCTCCAGAAGCTGCAATTTCCAAATACTATGTTTCCTTCGATTATTTCCCCTTGTCCTTTACATTGGCCCATGAATTTTGTTTTACTTTCGTTGATTTTCAATCCAATGTCTAATGCCCTCGCTTCGATTTTTACGAAAACTTTCTTAACTGCAGTCGCTATTCTGCCCAGTATGTTAAGATCAGCTGCATAGGCCACTATTTGGACGGGCTTCTTCTAAATGCTGTTATTTAGATTGATTCCGGTCGTTCTTATTATGTGTTCGAGTGCCAGTTTGTAGAGCATCAGGGCTCTGAATTAGTCCTGTGTGTGAGTCAAATACGTCCGTTAGCCCTCCTTCTACTAGTACTCTGCATTTGGTGTTTAACATCGTGGTTTTCACTAGTCTTACTAGGATAGAGTTGAGCTTACAGTTATTAGTTTATATCTATACTATCATATGCCTGTTTAAAATCTATAAAGAGCTGGTAAATATCGATGTTAAACTTTCGGAATTTTTCCTCTGACGGTATGTAGTTGGTCAACCGTAAACCTCCCAGGTCTGAATCCTGCCTGGTACTCCCCGATTGTGTTCACGGCATATTGTTCAAATTTCCCCTTCTAGTTTGTTGTATATATCTAGCTAAGTAGAAGTATACCCCTATAGTTGTTACATGCAAGTTTCTCTCCCTTTTTATGTATAGGGTGCATAAGGCTTGTGTTCCTCACTTGCGGTATTTTTTGTATTTTCCAGATTACAGTTATTAGTTTACGCACTATGGCTATTAGTTGTTCTCTGCCATATTTCAGGAGTTTCCCTGGGATATTATCGACACCCGGTGCCTTATTGTTCTTTAGACTTGCCAGTTACTTCATTGGAAGTTGCTGCTAGACGTGGATCGCATTCTGAGAGTGTCCTAGTTGGGTATCTTGAAAGAGTTGTTTCCATCTATCTGGCATTTTTTTTTTTGCAAATTGCAAAATGATGTTGTTTTTACTCGTGGTTTGAAGAAGTTAATTTCCTTGTATGTTTCGTGGTTGTTATTGTTCTTCTGTTTTCTTGAAGTATATATTATTTAATTGTTCTTCTGACGATAAAAGCTACTCCTATTTGATGTTTATTATCATTTCCACTTCGTAAAAACGTGTGGTTCTGTGTGTCATAGATACAACTCCTTTTCCATCTGATCTCCTGCATCGCTAGCATCTTGATTTTATATTTTACCCTCTCATTTTTATTTTCTCTGAGGGCCTCTGACCTGTTCAAACTTCCACGTTCTATGTTCCAAATCTTAGTTCCTTATTCCGTTCGGTTTTGGAGGCTTGTGTTGAGGTTCCTTAACGCTCAACGCCCTTATCAGAGGACCATTTCACTCATTCTCTTTAGCCCTGATCTCTTCCGCTCTCCATATGGGTTGATTGCCATATCTTGAGCGGTTTCAACCAGGTTACCAGGGTTCACAGTCATAGAGGTGAGAAACGGATAGGTGTAGGAGAGGCCATGCGACAACCTCTTCCTATGCGATTGTCGTGCGGTATGCATGCACTACTCCACTTGAACCCCAGACCAGACTTGAGAATCATTTTTTTCAGCGGTTCTGAAGTATGTTACGTAACGATCATATTATTTACTTTTACTAATTCAATTAGTTTTTGTAACCTATCACATTACGTTTGAATATTCATGTCAACTTCATTTAATAACTCTTATTCAATTTAAAAATTAAAAACAACCAAATTTTTCAAATATATTCTGCCGGGTTTTAAAACCTTAAATGAATTGTACTGCTGGCCTACCTTAATAAGCTATATAAACTATTGCTGTCGTTAGTATAACCTGGTCGAGGTTAATGCATACTTTATTAAGATCGGTTAAGAGTACACCTGGTTAATATATAACTTGTTGTGGTAGGTCAGGAGTACGCTAGTTTAAGCAAAAGTTTTGTGTGGTAGGTCAAGAGTACGCTAGAACGATATATATGGTTTTTTCGGGACAAATAAATAGATAATTTATTCTATTCATTGTAGAAAGTCAGGAGTACCATCAATTAAAATATCATTGCGGTTTATTGATGCTAAAAACAACAATGTAAACATTCGAAGCGCAAATATAGGTAAACAGTGTATAGATAAAATACAAAGAAAAGAGAGACGATAAATAGTAGATACAAGGAAACTACAGATATGGTATAAAACAAAACATAGCAAATGAAAATTGAAAACACAATTACATTTCAATGGGCGACCGTCATTAGGATACAATTAATGGCGCTTTAAAGTAACGAGGGAAATTCTTTAAAAAAACATTTATACTCACATAACAAGACATAAGACAAAAGAACAGACTTTAACATGAGATGCAAAAATAAATATAAGAAAATACGAACAAATAATATATAAACGATAAGTAAATTACAAAATAAATACATTTAGACCAATACCAACACAAAAATTAGTCGAAAAACAAAACATTTATTTGAAACATGATAGATGACAAACAAAGACAAAGAAAACGGGAGAAATTAACGAAAAATACAGAAATACACAGAAGACAATCGACATACAAGAAAAACAAAAGGCATGTAAAGGCACTAAATAAAGATAAATACAGACAAAAGATAGACGATAAATATTGAAGATTAATGACAGGTAAAAAAAACATAAGGTTAATCATAAGGTTAACCAGAAAACACTAAACAAAAAAATAATATTTTTTTCATTTAGTACTAAAAGCATAAGAAGAAACATGATTTCGTTGAATAGTTTCTTATCTAACCCGTGGTGAAGCATTTAAAGTTAAGCGCCAGTACAGCAGATCGATTTCACAATTATGTACGAAAGAATCCTCATCAAATTCGTTCAAACGTTCAAACAAAAGAAGATAATATGTTTAAAATAGTCCATAATATTTACATATTTTCCCAAATCCTTGTTTTCAATGCCATGGAACAAACACACCACTCCTCATACCGCCGCTACGTAATGTTATTCATTGCTTTAAATCAGTTTTATCTGCGGGTATAAATGATACTTTCATTGTCACGTCGAAAATTTATTCTAGTTTCGCGGTATTGGAATATTTATGGCGATTTTAAAGTCAAATGAGTCGCCCAAAAAATTATTAGACCGCAAAGCAATTTGCAAGTCAATTTCGCGCCGGGTAATATTTTTACATTAAATCCAAATTAATTGAATTAATCATTACGTTTCAATATACATGGGCGGCGGTCCACTGCTATTCCCAAGTAGTTTTTAATTGGGGAGATCGGCCGCAATCGAATTCGGATTGCATCGACGAATTTGCATACAAACGCATAATAGAGGGAGGGGAGGGCATCAAAGAACAATCAATATTGTTCCACGATATTGCTAGAACCCTGCAAAATAAAAGGAGGGCCGCGATTCATCCGATTGGTTGACACGTAATCGAATAATTAGAAACGTCCGATTACAAAGGATAACGCTGAAATAGGACCGACCTTGACACGGAATAGGGGTTGCGATAACGCTGGGGTAATTAGTTTGTTTGAGTTTGTGCCGGCCCGCTCTCTTTTCACTATCAGCTAGGTGTTTGTTCTCAAAGAGCGGAAATGCAGATGCCATTTATAACATTGCAATAATAAAATCAGAAAGTGGGGTTTATCCTGACAGGCCTGGCCTTGATTTACGATGCAGATAACTGAATGCGGTAAACATAAATAAGAATTAGTATCAAAAAAAAGTGTTGTATCTATGCTTTATTAGTGTATTTTGCTACTATAATGACGATTTATTATCACAAGTTATTAATGGATGCGTTTAGTTTTGTGTCTTTTGGGGACAATATCAATCGCTTTAATTTTTGAACTTATGGCAAATTATAGACTTACATATACGTTGGGAGATAAGAATTACCTGAATTTACTTTTCGGTTAAGTGTGGAGTGGAGGTACAGATTTGGTCGAATAGGATTACATCGTAATCTATAAGAGGTCTACATATAGATTTATAAATTTTAACGGATGAAATTACTTGATTTTTATATGTTAATGCTCATAAATGGCAAGCTCTAGTTTTGACCTTGATCTTTATCGATTGTGCATTGGCTTTAAATGTGAGTTAAGAGTTAAATAGGATACCTAGATATTTACAAGAGTAGGTAGGGTAAATTGTGGTATTGTATATGTTTATGGAGGGGGAGTTTGGATTTGGAATGGTTGACGCCATTTGGAGCACCAGAATTAGATGTTTAAAGAAAACTTTGGGCAACATGATGATTTAGCTATAAGGGTAGTATCGTCGGTGAAGTGAACTGTTCTTCTAGAAGCGTGTGGAATTTGGATGCCTGGGGCACCCCTTGGTGGACTTGAAACGGGTCGAAAAGTGTTTGGCTTGAATATAACTCAATTAGTTCTGCTGAAAAAGAAGTTGTAGATGAAGATTATTAAGTGACGTGAGATATTTAAGAGGAAGCGTTTATAAAGGAGGCCGGCCAACCCAAATCAAACGCTTTCGAATATCTAGGAATTAAATTATTATTTTATGACCTTCAAGATGTAGATTGGAGGTGAGGATGGATTTAGGAAGAATGGTTAATGTTTGGGGTAGGAAACAAAACTGGTATTCTGGGATGTCGATATAAGATGCTTGAAGGAGTTTTAATTTGATTGATATTTCAGACAAGATATATTAGATAAGATATTTTTATTCGTGTTAAAGGAAAGGCTGTACACAGGTCACGCATTTAAAAACGTAATACAATTTTAAAATTTAGAAAAATACAATATAATCATAGCAATGCTAATGCAATATAACCTATAGTAGCCTGTAGCAATTTATATTAATTAGCAGGCAATTAAGAAATCTTCGTATCAAGTAATTGTTAACCCGGGCTTTGAATGTATTATAACTTAGTGTTTTTAGTTGAATGGGAAATTTATTGAAGAATAATGGACCATGATAGTTTACACTATTTCTTGATCCTCAAATACGAGTGTATTCAACCCTGATCGTTGCAGCTTCTCTTTAGCATTTCGAAAATTATCTTGGACTTGTTATTGATACCCTAATTGTGTTAACGCCTTCATACATCTTCGCAGACCAACTATTCGTTTGGTATGGGTGTTGTGACGCCATAGAAAAATCTAATAATTTATTGGAGATTCTACAAGTCAATAATTTACCATAGATGATAAATTATTCACAATAACCATGCTTCGAATTAGTACACATATTTAGAGATATTTTTGCTTAAAGTTTCAGTATGATAATCGCGAGTCCAGCACTACACGCAAGAACCCGGTTTTCAGCTCACTCGTCATATTTGTATGATCTTTTAGTGTAAAAATAATCCTTGAGCTTTTCTCTTTATTAAGCAACAGTTTGCTACTATTTAGCCATTCTTTTGTCCTTGATTGTGTATCCCCTAAACTATATATCAGTGCGCAGAGATTTTTTTGACTGCATACAGGGTATATTTAGAATCAGAGTCAAAGTTTAAATTAAGAATAAAACCCCTAATGCACAGCACTTCATATGCAATAAGATCCTGATTTCGACCACTCATAAAATGTCATTTGTTCTCCACCTGTGAAATAAGATCTTAATAAATCAATAAACTCTACACTAATTCCATAATATGAAAGCTTACTTAGAAACAGATCATGGAATACAACTTTAAAAGGCCTTCCATAAGTCATAAAATATACATCTCATATTCGTTTGGTTCAAATCCACTGAGGATATAGTTTGTTAGATTGAGCATTGTACCGCAAGTCGATTTATTTTGCCTAAAACCTGATTGATTGAAATTTAAAAGATTGTTCACTTCTAAGAATACTATTTAGAACATATTCAAATATTTTACTTAAAATTGTTATTATTGCAATGAGTCTATAATTTTCTGGATTGTTAATATTACATTTTTTTATCAGTTTATAAATTAATTTTAAAGAGTTCTAAAAGCTTAGGAAATTTGGACTATTTTTACATAGAATTATTAAAAATAATTATATCCCTAACCAGGTTAAAACTTAAAACTTTAAAAGTTGCAATTGTTTTGAGGCTTTACATACCATATATTAGTGGATGATTAATATTTGATTTAGGTTGACGCTTTACAAGTTCTTTCAGTTCCTTGATGAAGTAATCATTAAATTCATCTTCTGGAAGATTTGATTGTTTTGACTTGGTGGATTTAGTTTTACATTTATAATTTAGAATATTCTATATTGCTTTTTGTGGATTACATGTTTTTTTTTTTTTTTTGAAGTTTGTATATAGTACAATTTTTTCTTTGGTAGGGTGAGCTGTACTAGAATCTTTTAGATGTTTCAATTTTTCGCGCATAACCCTGAATTCCCCGTCGACCCAGGAGATTTTATAGCCCGTACAAGATTTAGTTTTGCCTACTTTCTCGAAAAATTATCACAGTAGTAGGGATAGGACATTTTTCATTTAAATCTATATTTAAATCAACAAATACCAGGATGCTAGAGATAGATCATTATAAAAATTATAAAGACCTTCTGTGGTGATTTGGATCTGGACCTGGATCGAGTTTGCCAAGGGTGATCAAATGATTGACCAGAGCACCTAGGCCTCACTAGGCCCGTTGTGCCCCCCTGGCGTTGTTCTATCACTTATTTAGCCACCCAAGGTGACGAGCAAAGGACATCACAACGTTTGGGGGGGGTTTTCTAATATTGGCTATGTTCGCCTAGAGCTCCCCTAGCATGGACTCTCTAAGGTGGGCAAGAGCCGGGCAGGTGGTTAAGACATGTTTCACTGTCTCCTCCTCTTCTTTACATGCTCTGCATAACCCAAAATATGTCATAATTAACGTATGTATTTTTAGAAATTTGCAGCTATATTAAGTAATATAATAATATTATTGACCAAACTGTCGAAATCATCATTAGTTATTATGACACATGGGTAATACCTAGAACTATCTACCGAAATAATTTGTACGTCCAATATATAAAATTTGTGTACTGTGTGTAAATTGATTTAGCTGAAATGATAAACTAATTAAAGGAGAAAAAACAACATTGAAGAAATTTAAAGTATTTTCGTTTATACACCTGTAAGAAATATATTTTATTTCATTTAGTATTTTAAATTCATATTTATATAATAAATATAGTAGATAAAGTATCTCTTTATCTCCATTGTCGACGACGACGAAGATGTAAAGTTATATTATAAGCTTATATAGATTTTATTAATTGGTAGATATATTGATTGTTATAATTTTCCATTTTGTGTAAATGCACACTCGCCAAACTGAACCTTTTGTCATTGCCATAGGAATATTCCGCTATGGAGGAAATTGGACGTGCAGAATTTGAATCGGATCCAACAGCAGCTTCGCCATGAATTTGTTTGGCAATTGCAATTTTATTATTGACAGAGTCGGTAATATACCGATCCACTATTGAATCGGTTTTCCAACCACACTGTTTCTCGAGCACAGACTTGCTTGCACCATTAGTGACAGGCATAGTGGTAGATGTACGTCTAAAAGAATGGCCGGTATACAAGCGACTATCAGGAATCTTTAAGAAATTAGTAATACATCTGGGAACATCTTCCAATTTATGAATTCCACAACGCTGCTTTGTGCACTTATTTTTTTGATAATTAATGAAAAAACTCTGATAAGATACATTATTTGGTCTTAATGCTGAATATTTTAGGAAAATATCGATTGCCAGCCAGTCAGACATAATCAGAACAGTGAAAATCCGATCACTATGAGTCTTCGTGTCTCATGAACTTCGGATACCAACAATCCATACAATTAATTTCCTCGGCACCCACCAGCAACAGCACGACAACCATGACAACCTACGAAGCACAATAGATAGTGAATATATAAACCTTGAAAATACTGCAATTATATATACCTTTTGGAACAAGTACTGATCATCTGGTGCTTCTTTTAAAAAAGTTCCTCAAGTTCAAAAACCTTTGCTTGTTTCGCTTTATGATCTTCATGATAATTTTTCAAAAACATTACAACTTTAGGAAATTTACTTATATTCCTTCATGAATTCGCAACGTTGTTTTTAACATAGAGTAGAAACTCCAAACGGATAAGCTCTTATAACTCTTAGCTAGCATAAAAGAACTTCTTCGGTAACGCCATTTACATTTTCGGAATTGTATTTCTTGTATTCCTTCTCATACGGCGCTTTTGATGTTATTGGTAACAACGCACTATCCAAAAGACGCGCTTCATTTATAATTTCCTCTGGAACGGACATAAATGGCTTTTCTTCTACAAAATCGACCATTTTTACTGCGAACACTTTTTATACTGTCAATTGAAAAATTGTAAACAAGTCTCCATTGTTACGATACGCATAGCAACATTACTTATTTATAAATTTAAATACAAACGAATTTCAAACAAAATAAATTAGATTAGAAATTCGAAATGAAATAAAATAATATATGCAATTGGGAGATCAAGCTAAATTTAAATTTTCGGAAATCTTATAACTCCTCAGATTTAAAGTACCGCTTGATCTCCTCATTACATAATATACAGGGTTATTCACGCTATACGGCACGGAATATTGTGGCCAAAATACGTGACTTTCAAAAAGTTTCACTTTCGGGATATATGGGGGTCTATTAAGGCTACTTTTTAAAATTATTTTCATAATATACAGGGTGTCCCAAGAACCCTAAAAGTATCAAAGTTGTGTTTTTTTAAATGAAACACCCTGTATTTTATTGCATTTTTGGATCCTTCGATCAAAATAAGTGTGTGTTTTAATAAGGTTTTTATTACTTAAACCTTAAGGTTTTTGAAATAATTTGAATTTTGTAAAAATTTAACCTAATTTTCATGTTTCAAATACTTAAAAAGTAATTAAGTTATGCATACCAAATTTACACTGAAATGTAACAATAGATCATATTTTATTTTCCAAGTATAATAAATTTGACATCTTATACCGGGTGTAAAAAAATTGGAATTAAACAAATGAGAACTTTAAATGGCTATAACTTCATTTATTTAAATGGAACGCTATATTTATTAATTTATCAGCAAATGCACGTTTTAATTACCTATCGAATGGTATTTATATCTTAAATGTTAAGTCTTCTCGTTTTTACAGAAAACGCCAAAA
The DNA here is from genome assembly GCA_963969525.1 of Ontholestes murinus. Taxonomy (NCBI): domain Eukaryota; kingdom Metazoa; phylum Arthropoda; class Insecta; order Coleoptera; family Staphylinidae; genus Ontholestes; species Ontholestes murinus. The sequence goes on from OZ018397.1 coordinate 36,894,005, forward strand.
TATTGTTTATTGCACCGTTTTAGTACTTTTTAAGTAAAATTTTAATGTATCTAGTTTTCTATGGTATTTAAAAACGTCAGATAATTAATTTAGTATGCCACTTTAGTTTAAAAAGCCTGTCTTTTGTTATAGTTGTCTTATTTTGCATTTTTGTGTTAGATCGTTAGTAATCGTTATTGTTTGAACATCGTTGTTGTATTTAATAGTAAAAAATGAAAATTTACACAGATTCTCTTATACTGGGGTTTGTATAACTGACACTTTCAATTTCTTTAAATTGGTTTAATAGTCTCTCAAAAATGGCTGGCTTAGGATGATTTCTTTCGGGAAACCTTTAAGTATAAACTCGACAAGCCAATAAACAATTTTGATGACATTCTCCAAGCATAAAGATAACCAATAACCCTTTCTTTTAAGTAAATCTTCATTTTTTACCAAAAAATACAACAGCGATGTTCAAACAATAACGATTACTAACGATCTAACACAAAAATGCAAAATAAGACAACTATAAGAAAAGACAGGCTTTTTAAACTAAAGTGGCATACTAAATTAATTATCTGACGTTTTTAAATACCATAGAAAACTATATACATTAAAATTTTACTTAAAAAGTACTAAAACGGTGCAATAAACAATATTTTGGCGTTTTCTGTAAAAACGAGAAGACTTAACATTTAAGATATAAGTACCATTCGATAGGTAATTAAAACGTGCATTTGCTGATAAATTAATAAATATAGCGTTCCATTTAAATAAATGAAGTTATATTCATTTAAAGTTCTCATTTGTTTAATTCCAATTTTTTTACACCCGGTATAAGATGTCAAATTTATTATACTTGGAAAATAAAATATGATCTATTGTTACATTTCAGTGTAAATTTGGTATGCATAACTTAATTACTTTTTAAGTATTTGAAACATGAAAATTAGGTTAAATTTTTACAAAATTCAAATTATTTCAAAAACCTTGAGGTTTAAGTAATAAAAACCTTATTAAAACACACACTTATTTTGATCGAAGGATCCAAAAATGCAATAAAATACAGGGTGTTTCATTAAAAAACACAACTTTGATACTTTTAGGGTTTTTGGGACACCCTGTATATTATGAAAGTAATTTTAAAAAGTAGCCCTAATAGACCCCCATATATCCCCAAAGTGAAACTTTTTGAAAGTCACGTATTTTTGCCACAATATTCCGTGCCGTATAGCGTGAATAACCCTGTATATTAACAAAAGGTTAACAATTATAATCTTATTACTGATTGTAATATGATAAGTAAATTAAATTCTTCTTCTGTAAGTGCCGTGCTTCCTAGGGAACATTGGCTACTGTCATGTTTGTGATTGTTCGAAAGCTCTCTAGATCCTGCGCCACGTGAAAGAGATTATCATCAGGACAGTTTTTTGCGTCCTATCTACCTTGTTCCTTCTATTTTGCCATTTAGAATCAGGCGTAGGAATTCATATCTACATCCTCTGCATAGGTGTCCGGCGTTTGACTGTCTGCAATATTAGTCTGTCGTAGCCTATTCTTAAGAAAGAACTTCTTCGTTGCGGGTTCTGCCTATCCACGATATTTTAAGCAGCCTCCGATAAATCAAACGTTTATTTTGTTTTTGAAATACTGATCTGGCTTGTTCAATTCGGCACCTTGTCTTGTCCGATTCCGTGATCCCAGATATTTAAATTTCTGACCTCTTCCAATTTTCTTCTTGTATCATAGTACCATATCCATCTAATGCTGGTTGGAAACTTTCACGGTATTTTGCAGCTTGGAACAGGGAGCATCCAAGCCTGACCAATCACGTATATTCTTTAGCCAACTTCATCTAAGACCATCAATATAATTCTATCCATCCTAACTACTAATCCTTCCCATAATGTTACGTTGTAGTACTTTATTAAATTAATCAATAAAACATGTCTTCCGAACTATAAAATAGAATATAGAAGCAACAAGGCATCTCAATCAAAAATAGCAGTTCACATTGGTCGTCCAAGGAAAATTAAGGTCCCTTTAAATTTATTATTTAAAGTAATTGAATATAATCCGACGATCCTTCAAGGACATTCAAAAATTATTTTAGGTCATATAGGTCATTGGTGGTTATTTTAGATGACCTATCAGTCATTAAGTCATTCAGAAATCACCAAAAATAATTGAAGGTCTATTACGGTCACTTAATGGCCGTTTAAAGTCATTCGAGTATCTTCTACGATCCTTCAAGGTCATCTGACAATGAAAAATTTATTTTTTATCGACGATTATTTTAGATTATCGAATGATCATATTAAGCCATTCGGGGTCAATTAAGGTCATCCAATGTTTAAATTAAAATCATCTAGCAGCCATTCAAGGTCTATTATTTAAATGAACCAAAGTATTTGTCGATCTATTCATGAAAAATCTTTCAAGATCGTCCGACAATCATTCAAAATCACCAAACATTCATTCTAAGGAATGATCTATAATTACTTTAAATGATCATTGAATGCCTTGAAGAAATCTTAATCTTATATGATCGTTGTATGTCAATAAATGTAGCTGGTGATCATTTTAGATCAAGGTCATCTGTCAATTAAAAATTTATTTATCATTCGACGATTATTTGAGATTATCAAATGATCATTCAAATCCATTCGGGAGTTTTCATCTAATGGTCAAATTAAGCATTCAAAATCACCAACCAGTAATTCTAAAGAATGGGTAGATCACCCTAAATAACCGTAAAGATCGTTGAATGACCTCTAATTACATTTAATGATCATTTAATGACTTGAAGAACCCTTGATCTTAGATGATCGTTTTATGGCCTGAAATGATCACCAACTAGTCATTTTGAATTATATAAGATCATACCACGGTCATATTAAATCATCTAGTAATCATTAAAAGTTTCTTTAGATCGTTCAATAATTCAATTTAAAGTAATTAAAGGTTATCTAAAGATCTTTACGGTTACTTAAGGTCATCCATTAAATCCCTTAATGACTGGTTGGTGAATTTATCAAACAAACCTTCAAGGTCATCTGTTAATGAAAAATTTATTTATTATTCGACGATTATTTCAGTTTATAGAATGATCTCGCAAGACCATTGGGAGTTATTTAAAGTCATCCAATGATTAAATTAAAATCGCCAAGCATTCATTCAAAGTCCATTAAACTCATTCAACGACCATTTAAAGTAATTGCAGATCCATCCATTAAAAAAAATCTTTCAAGATCGTCCGACAAGCATTCAAGATCAACGACCAGTAATTCTAAGGAATGGATAAATGATCTTAAATAACCGTAAAGTTCGTTGAATGACCTCTAATTACTTTTAATTATGATTTAATGACTTGGAGAACCCTTGATCTGATATGGTCATTCAAAGTTTTTTTTTAGTTGTTCAATCATCATTAAAAGTAATTATAGATCAAACGACGATCTTTACGCTTACGGTCATTCATTAATTCCTTCTGAAAATGTATTTATTATTTGACGATTATTATAGATTATCAAATGATCTTTGAAGGCCATCCGAATTTATTAAAGGCCAGTTAATGATCAAATTAAAATTACCTATCTGGTCATCAATTTATGAGTCATTTAAGGTCCTTTAAAATCATTTAACGATCATTTAAGATCAGCAGTCAGTCATTCTAAGGAATTAATTAATGACCTTGAATAGACGTAAAGATCATCGGATGACCTCTAATTACTTCAAATAAGACGCCTTGAATAACTATTAGATGATCTTATATTATCTTTGTATGACCTAAAATAATCACCAACCTGTCATTATGAATCGTCTGAGGTCATATAAGAGCACCTGGCAATCATTCAAGGTTTCTTTAGGTCATTCAATGACATTTTAAAGTAATTAGAGGTCATTCGATGATCATTTAAGCAAATTAGAAGTCATTTAACGATCTTTATGGTTATTTAAAATTATTTGTCCATTTAAATCATCCAAGGTCATCCATCAATCATTCAAGGTCACCTACCGGTTATTTATGGTTATAAAAGGATAATATTTGAATCGAATGCCTAACGCCTTCGTAACATATTTTAGAGATGGCGTTGATTGCTGTGGTGTAGAAAATTGGAAAATTTTGTCATCGTACTTTACATTATTGTTGGTTAAAGTTGTGGATCTAGGAAACGTATCCATACTGAATACTGAAATACATATAAGGATCAAGTTAAATGGTACGCTCAAGTAGGTTCGTATTGTATTTCAAAGAGGGCGCTGTTATCAAGGGGAGTTTTAGAAACGGTGGATCTAGTAAATGTGTTCTTGGAAAGCTAAGAAGTCACGTTGAGTAGAATGTTTAGAGAGGTTTGTAACATATTTCATAGAGGGCGTTCTTAGCTGTAAAGTGAAATAAAGGAAAAATTTGGTTAGGGTTACGTACATTATCTCGTATTAGTGTAATTAAAGATTGTTATTATTATTGTTGTACTTTTTACTAATATTTCTTTTTGTTTCAGGTAAGAGAACGTTTCAAGTTTACCAAAGAGTATTAATATTATTGATTTACTGCTACAGGTGGTAAGTGATTATATTAATCTAAATGAAAATTCGAAAAAAAAGCATGCCAAATATCTAAGAAATAAAATACAGTGGTATGTGTATATAATTATTTGGTATATTTTGAATTGAAAGTTACTATAACTAAAGTTATCCACTATATTATTTGTTAATTATAAGTATTATTTAAACTACTGAAGCAATAAAAATACTCGTACAGATAATTTTCATTTTATTATATTTTATATCGCCGCGTAATATTTATAAAATAAGAGATACCGATAAATAGCTTCGATATAATAGCGCACCGAACGTAGAACTATGTTGTAGTAAATGGTCATCCGAAGCAATATTTTAGCGAGGCACAATTAGTTATAAAGCGAACAATGGGGAATTGATAAGACAATAACTTGCCAAATGTGCCGAAGCTCAATAGCGCCCCGTAATTCCCCCTTCGCCCGAATGCAATACGCGCAAATGAATAAAATCACCGTTCCCGCCTCTATTTTAACACGACACTGTAAAATTTAACGTGACCCATAGCCGATACATTTGTTTTTAAGTGTTAATTTATATTCAAAATCAGCATATCGATTCGAATTTTCCGCAACAATGAATTAAAGCGCCGGGCAGGAGCAAACATTATTGATAAAATGGGTTCAGGGGCGAATAAAATATATTGATGTGTTGTATAATTCTACAATTCGTTTATACAGGGTATCTCCATTGGGATCTCATAAATGTTAAAATGGCCAGTAGTTTCAATAATGCGTACCTGATGGCCAGTACAATATTTGGAAAATATGTTTATGCTTTCACTTAGAAATACAAATTATTATCATATAATTTAAAAAGGTCAGTGTAATAAGGTTTAAAAACTTGCTACAGAAATTAGTATTATTATACAGTGATTTTAAGTTTCAAAATATATCTTGTATAATCTATCGTTTAAAGCGTTCATGATTTATTGTAACACCTTTTTTGTCTTTAATTTATAGGTTACATATTGTATTAAAATTATGAAATTAGAATATATGTGCTCCATAAGCTTATGTATCAGTAATTACGACCGTGAAATTAAAAGTGAGCGAAACTTATTAAACGTCATATTTTAAATCTGGAATTAATCATCGCAACGAATTGAACAATACTATCGTGCGTTCCGTTCGTTGCCGTTAATAATTGTTGATAAAAAAACATATACAAAATTGAATTTTCAATTTTGGTGACTTAATATCGGATGGCGACAATAATAAATTAAATTGTATGAATCGACGATTAGTTAATGAAATAAAACATGTGGGCTTTCGCATCATGCTTTTAGTTTTATTGGAGCGGACGGAAATGAGCTTTCGATATAAAATTTAACGTCGGCAAATGAAACTGTTCTGCATTATTTAATAACGCGTCAAGTAAATTATGCAGGCCGTGCTTTGTTTGACAAAACGTACATTGTGCCGTTCCGAACGAAGGGTGTTTACCTTGATTAAAAAGCTTTTTGCATTTTGCAATGCGGAGTGACAGCGCCCCGCCGCCGGCGGATTGATTCCCGAATATTTTTTTTTTTACATATATACACTTCACCATTGAAAAGTTTTTGAGTGGGATTGCGGTAACAGATAGTTGAAAAATAAAACGGTGGGAAAGTTTTACGAATGGTTTACGACCAATAATGGCGGTTATCGGATCAAAACTTGCGACTTCGTAATAAATCACCAAAGATACGTTTTATGGCCGTTTAAACAGCGAATTTGTTCAATTAAATTCGATTAGTGGATTATTCACTCGGGTCAGGTTCAACGGTTTTTTAATTGAATCAAGTGTTCGAACAATGGAAAGTAAAAATTATGATTCGTCTGAGGGTGATTACTTGTTTTTATTATCTACACTTATTCACTTACATCAAAAAGTATAACAATTATAGCACACTATTAAATACAAGGTTAAAAAGAAATTATTTATTGAATACACGACGTAAATAAATAAAAAGTTAATCAGTTACATGAGATGAAAAATAAAACATAATTCCAAAGGAATAATATGAACAACCAAGATTATATTTTTATCCTCAAGGCGAACATAAATAGATTAGTAAAATACGAAAACAACTAACATGGCATTTTTTGATCTAGAGAAGATAAGGAAGGTACACGACTTCATATCTACGATCAAACTATGGAAATGCCTAGAAAACCAAATTGGTAACAAAAATTGATAAAAAATATGCAAAATATGTATAGAAGAAGAAGAAACAATGTAACAAACAAATAAAGCTCGTCTATCGAACATCTGCTTGTAATTCGTAGAAGTTAAATGCCGATGAGTAGTATGTTAATTCTCTCTCCTCTGAAGATTGCTGCTACTGTCCTTGGTTCATTTGTAATGAACATATAGGTTTTGACTGTAAGCATAGGCTTCCAGGTAAGAGTGTGCAAAGAATGTTCAATGTTTGTATGAACATGGATTTTATGCACTAATTCGATAGCACAATTTTCCCTGGCGTCTAATTTCCTTATTGGGGGGAGAATATCAGTGCTTCAGCTATTATGTATCTACACTTGTTGAAGCCTGATTATGTCACATGTTGAAGTACTGCTGTAGATTGTAGTTTACTCCAATGATTCCAGTTCTCGTTTCCAATGTGCGATATCTTCGTAATAAAATGTCGTGCTATTGAATTGCATTAGGTTATATGGTATAGTGTGTCGGAAAATATCCCAGATGTGTTATGTGCTCTTTCTACTATCATTGGATGTCTTTTCAGACACGATGCAAGAGCTTGGCTTTGTTTGCTGCGTCAGCAACTTGCACTGGCAACACTATATCCAAGAAAGCCTTATGATTCGTTTATACGTAATAAGGCTTCTCGTAGTATTGCTTAATTTTATCCATATAGATGATTGCTTTGTCATACAAACTGCAAAAATGAAGTTACATCAGGTTAGTTGTTTTTTGAACCCGATTAATCGTAGCGTCGTTTCTATTTAATTTTTGAAGCCATTCATCTTGTGTAATATTGACAACTTTACTGATTCCACATGGTTACGTCTGTTGATTAGTGTTTGTTGATTATCAGCTAAACTGACTTCATCGTTCACTCCAAATACCGCTGTTAGCATGGTACCCAAACCCCCACGCTAATGTCGAATTTATGTAAGTGTTAGACATTGGGAATTCTCAAAGTTTATGCTAGCTGACTATCCAAGTGGTCCTTCATGTATTATCATTCCACGCTATGGTAATAACATTTGGTGGATTCACAAGCTAACCTAAAGTGTAAACCTAATGCTTCGGCTGTGTTTACTTGTCCTTGAATAGTCTTATTGAATGTTACGTCAATCCTAAAACTTCCCTGCTTCAGATAGGCGTTCCTTAGTTCTTTCACTGGTATATCACCAAAAACCTGCTTCAATTCGAACGATGCCGTTGTTGCTGTGATGAGTCCCATTACAGTAACATAACCCAGTGAATTTTGTTGTTTGTTTGTTGATTTTGTCTCACAAGGCGGTAGATTCGGTAACGGTATGTGCTTTGTGAAATCTCGTTTATAAGTCGTCCTGTGTGGTCCTTTTTCTTTTACCACTCTGACTTCACTATCTTCACCTGCATGGGTCTCCTTTAATATATCGTCTGCTTCTAAATGAACATCGGGGTTTAAACGCTTTGTAATATTTATTACGCAAAACTTAAAATGATAATTAATACATGAAATGAAAAAGCAACTCAAACAGTTATATATACAAGCTCACAAGTGTTCAAGGTGAGCCGTCGAACAATTGTCACCGGAATTGTTCATTCACAGCTAGCCTTCCAAACTGATTTCGTGATAGACTCTCTCTGACTCGCTCAATACTCTCTTCAGAAACATTTGGTCGTCCCGTACTATTCTTAATGCAAAGGCAGCCGGTATTTAAAACTGATGAGGCCATCTACAGATATCATTATCACTTAGGGGATCACATTTGAACTTAAACCGGAACGCACGTTGTACAATAAGTACAGTTTTGGTTTTTACATTTGCAGAACTCAAAAAGCGTATGCGCGTACCAACGAACAGAACTTGAATTGCTCTTTTATTTAATGTATTAATTATGATTTTAAGATTTACGTAATAAGTACTACAACGCGTTAAAACCTCGATATTCATTTAGAAACACCCGGTATTTCTGTATTCAATGTGGTAGTCTCTGAGATTGAATTATTTTTATAAGATTATGCATCATATTTTATTGTCTCTGAGACTACCTTTGGTAGTAAGATAATATTCGTTTCAATCTTAACAATGTTGAAAATCTCATTATTGTTTCTTCCCTGAATTGTGAGACCTATGTTGTAGTGTCATTGTTATTAGTTATAATAATGTTGTACTGTCTGCCTGAACTTCTTTTTTCAGTCTAAGCCATTTAGGACCTTTCCACCATAATTTTTCGTCGACTCCATTCCTCTGGAAACCAGATCTGCAGAGTTATCCTAGCACTGAACATGGTGCCACGAAATTTCTTTTGAGAAGCGATGGATCTCGGATACTCTATCGCTTACAAAAGTATCCCATTTCTTGTTCTTCCTATTTATCCACGCCATGGTAATTCCACGTATGTGTAGCTTCAACCGTGCACCTTAACACATTACGCATGTGTATTAACACCTTTACAAGTAATTGTGCAGCGAATAATTCTAATCACAGGATTTCCCTACTTTCAATTTCGCTTGAAGTCATGTTATTATGGATAATTCTGGAGTTTACGGCCGCACCATACAACTAAATTCATGTCTATTAAGTAAATTTTAATGTTTAATGTGGTGAAGATGGCCGGGGAGAGTTCATTCCTTCTAATACGGTAGTGAGATTGCTTCAGCGAAATCAATTCCTATCATCCATAGTTCTTGGATCAGGATTTTCACTGGTATGATGATGGGTGCCAACCAACCTAGCGGGTGAAACTTTTTTGAGATATCTGATAGGTTTATTTCTTGGTTAGTCGGTAAGTGTGCATTATAGTAACTTTGAAGGAAAGGACATCTTGTATCAGATAATGCCTAATGATTTCGTTTTCTCGAAATTCGTTTGCTCAACCATCTGTGCAGTTAAAGCAAAAAAGTACTACGGCGTTGCTGGGCCATTTTCATAGGATAAAACTACTTTTTTCAATGTATTTATTAGTTCCGTCTGAAGTCTCAAGATACTTTTGAAGTTATTAATACCGGTAAGCTCGACGTCCACATAGGTATTTCTTGTTAACGTCTGAAACTCATCTGGTTGTATTACAGCTTCGTCGATTATCAGTTGATTCACTGTTTTGATTGCAAAAAATGGTACAGCTTTTGTTCCATACATCACTCTACATTATGAGTATTCTTGCAGTGGATGTGATGGATAAAACTTTCACAGAATTCGTCGGTAGCGTTGGTCATCTTCGATTACATTAATTAGTCAGTACATTTTTTCAGAACTATTTTATGTTGCCTCCAACGCAGTAATATATGAAATGCAACTCTGGTCCAGTAAAAAAATCATCATTCATGCTTCAGTTGTTTGGTGTTTTGCATCACCCCTAATTTTGTTGTTGTGCTGTTTATTTTGAACACAGTATGGTGTAAAATATAGTATCCAGGTTGCTAATTCGCCCGATATTCTAGCGGTTTCATATAGCCCAGTTCAAGATACTATCGTATAAATTTATAATATAACACGTTGAGTTTACATTTTTTCTGCTGGATCAACCTGGCTACTGCATTTTATCTAGAATCTCCAATCGCTAATGTAATTAGTACGAAAGAAACAGTATATCCATCTATTCCTCGCTTTATTTTTTATTTTATTTTATATACTTTACAAGCTCTATTAAAAAATATAGAGAAAAATACATACATAAATACAACTACCATAAAAATTCGAAGCATAGAACTTTATGGCGGAGTTCACGACTTCTCATGTTCTTCCACTCGACCCATTTTAGTTGGATTTTCACTAAGCAATTCAACCAATTTTGGCCATTTCTGGGGTCTTTAGGTGCCATTTATGTAGACCTTATTTGATTTCTTCCGTTAGTAGCGGTATAGTGGCTATTTCCTATAATTCCTAGTACTTTATTAGATTCATTCCTCTGTGTAATCAGACACGCGATTTCTTCTCATGGTTTGTTATTGTCTCCAGAAAGTATCCATCCTAACTCGGTGTTCTGGAGTAAAAATTAATTATTTTTCTTCATTTTCTCTATTATAATTTGACTGTAATGCCTTCTTTTAAGTAAAATGTCTATACACCTGAGGCTGTTCTGTTGGTACTCTTTAAACTCATCTCGTACATGAAAATGTAAAAATGGTGTTGATGGGTGTTGTCCAGTGAGTTTTGGTAAAATATATAATTAAGCATCAGGAACTTGTATACTGTGAGAATTGGTTGTTCGATGTAGTTGTTGTGGTCTCAAAATGAGAATTGTGTGTTGACGGCCTTAGTTGCAGTCTAGTTTGATGGTAGCAATTACTCGTGCGGCATTGCAAGAATGAGTAGCCCACTTGATTAACCGGTGGTGCCAAACAGTTTTTGCACAATCCTCGATCTTTAAATTATCTTCTGTCGATCCTGCACACTATATCCGCTGTTTGTTGGTAAATGTCCATGTGTTCCAAGACATACTCCACAACTATAGTTGTATTTTCTATATTTATATGGAATGGTAGTATAATGATTAGTCCTATTCTATTTTTTTAGATAGGAAGCGTTTCTCTAAGAAGGTGAGTATGGTCGAATAGTTTATTGGTTTCACAGTGAATTTATAAATTCAGTATTTTTCATAAGACTATGAGAGATTTTAAATCACCAATATTTTTATTGTAAAATGTTTGTCAGGATAAACCCTTCAAAGTCTAACAGTAATCTAACTTTACATTATAGAGCGATTACAGCAGTCTTGCTTTCCTTTTAGTATCGAATCTAATTTATTGTGCAGTAAGACTCCTTTTAGACGTGTTTGAATTATCTAGAAAAAGTGACCAAGCTTTTGATTCATACACTGGAAGGTCTTGCTATCTATTCTCTGATATCTTGATGATCTTCTTTTTCATTGTAAATCGTCAAGAAATTTATTTAAACGACTATAAAAAACTAAAATAATTCTCACCCAAACTATTTCTTTGCAATTGATATAAAGCATACCCATCTTTTTCGAACAGGTGTAATGTGGTTTATAAAATTATTGTTATTCATAAGTGTCCATTAAATACATCTGATATAAATTTGTAGAAAATTATTGATAAATGTATTTGAAGCAATTACCATCGACATACACTTTTATTATTTTTTTAATCGCCTATCTGTATAAATTTAGGCCATGGACAACTCTTTTCTCCAAGTCTTAATCGAAGAAATCGGTTCTGGAATCATATCGTTTAATTCACTTTGGGAATATCAAAGATGTGTACTGACTACGCCCTTCATGAGTACTTTTACTCGGAAACCTTTCATAATCATCAAAGTAAAACCTTTATTAAGGTATTAAATATCCGTATTGTCAAATCTTCAATATCTTTTTGTACCGTAGTGGATTACATATGTGAACAAATGCAAGGGCATCATTATTATTGTCTCTGTTAATACCTTTTATATTCTTTTATATATTCTTCACTAACTTTGTTTGTTTGTTTGTTTGTTTATGCAAAAAATACATAAATTAATAAAATACGTACAAAAATTTAGACATCTCGAGTCACTGGTTCCCAATGTTGTTCCGCCTAGAACTATATTCGCCCATTTTCAATTGAGACATTTTGTTAACCTCTGAATCTTTCTTTTGGAATATATTTAAGCAAATCTGCTATTTTGTCCCTTTTTATTAGAAGTTTTTGACAAACAAGTCAAAATCAATTAAGTAGAATATTGGCTTAGTCTAACATCAATGATTAGGTTCCTAAATCAATTTTCCATTTATTTCCCGCAAGGTTAAAGAATTTTATGGGAGAACTTATATTTATCTTGTTAATTAATTTGTTATTTAAAATATGTTTGCTAAATTTGCCTTATAAAATCTTTAAATTCTTTGAAAATGCTTACTTCATATGTCGAAACAAAATGTTTCGAATTTCTTTCGTTGCATTTGCGCAATCATTTTTTTTATTATATCGATCAGAGAAATTAATTAATTACTATGCTGATGTGATACGTGAAGATTCAGTAGTATTGTACAACGAAATTAATAATTTAGTATATACAATATAATTGCAACCAATTATCACATGAACTGGAGATAATTTAGGCAAATTTATTATGTATTAAGTATATTATAATCATAAACATAATGTATTAATTAAGCTCCCGTTTTTTTTTTTGTTGTTGCTGATTTCTGCTGTAATTTATATCTTATCTTTTATATTTAAATACTTCTATGAGTAAATTTTTTATTAAATGTGAGTTTCAAATCACTTAATTATGTCACATTAATTTTAGAAAATCATTTATATTTATTTGTTGCTTACTACTTATCCAGTGTCCTATAAATAAAGGTACTAATTTTAATTTTTACCTAGGGTCTTAAAAATATTTTTTTAGTATTCTGTGTCGTTGCACCTGGCTAATAAGAAGTTGACTGACCTGGCTAATAAAAATCAATATATTTATATTTATTTTTTATTTCAATATTAAACAACCTAGATTTTGACCACCTTACATTATATATGTGTATGAATTGTTCTACAAATGCTCAAAAATCTTCATTTCTTTCTGGAGGTTTAAAAAGTTCCGGTCAAGCTCTTTGATAAACTCCAGGACGCTAGGAAAATAATGTCTCGACTAATTAATGAATGTTTGGCATGTAAAATGGAGCATTAAGTAAGTACGCATCTAAGAACTGCATTTTTGATATTTGTAAGAGTCTATAGCAGCTTTAAATGGGAGCTATTTGTATTAGCTTCGGCCATCATCATTTTAAGTAAAGATAGATTTCGCAAAGGGTTTTAGGCTATCAATTGATGAGCGAAATGATGATATGAATCGGCATTGAAATATCTATTTCTTCAATTTGATTCTTTTTAAACTCTAAACCACGAGTCCAATCTGTATATTTTTGTATTTAGATTAAGAAAATGGTACATCATTTTGCCAAATCACAAAAGTCTTAACGTAATCGGATGATGGGTAAGGTTCGCGCACCATAGTTTAGAAATTCTCGATGAAAAATAAGCAATTATTGCTAAAAGTAGCGATTTCATAGGTGTTATATACTCAAAATAGGTAATTCACTGTACCTATTTTCAGTGAAATTCTACAATTTTTTGCGCACTTAAAAATATAGAATATTAAATTTCACCAATATTTATAACGCAATAACTTTGCTTCTAGTATCAATTTGATTTTTATTTAACCCCTGTCGGTGCCTAAAAAAATGAGACTTTGCGGTGTTTCCCTTTTTGTCTTAGTTTTTTTTTATCTCATGTATTTTAAGAAATATTTCTTTTACGGCAGTAGTGTTCATGCGATACCCAAACCGCGTCTTAATCCCATTAGACTTTCTCCGTCCTTTAGGGCTGCCGAGGGAAAGTGTATGCTAACAATTTACAAACAATTCCGACGATAAAACAAAACATCGAAGACGTAATGGGACCGCAATTATGCGAAAATTATGGAAATCGCATCACACGAGGGCGCGCCGCCATTTGACGGCAGTTCGTTTAATGTGAATTTGAAAAGCCTCAATAAAATTCACTTCCACCCGAGCCCTTTGAAACCAGACGAATTATATTAAATCAATGCGGTATTATTTTATGTATTTTCTGTTATATTATATTGAACAATAACTTAAAATTGTTTCATTGAATATTCGCAATTCTGTTATTACGAGGTATTTTTATTATTGTGTTTTCACGTTACATATGATTTATGCTTTATAAACTTGTTATTAAAAAAAATAGACTTCAGATGTGCTTAGCGCAGTTCAAATCTATATATATTAAATACTGTATCGTATAATATGCACAATTATATATTACGAAAAATCGTGAATATGTTAGAATATGAAATGTAAAATATGAACAATAAAGAGTTAACTTAAAAATATGAATATTTAAAAACGTAGAAAATTAAAACTTAAAGACTTTGTAAACTTTAAAATGTAAAATATTAAAAAATGAAAACGTCAAATGTGGAAATGGCTTAAATCTTCTTGATACTGTACAGTTTCTCATACTAAAATTATATGTTCAAATAACGCCATTTTATATTTAAAAGGCACAGTTATGCTGTACTAATTAAATAGTAATCTAGATGAGGTAGAACCCATCCAACATCCTGAAAAAGATAAATAATATCATGAGAAGGCATATTTTTTCCCAGAAAGAAATGCTATATTTGTGGTAGTTAATTAGCAAGTTAAGAGCAATTAAACTATCATTCGGTTACTTTACACCTCTTGTTCTTCAATTATTCTAGAATAATATTTTTCCGAAGTTTAAAAAGCTCTAATAATAACCCCGAACTTATCATGAAAGCTGCCACATGATCAGGGTTATCAGGAATTCAGTGTACGTGTTTGTATAAGTAACAAACTATCACAAATCTGTGCCAATCAAATATTGATGGCATAGTGAATTCCAAAAGAAGTTCACTGGTTATAATATTATATCCTGATAGCGAAACGCTTCTGCACTCTTTCCAAAAGATTTACTTTGAGTTTACACCTTGGGGTCCACACAGCCGCACAGTAATTTAATTTACTTAAGATAAATGCTTCGTAAAGTCTAACTGTTGGGGTAATACTAGTGATCTTTACAATATCTGGTGATGAAGCCGAGTAATTTATTGCATTCAGAGGCGATTTAATCAATATGTTTACTGAATGATAGCTTGCTGACAAAATATATACCAAGGTTAATTGTATTTTCGCGCTTTAAGAATCCCGAAGGATATAGTTACAATGTAAGGGTTGAAACAGGCGGAGTACTAATCAAATATACGTTCTAAATTACTTTGTAAAACGACGCAGTACCTAACAGTAGTTATTTCACTATACAGCTTGATGTCATTTGCATACAAGAGATAATTACAGTTAAATACTCTACAAATATCATTTAAGTATATAACGAACAAAAGCGGGCCCAATTTCGACCTCGGGGGAACACCACTTTTGGCTATATATAAGTTAGAACGGAAACCAGAATAGTATACAAATTGACGTCTATCCGAAAGGTATGAGCAGATGGCATTTATGATGGTTCCATTAATATTATATTTTGATAAGGCTTATAGCAGCTTATCATGCGACATCCGATCAAAAGCCTTGCTTATATCAGTGTATGTAACGTCAACCTGCTTGCATTTGTCCAGTTTTTCAGAAATACAGGGTGAGTTTTTTTCGATGTTCTCTATGGGGATCTCGGAAACTATAAGAGATAGAGAAACGGTTAAATGGGGAAAGAAGTGTAGATTTACAAGACGAATAAAATTCCACTTTCAAAGTTTTCAAAAAAGTCAAGGGTAACTAGATATTTTGAAAAAAGTAAAAAGTGTCAATTTTTTTAAATCAATATATCTCGGTTATTATAACAGATAGAAAAAAACTGTAAAGGACAAAGTTTTAGATAATTTTATGCAGATTAATAAAAAATAATCAGAAATTTTTTATCGTCATTATTTTCCGAGATATGACGCAAACTTACATTTTTTTAAATGGAAACCATAGTTGGCTGTGACCTCATTTAAAAGGTATTTTTTTTCTCTTTAATCCAATATGGCATATGACATAGTTATTTGTAAAAATGAGTGAGTTATAGTCATTTTAATTTTTATTATAAATAAAAAAATGGGTAGCCATGAAAAAGGTGAAAGTAAAACAATTGCAGTTGTTTATAATATTAGCAATATTGTAATCATTAGTTTTATAGGGGCAAATCAAAATAAAACAACTGCATAAAGTAATTCTGTAATTATCAATATATCAATGGGAGAGAAATTTTAATATTAAAAAATATAGTCAAAGAGTCCACTATTAATACTATTATGACATAAATTATATCTTTTTAAAATTGAATTTATGGCTTTTTGACTATTCTCATGTAAATTGAAATAAATGTTTCAATAACAACTAGTTTATGATCCTCCACAGATTGATATGATTTTTCATATACTTTGTTTTTTACATAACCTCACAGAAAAAATTCTAAAACGCGCAGATCGTGAGATCTAGGTGGCCCTGGGATTGGTTTATTTCTTCCCACTGATGAGTTAGGAAAAGCATCATTGAAATAATTTGTAAATCCAACATATTATGAGGTGGAACACCGTCATATTGGAACCATTTTAATCTTGCTTGTAATGATAAATTTAAACAATGGAGCGTTTCTTCAAATGTTTTCTGAAGAAAATGAAAGTAATCATTTTCACTTAGTGAGCTTTCAAAAATATATGGACCGAGAATTATTAATCCAAACACACCATGGATTAAACCCAAATTTAATTTGTAGTTATCTCTGTAAAACTTCTCGTGGATTCTCTTAAGTTCATCTATGTTCATTGTGGCGATTAAAAATACCACAATTAGTGAATCGCGATTCATATGTTCATAATATTTTTGTAAGAAACGAATTATCCTCTTGACAAATGTGTTTATACCACATACAGAAGGCCATTTGATAATTACAAAATTATTATTCTTATGCTGGTTTTTCATATTTGTTTAACTTTGTAGTACTAATAATTACAATATTACTATTATTGTAAACAACTGCAATTGTTTTACTTTAATCTTTTTCATGGCTACCCATTTTTTATTTATAATAAAATTTAAAATAACTATAACTCGCTTATTTTTAGAAATAACTATGTCGTATGCCATATTGGATTAAAGAGAAAAAAATTACCTTTTGAATGAGGCCATAGCCAACTATGGTTTCCATTAAAAAAAAAGTAAGTTTGCGTCATATCTCGGAAAATAATGGCGATAAAAATTTTCTGATTATTTTTTATTAATCTACATAAAATTATCTAAAACTTTATCCTTTACAGTTTTTTTATATCTATTATAATAACCGAGATATATTGATTTGAAAAAATTGACACTTTTTACTTTTTTCAAAATATCTAGTTACCCTTGACTTTTTTGAAAACTTTGAAAGTGGAATTTTATTCGTCTCGTTAATCTACACTTCTTTCCCCATTTAACCGTTTCTCTATCTCTTATAGTTTCCGAGATCCCCATAGAGAACATCGAAAAAAACTCACCCTGTATATTGTGTAAAATTTAAGTTTGAGTCAGTTGATCGCTTCGTACCGTATAGTATGGCCTTAAACATATTTGAAAAATTAGAAACAAGCTAAATAGGTCTCTTCCATACAATTTCAATCGCCATTCTTTGTTTGAATGGCACCAATATTATCAATATAAGCTAATGATTTTAGCAGGTCGGTGCTACTCCACTCTATGGACTTTTGTTCCGCAACCATTTATTTGAATTACATTTTTTCGATACCCAAACTTGACAGATTTTGGACTCCAATCATTCCAGAATGGTATTTTCCTCAAGGTTTAAGAAACACTTTCCAGATATATATGACTCTAACCTTATTTGAATCGTTTGATCGGAATAAGTGGATTAGATAACCAATTTGACACCTCTTGATAACCAATTAATTTTGATACCTAAACTTGACACTGTTTGATCCCCAATTATTATTATTATTCCTTTTTATTATTACTTTTTTTTTTTTACATATGTCATTTTTGACAATAATAATTCCATCTATAAAAATATGGAAAATAAGGCCAAATTAAGGCAAATATGAATATATTTTAACAATTATGGTAAATAGTGCGAGAGGGACCCTCACTGTCTACCAGAAACAAGGGTTAGAGTGGAAGATCATCGCAGCTGCATGAACTCCGCCCAGCTTCATCCATCCAAAATTTTTGTATGTTTTGTATATTTTTGTATATTCGTATGTATCTTTTTTTGGAAAGAAGCTAAAGTCTAATAAACATTAAACATTAAACATTATATATATAAATGAGTATTTTATCAATAAAAGCATTCAGTTATCATATAGAAATGTATATCTAGCGAAATAAAAATTAATTGTGAAGAAAGTGTTAGTGTTTTAATCAAGTTTTAAAAGCATTCAGTGTTTAGTATTGTAGTGCTCATCTTGTATCTTTGTTTATAAACGTTTATCGAGGTGTTCTATAGAAATAAGAGGAGTATAGAAGATAAATAAAACACTCGGTTTGATTTTAATGTCAATACATATGTCGCAGTTTCGACATTAAAATCAGTGAAATAATAAACCGAGTGTTTTATTTACCTTATAACACATGACTCAATAAGTCTCCGATCTAAGAAAAACATTTTTTTTTTTTTTAAATTTTACTTTATTCATCGACATTACGCTCCTCCAAGAGTTACAAATTCAATCCAAAGCTTCTCTAAATGTTCGATGCCCTTTATGTAAAAAGATTTGTCTTTGTTCTCAAAATAAGGCTCAGTTTCAGCAATCACTTCTTCACTTGAGCTAAATTTCTTTCCCTGGAGCATCTTTGTCATATCTGCAAAAAGCCAGTGGTCTCTGGGGGCCAAATCTGGAGAGTGCGGTGGGTGGGGAATCTATTCAAAGAATAATTAATCCAATTTAACAGCACTTTTTTTCTTTTTCCTGTGTGACCTCTTTTTCTTGATTTCTGCACTCAATCGATCCAATAATGCCATATAATATTCACTATTGATAGTTTTGCCTTTCTCAAGATAGTCTTTTGAGTTTTTGGTAGCTTTGTACGACTTTCAACGTCTGCTGTTCACTCAGCTGACGATCTTTTTGATTTAGGCGTCTAGTGGTGGATCCAAGCTTTATCCATTGTCATAGATCGTCGCAAAAATAGCTTTTTATTTTGCTTGAACAGCTCCAAACAGCGCTCTGAATCGTCGACGCGTTGTTGTTTCTAGTCCGGTGTGAGCAAATGCGGCATCCACTTCAAAAGCAACTTGTACATGCCCAAATTTTCTGATTTTTTTCTGATATCTTCAAGGTGTCAGCTATTTCACACAACTTCATTTTAAGGTCTTTTAAAACTATTTTGAGGACATTTTTAATGTTTTGCTGAACAACTATTGATTTTGGGCAACCAGAGCTTTCAGCATCATCAGTGATGTATGACCTCGTTTAAATTCAGTATACCAATTAATAATAGTTTATTTCCCTGGTGCAGAGTTCCCTTAATGCTTATCAAGCCCATAATGCTTATCAATCGCCAGTTCGAAATCTAAACTTCTTGACTTTTATCTTTAGAGTCATCTATGTATAACATATAACCAATAAATAGACTCAACGTCTTAATCATATAGAATGACCAGGAAAGTGGATAATTTCTACTTCTTCCTTCCTAACAGATGCAGGCGATATAAGGTCGGTAGGATGTTATTCTTTTTCAACATAATATCAGGTCGTTGTCCATTAGAGCAAGAGTTGGCTATACTCTAATGATATGGTTTCACATCTATGGTACCAGATTTTATGTCGTATTGACCAGGAAGTCAAAATCGGAATTTGTGATGAAACATGCGATCCTATCGATCAAATTCTGATTCTTTTGCAACTTTTTGTGAAGTTTGATCAGAAGACTTCGTAAAAATCACTATATGTGAAGATCGAAAAATGAAATTCTGTATACAGCCTCAGATCTCTCATCTTGCCAACTGTAGCCAAAGAATAAAATCTGTCTATAAAATTAATTTATCTAAGGCGCCGATTTTGACGTTCGCTCAACATCTAATATCTATTTTCTTTATGCAAATAATTCACAATCTTTCAAAGTCAGACAATGTCTACTTAGGCATTCTTGACAATCTCAGTAAAAGCACCAGGGTAAAAAATTGCACACATTTTGTAATACGTCTTCCAACTTTTTTTGATATTTTCTATGTCGTCCAATCAAAAAGTTAAATTTTTCGTTGGTTTCTTTTCCTCGGAAAAATCTATAAACCCTACGCGTATTTTTCACTGATTGGAGGGTGTGTTACAAGTTTTTGATTAAATTTCCATGTATATGTTGGATGGGTGGGTGGCCACTATCCCAACCTCCAATTTTAAAAACTTCTACAATGATTTTATCTAAAGAAAATTATTACAAAAAATATTCTTTTATTTAATCATGTTGACGCCTTATTATTAATAAATAACAATTCTATTAATTCTACGGGCATGTTTACTGATTGGTATCACACACACATCCTACAAATTTATTTGCAATTTAAATTCCTGACACTTCTTTAGTTTTCAAAAAATCACACCAGTTTTATTGCAGATGCTTTAAAAAAAGCAATGTTTTAGCTAAAGAATTCTATAGAAAAATCTTCCAACCACAAATACAGTTTTTTTAAAACTTATCTTTATATATGTTATTGTCAAAGTGATTGTTATAGTTTCTAGTTTTATCACTGTCACTGTCACTATCATTGTCACTAAATAAAAACTTAATTTTAATTATTTTTTTTCCTCGGAAAAGTCTAAAAACTAACAAAAATTTAATTAATGAAAAATTAAACTTTTTGTTTAAACAGCATAGGCAAGTTATCAGCAATTCGTTTTTCAATTGTCATGGCCCACTCAGATTTTTCCAAGGATTTTTGGTTTTTTATTTGTTACGATTGAAATCAAAGACTAACATTTTTGCTTTTAACTCAAAAACGGCCACCAAAATTTTCAAAGAGCGATAAAAGTTTCTAAAATAAATTTTCTATTAAAAATAATTAATTAATAATAAATGTAGATTTACGAGCAAACAAAAACGTTCTGTGCTAACAAATACACCCTGTATAAAATGGTACCCATGGTGGATTTTAAATTCTAGATCTATAGATTTCTAATGTCATTTCTTTATGTTATTACTGTATTCACATACAAACTAATATACTACAAAGTAAGTGCTTTCAATTACCAATGCCGTATATATGTTTCTAGATCAGATTAATCTGAACAATAATACACCATTATGAATAAATTAATAACGTAATAAAATATTCTATTTTTATTGTAGCTTAAAGGTATGGATTAAATCTTTATTGCATTTGACCGGAGCGCGGTTTCCGTCGTTTTTATTTAGGTTAATTAGCGTTTGTCAAATAATACACGCAATTAATATATATGCACGACTATTTTAAACACGACAGTCCGTCGTCTTAGTGGAACGAACATTTCATTCTTATTGTACATCTGCTGCTGTGGGCACTTTCACGGATGAAACACTCGAAAACGGAGAGGAAAATCTTTTCACTTCGTACTTCAATTATTAATGCGAAATACTTGGAATTTTTATGTTGACACAAGTGAAAGGTATTTATTATTAATGTAGGGATTTACAAAGAGAATTATATATATATATATATATATATATATATATATATATATATATATATATATAATTGGAAGAAATTTTCGTTTATTCATTTATTTTTCCATTAAATATGAAGTACATTGTGCTTGACGTCCGTGCGAGCTTTGCGTAAAAAGCGTTCCTGTAGCGCACACGCTTCGAGGATAAAGCCTGTAATTTATTCAAGGTATCCTATTAAAGCTTTCAAAAATATATATTTAAAATTTTATCTTTATACATATTAAGTAATAATAATAGTTCTTTCTTCGAGTATATAATGTAGAACATTACGCGCAGTCAATAATTGGTTATCTATTGCTTGCCACAATTATCATGTTTCTGTCCAATAAATTAATAAATATCATTACAACAAGAAATTATGACTTTGATCAAATTAATTGTCCTTTCTAATACTAGGGATTGAAGGAAAGTAGTACACGTTTGCACCGTGCGGAGCGTTGGCGAATAGAGTAGAAGCCGTATGTGTGCCAACATGTTCAGTTGTATTTCAACTGTATGTGTGTAAAGTTACGTCTTTCCCGTATTGACTGTACTGTTTATATGAATGTTTATAATGTTTAAGATAATAAAGAAAGCCGCCAGTTGTGTTTAGATATTCATCGTCAATTGAAATAGAAAGTGTTATGAAAAAGGCGTCTGTTCGGCGCTGGTGTTATTACGACACAGACAACTTTTCCATAATATTTTCTATTACAATTGACAATGAATATCTAATCACAACTGCCAACATTCTTTATTTTCTTGAATATGATGATTCTTAATTTCCTTTCTTTCTCTAATCTGATCTAGGTTATTTCTGATTATATTCCGAAATTAAGTACACAATACTTTGCATGCAGTTTACGAAGCACTAAAATATCTAGATGCATACAATTTCTTCATTTATATAATATCCATTTCTGCATAAACTACCATAACAAACTAGTTTAAATTGAATCATTAAACATAAATTTTCAATATAGAAACCGAAATTTCGTAAACTGAAAATATAAAATCATTATAATATTAGCTTGTAATATAGACATAAAGCGAAGTTGTAGCTTCCAATGTAATTAATTTTATCGCGGTAATGTATTTCGCATATACAATTTTCTCCGGGGAGAATGAGAAACATATATATATTCTGTTTAATTTTCGGCGGGGGTAAATAAACAAGATTATTATATATAGTGGCTTTTATGCCAAAGTTTGGCGCCGTCAGGGTAACAACTCGGGTATCAAGGCCGCGCAAATATCTCTGCGGGGCATGGCAAATCAACATTATGTTTTTTATCACTAAAGTTATTTCAGGACCATTAATAAACAACCTTATTTATAAATGCCTTATTTATATTAAAGTTAAATTTGTTAAATATTAGTTAAATAATTTATTTTAGTATGCTTTTACTTCCTCCATGAAATTAGGAAAAGGATTGTGATGATGAAATTTTTTTGTATTTTTTTAAATCGAAATGTCCGCCTTGAATTTATTAATATATTATAATCTACTTTCTTTTCAGTGTGTTCAAACATATTACTGAGGTGATAAATATGCAACTGTTAAGGCATTGAGTATCAACTTTTCAATCTGCACTTTTCTTAAGAAGAGGTAAAGGGTGGTCTGACAATCCGACAAAATCATTAAAATCATTGTAGAGTTATTCAATGTTATCTGAGTTTTTAAAAATTCATATACTTCTTTTTCATTAATGACTTGGTGAAACATTATGTTAATAACGTATATAGGATTCTTAATAATGGCCTTTAGCCGAAAATAAAAAATTATTTGTGAAACAGACCAAGGGAATTTAATTATAAAACCAATATTTTAAAAATTAATTAAACCACCAGTTTTTTTTTTCATAGTCCTCAAATATTGTCCATCAGAGTAAACAGACGACGTACGTTCATATTTTTCGGATGGCGTCAAAATTTAAATTTAACATCTATCATTACTTAGAGAATTTTTTTCCTCTTGAGGTGGTGTCGCTTAGCGTCCCTGCACGGCGGTTTCCGTGGTTCTTTTGTGTGCCTCTGGATGTTTTACTCTCTGTGTGGACTCCTGTGCCTTCTATGAAGTCCAGGAGGGAATGGTCTTGAGCTGTTCTTCAGGAAGCACAGGTTTCCCAAATTTCTCCATGTTGTCCTGAGAGCAACAGTATGTTGTCAAGTACTAGACCATCTAGGAAGAGTTTCGTATATCTCATTCCCTTTTGGTTGTACCATCCCTATTTATGCTCCTCTGCTAGTTTACATCCTATTATTTCTTTTCCGGTTTCGTGGAGTATACCGAAAACGGGTTCAGGTCTTATGAATTCACATGCTGCCCCTTGTTTGGCCAGCAAGTTGGTCTCCAAGCGTCTAATAATTCGGCCTGGAAGATGGAGGCACGTTTCCTCAGAAATACCTCGAATTGTTTGCTTCTTTTGCACCCCTCATAGATACCAACCTCGGATCCTTTAGAATTTTGGCCTCGTTTGTCTATCAGATGGTTCCTTTACTCGTTCCCGAATATGTTCCATTTGTCCATTCACTCCGCTCTGGTATTTATTTATTTTTTATGATTGTTTTGAATCTGCAGGATGGGTGAACGATTTTAGTGAAGTCGGACCTCTTCTTCTTCTAGTACATTAAATGTAGCTGGTCTTGATGCTCCCCTGTATGGTTTCCATTATAACATGTAGATATAGTGGTGTTAGCGATAATATGTTTCCATGGGCGTTGTTCCAGTGATCAGCAGATATGCCTACGCTTTTGGACTGGGGTTTTCCCCAATCGAGCGCCGCGTATGTCTCTATAGGTCTTATGACCACGGTGTATAACCATTTAGTTATACTGGGTCTCAGTCCTCACGTACGTCCTACCATTTTTCTGGTCACAAAATGTCCTCTAATGGCCTTTTTTCTAATGCTCTCCAGGTGGAATTTGAAGTTCAATTTGGTATCAAGTATGACCCCTAAATATTTTAATTCATTTTTGATTGGGACTTCCATTTTATACATACGTAATGATTTTATGTCATCGGTTTTTCGTCTCCTAGTGAAGAGGACTATCGCCGTTTTGACCGGGTTTAAAGTTAACCCTTCATTTCTGTAGCATCTTTCTATGGTACTTAGTGACCTCTGCGTCAAGTTTAATACAGTGGTCCCAAAATTCCCGCTTTCTAGAATGGTCAGGTTATCTGCATATCCTAGTGCATAGATGCCTTGATTTTCGAGTAGCAGCACCCGCCAGCGACTACAGTTTCTGCTGTTTTCCATATAGGGTAGGTGTTACAGTCCGGCTTCTGAGCATCTTGTTCACTCATTTTCGGACTTGCGGGTTAATACCTCTTTTCTCCAGTGCTGTTTCTATGGAGTTGAAGGTTGTGTTGTCAAACGCCCCTTCAATATCCAGAAAGGCCCTGATGCAATGTCTTTGCATTGTATGGTCCTTTTGCATCTGCCATCCATCAGCTAGTGGTGGATTGTTAGTTAACATGACTTTCCCGCTTGATAGGTGTATTGTTGACGGTGTAGTGGTGAGTCCTTTAGGACTCTCTCCCGTATGTGCCTGTCTACTAGTTTATCTAGTAGTTTTAGAATAAATGATGATAAGTTGATTGGTCTGTAGGATTTCGCCTGGGCATATGAAGCATCCCCTGGCTTGGGTATAAATACCACCGTTACAGCTGCTTAGAATGTATGAAAGAGCAATGCTTGCTCTGAGGATATCACATAAAGGTTTCCTTAGCGTTTCTATCTCCTTTTGCAGCATGACAGGATATATGTTGTCAGCATCTGATGAATGGTTTCAACGTATTAATTCCCCACTCAATGTCACCGAGTTTGATGCGTTGTTTTCGCCAGTGCTGTTTCTATGGAGTACTGTCCCCGATTCAGCTGGCTAGTATTAGGTCAGTCTAAAAGCTCGTCCGCATTTCTTTGAAACTTTTAAATAGTGTACATGTTAAAACACAATGTAACATTTTAATCCATGATATATTTTCCTCCACTATCTATAATTTCTCGCCATCTTGCAGGTAGCTTCTCGATTCCATTGCTATAGAAAGACTTTGGTTTTGATGAAAAAAAATCTTGGAAGTTCATTTCGTATATCCTATTCAGAATTTAACTTTTTACCGAGTAAAAAATTTTGCAAGGCACGAAATAAGTGAAAATCACTTGGGGTAATATCAGGTAAGAAGGATGCGGCAAACGCTCCCAATTAAATTACCTAATTCCTTGCAGCGTTGTTCGAGCCGTATGCGGTCGAGCGTTGTCATGATGATACAACATTTTCTTGATTCTCACTAATCGAGGGCGTTTTTTGATCAACTCTAACGTAAAGACCTTTCCTATTGGAATTCTGCTTATCTTTATCTGTCCACTGTCATTTTCTTGTGACGTTATGATAAATAATCCATTTTTAGCCACCTGTTACCAAACGGTCTTTCGAAGCGCGATAAAAAGGAAGTGCAGATGTTTATTCGCTGCTGGGTACTAATATGCGTCCGATCTTTACGAAAATTGGTGACAAACTGACTAATACATAAGTCGAACGACGACAAATTTTGATAGGTTCAAAATCTTATTGACCTGGTAGTGAGTCACAGCGAAATCCATGCATGCTATTAATGCGCGCGAACTTTTGGACTGACCTGATACCTCTTTATACAGGTCCCAATCAGTGCTCCTCGGGTTTCTGTTTTGGATTTCCGATGGTTGTTGTATCGATGATCTGAGAGTGATGGTTCGTGAGATACATGCCAAAGTTTTATCAGTTCACTTGTCTTTGAAGAGATGAGTTTAATATCAATTACCTTGTTTCATATATTAATTTTCGGTAATTTAAACCCGGTTTTCGCCGGTCTCTAGTGGAGTCCCGGATGTGTGTCTGCTTGGCAGGTTTCGCATTTCGCTGGCTCTCCTTATGATAGGGTTCGCCTAGGCATCCCTGCTTTCTAGGCGAATTTCTCTCCTCTTGCGTCGTTTGGTCGCCCCCGAACGCTGTTCAGGTTGTTCGGGTTTGGTCGAAAGTATTTTAAAATAATTTTTTGGATAGTAATTAAGGATTCTCTGGAAGAAAATTCTGGAAAATCGATGACTCTATGTTACTTTTTGTTGACACTTTTGTCCTATAGATATCACATGTTTATAATGTTAATACAAGGAGTCGCGGTCGATTATCACAACCTTCTCATAAAACGAGTTTAGTAACAAACAATATTTATAGTGGTAATGCTATAATTTGGATCAAGATTTTCATGCTTCACTTTTTAAAATATGATTATCGTGGTGAATTGCTTTATTCTGTTTTTCACAGATAGAGTTACTTAGCGAGCCTTTTATAGTATAATTTATTTATTTTGTTCAAACTGCAGGGTTGTACATATTATTTGTTAGTAATATTGTTGTAGTTGTTGTTTGTTCCTTGTAATTCTCCTGTTTTTGGTCCTTCCTTCCTTCCTCGTCTCATGATTTCTGGGTTGGACCATATCTTGGGCTAACGGTATTAAAGGAAACTTGTAGCTTCTTCTGGTTTCTTCTGAACAATCGTTCCATGTTTTACTTTGAGCTTAAATGAAATACATTTTAATAATTTTATGTGTAAGGGTAGTTTGTTTTAGGTGTTTATTGTGCTCGTTGCCAAATGTTGGGTAAATTTTTGGTTTTAAATTTACTTGATTATGATTCGTGTTTTTATTAAATTGTGTTGATGACAGACCACAACTTACTTAGGGAGACTCTGGCCTTTTAAATTTAATATGAGATCGACTTTGACCAGGAAAAGTGCTGGTTGAACATTATTCCGAGATATTCATGTTTTATCACAAGTAAAATAACGAGAACATGGGTTTTTATTGTCAACAGGATGAGGGATTTTGCATAAAAGAAACAATGCCAAGGGTATAGTTGGCGGGAATAGCCGTGTACTGTAATGATGTTGAAGTTGACATTTGGATAAATCCAAAACCGTCCTTTGTGCTGTTCTAAAGGCCTCTTCGGTTCAATGAAAATAGTCGTTCCGAGCATTTTCACGTCTAAAATGAAATCAAATCTCTCGTTCTGTTCTTGATGGCTAAATCCAGAAACAAATGTCTTGGTTCGATTATTGATGTGCCAAAACCTGGAATTGGCACATCGAATGAAGGTAACACGGCTAGACGATTTTTTTTTGAAAACGTGCCAGTAACTGCGGAAATTTGGGTATCGATGAAAACATTATGGCGATGAGCAAGGTTTTGTTACAAGCGATGTCGGGCGGGTTTGCCATCAATATTGAGAAATTCAAAAATTATAGTCTCGGTGTTGCGAAATGTGCCGACTTCCGTACACATTGTGTACGATGACGAACTGAAAGACGCTGAATGCGATTGCGATTTTTGAAGTTACACCATTTGTATATGTTTTTGGAGTCTATAAAATATATTTTACACTATTTCGCCTATTTATATCATTTACCAAAAAGCTTATTGTATTCGTTTTCAGTATCAATATGAACATTAACTATATATGTTTATAAATAATTGATTCGCCATATTGGATTTGCAATTTTTTGTATCAAATTCGTAATCAGCGACCTCAAAAACCATATAGGAAACAATTTGAAGAATATTCTTACGCGTCTTCATATTTTGACCAGGTTTTTTCATCCTTTGGCCCACTGTGCGTCGCTTGTACAATGTCGGAAATAAAGCTTGTACAATGCGGAACAGATCTTAAAAGCGTACTGCTGCATAACAACTGTTGCGAAGTTTATTTTTAGTAAAAGGCTATCGTAGTCTCTCCTATGAACTCCCACACACTCGGCATGGATGCCTCACTGTGAATTTGAGAATTTCACATCTATAGCGAAGCATTTAAAACGCGTCGTAGTGCAACGTTTTGTTGACGTTTCGGTCTCGTGATCTCAGAGAGCCTACAATAGCTCCATACATGAGCTGCATAGGTCAGCTGAAGCCTAATTATTATTTTGTAAAAATTAACAATGATTTGTGGGCTACTTTTGATCTGGAATGTATCAATGACATTGACAGGGACAACTTTGTCTTACTAATGGCACAAGAAATCGATTTCAATCATCTTAGATATTGGTCGAAAATTATTTCAACGTATTTTGGAATTTGAAATATTTTGTATAGGAATTAAGTATAGAAAATTCTGAAGAATCTATCAGCCCATTCTTTAAAGGAGTTTAGAGCGTTCGAAAGAGTTTTCTCTGAGTGTGTTGTAGATCACCCTCTGTACATAGGAGCAGTGTACATGATCGGAGCCAGATTCGGAATATCGCTGGTATAGATATTATACAAGGCCGGAGACAGGGCAGAACTTTTAGTGTGGTTCTCTTTACAAATATGGTTCCTCCGAATCCAAAATCGACGGATAAGCCAGCGGCTAAGCTAGAGGCACTGCAGAAGGCACAGAACGTTCAAAAGAAGGTTATCAAAGGCCCAAGAAAGAGAGGAACCGCATAGACGCGTACAACTTCATCAAATACCCACTGAATACTGAAGCCGCCATGAAAATGATTGAGGAAAACAACACTCTGGTATTCATTGTGCACAGGCGAACAAACACCACATTAAGGCGGCCGTCAAGAAATTATATGACATTAACGTTTCCAAAGTGAACACTTTAATTAGACCCGACGGCAAAAAAAGGTGTACTTAAGGCTCGCGAGGGACTACGACGCCCTTGACGCTGCAAATAAGATTGGAATTATATAAGTTAACCTTCAGGTTTTATACAATTAAGTATAATGCTAATATTAAATTACGAATGAAACCGTACAAGGTCCGAATTAGATATTCTGGGTACTCAAGTTCTATTATTTTAAAGATAAGGCCATCGTGTCAAACTCTATCAAACGCCTTTGATACGTCTAGGAAAACTGAGGCATCGTCTCTTTAAATGACAAAGCCCTCAATCATGTACTCGGTCACCCTCAACAGCCGGTGATTAGTGGACATGCCAGCCCGAAAGCCGACTTGCGAGCCGGGAATAATTTTTTGGTCTTCACTGATCCGAAGAAAGTCGTGCACCACTCTAATCAAGTATTTGGGGAAGTTGAGATGGATTATTTAAAAAAATGTGTTCATCGTAAGAGAGAAACGGAATGTTACTGTGGAGTTTATAAACATTCAGTTCTCCGTTAAAGACTGAGTTACTATTAAGGTATCTGTTGTCTAAACATTGCACTGATTTTCTTAATTCAATCGACAAAGACAAACCATCGACAATCAGGGAACTTTCGAGAACTGCCAACAGTGATAATTAACAATAAGAATGGTAAATGAAATGCTGAAAGCATTAATAGCATCTGAGTAAAAATTAATGTAATACGAGGGTTGCTATTTCTGTATTGAGAAATAGCAACACTGGCATTGCCAGGTAAAATCTGAAATTGTCATTGTAAAGTATGATATTTTTGTGTCTCTTCCAGAAGATGGTATTAACTCTCTAACTCAAGAACAGTGCACCAATCAACTGAGTTCAGCATTTGGCGATGAAATTCCATCCACAGCCACTGTATATCGCTGGTATACTGAATTCAAACGTAGACGTTGTTTGCTCATGGACGAAGTTAAAGAAGGTCATCCAAAATCGGTGCCAAAAAATATGTATGTTGTGCGAAAACTAATTGAAGATATGTCATGTGACGAAATGGAGAGATGTTTAAGCAATAATATAACCAGCATACATAAGATTTTGCACAAACATTTGGGTGTTCGGAAGTTGTGTGTGCGTTGGATTCCACATTTATTGAAAGGTGCTCAAAAAATGCTCGTATCGATAGGTGCCGTAAAATGATTTCAAAATACAACTGTGGTGCATCCAAAGCCGCATGCAGCATCAACAGGTGACGAGTCGTTGATGTATGCGTACGAGCCAGAAAGAAACCCCCAGTCGGCGGTTTGGGTCAATGTGAAGCAAAGCCAACCAAAGTTGTTCGTTGTCAAAGGTTAAGAAGCAAATATTAGCATTTTTCTTCACGAAAAACCGATTATATGGAACCTTGGCTCTCAAAAATCAAAAGACCGTTAGTTCAGCGTGATATACGACTATTTGCTTGCCTGAAGTTTTCGTTAAATTGAGAGAAACCAACCCAAAACGACGAATTATTTTGCATCACCATAATGCAAGCTCACACACATCACGTGCAACAAACGAGTATTTTTACACACAAAAGATCCAATTGAAAAGTCTGGAAAATCGATGGGCCATCCGCTTTACAGCTCCGACTTGGCAACCAATGATTTTTTGTTCACAATAATTAAAGATAAACTGCGTGGACAACGATTTTCATTGTAAGAAGCGGCTGAGGCCTTCAAAACGCATGTTTTACCAATTTTATGATAAAGAATTATAACATCAGCATAGAGCAAAACATTTGATTGAATAGTAGAACTAATGTCATTGATAGAAAGGACCCAAATGCCATGCTTGAGGCAAACCCGAGGCCGTATGTACTTACTTGTTTTTTCTATTCTATTGTTTCTCTTTCGTTTCCGCTTTTTTTTTCAAAATTCACACCTAAATACTTAAAATCTTTATTCCATCTATTTCTATACTTACTTTTTCTTCATCCTTTGTTATAACCGTTACTTTCGTCATTTCTTTATTCATTTTCATTCCTCTTCCATTTAATTTTTCGTTCCATATTCTTAATCCATCTTGTAGATTTATTTTATAATATTAAAAGTACCACAATTACTGCTGACTCACAGGTAAACAGTTTTTACTAAAAACTTAGGATCTTAAGAATCATAGTAATGCACCAAGCTTTACAAGATCCTCCGGAGGGAGCAATTACATCAATATCTCTTGAATGACTTTCTCATTTATCACTTGGTAAAACATTTTAAACCTTCATCAGTAATACATCAATATCATTTTCCAGTCTGGATAAAACTGTGCAGCCGTTAGACTTATTAAGGTAATTTATTGTTATCCCATACGATTTTTTATTCTTACCATTTACAAAGATTTTTTAAACCCATCACAGATTAATGCTCCCAAGAATTATTCACTTCTTATATTAAAATTTTTGTAAGGAAAATGCATAATTTTCACAAAAAAATCGCTTTGCTTATACTTTTATAAATAAAAAAACTAAAGCTGATACCTGCATAAAAAGTTATGATATATTTAAACGCGTTAAAAATATTGGACGGTTTTATTAATAAGTTGATTGTAGTTTGAAACACTGCCATTCATAATAATTAAAATTGCTATGCCACACACATGAAAATTTTAATTAAATTTGATACACGAAACGAGTGAAGTACAGCATTTATATACTACTGTAGGGTTAAATAATGCATTTATATACCACTGTAGGGTTAAATAATTTTAAAACACAAATTTAACGCGCAGCCAATAAATTGAGCTATGCCAGGGGTTCTAATTAGTTTATTTTTATTAATAAGGACTTGGCGTATTCGCTTAAAGTGATCGATATAATATCTTAATCTGGGTTCCAGCTTCCTCTCGTGAGCAATAATTAATTAATTCCACTACGCCGATATCCTGTTCTAGGGATTGGCCTATTTACCCCCATCAATATACAAATATGTTTATCGATTTTTGCGAACACAATATGCACTAATGAACACGGCAATTTATTTACGCGCGCATGTTTTGTTTATTTTAGGAAATAACGTTAATATTCTGTTGCTATACTGGATAATTATTATCCAACTCCCATGCATAAATATATATAACTTATTTAGTAAATATATTATTAATGATATGGCTTTAATTATTTTAAATTTTAATTATAATTTATATTTCGAGAATGGATGATTCAGATGCTGCCAACTGAGTAAAGTTCGACTTTTAATCAGTAGATTTACTCAGAACGTTTTGCTGTCCTTGCGATATTTGTGCTGTTTTTAGTTACATGAAAAGTTGATGTCAGCCAAGATATAGAAAATTTACGTGTGGTTATTGTTTACAACTTTTGATGCGGTTTATATCAACTTAATTTACCTTTTGTCGATGAGGCACCATTAAAATTACTATATCGATAGTATAAGGAATTGAATTGTGGTCGTAGTTTGTTTAGTGATGAATTGCGTGAAGGTCGCCCAAAATCGTTTGTTGATCCAAAAATCATTTGATGCTGTGCGTGAACTAATATTGCAAGATGGTCATGTGACTTAGCGTTAGATTGAGGCATCCGTGGACATTAGTGGAACCACAATTTATATTCAATATTGCATGAACATTTCGCTTTCAAAACAATTTTTTGCATTGGATCCTACATAATTTAACAATCAATCAAAAAGAGGCTTGTGTCGCTTTTCGAAAGAAATGCTCTAGTAATACTATTGTAGTGCTTCAAAACATGCCAAAACAAGTGAGGAATCATGGATATATGCGTATGAGCCCAAAAGAAAAACAGCAGTTATATGGGTCTTTCAAGATAAGCCAAATCCAACAAAAGTTGTTCACGCATTCGAAGCATTTCGAAGCCTGTATTTTGGAAAAAAAACAGATATAGGATAACTGTACCATTAGTGCAATAACGGATGGTGAATTCTGAACTATTTGTTTGTCAGAAGTCTTCGGAAAAATAAAAAAACCAATCGCCCGAAGTCACATTATTCTACAGCAGGTCAATGCTGGCCCTCGCAAGAGATTTTTTGAAAACTATAAAGTCGAAAGTATTATAATATTTACGTATCATATTATTATATTATTAGACATTAAATGTTTGATCGATATCCTATTTCATCAATTAATTCATCTCCTTGTTTGTATAAATAATTATTATTTGTATATTTTATAATTAATTAATTATTAATACTCATAAAAAATTATTTCGTTCGCCAGGAATAAAAGTACTAAACAGCGTTTAAATATTTCATCATCCCATAAAAACTGAAAAGCGGCCGAATAAACGTACACAATTTACGAAACACGTTAAATATGGAATAAAGCAACAATGGGCGATGAAATTCGAATAAGAAGAAATGTTTAATTAATAAGCGCCAACAAAAACATATTTATTAATGTCTAATATTTGAGTCGCAGCGCGGTACGGATCGCCTTTTCGCATGTAAATTGCATAACGGGCAGAAAATTAATTCAGTTTGTTCATTTGGTAGTTTCGCGACGGGATTTCTTTCATATTTATAAATTTTAATTGCTCTCGGGAATCATGTTCTAAAATGTCGCTCGGCGCTTTACCACTGATAAAAGTAAATTTGATATAAAGTGCACTACTCATTAAGGGTTGAATGTGCGAGCTGGATTACTTTTATTATCGTAAATGTAAAAAAATCAGTACGAAAAATGATTTAATACATTCATTAGAGTTTCAGGTTAAAACAATTAATTGTTAGGTTTATTTACTCCAGTGATCCAATTTAGTTTTTTGAATCAACTCGTTCGTAAAGTACCTAAAAATTTAATATCATCAGTATTACCGAATTTGCAAATTATATTTCATTTGAAAACTCTCAGCTGTGGGTACTTTTCATCGGGAAGGTATGTTCTGCAAAATTCGCTTAGTTCCATAGCATCAAATTTAGACTTCAAATGTGAGTCTTGAAGGTCGATCAACTCCATTTATAGGAGAAGTTTTTCGTGGCTGGATAATTCTTCTCATTTGTGTTCCGCGTTTCTCACAAACGAATTTTGTTTTGAAAAGCTTTAAGATGGCTGTACAGCTGATTTACCAATTATCCTTGTTTTGAAGCTTTAAGTTCAGGTTGTTCAAGTGTCCTGTGATGTCTACCAGGAATGCCTAGTCAAAAAGCCATGTTGGAGCACAAATTTGCATCAATGGTTTCTCTTTCATCCCCATAAAATCAGCTATTTCTTTTCTAAGGTCATAAAATCTTTTTAGCATTTTGCCTTTGCTGAGCCACCTCATTTCGCAATAGTATATCACATCATCGTGTTCTGAAGAGAGTTCATTCAAAAATGCTTTAAACTGGCGATGGATCAGGCCGCGGTATCTAATGAAATTGATGGTATTTACTATTACGTCAATAACATTCTTCAGTCGAATAAACTTAGAGCACAAGTTTTGTTCTTTTCGTGAATCGACCATTGAAGGCGCACCATCTGTGCACACTCCAACTAATTTACACCACTGCAAACCATATTGCTCAAAAGTACTTTGCACCTCGGTAAAAATATCTCTTCCCGCAGTGATCCCTTGCATCGGCCGTAAAGTCAGTAATTCCTCTGTCACTACAAACTCTTCATCAATACCTCGTATAAAAATAGCTAACTGAGCTGTGTCAGATAAACCTGTACTCTCATCCAAAGCAATCTAAAATGCTTGAAAACCAGCAGCTAGCGCTAGCCTCACCGATAGTGCAGTTCAGGCTGGTCATGACTTGCATAAACAGACTGGACGCACTGGCGACAACAAGAGAAACACAGCTAGTATGGGTACCCAAGGACCAAAGAATTATTGGACACTTGGGGGCCGACTTGCTGGCTAAACAAGGAGCAGCAGGTGAATTCATAGGACCTGAACCCGCTTTCGGTATACCCCATGAAACCGGAAAGGAAATAATCCGACGCAAGTTAGCAGAGGAGCGCAAAAAGGCATGCCAAAACCAAAATGGAATGAGGCATGCGAGACTCTTCCTAGATGGTCCGGTACCTGACAGCATGTTGAAGCTGTCTAGACTGAGCAGACTGAAACTAAGAAAAATCACATGACTAGTCACTGGACACTGTGACCTGAACAAGCACAAACATAGGATGGGCATTGAGAAAAGCCCCCTATGCCGTGGGTGTCTGGAAGAAGAGGAAACTCCCGAACACCTACTGTGCACTTGCGAAGCATACAAACAAGAACGCAAGGCGAAACTCGGGAAGCCCATGCTTCCTGTAGAACAGCTAAGGAATATCCCCTGGCAGAAACTCCTGGACTTCTTAGAAGATACAGGAGTAAAGCAACCAGACGCGCACAAAAGGACCACGGAGACCGCAGTGCAGGGACGACACCACCTCGTGAGGATAAAAAAAAATGTATATGTAATGTTTTTTTTATATCACTAGCCATCATCGAACAACAGTACGTCGCGATAAGCTCACTTTCTTAAAATCTTTCTTTTTTTCTGGGCACAAAAGTTCAGCAACATCTACTAGGCACTTTTTAACAAACTCTCCCTCAGAAAACTTCGATGTTTTCCCTATTTTGTAACTAACTATTAAAAAAGTATTCATCAGTTAATTTGTTTTGGAAATGACGACATTCTGTGTCCACTTTTAAACATACATCTTGATAGATTTATTTTCTTCTGAGCTGCATTTGCTTTAATATTTCCCGCAACCTTTCTTACCAGTTGTTAAGAAGTAATGAGTTGACACGCAGGCCGAGCGAGCGGTTTATATATTACCCGCAATAAGCAATTAGAATATCCTCGATAGTACGCGAATATGCGATGCTAACCTGTAGCACTTCAAGGTCATCGGACGGCTTCCCGAATGTTTATCAGTTTTTCTCTTTCCAACGACTATTTGTGACTCAATCTGTGGTGTTCCATTGCGTACGCTTAATAATATTATTTATCGGTTTGTGGTGCCCACTAGCTGTGCAGAAAGAACTATATGTGTGCTAAATCTTTTTTTGCGCGTTATTTGAAATTTCTCTTGCAGTACGGATTGAAGCTGGTCTTAAGTCGGGGGGTTGTCCATCTATATGGTTTAGGAGAGTGTTTAAATGTTCAAGAAAAGAAAGAACGCCGCGAGTTGTAAAGTTAGGGCTATGATTAGATTTCTCAATGCAAGACATTGAAGGATGTGTATGGATGTTATGGATGAGTCGTCTATTCGACGCTAATGTCGCAATTTCAACTTAGGAAGAGAGTCCTCCTATGATGTCGAGCTTTCGCGATGACAATCAGAAGAACATACTTTTGCAGGAAAGAAATATTACATATCTCAAGGATGCCACCCTCGATGGCTATTTAAAGGAGCGAATCCTTTAGATTATCATCTGTTTACAAAACTCAAGGACTTTTTGGCAGGAAATAAATATAAAAGAGATGAAGAATTGAAAGAAGCTGTATCTCAATACAATAGCGGTGGAGGAATATGAAGCTGGGATACAACAACTCGTCACATGTTACGACAAATGCTTAAACTTGCGATATGACTTTTTATAGAGGGAGAAGGAATGCTTGATGGAACGTCACTTAGAACAGATGTGTGTAGGACTCCTATTCATTCTGAATAGGCTTTATCCCTTAAACCGCCTCTCTTTCTTCTAGGGGTACCGGTGATGAGTATTCTTCACCCAGTATAGTCGAGCCGTTGAGAGCTGACTATGACTCATGCATTTTTGTACTAAAAACCGAACCTAAAGGTGGAACGTGTGTCTGATTTCTCCAATATGGACCAATGAGTCACAGTCAGCTCTCGGTGGCTCGACTATACCCCCCACTATACTGCCATGTATACAGATAATTTTTTTGTAATTGGGACAAATCTCTAAAAATTCTGTAAAATAAAAGATTATTTACTGAAATTGCCTGAAACATTTAAAAATTTAGAAGAAAAAAATTTGTAAATCTCCTGAAAACTGCTGATGAAAATCCACTTAATTGGAAAGAAGATAGTTTGGAAATTACCAAACCAATTAAACAAAAACTTTTGGAAGATAAACCAAAAACTGGATAAAATAGAAATAAAAATAAAGAAACATTTTTGAAACGTTCAATAATCATTGAAGATTTTTTTTTACAATTTTCAAGAATTTTCTTAGAAAATAGATCAAAACTTGCATGGCAAAATTTCAATAAAAAAAAAGAAAAAATCTTGCAATATTCTAAAAATTTGAAATGAATGAAAAAAAATTACGAAACAGGACGAATATTATCAGGAAAAATTAAAAAATCAGAAAGAAAAAACTTCTAGAACCTTCAATGAAAAGTATCGCAAATTCTGAAACAACAAACAAATTCTTACAATTTTGATCGAATCTCTGTTTTTGCAAAATTCTCTATAAAATATAGAAAAGATGGAGTTAAAATTGTGTTAAGGTAATTTTGAAGCTATTGCTTTAGTCAGGATCTTTCCTATAGGGTCGGAATAAACTAAACCACCTCTTTGAACAGCTCTATTAATTATTGTAGTTTAGTTGTAAGAGGAGCGGCTGAGTAAAGTTATTTACCAGGATGTAATGCCATGTGCAAATAACTTAAAAGAGCTTTCGCGCTTGATTATAGAAAGCTTCTACGAGTCAAAAGATTATATATAACTATTATGGATAACTAAAAATAATACCAAAAACCTATACAAAGGAAGAAGCTTGAATAAGCATAAACAATAGCTTCCGCAGGGATAGAACATAATCTTTACGTTTTTTGGTAGCTACAGCGCTTGCAGTGCTACTGTTGCGTATTTTGAGGCCACCTAGGAGTGATAATTTTTGCATATAACTAAAACTAATACCCAAGAGATCTCTCTTCTGGACGAGAGAGTTGAGCAGGTAAAAAAACATGACTTGTTCAGAAAGAAAAAGTTTCCACCTATATCCCTCTTGATAGGTATGGCTCTTATGGTGCGATTCTGTCAGAAGTAATTAAGCTTGTAGATAACTTAAAATCAACACTAAAATCTTATTCACAGGACGAATATTATCAAAGTAGAAACTAGTTATGGCAAGGACATAACAGAAAGTCTCTATTTTATGTCTCTTGGTAACTCTGCTGCTTTTAATGTTTCGTCTAAGTATTTTTTTGGACTCCGTAGATAGTGAAGAAACATGAGTGATTAAGTTGACTGAACTCAAAACTAGGATCCAAAACTTATCCTCAACTTAAGAGAGTATATATAAAGATACAATAAAAAACCACCTATCCAAATGAAAAGTGATAATGTTTGCAGATAGCCATTACACAAAACTTAAAACTTACGCCCTAAGCCTATTATAAGCACAAGGTCTTAGGAGAGAGAAATAGCACCTTTTGCAGAAATAGAAGAGAACATTTTGATCTATATTTCTCTTGGCAACTATGGCCCTTGCAGTGCGAAGTTTACGTTTCTTTAAGATCTGTCAGAAATGAATAAGTATGTAGATTACAGGTATGAATAACTCAAAACAAACACTAAAACTTATTTTTAGCACGAGTCTTAGCAAAGTATAAACTAAACTGACTGATATTACTGTAATTAAAATGAGAATGAGAATGAATTTCACTATCTGAATATACTATATCACTATATATCTTGTCGCATTTTGTTTTTTATGCTATCATTTCCAAGAATTATAACTATTATAGATGACAAAAACTAATACCAAATAGTTATTCTTAGAACAAGGACAAAGCAGATATATAAAAAACAGTAGCTTCTTCAGAAAGAGAAGGTTTTCATCTACATCTCTCCTGGTAGTTATGGCAATGCGAGGTTTACGTTTCTTTGTGTTCTGTCTGAAGTTATTAAGTTAGCAGATAACAATCTTCAATACTGTTGTTTCCTTGTTCCAGCAAGGATATTGAATAAATAAAGATGGTGCCCGAGTAAACACTCGTGATTTTGCGGTCTGCACATTTTAGTTAAATTCTCGTAGTAAAATATCTCATCAAATAACTAATTTAACTTCTTCGTATTATACTATATCGTCACAATTAAAACGTGCACTCACGTACTAAAATAGAGGAATTTGAAAAACTTTTCACCCAAGTGTTTAAAAGGAATCATTCATTAACCTGGTGGCTAAAGCAATTTCCAATTCAATAAAATAATTAATCCAACAAGAAATGAAGGACTTCCTGGGATTTTATCAACATAAAATAACTGAATTATTGTTCCCCGTCAACAACAGCCACGGACCGGTTTAGATCTTTTTGGATCTCATCAACGTAGCGCAGTTAGAGACAGGGAAGCGAGACTCACAATAGATGACACCTTTATGGTATTATCGTAAAATAACTGAATTGGAAGATGATATTAAAATATTAAAATCGGATAATGATAAACTGCAGGCTGAATCTGAGGAGCGATATGATTTTATAGAACGGCGACAGCGCAGAAAAAACATGTACGGCATTAGGGAGCAAATGGATGACAGTACATTATCGAAAAAATTAAATATAAATATCCCGTCAAATTGCATTGATGAATATTATTGAGTGGGATCAAAAAATCTTCCAAACGGCGGATACTAAAGGGTCCGCCAATAGGGACGCGCAAAGTTTGCCGAAAGGGTGCGGCCATGTTGTTCGAGGTATAGCTGTCAAAGTTGCTGTCATTTGTTCAGTATATAACCCCAAATCACCATGGCAAATTATTAAATTGTTTTACGAAAATGGGTCATCAGTTCGAGCAACGTTCCGCGCACTTCGCCCATTTTACGGTCGCGATGATCGGCCTGTAGAGTCGACTATCCGTCGATTGGTGGGCAAATTCGAGTCGACTGGTTCAGTAAACAACAGAAAGTCACTGTTTGGTGTGGATTTTGGGCCGGCGGCATCATCGGTCCGTACTTTTTCGAGAACGAAGCTGGGGCGGCCATAACCGTCAATGGGGAGCGCTACAGGTCGATGATAACCAACTTCTTTTGGCCTAAACTGGATGATATGGACACGGACGACATGTGGTTCCAGCAGGACGGCGCCACGTGCCACACATCCCATGCCACAATGGACATTCTGCACGAGCGATTTCCGGACATGGTCATCTCGCGCGGAGGCGATATCAACTGGCCACCGAGATCGTGCGATTTAACGCCTTTAGACTTTTTTCTCTGGGGCTATCTCAAGTCGCTGGTCTACGCCAACAAGCCTCTAAACACCGATGACCTCAAAGTCAACATACGCAACGCCATCGCTCAAATTGAGGCCGATATGTGCTCCAGAGTCATCGA
Source organism: Ontholestes murinus (assembly GCA_963969525.1). Lineage (NCBI taxonomy): Eukaryota > Metazoa > Arthropoda > Insecta > Coleoptera > Staphylinidae > Ontholestes > Ontholestes murinus. Next base: position 36,934,699 of record OZ018397.1, read on the forward strand.
AAATTGGACCTCCCGGATCCGGGCTACCAAACGGAGCCGCGGTGGTCATTTGAACGATGTTATCTTCCATACTTAATGGGGTCGAATACCCTTTCGAATGAAAAATAAATTTCATTTCTACCTCACACACAACTTGTTTTATTCAATTTTAAAGTTCACGCGCCCTTATTGGCGGACCCTATACTAGAGGATCTTTGCTGCCCCACCGCCTCCTAGTCACGTGTGTCATCCTGAATGGCGGGTGCCAGCGTCTCCACATTAAGGGCTATACCTATCTCGTGCTCCAATTGCTCCCGTATCGGGCTCTCCTAGCGTTCAGCTTCCCGTGCCTTCTACCAGTATACGCCTGACCCTCCACGCCTTGACTTAACCAAGTCCGGAGCTGACATCGATGCTAGGACCTACGCTGCTGCCGTGAAGACGTTCCTGTACCCTCTTATCACTCTCAGGGCCTTGGATGTCGCCACTTTCATGAGGGGCCGTCTTGTCCCCTCCATGACTGCGTCCACTTTTGCTAGAAGCCGGGCCACAGCTCCTGTCGCGGCCTCGAACATCTGGGGGGTGCAGCAGGGGTTCGCGTCTAGAATGACCTCTTAAACAAAAGAATACTATTAAGGTATCAGCTCCCAATGATTTTTGGTGGTTATTTACTCAACCAAAGAATTATAGTGCAGCCCTAAGACATTCTTTATTCTTTATAACTTTGTTCATCTTGCTTATAATACATTTTCAAAAGAATACGTAAAACACGTACACAAATTTAGACAGCAAGAATCACATGGATGTGGGTCTGAGTGGAAGAACACTGGAAATCAGTGAACTCTGCACTGATTTCCAGTGTTCTTCCACTCAGACCCACATCCATCCACTGAGCAGTAAGACATGCTGACAGCTTCTGACTTCTTCTTTGAAATATATTGGAGCAAATATGTTATTTTTGTCCCTTTTTGGGAGATGCATTTGACATTAGTCTATCCTTATGACAATTAAAATAATGGAAAATACTTGATTACATATATTTTTGTTTATCCATATGCAGAATAGATAACTTAATTGTTGAAATAAAACACTTGGTATGATTTCACTCGTTATTTATTTTACTCCGACTAGTTTCGACTATAAGTCATTCTCAAGGATATATGTACAAAAGATTAACAGTTTGCCGGTATATATACAGATTAAAGGTCAGGTAATAAGAGCAGCCAAAATAGCCGTGTTCCAGATATCGAAATTATTAAGCATGGTTTTCCGCGCTTGATTGCTTTATGGATTTCTAGGCCTTCTCGCTGATTTAGGTCGCATCCCTTATTAACTGAATACAAAATTCTGAAATTTTCTGGTTTGAGTGGAAGAACATTGTTAAACAGTTTAGGACTCCTGTGTACTAAATTATTTGTTTATTTTATATCGAATGTATGTATATTAAATATTTTTTTGTACTTTTGTAAGCAGTGGAAGCAAAGATAATAATAAAGAATAAAGATATTTGATCGCTCTCTTTATCTCGATCTCCCGGCTTAACAGTTCGATAGTTTTTCGTTAGTATGGACTCGCTCTTTTGCGGCCGAGCCACACCGCAGCCGTCTTCTCAGATGAAATCGTGAGCCCTGCCGAGACCAACCAATCTAATGTCTCTCATAGTCACTAGGATGAAGATATCATCCGCAAATCCGACAATTTGTGTGCCTTTGGAAAGCGAGAGTCCGAACACCTCATCGTAAGTGACGTTCCAGATGAATGGACCCAGAACTGGCCCTTGCGGCACTTCGTCCGATATCTTCGAGCGCACTACTTCTTCCCCTCGTACGCAACGCACTAATCGCTACCGGCCATGGTAAGGTATTAAATACATTCCTCACGTCCAAGCCTATACCAAGGCTGTGTGTCCTCTGCCTCAGACCTTCCGCACCTTAAGGATGGCCTCAGCCGTTGACCTGCCAAACGGAAGTATATTTAACAAAATAAAATGTACATCAGATGGCCTTTGCCCGATTGCACTTACCTGCAAAATTTTAAAGAAATCCTCTATTTTGTTTTAAAGATATTTACTTGGTGCCATACTTTAGTCCAACCCTGTATATGTTGTATTCGGAAATTATATAATTTTCATTCCTTCATATCATATTGTTTCACTATCGAAATTGGATTTTTTCCGTTAAAATGAGGATACTAATCTCAAATATTTATTGTTCTTACATATGACAGATAAAACATCCATACTATCATTTGTTGCAAAAAATTTATAACTAGTTTCACGATCAGCTACTTTTAAAAGTGATTTAATGGGCAATTTACAATTAGGTACCCTATTTCCTCGTATAGTACATAAGCAATAAATTCCTTCTTTTACCAAACGAACCATTAGATACAATCATTATCATGATACAGTCTCTAATTTTGCTGTCGGGGTATAACATAAAACTAAATTAGATATAACACTAAGATCACATGTGTTTGTTCTTGGTCAGCATAAATTTAAAATGTACAGGCAAATCCTGAAATGCCTGATATTATAAAGAATTTAAATCCCCATTTATGGGACTTCATTGGTATATAGTTTCATAAAATGCCTAACTTTGGTGGAGCACATTAGCTGGTCTATATTAAGATTTTGCTCCAAGGTAACCGAAGAAAATCAACAAGTCTAATTTTGAGAAGCCTATCGGGATCAAAAGTGTGGTTATTGTTGAAGTATATGAAACTTCTTATCATATCAAATTTGTAGATTGCCATCACATCAGCTAGTAGTGCAAATCTTAGTTCATCACTTCACATTGACCACGTGTTGGGTATATTTACCAATGAAGAATATAGTAGTTTGCCTTGTCAATTTCGGTAAAGGATGATAGTCTCTTAGTTTTGTTCCGAATACCTTATAAATAGGATTCTTCTACAATTTTGTATTATTAGCTTACTTGAGTAAAAGTAGTTCAAGAATTACAGTGGCCATTCCAAAGCTAAAATTTCTTCAGAAACTTATCTGTCTTCGTAGAAACGTAACAGATCATTATTCAAGATCAAAGACGTAGATTTCCAAATCCAAAGAATATCTTCATCGTCTCTGACTCTTGAACACCACTCGCATTCGAACTTTTTCCCGCATCTCACTTAGAAAGGTAAAATTTGTTCAATACTATTCTAAATAATTTTTATTAGGCTCTTTTTCCTATCCGTAGTAAAATAATAATTAAAAACAATAAATTAAAATAAAAAAACAACCTTGTTGGTATCACTCTTTTTGTGTTAAGTTAAGTTAATTGTTTTATTTATTTTGAATTGTCAAAATTTGTCACAAAGTGAAAGCCTCCACAATTACTTATTTGAAAAACAATAAACTCAAGTGCATAGCCTTGTCGATAAGATGCAGCATCAAGAAAACAAATGATATCTCGAATGCATAATGAATATTACTAATATGCAAAATTACGCAACCTGGTCAAAAATACATAAATTTTAGACGCAAAAAGACAATCTTTATAAAATGAAACAGTTGTCTCAACTAAACTATAGTCAATAGTGAAGCCAATACAATCACTTTGCTCGCAGATTGCCAGCAGACTTGGAAATATCAATAGTATACTGACAGGAATGCCACCTACCCAAAAATTCGTATAACCTCTTATAAAGCTTCATGCAATAATTCGATATTTACATCTAGCGTGAAATTGAATGGTATATTAGGCAGTTTCTAGCAATAATATGTTTTTAAGTTTAAAGCTTTTCTTATACATGCTCGGTTATCTACAATAAACAGAAATTTTTCAGGTTAAACCAGCTTATTTACCTGAGCTTCAGTATTTTTTTCAATAAAGCAAAAACTCCATCACAGGTAAAAGAGTACATATCTCTGAAAATCAAATGGTGTGTTAATATTTAATAAAATTTAAGATCATTTGGTTTTCTCAAATAACAATAAAAGGTCTTCAAGATGAAAGTGGCAATCTCTACTCTCCGAACTGCAGTTTGCCCCAAATATTCAATTGAAAGCGCTTAGTGGGCTTATTAGGATGTTCAAATCATTAAAAAAATTTTGACATAATAGGATGTTAAAATAATTCGTTCTTTCGAACATTATGAATGCTCCAATATGATTGAGAGGTTACCACTAGTAGATATTAAATCTTCCAGATATTGAACACTGCATATCAAGCTGTGTTACTATTTTGAATGTTAGTTTGGTAGAATTAGGCCTTTTATTATGTCCAATACAAAGCCAGAATTTTATAGATGCATTTAGGTATTACAGAAGCTTTTAATAAGAAAAAATATATATTCCACCACATCCTTGACAGCATGTTAACTCAGTAACCTCATTGAACCAACCTAGCCATAATTAGAAAAAAAAGTAGATTCTATGACATTGTAATTAATTTGTAACTTGATAAAAACTGCTCAAGATTATCCATAATATCATATTTCTTTTTGCATTATAATATATATATATATATATATATATATATAAGGCTTGCGAGAATAAAAATTTACATATTTTTGCTTTCAACTTATATTCGTTGTATTATCAGGGTCTTGTGTAGTTATATAGGACACATACCATTCGGATGTCTTTCTGTGTGTGTATATGGATAATTTAATATGACTTAAAACCATTCCCTTGGTTTCAAAGAAACCTTTCTAAATTATTTGTTTCTAGTTTTATTACTTTCAAGCTTTATCATCAGCGCAGTGCTTTCTTGATGAGCTTATCCCATAGCGGCAATAAAATTATACATCCTGAATAAACGCAACATTCGATGAATTAAAAATAGGGGGGTGTGAAATCTCGATTATAGTGGTAAAACAGCCTTGTTATAATGCCATCCGCGAAATTAACTTAACCCATAAAACACGTTAATAAAGCGGGACGTTTGCGAGGCAATAAATCATATTTTGGAGATCGTCCAAATAACTCGATCGTTAGAGAGGTAAATTGGGAATATCCTTCAAAATATTACATTATTCTAATACTATCCGGGATTACTTTTGCAAATTGCGTTCACCAGAAAATACATATATCATTTAAACATATTAACGATACTATACTTATGATAACTTATTATTATTAGTTATTATATAGATTATTGTAATTGGGCTGTGCCCTAATTACGTGGGTCCTTCTATAAGTCCACTGATGAGTTGTGATACAGAGAAACGCGTGTCTAGAGATTGCCTTTATGTAATAATTTCGTAACGTGTTTAAGAAATGATTAAATACGTTACTTTGTACTTAATGTGATTTAAGTCATGTAACGGCAGCTATTAGTTACGTAATACAATCTGGTGTTGCTTTATAACGAGGAGTAGTTGTTTTAACTATTAACTGTTAGTTCTTGCATAACTGTTTTAATATTACGGTGTAGTAATGCTAGGAGAAGAGTTAAATTGATTTAATTCATTTCAAAATTCTGAAAAATTGCGACACAATATGTTATTTATACTGAAAGTAAGTAACAGTTACTCATGTAGCTTGATTCATTATAGAACATACTGTACATAGACATGAACTAAGCGGGGAGCACTATATAAAAATAATATCAGAATAGAAAGCAAGGATTGTCCCATTTTTATCACTCGATCAATGTCGAATGAAATTGATGTAACCGTTTTCCATCATACGTAATATCAATTTTATATAAATTTAACAGGATCCTGAACATTGTTTATTATCCAATCGCATTACCGCGCTAATCAGGGCAAGCCAGCTTGTTCATGACAAACAAACAATACGGGATATCTGTAGATTGATTACATTCAGCGGGAAATATTTATTTGCTATATGAGCGTGTGCTAAAATCGAAATTTAATTAATTAAATAAAATCTCCACTGTTTGTAAATTTATATAAAAATAATAAAATTGTGAAATATATTGCTATAATAATAATAATATATTACACTGATATGTTTCTATAGCTGCACTGTAAACACCACCACTTCTTATAATTGCTGCTTAGTTAAAACAAATTGACATATTCAAGGTGTTTTTATGAAACTCACTTACATCACTGTTGAAACACCAATACTACGCGCATTTTAAAGTGAAAATTGGTGATTAAGACAAACATTGGGAACCACATGTTGTATGTAAGATATGCGAAGAGTGTTTAAGATATTAGAATAATGGAACAAGGGAATACTGAAGATAATTTAAGGTTATCTAAACAATGATCATTCAAGATTTGTCCAACAAATATTTGTATTTATGTCCAATGACCTTTCAAAATCATCAAGGTCAAGCTTAAATAATAGTTCTCTTTGCAATTTCAGGGACATAAGTACTCACATATATTTGTTCTAATATCAATTATACGATGGGCGTTTGAAAAGTCAGTGCAAAAATAAAAACTACTAACGTATTTAAACCTTTTTTATTTTTCGACAGTCTCCTTTTAGGCTTATACACTTCGTCCAACGATGTTCTAGTTTGATGATCCCTTCCGACTAATAGGATTTGTCCATGTCTGCAAAATATCCATTAATGTCTGCAATCACCTCCTCGTTTGAATAAAATCTTTGTCCCGCCAGCCATTTCTTCAAATTGAAGAAGAAATAGTAGTCCGAGGGAGCCAAGTCTAGAGAATAGAGGGGATGTGAAATGAGTTGGAATCCTATTTCCATTAATTTTGCGATCACAACTGCTGAGGAGTGTGCTGGTGCGTTGTCGTGATGGAAAAGGACTTTCTTGTAGGCCAATCGCGGGCGTTTTTCTTGCAGCTCGGGTTTCAAACAGTCCAATAGCAATAAATAATATTTACCTGTAATATTTTTACCCTTTTCCAGATAGTCGATGGGGATTATCCCTTGAAATTCCCAAAAGACAGTCACCATAACCTTTCCGGCCAAATGAACGGTCTTCGCCTTTTTTGGTGCAGATTCCCCCTTGATAACCCATTGTTTAGATTGTTGTTTGGTCTCAAGAGTATAGTAATGTATCTATGTTTCATCCATAGTGACCAATCGACCCTTAAAGTCCTCCGGATTCTTCTGGAACAGCTGCAAACCATCCTTGCAACACTTCACAACATTCCTTTTTTGGTCAAGCGTGAGCATTCGAGGCACCCATCTTGTGGATAGCTTTCTCATGTCCAAATGTTTATGGAAAATACCACAGCACTAGCAATCTCACACACCTTAACTCTTCTGTCATCCATCACCGTATCATGGATTTGATCAATGATTTCTGGAGTCGTAACCTCCACAGGCAGTCCAGAACGTTCAGCGTCACTTGTGTCCATATGGCCAGCCCTAAAATTTTGAAACCACTTATAAACTGTTCTAATCGAAGGTGCCGAGTCATCATAATGTTTATCAAGCTTCTCTTTAGTCTCCTGAGGCTTTTTTCCTTTCATAAAGTAATGTTTAATCTCAACACATGAAATTCTTTTTCCTCCATTTCTTGACTTCCTTGATTCACACAAATAAATAGACCAATATGGCAGAAACTTGGTGTGCGTTCAAGAGATGTTACTAACTAAACATGACCTCCATATACGCCTTTGGTGCCATCTCTCGGACTTTGCACGGACTTTTCAAACGCCCCTCATAACTTAATAACTCCATTCTTGCAGAATTCTATTTTGGAGCACACGTTAATCTCTTCATGTTAATAAGAGTATATTAGATGATCTGCATGCCAACGTTTTGTCATCGGTAATTTATGGTTTTCTAAGTATCCTGTTGGTTTACATAGAACCTATTACATAGAAATTCTGCTTTGGAAGCTGTTCTTCTTTAATCCACATCTATCTATGTGATCATCCTCTAATATCTTCTGTTACACTGGGTCACTTGCTAATGATAGCAGTGCGCCCTTATTTCTTCTTCATGTCCCATTATCGTACGAACATGATGAATTAATCATCTTCGGGCGCATTGATGTATTATGGGTTGAAGAGCTCGAACTCTGGTCCTGGTTGGGCGTCTGTGTTTGGACTGACGGGTTTCATCTGGTCGAGATACAGATACTCTTGAACTTGTGATATTTTTGTTTCATTTCAATTCATGTTCGAAGCCTCTTTTATCGTTAAATAAATCTTGCTATTGCTCGGTTTGGTGATTCCCTTAAAGCTGGCGAACTACTCATCAACGGTAGTTGTGCACAGTAGCTTCCATCTGATTCTCTTTATGTCGTTAACTGAAACTGCTCTTCACGTAATGTATCTTCTTGTGTTACGTGGATTTCGACAGAAATTTCCTCCTTTTCTCAAAAATTTGATAAGTCTGGAACTACTACTTTGGTCAATATGCATCTTTGCGTTCTTTGCGCGTTAAATGGATATTGCCTGATACAATCCAGTCAGATTTTGTTTCTTGTAGTATTCCATTTTGTAAATGAAAGTCTTGTTTTGTTCCAAAATTATTTTATCAGTTTCCTGACATATGTTTCGACAATTACTTCTCGTTTTTAAAGATAAGGTTTTCTTGTACATAGAAGCCAATTTCGCATCACTAGCGTTTAAAATAAATTTTGTTGTACATTATGTTTTTCATACCATTTAGCAAGATGTTTCCAAAAGGATGTCGATTTTCTCTGGAACATGGAATCAGCCAAGTCATATCCTTCCAGATTGACTTTTTTGCTGGGTGTTGTTGGGTGCAATCAGTGATGTTTCATTGAACCTTAAGTTGAGTATTTAATTTAAATTGATTAAACTTTGATTAATATCTATCAGTTGTATGTCGATTTTCGAATTCGATATTAGTTCAATGTTGTCTTCTATTCCAGTGACTATTTTGTAGGATCTTTCCTTTGGAAGGCCTAGTAGTTGTACTGTTTGTTCGGTCACAGATGAACTTTGTGAGCATTGATCGATTAAAACCCTGATTACAATTTGATTCCCATTTTGGGTCGTTGTTTGCTTGAGTACTGTGGGCAGGAGATCTTCATTCTCGGTTACGTCAACTGTATATGTATTGCTTCTATTTTGGTAGTGATGGAATCTTGGTTATCGTTACGGATTCATTTTGGCGTGGTTTTTTCGTGCTGGCGAATTGAGATTTAGTTCATGTGCAATTGTGTGTAATGAGAACCATTGCAGATCTTATAACCATACGAGATTTAATTGCTACTCACAAGCCTTCTTAAAATATAAATTCAAATACATATTTTATATTCTTATACAAAAAATATCACTATGACACCGTTGAGTTTATAATATAAACACATTATTCATTAATACACACCTTTATTCCACTCAGGCGGTTATAAGTTGTTACGATTGGGCAACCCTCCATTACTGGTTCCTTTTGTATGCGGAACGCGAAAGTACTTTTATAAGTGCCTAAGAAATATCTGGCATGTGAACGATAATTACAATGCCACCTTCCTTAAACTTTTTTTTTTTGATTTCTTTATTTGGTTTAAATTTGTAGACGTATATGCAGGAGAAAGGTACAGTTATAGTTCTTCAAATTCTTCAGCAGGTGCATCAGTAGCAATGAAAACAGAATTTAGACCAAGTTCGTATAGTTTGAATCGAATCTGTTTTGCAGCATTCTTCAAACTCGAAACTTCGTCTCCTTAAGTGAACCCCAATATATGGGCCACCTTTTGCTTATCTATCAGATTATTAGATTTCTCTAACATCCAATCGTTGGGTAAAACAGTTCATCGGTAGAATTTAGAAATGTTTTCCTGAGCTCTGCAGCAATTTGTATTAAATCTCATACTACGTCTACTCCTCCAAAAAGTTTTGTCCCCGAATTTATCATGTCAAGCTACTTCTGCTTAGTCAAATAGTATTGTTTTGGTATTTTATTTGTCTAAAATTGCAGTGACCTGATTTGATGACATTTGATGTTATTAAAGGTAATATTTTCATAGTAGAAAAAATTTGTTGCTATTTCCTTGTTATATTTGTCAATCGCCATTTTCTCCTCAAAAGTCTACTGCTAAACATATCTTGGAAATGTTGTAGAATATATACTTCATCCAAATTTATATTTGAATATTTAATACCAATTTCTTCGAAGAATTCATAGATTTCTATAACTGGTGCAAATTTCTTTATACTATCTATATCAAAAAATAATCCCTAAGGGATCTGATTCGGGGTATATTTTATTTTCTAATGGTATAACAATAACCAAGGAGGGAGGACTAGTTTGAATCTATTAAGTTTATCATCTTTGGACTTTGATAGTTTCCTTGCAAAAATTGCATATCGCATTTACATCATAAAATAAATATCTTGTTTCTACGCAATGCATTAGAAATATAATTATTAACAGTATTATTTTGAGATTCGCCAGTACTATTTATTAACAGTGTAATTATAAAATTAATCTTGTAGACCTCACTTGATTAATATTTTAAGGTTTTTAAACATAGTTGTGGATGAAGTACATAAAATTAATTCGGTTCATGTTAAAGGTTATGTAAAGGGTGATTCATTAAGGGTGGCCAATGCCCATATCTCGGAAACCGTATATCCTAGAATTTGGGGAAAAAAATTCTAATGACATAATCGGCCAAAAGAAGATGCATTAAAATATTTTTAAATGCGTAGCTTTCCGCTAGGTGGCGCATTTTATCATTTGCATAATTAATTTGCGTTTTTTACAAAATATTACCGCATTGAGGCTATTGAAAATTATCAAAATTAGAAACTACTGTACTTGGTTTACAATTTTTGCTTAAGTCATTTTTTTCTATCACCTACAGTTAAGTGGTGGGGGAAGTATACTTTTGTTTACAGAAAATGGTCTGTAACTTCCGTATACCTTAACCGCTTAGGCTCAATGGAAAGAGTATTAGAAGTTGATTACAAAAATAAATAACATTAACACATTTAATCTAAGCGCTGGCAACTAGAGGGCGTTATGTAACACTTAACGCTATTTATGTATTTTTCTCCGAAATATCAAATGGAATGATATAACTCGAAGCAGCTTACAAAAAAGAAAATGAAATTACATATTGTTTCGTCAAAACCGCAAGCTGATATCTCTTGTCATTCCAAAGATATTTAGATTTTTTAAATTTTCGTTGTTGTTTTTCGTTGTTTCGAAGTGTTGGTTCACCCTGTAAGTTGTAAGTGAAAACATACTGCTACAGTTACATTTCAAAAAAATATCAAGTTAAATCGAATGGCACAATATTTATTAACATAATTAATGAAAAAAAAAATACAAAAAACTAAAATTGATAACTGCACCTATTACTTAGTTATTTTAGGTACTCAAAATGTTTCCCATCATTTGCTATGCACAAATTCAGTCTTTCTATAGTGGAATTGACACTGGCCTCAATTTAAGCACCAGAAATACGTCTTACTGCTTGCTGAATCCTTCCTTTCATATCCTCACGTGTAGTTGGACGTGTTTTAAAAACCAAATCTTTAATTCTACCCCATAAAAAGATATCTAAACCGTAAGATCTGGTGACCTTGCTGGCCATGGAAAAATACTTCCCCTTCCAATCCATTTATTTGAAAATACAATATCTAAATAATTTCGGACACCTGCGGCAAAATGTGCCTGGCAACCATCTTGTTGATAACACATGTCTAATCTGTTACGAATTGGAACGTCTTCTAGGAGGATGGGCAAATCGTTAGTTAAAAAATCTAAGTACCTAAGGCCCGTTAATTTTTCTTCAAAGAAAAAAGGTCCTATTATCTTCCTATTTAAAATACTACACCACACATTTATGCTCCAGCGATTTTGGTAATTGACTTCCCTCTGCCAGTGTGGATTTGTTTCTGACCAGTAGTGACTGTTGTGCAAGTTAATTTTACCAGAGCTTGAAAATGTAGCCTCATCCGTCCATAATATTGCAGATAGAAATTGTTGATTATCATTTAACATTCCTTTTAACCAGTTGCAATAATCTAGTCGTCGATCAAAATCTATATCTTTTAACTCTTGATTTAAAACAACATGGTAAAGATGCATTTTATGTTCTTTTAGTATTCTATTCACCAAAGAATAATTTAATTCTACATCTCTTGCAATTTCCCTAATACTTGCACGTGGTTCAACGTTAACGTATGCCAAGACGTTAATAACATTTTCTTCATGTTGTCTTCTACGTACCCTATTTCTTACCGAAACAGGTTGAACATTGCCACTTTTTCGTAATCGTTCTGCCAGTCTTTTAAAAACTTTTCTTGAATGACGCCGTCTTTCGGGAAATCGTAACCCATATTCTCTTTCACCAATGACTGCATTTTGTACACTTTCAAAATACACTGCTAGCATATTATATGCTTCTTCATTTGAAAAATAAAGCATTATAATAAAGTGATTTTTCAAACGTTCAAATTAACTTTGACAGCAACGACCAATTATAAATAAACAATCAAAAAACAGAAATGTCATTTCCAAAGGTGCCTTGATTACTTTTACAACATCGCCCAGGAAAATAGTTTGACATACTCGTAATGTTACAGCTTATCCATATAAAACCATTGAAGAAATTTTAAGGAATCTAGGACAAAATTTCACTCTAGGACTGAATTTGTGTAGGTACAGCAAATAAGGGGAAACATTTTGAGTTTCTAAAATAACTAGATAATGGGAGCTTTTAGAAATTTCAGCTATTTGTAAATTTCTGTTATGGGTAATAAGTTTTATTATTTTTCATTAATTATGCTAATAAATATTGTTGTCATTTGTTTTTACATGACTTTTTTTCTAAAAGTAACATATATTTTCATTTACACCTTACAGGGTGTACCAACACTTCGAAAACAACGAAAAACAACAACGAAAATTTAAAAAATCTAAATATCTTTGGAATGACAAGAGATATAAGTTTGCGGTTTTGACGGAACAATATGTAATTTCATTTTCTTTTTTGTAAGCTGCTTCGAGTTATATCATTCCATTTGATATTTCTGAGAAAAATACATAAATAGGGTTAAGTGTTACATAACGCCCTCTAGTTGCCAGCGCATAGATTAAATGTGTTAATGTTATTTATTTTTGTAATCAACTTCTAATACTCTTTCCATTGAGCCTAAGCTTGCGAAAATCGGTTAAGGTATACGGAAGTTACAGACCATTTCCTGTAAACAAAAGTATACTTCCCCCACCACTTAACTGTAGGTGATAGAAAAAAATGACTTAAGCAAAAATTGTAAACCAAGTACAGTAGTTTCTAATTTTGATAATTTTCAATAGCCTTAATGCGGTAATATTTTGTAAAAAACGCAAATTAATTATGTAAATGATAAAATGCGCCACCAGCGGAAAGCTAAGCATTTAAAAATGTTTTTACGTATTTTCTTTTGGCCGATTATGTGATAAGAATTTTTTCCCCCAAATTCTAGGATATACGGTTTCCGAGATAATAAATCACCCTGTACATAGATAGCATACGCTAGTAAGCATTGTTTAGAATTGCGGTGTGACAGACAATTTTTGCACATTGGGGGCAGCAATTCAAATCATGTTGATGATTGCCAAACATGACGCTTGGATTTCGGCAATTCTGCATACGAGATGGATGAATTTGTTCTATTAAGAGAAACCTCTTTTTCAGTAATTCGAGGATTTTCTTCAACGTTAGTACTGGCTGCGTTTCCAATTATTGTTTGAAGATTCTGTTGATATTTTCATGCCATTTGCGCATAATGAGTTTCCCATTTCGGTTTGTATGGTGTTTGATTCGCTAATTTATCTACTAGTTGAGCGACGAGTAGACGTTGATAATCGTGCAATCAATTATTTTGCCTTGTGTAGGCGTGTCACTCGGTGGTGAGGTCATTTGACGGTCTTGAGTGTCAATATTAGTAGTTATCACGATGATATGAATGAGTCGATTCGGCTACCTTCAGGTATTTGGTATAACGTCCATCTATTTGGGCAAACTGCGATTTAATGATAATGTGCATATAAAGAAATGTGAGGAAGGCAATGAGAGAATACAAACGGAGTGGCTTAGATGAAAGAGAAAGGGAAGGAAGTGGAAATTCATGAAATGCAAAGATGTATGTTTAAAAAATTGCAAAATCACAGAAGGTTGCTAAGGTAACTGAGTAACTGTCAGCATAGTAGGAGGGCAACGGTTACCTTTAGCAAGGTTTGATCTAGATGTGAGGAAACATAGGGATGGAAAGCTGGATGAGGAAGCCTTTGGAAAATGTGTACTATATGTGACTCTAAAGGATACTTGAAGACATTTGGTGAGGCAGTGTGGATGAAGAATAGGGAAAAGAAAAAGTAAAAAGTTACTTAATAGATGAGGAAAAATGGTATTGAGAAGTAGGTCTTTTTAATGCATAATTGTAACGAAATGCTAGTACATACAGGAAGATAGCATATAACCAGATATAAAGTTTCGATACCATACTAAGGTAGAATCCCCTTTCCTAAAGACACAAAATGTTTGTTGAATTGAAACTAAATATATTTCAAGTATTGGCCAAACTTCTTTGTTTTCTCTCTAAAAGTTTCTTTCGTTTTTAGATGTATTGACTAAACATTGTAATTGTTCAATAAACATTCATGCAAATTAGGTTGTTCCCATTTTAGGCTCAAAAATGCCCAGAATTCAACCATTGCTACTACGTTCATGTATATATGTGTATATATATGTATACAGGGTTTATTATGAAAGTAATGCAGTCTGAGTGGAAAATCGGGCCTTCGCGTGAAGTGTGTTTTTCGCCTTTGTAGCAATGTAAGCGAACATTGTTACAAAGGCGATACGTAATCAAGTTTTATGTGCAGCTTGGAAAGAATGCAGCCCAAACATCCCAGATGCTTCGGGAGGCCTTCAAGGATGACCGCGTTTCAAAGTCACTGTCCGGGAAATGGCGTAAAGCGTTTAAGGCAGACCGAGAGGAGATTGCCAACGAACCTCATTCTGGACATCCAACATCGGCCATAATCGACGATAACGTGAATCGTGTGCGCGAAGTTTTGGGTTCCGACCGTCCATTGATAATTCAGCAAATCTCTAATACTCGAGGAGATCTGCAAATGCACAAGATCTGTGTGAAGCTTGTGTCGAAATTGTTGACGGATATTTAATTCAAAATGCATTTCTTAACTCTGTCGTAATCGGAGACGAATGGCACACAAAATCATACCCCTTCCCAAGAAAGCGGAATGAGCAAGTCTCGTATCAAAACGATGCTCATTCAGGATTCGTTAATTTGGAGTGCATACCGCAGGGAGAATCTGTCAACCCACCCTTTAACTTGCAGGTGATCAAGATATTGAAACGCCGAGTACGCGGATAAGAGCTGACAATGCCCCTCAGCCGAGTCTTCATCGTTATCAATATATTTGCCCGGAGCAACACCCCGGTGGTTCTCCAGTTAGCTTACTGTCTCGACTTGACTAAGTACGATTTTTTGCTTTCCTAACTGAAGAAAGTGCTGAAAGGAAAGCATTGAGAAACCGTGGAATTTTAATCATTTGTACCGATACGATCAATATATTTTCCGCATTACTTTTATAATAGACCCTGTATGATTCTTTAATTATCTCATATCGAGCATATGAATATCTATTTTACTTTTTTTTTTAAAACAAAGTCATTTGTAATGGAACGTCCGGTGACATACGAGTGCAATATATTCATATGTAACAGTGCAAAGTCCAATTTCTTTATGTATGATTAAGTACTTATTCAAATTCCTTAATAAAATTTAAAGCATGCTGTAATATTGTTTAGACTTTATTTGTTTACGTTACTAAATGTAATGTTAATTTTTTATAAAATAGATTAAAATAAACTATCATAAAATGAGAGAGTGAGAAAGTAACTCTTCAATAATTAAATCAAATCATCTACCTTAAATAGTAAGTTATTTCGAATTAAAATTTAAAGTTTAAACACACGCTGGCGAGCAAGTATCTAAATAGAACCTGTAAGATAATACGATTACGAAATTAATTAATTGTTTCACATATAGGTAATTTGGATGTTTGTTAGTAGACACTCGCGAGCTTTTTGGGCTAATTAGTAAAGAGGGTATCTAGTTTGAGTGCAGGCTCGGGCTTAATTGTATGGGCACATCAATCCCGTAATTAACTTATAATACATTTAAGTTAATATAATTACAAGTATATTTTATACTAAGAATAAAATTAATACAATTAAATTTGATGCAATTACCTTTATGATTATTAAGACACATACAGGTAATTGCATTAATTTTATTCTTAGTATAAAATATACTTGTAATTATATTATTAATATTTAGGACTGAAACAGTGAGTTGCTATATCTAAGCACATCTGGCATTGAAGTGCAATACTCGGTGATGAGTGGCGTCTTTTTAAATATACTGACAACTTAAGCAACGTTCGCATTGATTGTTTCTGGCCGAAATCCAAAAATTTCACGAGTTTATACGTCGAAATACTGGAGTGTATACCACTGCGGTGGGTTAATGAAAATATGAATAATTTGGCTGTCTAAACATCATATTTCAGTTTATCAATATTTCAACTTCTAGTTTATTCGGGTGAAACCTTAATAATATATTATTCAACTTATTTATAATAAATATTAAATATAAATGTTGTGCTGTGTAAATATAAATTAGTTTTTAACAATGTATGATGAAAACTTAATTAATATTAATAATGTGAAAATAAGCAGATATAATCATCTATAGTTAAATAAAGTTATGTAACTAAACAGGCCCTAATAGAAACAAATAAACTGAAATTATTGTTTCCCTGCCAACTAGAGTTTCGGAGCAGTTTTGAACTAGTTAAAGACTAGCGCAGCGTTGTTGAAGACAATTTCCTTACATCTAGCATTCAAGTTTATAATCATCTGCAGACACGTGTTTCGATCTTTCGATCTCTTCAGTACAGCTTTACTAGTAATTTCCTTACAGTCGATTGAAGTTGGGAAATCAGTGCAATGTTCAAAAAATATGGTGTCTTTATCCTAAACAAAACTGGCTTTATAACGTGAAGGATTTGTAAATGTGCGCATTTTAATAAAAAAAATCAAAGCTTTTCCTCCCTGAAATGGAAACCAGGCGTCCTAGAAATTTTATTGTATTACCTTAAGGTTATTTTATAATTGTTTGCTAAAACTTGCAGTATTTTTCACGTACTTGCCTACAAGGTTCTTCTATCTGTACTTGGAAAACGATTTAATTGGGGCTGGTTTTAAAAGTAAATTCAAAAATATCCTAAAATGTTGCCGGGGCAGATGGTAAGAAAAGATTTATTTTGATTCAGGTTACATATTTTATGCCTATTTCAGTAATTGCTTGTATTTTTTCCGTTCAGCTTTATTCGTAAAAAATGCAAAAAATATACAGGGTTATTCACGCTATACGGCACGAAATATTGTGGCCAAAATACGTGACTTCCAAAAAGTTTCACTTTGGAGATATATGGGGGTCTATTAGGGCTACTTTTTAAAATTATTTTCATAATATACAGGGTGTCCCAAAAACCCTAAAAGTATCAAAGTTGTGTTTTTTTTAATGAAACGCCCTGTATTTTATTGCATGTTTGGATCCGTCTATAAAAATAAGTATGTGTTTTAATAAGGTTTTTATTACATAAACCTTAAGGTTTTTGAAATAATTTGAATTTTGTAAAAATGTAACCTAATTTTCATGTTTCAAATACTTAAAAAATAAGTAAGTTATGCATACCAAATTTACACTGAAGTGTAACAATAGATCATATTTTATTTTCCAAGTATAATAAACTTGACATCTTATGCCGGGTGTAAAAACATTGGAATTAAACAAATGAGAACTTTAAATGACTATAACTTCATTTATTTGAATGGAACGTTATATTTATTAATTTATCAGCAAATGCACGTCTTAATTACCTATCGAATGGTATTTAAATCTTAAGTGTTAAGTCTTCTCATTTTTACCGAAAACGCCAAAATATTGTTTATTGCACCGTTTTAGTACTTTTAAAGTAAACATTTTAATGTATCTAGTTTTCTATCGTATTTAAAAACGTCAGATAATTAATTTAGTCTGTTACTTTAGTTTAAAAAGGATGTCTTTTGTTATAGTTGTGTTATTTTGCGTTTTTGTGTTAGATCGTTAGTAATCGTTATTGTTTGAACATGGTTGTTGTATGTCACTGTAAAAAATGAAAATTTACACAGATTTTCTTATACTCAGGTTTTTATAACTGACACTTCCAATTTCTTTAAACTGGATTAATAGTCTCTCAAAAATAGCTGGCTTAGGGTGATTTCTTTCGGGAAACCTTTAAGTATAAACTCGACAAGCCAATAAAAAATTTTGATGACATTCTCCAAGCATAAAAATAATGCCAATAACCCCTTCTTTTGAGTAAATCTTCATTTTTTACCAAAAAATACAACAGCGATGTTCAAACAATAACGATTACTAACGATCTAATACAAAAATGCAAAATAAGACAACTATAACAAAAGACAGGCTTTTTAAACTAAAATGACAGACTAAATTAATTATCTGACGTTTTTAAATACCATAGAAAACTAGACACATACAAATTTTTACTTAAAAAGTACTAAAACGGTACAATAAACAATATTTTGGCGTTTTTTGTAAAAACGAGAAGACTTAACATTTAAGATTTAAATACCATTCGATAGGTAATTAAATCGTGCATTTGCTGATAAATTAATAAATATAGCGTTCCATTTAAATAAATGAAGTTATAGTCATTTAAAGTTCTCATTTGTTTAATTACAATTTATTTACACCCGGCATAAGATGTCAAGTTTATTATACTTGGAAAATAAAATATGATCTATTGTTACACTTCAGTGTAAATTTGGTATGCATAACTTACTTATTTTTTAAGTATTTGAAACATGAAAATTAGGTTACATTTTTACAAAATTCAAATTAATTCAAAAACCTTAAGGTTTATGTAATAAAAACCTTATTAAAACACATACTTATTTTTATAGACGGATCCAAAAATGCAATAAAATACAGGGTGTTTCATTAAAAAAGCACAACTTTGATACTTTTAGGGTTTTTGGGACACCCTGTATATTATGAAAATAATTTTAAAAAGTAGCCCTAATAGACCCCCATATATCCCCAAAGTGAAACTTTTTGAAAGTCACGTATTTTGGCCACAATATTCCGTGCCGTATAGCGTGAATAACCCTGTATATGGCTGTTGACTAGCTTCTCTAAACTGCTTTTAAAATAACCTCTATATAGTCGCAATGTGCTAAAGATTCTTCTCTTCTTTTCATCTAGCTTAGACCATCTAGTTCTATTTCCAAAAATTTCTAAAAAATATCAGGCTGTTGATTACAGTTTTTGATGAGTAGCTAAAACTATTGAACTAAGACGACATAAAAACAAACAGTGGTTTTAATCAGATGTACTATACGGGACACATTCCATAGGATTCGCTGAAGTCAACCTTCCTTCCTTTTCCTAAAAAATAGCTTTTAAGTTATTACTGCATATATTGCATAGTGGAATCAACATCAATGGCGAAGATGCTCTGGGTCAAGAGCAGTTCTGTTTCCGTAAATGCCTCGGAACTAGGGAAGCATTCTCGATACTAACATTTCTCCAACAATGCCGGGAGATAATCAATAGTCTGGTGTACATATACTTGATTGACTTCACGAAAGCTTTTGACAGTGTCCAATACTACAAGCAACTTACAACGATGCAAAAAGATGACAAGGATATCAGATTGGTAGCAAATTTATATTTCTACACTTCTAAATCAATTAATATCAAACCAGAGGTAAGACTAGTGTTCGTATTCACTATTTAATATGTATACAGAAAACATTTTCAAAGAAGCATTTGAAGGAGGAATTGCAATAGAAGAAAAAACTATGAAAAATATCCGCTTCGCAGACGATGCTGCCATCGTAGTAGAATCCGCTAATGAACCTTAAGAACTAGTGGACAAAATAAACAATGTCTGTGGAGAGTTAACCATTTATCAAAAAAAAAACAAATACATTGTTATTAAGAAAACGGATTCAAGCTCAATAGTATTGACAGTGAATGAAAATCCTATAAGAAGTGTTCAAAAGTTTAAATATCTGGGTTGCTAGATCACGGAATCGCTCTATCCCTTGGACGAGATAAAGTACCGAATTAAACAAGCCAGATCAGCATTTAAAAAACTGAATTCACTACAACTGGGGAACAATTTGCAAAATGTTTGATCAGAGCGTTGCATTTCTACGGTTGTGAAACATGGACGCTGACCAGAAGAGGCATTAACAAAATTGAAGCTTTTGAAAAGTGGATCTATCGAAGGCTTCTTAAAATACCGCCGAAATGCAAAACCCACAACGAAGAAGTTCTCCACAGTATATGCCACGACAGATTAATATTACAATCAAACGCCGACAACTGGAATACCGCGAATACCTATACAGAGGACCTGGATATGAATGAACGCCTTATGCTAAATAGTAAAATAGAGAAAGGTGGACAAGAAGCAAAAAACCATCGTGGCTATTGAATTTATGGCAATAGACTGGTATGAACGCTGATGATCTTCACGCGGCTCAAGATCGAGAAAACTTTAGAACAATCACAAATATGGCAGTCGCCAACATTCCCTAAGGAGCACTGCACTTAAAGAAGAAAAATTATCATGGTATTGTATATAGACAAGGGATTAGATGGTTCTTCTTCTGAAAAAAAAAAACTGACAGTGAACATTTTCTAAGATTGTTTAATATAAATTTGTTTCAAAATGTATATAGCTATAATTGAAAGGTTGGAGATATTATCAGTTACGAGATTTCTAAAGCAGTTCATATCAATTAACTGTTTTACGTTTATAAGCGTAGTGTCAACAAAAGTTCAGTTAAGGGATTATAAAGTGAATCTTCTTAAGGCAGATATTATATTAATTATTATATCTCCAGCTATTTTTAGCCAATACGTTTTTGGAACATACGGATTTTAAATTTGCAAATTCTCAAATTCACTACATTTTTTGATTAAGGTACCAAATATATCCCTTCGACTTTTGTTAGTTTGATTTTTTAATGGCAATTAAATATATCATAAATTCAGATTAACTTTAAAAAACTTCACACCCATGTTTTCTTCATTACCTGATGATATAAAAAGCAAAATTCTGTAGCTTCTGTATTTATTGGCTTTTTATGTAAAAATTGGATTTGAATTATTTGAAATTCCAATTTTACATTATTAATCTTGCAATTTCATCTCCTCGCCCTATTTTCTTTTTTGTTGTATATTTTGTCCAGATCTATAGAGCGATTCTATACCTTAATTTCTTTTCTAATAAAAATTTTCTGTACATTTTGCTGAAAACGTGATTGCACCTTTACAGTAATATCTTGGATGACGGTTTATCCGGAGAGTTAAATACTCCAAAGCCAAACTTGTTTCCATGTTTCCAACTGCGCAACGCTGATGAGATTCAAAATAGATCGAAACCGGTCCATGGCAGTTGTTGACAGGGAACAATAATTAATATCTTGAGTTAACTTAAAACATATTTTTTACTTTTGTTCTGTGGTTTCGCAGACCTGGTTACGTTTCTGTTGGTTGCCATTTTGTTTCTACCTGAGATATAGCAATTGTTTTGCATTTATATTATAAATATGTTTATTGTGGATATATTTTGAGAATTTCAAACTAATCTCTCAAGTGGTTATTTTTTACAATTTTTCAAATCGCTAAATGTAATTTTAATTCTTCCATTCGAATTTTGATTGTTGCCATTTTGTTTCTACCTAAAATATAG
The DNA here is from genome assembly GCA_963969525.1 of Ontholestes murinus. Taxonomy (NCBI): domain Eukaryota; kingdom Metazoa; phylum Arthropoda; class Insecta; order Coleoptera; family Staphylinidae; genus Ontholestes; species Ontholestes murinus. The sequence continues at coordinate 36,956,354 of OZ018397.1, forward strand.
CAATTGTTTTGCATTTATATTATAACTATGTTTATTATTGATGTATTTTTAGAATTTTAAATTAATCTCTAAGGTGGTTAAATTTTTACAATTTTTCAAATCACTGAATGTAATTTTAATTCTTCCATTCGAATTTTGAGTGTTGCCATTTTGTTTCTACCTAAAATTTAGCAATTATTTTACATTTATATTATAACTATGTTTATTATTGATATTTTTTGAGTATTTTAAACTAAGCTCTCAAGTGGTTAATTTTTACAATTTTTCAAATCGATGAATAATTTGAATTCTTCCATTCGAATTTTGAGTGTTGTCATTTTGTTTCTACCTAGAATATAGCAATTATTTTGCATTTATATTATAACTATGTTTATTATTGATGTATTTTGACAATTTTAAACTAATCTCTTAAGTCGTAAATTTTTTACAATTTTTCAAATCGCTCAATGTAATTTCAATTCTTCCATTCGAATTTTGAGTGTTGCCATTTTGTTTCTACCTAAAATTTAGCAATTGTTTTGCATGTATATTATAAATATATTTTCTATGGATCTATTTTGAGAATTTTAAACTAATCTCTCAATTGGTTAATTTTTTTACAATTTTTCAAATCGCTCAATTTAATTTTAATTCTTCCATTCGAATTTTGAGTGTTGCCATTTTGTTTTTACCTAAAATATAGCAATTGTTTAGCATTTATATTATAAATATGTTTATTATGGATGTATTTTGAGAATTTCAAACTAATCTCTTAAGTGGTTAATTTTTTACAATTTTTCAAATCGCTGAATTTAATTTTATTCTTCCATTCGAATTGTGAGTGTTGCCATTTTGTTTCTACATAAAATATAGCAATTGTTTTACATTTATATTATAACTATGTTTATTATTGATGTTTTTTGAGTGTTTTAAACTAATCTCTTAAGTGGTTAATTTTTTACAATTTTTCAAATCGCTGAATGTAATTTCAATTCTTCCATTCCAATTTTGAGTGTTGCCATTTTGTTTCTACCTAAAATATAGCAATTGTTTTGTATTTATATTATAACTATGTTTATTATTGATGTATTTTGAGAATTTTAAACTAATCTCTCAAGTGGTTCATTTTTTATAATTTTTCAAATCGCTGAATGTAATTTTAATTCCTCCATTCGAATTTTGAGTGTTGCCATTTTGTTTCTACCTAGAATATAGCAATTATTTTGCATTTATATTATAAATATGTTTATTATTGATGTATTTTGAGAATTTTAAACTAATCCCTCAAGTGGTTAAATTTTTACAATTTTTCAAATCGCTGATTGTAATTTTAATTCTTCCATTCGAATTTTGAGTGTTGCTATTTTGATTCTAGCTAAAATATAGCAATTGTTTTGCATTTATATTATAACTTTATTTACTATTGATGTATTTTGAGAATTTTAAACTAATCTCTCAAGTGGTTAATTTTTTATAATTTTTCAAATCGCAGAATGTAATTTTAATTCTTCCATTCGAATTTTGAGTGTTACCATTTTGTTTCTACCTACAATATAGCAATTGTTTTGCATTTATATTATAACTATGTTTATTATTTATGTATTTTGAGAATTTTAAACTAATCTCTCAAGTGATTAAGTTTTTACAATTTTTCAAATCGCTGAATGTAATTTTAATTCTTCCATTCGAATTTTGAGTGTTGCCATTTTGTTTCTACTTAAAATATAGCAATTGTTTTACATTTATATTATAACTATGTTTATTATTGATGTATTTTGAGAATTTTAAACTAATCCCTCAAGTGATTAAATTTTTACAATTTTTCAAATCGCTGAATGTAATTTTAATTCTTCCATTCGAATTTTGAGTGTTGCCATATTGTTTCTACCTAAAATTTAGCAATTGTTTTGCATTTATATTATAACTATGTTTATTATTGATGTATTTTGAGAATTTTAAACTAATCTCTCAAGTGATTAAATTTTTACAATTTTTCACATCGCTGAATGTAATTTTAATTCTTCCATTCGAATTTTGAGTGTTGCCATATTGTTTCTACCTAAAATTTAGCAATTGTTTTGCATTTATATTATAACTATGTTTATTATTGATGTATTTTGAGAATTTTAAACTAATCTCTCAAGTGATTAAATTTTTACAATTTTTCAAATCGCTGAATAATTTGAATTCTTCCATTCGAATTTTGAGTGTTGCCACTTTGTTTCTAACCAAAATTTAGCAATTGTTTTGCATTTATATTATAACTATGTTTATTATTGATGTATTTTGAGAATTTTAAACTAATCTCTCAAGTGATTAAATTTTTACAATTTTTAAGTCGCTGAATGTAATTTTAATTCTTCCATTCGAATTTTGAGTGTTGCCATTTTGTTTCTACCTAAAATATAGCAATTGTTTTGCATTTATATTATAACTATGTTTATTATTGATGTTTTTTGAGAATTTTAAACTAATCTCTCAAGTGGTTAAATTTTTACAATTTTTCAAATCACTGAATGTAATTTTAATTCTTCCATTCGAATTTTGAGTGTTACCATTTTGTTTCTACCTACAATATAGCAATTGTTTTGCATTTATATTTTAACTATGTTTATTATTGATGTATTTTGAGAATTTTAAACTAATCTCTCAAGTGATTAAATTTTTACAATTTTTCAAATCGCTGAATGTAATTTTAATTCTTCCATTCGAATTTTGAGTGTTGCCATTTTGTTTCTACTTAAAATATAGCAATTGTTTTACATTTATATTATAACTATGTTTATTATTGATGTATTTTGAGAATTTTAAACTAATCTCTCAAGTGATTAAATTTTTACAATTTTTAAGTCGCTGAATGTAATTTTAATTCTTCCATTCGAATTTTGAGTGTTGCCATTTTGTTTCTACCTAAAATATAGCAATTGTTTTGCATTTATATTATAACTATGTTTATTATTGATGTTTTTTGAGAATTTTAAACTAATCTCTCAAGTGGTTAAATTTTTACAATTTTTCAAATCACTGAATGTAATTTTAATTCTTCCATTCGAATTTTGAGTGTTACCATTTTGTTTCTACCTACAATATAGCAATTGTTTTGCATTTATATTTTAACTATGTTTATTATTGATGTATTTTGAGAATTTTAAACTAATCTCTCAAGTGATTAAATTTTTACAATTTTTCAAATCGCTGAATGTAATTTTAATTCTTCCATTCGAATTTTGAGTGTTGCCATTTTGTTTCTACCTAAAATATAGCAATTGTTTTGCATTTATATTATAAATATGTTTATTATGGATGTATTTTGAGAATTTCAAACTAATCTCTCAAATGGTTAATTTTTTACAATTTTTCAAATCGCTGATTGTAATTTTAATTCTTCCATTCGAATTTTGAGTGTTGCCATTTTGTTTCTACCTAAAATATAGCAATTGTTTTACATTTATATTATAAATATGTTTTTTATTGATGTATTTTGAGAATTTTAAATTAATCTCTCAAGTGGTTAAATTTTTACAATTTTTCAAATCGCTGAATGTAATTTTAATTCTTCCATTCGAATTTTGAGTGTTGCCATTTTGTTTCTACCTAAAATTTTAGCAATTGTTTTGCATTTATATTATAACTATGTTTATTATTGATATATTTTGAGAATTTTAAACTAATCTCTCAAGTGGTTAATTTTTTACAATTTTTCAAATCGCTGAATGTAATTTTAATTCTTCCATTCGAATTTTGAGTGTTACCATTTTGTTTCTACCTACAATATAGCAATTGTTTTGCATTTATATTATAACTATGTTTATTATTGATGTATTTTGAGAATTTTAAACTAATCTCTCAAGTGATTAAATTTTACAATTTTTCACATCGCTGAATGTAATTTTAATTCTTCCATTCGAATTTTGAGTGTTGCCATATTGTTTCTACCTAAAATTTAGCAATTGTTTTGCATTTATATTATAACTATGTTTATTATTGATGTATTTTGAGAATTTTAAACTAATCTCTCAAGTGATTAAATTTTTACAATTTTTCAAATCGCTGAATGTAATTTTAATTTTTCCATTCGAATTTTGAGTGTTGCCATTTTGTTTCTACCTAAAATTTAGCAATTGTTTTGGATTTAAATTATAACTATGCTTATTATGGATGAATTTTGAGAATTTTAAACTAATCTCCCAAGTGATTAATTTTTTACAATTTTTCAAATCGCTGAATGTAATTTAAATCTTCTATTCGAATTTTGAGTGTCGCCATTTTGTTTCTACCTAAAATATAGCAATTGTTTTGCATTTATATTATAACTATGTTTATTATTGATGTATTTTGAGAATTTTAAACTAATCTCTCAGGTGGTTAATTTTTTACAATTTTACAAATCGCTGAATGTAATTTTAATTCTTCCATTCGAATTTTGAGTGTTGCCATTTTGTTTCTACATAAAATTTAGCAATTGTTTTGCATTTATTTTATAACTATGCTTATTATAGATGTATTTTGAGAATTTTAAACTAATCTCTCAAGTGGTTAAATTTTTACAATTTTTCAAATCGCTGAATGTAATTTTAATTCTTCCGTTCGAATTTTCAGTGTTGCCATTTTGTTTCTACCTAAAATATAGCAATTGTTTTACACTTATATTAAAAATATGTGTATTATTCATGTATATTGAGTAATGTAATTAAATTCGTCCATTCGAATTTTGAGTGTTGCCATTTTGTTTCTACCTAAAATATAGCAATTGTTTTGCATTTGTATTATAACTATGTTTATTATTGATGTATTTTGAGAATTTTAAACTAATCTGTCAAGTGATTAAATTTTTACAATTTTTCAAATCGCTGAATGTAATTTTAATTCTTCCATTCGAATTTTGAGTGTTGCCATTTTGTTTTTTACCTAGAATATAGCAATTATTTTGCATTTATATTATAAATATGTTTATTATTGATGTATTTTGAGAATTTTAAATAAATCTCTCAAGTGGTTAAATTTTTACAATTTTTCAAATCGCTGAATGTAATTTTAATTCTTCCATTCGAATTTCGAGTGTTGTAATTTTGTTTCTACATGGAAATATGGCATTTTTTTGCATTTATATTATAAATATGTTTATTATGGATGTATTTTGATAATTTCAAGCTGATCTCTCAAGTGGTTAATTTTTTACAATTTTTCAAATCGCTGAATGTAATTTTAATTCTTCCATTCGAATTTTGAGTGTTGCCATTTTATTTCTACCTAAAATTTAGGAATTGTTTTTCATTTATATTATTACTTTATTTATTATGGATGTATTTTGAGCATTTTAAACTAATCTCTCAAGTGATTAATTTTTTACAAATTTTCAAATCACTGAATGTAATTTTAATTCTTCCATTAGAATTTTGATTGTTGCCATTTTGTTTCTACCTAAGATGTAGCAATTATTTTGCATTTATATTATAGCTATGTTTATTATTGATGTTTTTTGAGAATTTTAAACTAATCTCACAAGTGATTAAATTTTTACAATTTTTCAAATCACTGAATGTAATTTTAATTCTTCCATTCGAATTTTGAGTGTTACCATTTTGTTTCTACCTACAATATAGCAATTGTTTTGCATTTATATTATAGCTATGTTTATTATTGATGTTTTTTGAGAATTTTAAACTAATCTCACAAGTGATTAAATTTTTACAATTTTTCAAATCACTGAATGTAATTTTAATTCTTCCATTCGAATTTTGAGTGTTACCATTTTGTTTCTACCTACAATATAGCAATTGTTTTGCATTTATATTATAACTATGTTTATTATTGATGTATTTTGAGAATTTTAAACTAATCTCTCAAGTGGTTAATTTTTTACAATTTTTCAAATCGCTGAATGTAATTTTAATTCTTCCATTCGAATTTTGAGTGTTACCATTTTGTTTCTACCTACAATATAGCAATTGTTTTGCATTTATATTATAACTATGTTTATTATTGATGTATTTTGAGAATTTTAAACTAATCTCTCAAGTGATTAAATTTTTACAATTTTTCACATCGCTGAATGTAATTTTAATTCTTCCATTCGAATTTTGAGTGTTGCCATATTGTTTCTACCTAAAATTTAGCAATTGTTTTGCATTTATATTATAACTATGTTTATTATTGATGTATTTTGAGAATTTTAAACTAATCTCTCAAGTGATTAAATTTTTACAATTTTTAAGTCGCTGAATGTAATTTTAATTCTTCCATTCGAATTTTGAGTGTTGCCATTTTGTTTCTACCTAAAATATAGCAATTGTTTTGCATTTATATTATAACTATGTTTATTATTGATGTTTTTTGAGAATTTTAAACTAATCTCTCAAGTGGTTAAATTTTTACAATTTTTCAAATCACTGAATGTAATTTTAATTCTTCCATTCGAATTTTGAGTGTTACCATTTTGTTTCTACCTACAATATAGCAATTGTTTTCCATTTATATTTTAACTATGTTTATTATTGATGTATTTTGAGAATTTTAAACTAATCTCTCAAGTGATTAAATTTTTACAATTTTTCAAATCGCTGAATGTAATTTTAATTCTTCCATTCGAATTTTGAGTGTTGCCATTTTGTTTCTACTTAAAATATAGCAATTGTTTTACATTTATATTATAACTATGTTTATTATTGATGTATTTTGAGAATTTTAAACTAATCTCTCAAGTGATTAAATTTTTACAATTTTTAAGTCGCTAAATGTAATTTTAATTCTTCCATTCGAATTTTGAGTGTTGCCATTTTGTTTCTACCTAAAATATAGCAATTGTTTTGCATTTATATTATAACTATGTTTATTATTGATGTTTTTTGAGAATTTTAAACTAATCTCTCAAGTGGTTAAATTTTTACAATTTTTCAAATCACTGAATGTAATTTTAATTCTTCCATTCGAATTTTGAGTGTTACCATTTTGTTTCTACCTACAATATAGCAATTGTTTTGCATTTATATTTTAACTATGTTTATTATTGATGTATTTTGAGAATTTTAAACTAATCTCTCAAGTGATTAAATTTTTACAATTTTTCAAATCGCTGAATGTAATTTTAATTTTTCCATTCGAATTTTGAATGTGAGTGTTGCCATTTTGTTTCTACCTAAAATTTAGCAATTGTTTTGGATTTATATTATAACTATGCTTATTATGGATGAATTTTGAGAATTTTAAACTAATCTCCCAAGTGATTAATTTTTTACAATTTTTCAAATCGCTGAATGTAATTTAAATCTTCTATTCGAATTTTGAGTGTCGCCATTTTGTTTCTACTTAAAATTTAGCAATTGTTTTGCATTTATTTTATAACTATGCTTATTATAGATGTATTTTGAGAATTTTAAACTAGTCTCTCAAGTGGTTAAATTTTTACAATTTTTCAAATCGCTGAATGTAATTTTAATTCTTCCGTTCGAATTTTGAGTGTTGCCATTTTGTTTCTACCTAAAATATAGCAATTGTTTTACACTTATATTAAAAATATGTTTATTATTCATGTATATTGAGTAATGTAATTAAATTCTTCCATTCGAATTTTGAGTGTTGCCATTTTGTTTCTACCTAAAATATAGCAATTGTTTTGCATTTGTATTATAACTATGTTTAATATTGATGTATTTTGAGAATTTTAAACTAATCTGTCAAGTGATTAAATTTTTACAATTTTTCAAATCGCTGAATGTAATTTTAATTCTTCCATTCGAATTTTGAGTGTTGCCATTTTGTTTTTTACCTAGAATATAGCAATTATTTTGCATTTATATTATAAATATGTTTATTATTGATGTATTTTGAGAATTTTAAATAAATCTCTCAAGTGGTTAAATTTTTACAATTTTTCAAATCGCTGAATGTAATTTTAATTCTTCCATTCGAATTTCGAGTGTTGTAATTTTGTTTCTACATGGAAATATGGCATTTTTTTGCATTTATATTATAAATATGTTTATTATGGATGTATTTTGATAATTTCAAGCTGATCTCTCAAGTGGTTAATTTTTTACAATTTTTCAAATCGCTGAATGTAATTTTAATTCTTCCATTCGAATTTTGAGTGTTGCCATTTTATTTCTACCTAAAATTTAGGAATTGTTTTTCATTTATATTATTACTTTATTTATTATGGATGTATTTTGAGCATTTTAAACTAATCTCTCAAGTGATTAATTTTTTACAAATTTTCAAATCACTGAATGTAATTTTAATTCTTCCATTAGAATTTTGATTGTTGCCATTTTGTTTCTACCTAAGATATAGCAATTATTTTGCATTTATATTATAGCTATGTTTATTATTGATGTTTTTTGAGAATTTTAAACTAATCTCACAAGTGATTAAATTTTTACAATTTTTCAAATCGCTGAATAATTTGAATTCTTCCATTCGAATTTTGAGTGTTGCCATTTTGTTTTTACCTAAAATATAGCAATTGTTTTGCATTTATATTATAACTATGTTTATTATTGATGTATTTTGAGAATTTTAAATTAATCTCTCAAGTGATTAAATTTTTACAATTTTTAAGTCGCTGAATGTAATTTTAATTCTTCCATTCGAATTTTGAGTGTTGCCATTTTGTTTCTACCTAAAATATAGCAATTGTTTTGCATTTATATTATAACTATGTTTATTATTGATGTTTTTTGAGAATTTTAAACTAATCTCTCAAGTGGTTAAATTTTTACAATTTTTCAAATCACTGAATGTAATTTTAATTCTTCCATTCGAATTTTGAGTGTTACCATTTTGTTTCTACCTACAATATAGCAATTGTTTTGCATTTATATTTTAACTATGTTTATTATTGATGTATTTTGAGAATTTTAAACTAATCTCTCAAGTGATTAAATTTTTACAATTTTTCAAATCGCTGAATGTAATTTTAATTCTTCCATTCGAATTTTGAGTGTTGCCATTTTGTTTCTACCTAAAATATAGCAATTGGTTTGCATTTATATTATAAATATGTTTATTATGGATGTATTTTGAGAATTTCAAACTAATCTCTCAAATGGTTAATTTTTTACAATTTTTCAAATCGCTGATTGTAATTTTAATTCTTCCATTCGAATTTCGAGTGTTGTAATTTTGTTTCTACATGGAAATATGGCATTTTTTGCATTTATATTATAAATATGTTTATTATGGATGTATTTTGATAATTTCAAGCTGATCTCTCAAGTGGTTAATTTTTTACAATTTTTCAAATCGCTGAATGTAATTTTAATTCTTCCATTCGAATTTTGAGTGTTGCCATTTTATTTCTACCTAAAATTTAGGAATTGTTTTTCATTTATATTATTACTTTATTTATTATGGATGTATTTTGAGCATTTTAAACTAATCTCTCAAGTGATTAATTTTTTACAAATTTTCAAATCACTGAATGTAATTTTAATTCTTCCATTAGAATTTTGATTGTTGCCATTTTGTTTCTACCTAAGATATAGCAATTATTTTGCATTTATATTATAGCTATGTTTATTATTGATGTTTTTTGAGAATTTTAAACTAATCTCACAAGTGATTAAATTTTTACAATTTTTCAAATCACTGAATGTAATTTTAATTCTTCCATTCGAATTTTGAGTGTTGCCATTTTGTTTCTACCTAGAATATAGCAATTATTTTGCATTTATATTATAACTATGTTTATTATTGATGTTTTTGAGAATTTTAAACTAATCTCTCAAGTGGTTAATTTTTTACAATTTTTCAAATCGCTGAATGTAATTACAATTCTTCGATTCGAATTTTGAGTGTTGCCATTTTGTTTCTACCTAAAATATAGCAATTGTTTTGCATTTATATTATAACTATATTTATTATTGATGTATTTTGAGTATTTCAAACTAATCTCTCAAGTGGTTAATTTTTTACAATTTTTCAAATCGCTGAATGTAATTTTAATTCTTCCATTCGAATTTTGAGTGTTGCTATTTTGTTTTTTCTACCCACCATATAGCAGAAGTATTTCTTAGCCTTAGATATTACTTAGTCAGTTAGTATTCATTAATCTATTGTAATTACGTAATACAATTCAAAATACATATATAACAATACGTTCTCAATAAAATGTTGATTGCATATGGAAAGGCTTGAGTTAATAAAAATATGATCTTCTACTGTTGCTTCGATGACACTGCCACAAAAGATATTTTCCTCTGAAGAGAGGACTTCAATTAGATTTGTTATTAATGACTAATAGGTTCAATTTTTCGATTCGGCTTAACAACAAAAAGTCATGAAATATAGAGATTGTTTGGTATCTTTTTATTTTTCATTAGCAAACGTACTTACAAAATGCATAATCATAAAATAACAATTAAAACAAATGCAGATGCAGACGACTTCGAACGTTGTTGGTGGGAGTTCACTTATCGAAATATTTTTCTACTTGATTCAAGTTATGCTCTTTCTTCATCGCTAAACCATCGTAATTAGTATTAAAATTCCTCTGTTTATCGAAATATATATGAAAAATCTTTGATATATCCGCAAATTAAGAAGATTAATTATATCAGAAATACAATCACGAATTGTATCAACTATACAGAGACCTACAAGACTAATGCGATTCAGGTGGACTAGGCATGTTCAACAAAAAAGATACTCCTAAGACAAGAGCAAGATGGGCGGATAACGTAACCAAAAACGCTCATGAATTACTAAAAATAAAGAACTGGAAGAGGTCAATGACCATGAACTTTGGAGACAAAGCATCCAGTAGGCCAGTTCCCGAGTTGGGCTTTAGTGCCATCGAAGCAGAAGAAACGATCTATCAGAAACTAATTTCTAAGTATATGTCTGAACTTTTCCAGCCGTAACCACGTATTTACATTGTTTGGTAGATTATTATAGAAGTTTTTTCCATAGTGATTTATACAATTTTACGATCTAGAGAGTTGTAAAAGTTAAGTCTGATAAGGTTTCCTGATCTGGTATCGATGACCCTTACGCTGTTTCTTATAAGTTTTCAGATTTTTGTGAAAATTCGTAAGGTACTTCCAGAAGGCCTACTATCTGTATGACCAGAATTCTTTATAACAGTACTATCACTAATTGATAAATCTTGGATGATATAAATGATAAAGATATTGATAATTTTATTATTTACTACTCTCATTAGTATTAGTTCAAAAAAATAATGAAAATGTAGGAATTCATCATTCTAATCATTTTACTGATATTTATTAGCATTATACAAGTTACAGAAACTTGTAAATTTATAGCATCAATTTATATAATGACAACAAAGGGATGGAGTTTAAATTTAATCAATAGTAAGCTTGCGGTCAGCGTTCCTATCACTTTGACCCTTATTGGGGGGCACGGAGGTCCAGTTTATGTAGCCACATTCAGCAATTAGGATAAACATTGCAAGGTAAATTCCCTGAAATACCTTCAACTACTGGCATCTTCTACAGTGCTGTTGTACAACGATCAATCGCTTCTAACAGTGCATTATTGATTACCGAATCACAGAATGCATGCATCCCGTCCAACCTCGGACTAATTACAAACGCATACTTGTTATTGAACGATCAGACAATGCGCATTATCCCTCGTTGACCTGCAATTCCGTGCATTTTATTAGCCGTCCGCTCCGCCGAACCGGGATTATAAAATGATATGCTAAAAGTATTCGGAATGTACATGTAAACGAGAATCGTAAAATTGTTATTGGTTTGTATTCGGAGCGCATATTTCCCCTGCGTTTCGACCGTAAAAATGGAACGGTCCTGCACGGCGATATTAAACTTGATTTACGATCACGCGAATTATCTATTACATCGTACATTACCTATGCAGATTCGTCCAGATGGGATAGGCTTAAGGGTACACCGGTTAATTTGGGTATTTAATTTATACGAGCCGGCCATAAAGGGAATTATTCCTCCAGGGCCTCGCCGTTAATGGTCGTATTAATTTCAATTATTTAGATTTTACATTTATAACAATCCGTGACGTGCGGTTAAAAATGTACCGCCGCCCTCTGCGGGGCGGCTTAATTGCCAGTCTGCTGGAAAGAAATTGAATCCGGGGATTCTCTCTGGTGGTTCGTTAATTCCGCGGCTAAAATTCAAATCGCGTTGATGCCTGTCTTGATCTAATAATCATATCTTGATGCTTACCATTAAGGGAACAAAAAGACAGGGTAATGTACCTCAGTATTACACAATTGTTTAATAAATGTTACTTGCACATCTCCCCTCCCGCATTCAACCATAAAATATTGGTTCACCACGTTCAGATAGGCTAAAAAAGGGAGTTACTACAGAAAACACCTAAGAAGTTAATGAAATTGTATTGAATGACCGCAAAATGAAATTAATTTAGCTAGTTAACATGATATGCATCAAAAGAAACGTATACCACAATCTCCAACTCTTTTCTTATAGGATAGACAATTGTGCTTACAAGAGCAATGTAATGTAGTATGAGGCGATAATAAGGTGTGTTCTCGAAACTCTACATTCATGAAGATTTATAGAGAAACCTTGAATATTAAGGAGGTTACAATAATTTTCCTTTGCAGTTTTTTGCAACATAACTTCCTAGGGTTTAGTTTATTTCTGCTCCTGAGAATATGCCTAAAAATGTATTGCGATAAGAAGATGTTTTGTATTTGATAATTTATTTTTGCATTCGAAATCTACAAAAGTATAAGTTTCTTTCTCTGGTATTCCCAAATGTGCCTTCCAAAACAACTATGGCTGAGCAAAATACAATTTTGTGAACGTAGTAGGTAAAACTATCTGGCCAAACCAAACAATGAATCATATTAACATGGGATCGAATGAATGCGCGATACAATCTTAGCTTTTCTACCCAATAAACCCAAAGCACTTCCCGATAAATGTTACGGCATATCTGCCTTACCGAATTCAAACATCACATAATAGTTAATTTAGTTTCGTCGTAACCATATGAGGCTAAATGAGGCAGTTGCTCCAGAAAACTTCCAGGAAGCATCTAGAAAGTTAGTAAAATCGTGTTAAATGTACAAAATTAAATTGAGTGATTTAACAAACATCAAAAGAACGCATTGATTTTTTTTGTCCTCACGAGGTGGTGTCGCTTACCGTCCCTGCACTGCGGTCTACGTGGTCCTTTTGTGCGCCTCTGGCTGTTTTACTCCTTTTGAACTCCTGAATTCTCTAAGAAGTCCAGGAGTTTCTGCCAGGGGATATTCCTTAGCTGTTCTACAGGAAGCATGGGCTTCCCGAGTTTAGCCTTGCGTTCTTGTTTGTATGCTTCGCAAGTGCACAGTAGGTTTTGGGGAGTTTCGTCTTCTTCCAGACACCCACGGCATAGGGGGCTTTTCTCAATGCCCATCATATGTTTGTGCTTGTTCAGCTCACAGTGCCCATTGACTAGTCCTGTGACTTTTCTTAGTTTCAATCTGCTCAGTCTAGACAGTTTCAGCATGCTGTCAGGTAACGCATTGATAATATCATTAAAGAATATTTTCACAGTAAAAAAATATTCGCGCGCTAGGTGCCACGTTTTTTTTGATAATTGTCTAAATTCAACTTTTAAAGCAAAATCTGGCCATGTAACCGCAATAAGAAGAAGTTTTTTGCATCGATTTGTGACAATGAATGATTTCCTTTCTAAATTTCTTTCATTTTTCTTAATCTTAATATCTATCTGCATAGATATTTTCTACACATTCTAAGATTACTCTATTATTACAATCATCAATTCCAGCGGCTAAAAATATGTTGGAAATTATAAGCTCATATCATTATTATCTGTAATATCCAAGATATTTCAACTGCTAACTATCCATCTAATAATTCAATCTGTATGGGAGAGCATGGCTTTAGATCAGATAAATTCGAGAATTTTTTACAAAGATGTCACCTAGATTCTGTCTGCACTAATCATTATATTTGTCTAGCATAATGCAATATGTTAGGATTAACCTTTATGTGTCTTCTTCGGAAGTTCCTCAATGACATCAATAAGAATTCCTATCTAATATATTTGCTAAAGATGTCGTAAGCTGCATTCTGTAAATGTTTATCGTTCACCAATGACATGAAATATTTATATGAAAATAATTAAGTTTGCCATTACCAGCTTCAAGCTGGTTTATAATTGGATGGGATAATATTCGAATTAAGCTTGTGAAATAGTATGCTGATTTAATAGCACCTTGCTTGTGTCCTTATCGGTATCCACTTGTCGATTCCCCACATTATTAAAAAATGCCGAAGTTCACAAGAAAGGTGACATTCATAAAATTGACAATTAAAGACTCATTGGATTGGATATTGAATATATTGGAGAAGACTGTGCTCAAGAGGTTATTTGCTTTTCTACAGTTCAACAATATTCATTTTGCCAAATGGTTTCAGAACACACAATTCTACAGAAACCGCATCTACTTGTTTAGTTTAACATATTTACGATAAAAAGTAATGCTAATATTACGCTCTACGAAATTTTATCTATCTAACCAAGGCGTTTGATGTGATTGACATTGATATTTTGACATTAAAATTAGACTCTATTGGAATTAGAAGAGGGACAATTAATAACTGAGTAAAATCGTTCATAAGTAATAGGAAAATATCAGTCGCATATAACAGTGAAACTTTTGAACAATTCAATGTAAATAGAGGTTCGCATCGGGTAATACTCGATGTCCACTCGTATTCAATTAGGTTTCAACAATTGTAAAGTTTACCGTTGTAACCGCAACAGCGTTGTAACGTCTAAATGTCGTGGAGGGGGAGTTCTTATTGCAGTAACAAATAGGTACTCCTCATACGAAGTGTATAGTCATAGTAATCTTCACGAAGAATTATACGTATGCATCCACATCGGTAGCTACAAAATTATAGTCGGGGCTGTTTACATACCACCCAACTCGAACTGTGAAATTTATCAATCCCACTGTGAATCGGTGGAATCAGTTTCTAATTTTACCAAATTATACATGTTTGGTGATTACAACTTGCCTTCTGCTTCATTTTTTAATGATGAATATGGTGTTAGGACTGATTCCACTTGTACCATAGCAACTATAATATCTAACACATTTGGTTATATTAACTCACAACAAATAAATTATGTACATAATATTAATTCTGTTATGTTAGATCTTGTCTTTGTGCCTTCCGAAATTGCACGGAAATTAAATCTCACCGAGTCTTTGTCTTCAATTTTACCTTGTGATGCTCATCATTCAGCCTTAGATATCATCATGGAGTTGGAAAATACATATGAAAACATATGGCTAAACAATACGGACGCACTTATTTATGACTTTAAGCGAGCGGATTATACATCTCTCAACAACGCTTTTCTAAATGTACGGTGGGATCTTATATTTGTAGGTTGTAGCATTGATGTTGCCTGCGATCTATTATATTCTACTATCTTTGGCATATTAGATCTGCATGTACCAAAAGTCAGCCCGGCACGAACGAAAACTTCTCGTTTTCCTAAATGGTTTAGTTCTGAACTAAAGAATCTTGTATTTTTGAAGAAAAAATTACATAAGTCGTATATGTTATCCCGGTGCCCTTCAGACTATTCCAAATTTAGTAGTATTCGTGATAAATGTAAGAGATTAACCAAAGAATGTTATTCTAATCATATTCTTAAGATTGAAAATTCCATTAAAAATAATCCAAAAGGGTTTTGGGCTTATGTTAAATCCAAGCGTAACTCTGATGTATTACCTACGACTCTTGTTGGTGATGATTCAATTACTTCTAGTAAAGATGAAGTAGTTGACAAATTTGCTCAATTTTTCGGCAGTGTTTACCGTTCACCTAGTGTATCTGTCGGGAATAACATTTTGGTTTCGAACACCATTATTAATGAGTGTAAACCACCAGTTTTAAATATTTCAGATGTGTTGAATGAACTTCTTTCATTAAAGACAAATAACTGCCCTGGCCCCGATGGTCTATCTGCATTTTTCCTTAAGAACTGTGCATTTGCACTCAGCCGTCCCTTGTGGCTTTTGTATACCATGTCTCTTTCTACGGGGACTTTTCCCAAATGTTGGAAGAGCGCATTCATTACGCCAATCTTTAAATCCGGCAACCAAAAACATGTCGACAATTATAGGCCAATATCATTATTATCTGTTGTACCCAAGATACTTGAAAAACTGCTTACTATTCACCTAACAGCCTCTTGCGAATCTTCAATCTCTATGTATCAACACGGCTTCCGCAAAGGTAAATCGACTTCGACGAACCTTTTAGTTTACGAGTCTTATATTATGAATGCTTTTGTAGAGAGATGTCAGGTAGATTCTATCTACACTGACTTCTCAAAAGCCTTTGATACTGTTGATCATGTGATTTTACTTCAAAAATTACGTCGTTTTGGCATTGATGGCACCCTACTAGACTGGGTAAAATCATATTTAACCGATAGGCTTCAATATGTTAAAATTGGAAACTGTGTGTCTCGTCCAATAGTGGTATCTTCCGGTGTTCCTCAAGGATCACATCTAGGTCCACTCCTCTTTAACATTTTCATAAATGATGTGGTAAGTTGTTTCACGAAAGCACAATGTTTATTGTTTGCTGACGACATGAAAATCTTTTTAAAAATTCGCACAATGAAAGATGCTGAGTTACTCCAGACTGATTTACACTCATTCGGCGAATGGTGTAATGAGAATAAACTTGCACTTAATCTTAGTAAATGCAGGGTGATCACTTTTTCAAAGCGTGTATCTACTGTGATTTATGCGTACTCCCTTTTCGGCGAACTTCTACCACGAGTAGATTGTATTAAAGACCTTGGTGTCACTTTTAATTCGAATTTATCGTTTTCTACTCATATTACTAACATTGTGGCCAAATCCTATCGGCTTTTAGGATTTGTTAAACGAAATGGGAATGAATTTCGCGACTATCGCACCTTGATCCTGCTTTACAATGCTCTTGTTCGCCCACACCTTGAATATTGTTCCAGTGTTTGGTCCCCTTATACTAAGGTTGATAAAGAGAAGATCGAGCAGGTTCAGAAAAAATTTGTGAGCTATTTATCATACATGCCATCCTGCGATTTTCATATTTGGTCCCCTGAAAAAATCTCTGAGCACTTAAACTCAGACGATGAACTCAAGGACGGTATGAAGGACTGGATCTCGCCACGGTCATAGGAGTTCTGTGAACTCGAAATCCTTCGCCTCATTAATCAATGGAATCGTTATTCTTAGGCCTATGGTGTACACTTTGAATATAGCTTAATTTATACCCACAGTTTCGTTTCGTACCTTTTCATTTGATCACCCCTTGTATGTTAAGCCCGAAACAGTTCCATTTGATAAGTTTACTTATTTTAGGAAGAACTTATTCCAACATTTCGACCAAGTTGAGTTAATTATTTTAGGCATCTGTCGCTTAATAACAGAAGAATATATAATATTAGTTTATGCTTACATACGTCAATATTCAAAATATAATATAAAAAGCGAAAGTGGTTTTAATTAAATCTAATTACGGAAAATTCGAGAGTACGCTTATATAATTAAAGATAAATAATAAATATATAGTGTATAATGTAATAATAAGGCTGATTTACAAATGAATGCATAAGGTTTAAAAAATAAAAATGTACTATATACAGGATAAATAAATTAAATGTTAACGACAGCACAGATTTAAAAGGTAATAAAATTATATTAATTTGACGAATTATATTAAATTAATTACATTAGACATAACAGTATACGTGAGATAACACATTTAAAAACTTTGTTGTATAAGTAACAATGAAGATTTTATGGAACTATAATTTAAACTTACAATATAGAATTAAGAATAGAAAAACTTAAAACCTAACACTTACAATTTATACCTCACTGGTCAAAGCCTAAAATTGAAACCTTTAAAGCTCAAATTATGATTTTATATCTAGCTTAGGAGCAAAAAATATATAAATTACTGTAGAAATTATATTGTAAAAACGCAATTTAAAAATTAATCCCATGAATAAAAGGCTTTGGACAGGAGATGGTTTTATAAGGTGGTAATTTATTAAAGAATTTCATACTGTAATAGTTTCTTCCAGCATGCGCAGTTTTCAGGCGTATTCGATATATATAATTTTTGTGTCTTTTATTGTGATCATGATGGTTATGATCTAGATATAGGTGTATGTTTTTTTTTATATGAATGGGGCATTTCAGTATATATGGTATATATAGAGGGTACAGTTAAGATTTTGTATTTAATGAAATAATTTTTACAATCTTCTGTATATTTAACTCCAGCAATCAACCTTAGGAGAGAGAATGGGAAAATATTGTATGGCGCCAGGCAGATTGTCCCCATATTATTATTCCATACCTAATATGTGACTCACAAAGTGAAAAGTATGTCACCCTTTATGTGAACTCGTGTAGTATGACACGCCACATAAACAATATATATATATATATATATATATATATATATATTGATAGTTGTTTGGTTAAATTTTCCCCTAAAAATTCCTAAGAACTTGACAGAAATAAATGTCTGATGTTTTTTCTATTTTATTGAATGTAAATAAGATTTGCTTGGTTTTTATGTCGTTCAGGATTAATCTGTTTGTTAAAACATGATTAAGGGTACTTGAACAGCCCTTGTGTTGGTCGGCCATATTTTGCGTAGTGGTATCATCTGCAAATAAGATTATGCTAGAGTTAACATAATCAGGCATAACGTTTATATACAGGGTCGCCGATATGTATGGAAACGGTCAAATATCTCCTAAAGTAAGAGAGCTAGCGAAAAGTGCTAATATACAAAAGTTTTAGGTTTTTTTTTAAAAACTATTAGAATAAAGATAAATTAAGTATACAGGATCAGTTAAAAAGGCAGGACGAAACAAACTTGCTTTTACTAAAATGGAACACCCCTTATATTGTTACATATTTCAATTCATCTCGAAATTCTACACAAAATTGGTATGGCACATCATAAGGCTAAACTTGACCGTTTTAGAGATATCGAACTTTGAAAATCTTTTTTTTATAAATTATACAATAGTTATTTAAGGTACAAGTGTAAAAAGTTATACTTTAATGCACGAAAATTGAGTGAGCTGGCAAACATCATAGGTATTTTAAAAGAACGCATTGATCATATCATTCAAGAATATTTACGCATTTTAAAAAAATTGCGCGCCATTGGTGCCTTGTTTTTTTTTGATAATTGACTAAATTCGACTATCAAAGCAAAATCTGGCCCTGTAACCGCAATAAGAAGAAGTTTTTTGCATCGATTTGTGATAATAAATGATTTCATTTCTAAATTTCTTTCCTTTTTCGTAATCTTAATATCTCTCTACATAGATATTTTCTAAACATTAGTAGAGTACTCCATTACAAAAATACATATGTTGATAATGATAAGCGCATCATTATTATCTGCAATATGCAAGATATTTCAACTATGCATCTAATAATTCTATGTAAGAGCATGACTTTAGATCTGGTAAATTCTGGAAATCAATTGATTTATAATGGCTTTTCTTATAGAGATGTCACGTAGATTATATTTGCACTAACACCTCAAAATTTGTTTTAATGCCGTTGGTCATGAAATTTTACTTGACAATGTCATTTTGGTATTGGTATTACGGGACAAAATGACTCTGTCTGCACTAACTTCTCAAATTCTTTTGATACCGCTGATCATAAGATTTTACTTGACAATGTGACTGAATAAAATGGTGTAATATGTTAGGATTGGCCATTATGTTTCTTCATGGAATGTTCCGCAATGACATTAATAAGAATTCCTTGCTCTTTAATATATTAAAGATACCGGAAGCTGCTTTCTGAATGCAAATGTTTATCTTTCGCTGATGATATTAAATATTTTTATGAAAATTATTTAAGCTGGCTTAGAATTAATACTCTAAATAATTCTAAACCATCTTAAAAAAATTTCATTTTATTGGCTTCATTTATCCTTCAAAGTAACTACTCATTCTTAAAAATGGAATTTTCATTTCTACGTAAGTAGTGGTGTGCTTTTTGCTTCAAGAACTTTTAGAAATGTGATATTTCATGTATGTTGGAAGATAGGTTTAACCTTAAGAGTCAAGATGAAACAAGCGCAATTCCGTCTAAATATTGAATTTTTATAAAGCAAAATAAAGTCAAAATAATATTTAGCGGTCTCTAAAAGAGATCTAAAATCTTGAGGGGCTAGAGTGGAAGAATATTTTGCTGAGTAAACTGCCCCTATTCGCTTACGCCAAAAATATAAGTATATATAATGTATCAAATTTTAAAATAAATTACTGAATATTTGCCTACAATCTTCAACTGTTTTCTTCTAGGATAGACAATTAAAATGAACGGTTCATTAATGATTCAGGGTGAAACGATAACAATCATCGCATCTGTTTATAGAGAAATATTTATAGGGAAAATATTAATATTAAAGAGATTAAAAAACTTTCTTCTATGATGTTTCACTACCTAATTTCTTAGTGTTTAGTTTATTTCTGCTACTGAGAATATACTCCATAATGTATTGCAAGGAGAAGACAAAACCACGTTTTGTATTTTTTTGGCATATACATTCGGAATCTGTAAACTATAAGTTTGTTCCTCTGGTATCTCCAAATATGCTTTCAAATTTAACTTATAGACTGGTTGATACTAAAATTACAAATTTGTGAACTTTGACCAAAGAGTTCTCAAAATCGTAAACACAATACAGTCATATAACCATGGGATCGAAACAGTACAATCGGTACAATCTTAGCAATAAGATTATTCATTGGGTAGTAACCAATGAAACCCGAGTTTTCCCGATAAACCCTAGAAGGAATTTATTAATCTCAATATTTCTCTCTTAGATATGAAAAGTGTGTACTCTTCGTTAGCGTATAATCAAATAAAATTTAAAAAATAGCTTGAGTATATTTTAAAATATATATGACCTTGAGAGTCCATCACGAAGGAAGTTTACGGATTGACCGTTGTAAGCCGCTTACCGTGTTAATTGTCTTAGGTAGCTGAAAGAAAGGTCCAGTTGAGGAATATCTAAAATTCTTTGAATAACTGGCTAGAATGATGGGCGTTTCTGTTTATGGCCGATTGTAGATATTATCTACATGTACACAGATTTTACTAGTTGCAAAAAATAAAAATTGAATTATGTTATAATCAAAATAATTCATTGTTATTCTAAACAAAACACGACGATAACAAGCCGAAGTGAAATGAGTCCAATTCTGTCGCTTTTTTATAAGGCAAAATAAAGCTAAAAAGATATTTAGTAGTCTGAAAAAGATATCATCTGAAAATGCAGCTTAGGGCTAGTATAGAAGAACATTCTATGGAGTGAGCTGCTTATATTCGCTTACGCCAAAAAATAAATATATATAATGTATCTAATATTGAAATACATTACTGAATATTTGCCCACAATGTGCAACTGTTTCCTTATGGGATATACAACTGTGCTAAAAAGAACAGTATATTAATGATTTATGGTGAGATGATAAGGTATGTTCACGCATCTCTCCATTGAGAAAGATTTATAGTGAAACTATGAATATTAAGGAGGTTAAAGACACTTTCTTCTAGAATAATTCACAACCTATTTTCCTGGAGTTTAGTTTTGTTTATGCCCATGAACCTCATATTTTATTAGATAATTTTTTGGCATGTATTTTTGGAATCTACAACACTGTAAATTTCTACCCCTGGCCTCTTCAATTTAACATATTCTAAAACAACTACGTCTAATCAAATTTCGATTTGATGAACGTAGTTGATACTTCAAATGTAAGACTCTCTGGCCAAACCAAAATACATTAAGTAATTGTAAATGAGTATTATATGTTATAATTTTGTTTCTTCAAGAGTGCAGTGAACAAAGAACCTGCAAAAATAATACAGACATATCAATATGGGATTGAATAAGTGCGAGATACAATCTTAGCTTTACTACCAAATGAACACCTGGTGCTTTCTGAAAAAACTTGGACATAATTTATTAATCCCACATATTTCTCTCTTGAATAGGGAAAGTAGACTTTCTATGTTAGCTTAGAATGAAATAAAATAAAAATTTAATAGCCCTAGATATAAATACAAACATTTTTATTGACAAATACAATATATGACAAAAAAATTTACTATAGAATTTAGAAAATGTAAACGATTTGTCAATCGACTATGGACCATAGGTCTTTCCGGCTTGGCCTTAGATATTTTACACTGAAATACCCAAGAGCCAACCACCAAGGATTTAAGAGCTTCAATAATCCCTCTAAGGTAATAACAATTAGTTTTTTATCAAATATTCCATTACTACAGGCACGTAATGGAATATTTGGCTAAAGATCTGCCGACGAATAATTTAAAAGCTTGAGGTCCTTAGCCAATAAAATAAAAAAAGTGAAAAACGCGCTATTAAACTTCGATTTGAGTCAATTAGTTAGTCCTTTTCTAAACTTAATCTCCACGAACCTGCTATATTGGACCACCTTTCCCTACCCATTTTATCCCGCTGTATAGTGAACATAAAGTACTTTGTTATAGTAAGAGCAATTTTCACAGCAAAGGCTTGAAAAGGATTTGCAGAAAATATACTCGATTTGATAAAATTGCTGCATAGACTTTAAAAAAAAAAGAAAAGACATCATAAAATCGATATTGAATTCATATTTTTTTTTTATTTGTAAACAAAATTAAGAGCTTGACATTTACGAGTAAAATCTTACTCTTTTCAATATTTAAATAAAAATCATTAGATTGACACCATTCAAATAATTTATTCATATCGTTTTGTAATAATGCACATTCATCCGTAGATCGAACTTTCCTAAATATTTTTATATCATCATACATTAGGTGCATACTATTAGATATAACATTATCAATGTTATATAAGTAACCAAAAGAAAATTGGACCACAATATGCGCCTTGAGGTACCTCCGAGATAACAGAAATGGGATTTGATAGAAAATTATTGATCTTAACCATCTGTGATATATTTTGAAAAAAAAAATTATATCCATTTAACAGTTAATTCATTAAATCCAAGAGAACTAATTTTGTCTAACAGAATAGAATTTTTGACACGATTAAATGCTTTAGAAAAATCTAAATAAATAGAGTCTACGTTCAAATGTATAGAAAGGCAAATTAGAATCTGTAGATCGACTTTGAACAAAACCATGTAGTTTAGTGGATATAATTGATTAATACATTCAATATAACTGTCTAGCTACTAAACTATCTAAAATCTTAGGTATAGTGAATTGTAAACAAACACCTCTATAATTGTTAACCATACTTCTATCACCTGACTTATAAATTGGATGAATGTAACTTGTTTTCTATACTGTGGGAAATTTACCAGAATTTATTGATTTTTTGATACAAATAAACACAATTTAATAAAAGGCAACTACATATCCCATCAAAACCTACAATTTTTCTTGCTTTAATTTTTATTAACTCACTGAAAATTTCAGATTTAGAAGTTAGTTTAGAATATTATTTCTGAAATCACTCTCCTGATTTCAGCACCATCAGAAGACTGAATTGTCTCATATTCCATTAAAGAAGGAATAGAATTATCATTTTGTTTGCTTTTTGTTTAGAAAATTTACTAAAGGATGCTTCCTTGAAAAATGTAAGAAACTCCATTGTTCTACTTGATTATAAGGTTTTTTTCACTTTTAGACTTCCTCTTGTTCATTTGAATCTGAATATTTTTGTTACTTTTTTGATAAGTTATCTGGTTGAGTCGTATCCTAATTTTTGTTAATGATACTAGGGGATTCGAATGAAAAGGTACCAGACACTGTGAATATCAATAAGGTTTTTATTAAAATCATACACCATAGGCCAAAGCACAACAATTCCATTGATTAATGAGCATGAAGATTCCGTGTTGCCAGAACTCCTGTGGCCCCAACGAGGCCTAGTTCTTCACAGCATCCTAAGTTGAAGCGCTGCCCTGTCAGATGTTTTTTTTTAGAGTGCACACTTGCTTTGTGGTGTAGGAGTGTGGAAAATTGTTTATAACTGATTGCATTATCAGAACCAATGGGTTCCGAAGAAATTCAGCGACCAACAAAAGGATATGCGTATGTGACTCGCACTTCAACAACTTTTTTGGTATTATTAAGTCCCCGCTTTCCTAAGGCAGCTCGGTACTTGTATTGAGAGTTGATGTAATCATTACGAACCATAGGCAAAGCAAGACAACATGCAGTAGAAGAATTTGTCCCTCCCCCTTAAAAGTTCCAAGTCATGGCGTTATCAGGCTTGTTGAATTTCTTGAGCACAGAAGGACCATTAACTCTGATGACAGTACACATCAGAGGGAGACACTCCGAAGACTGCGCAGATCCATCAAAAACAAAAGACCGAAGCTGCTCATAGAGGGTGTGGTTCTGCTTCATGATAACGCGCGTCCACACGTCTCCCAGGTCAGGTCAAGTCAGGTTCAAGTGTGAGCAGCTTTACCATTCGCCCTATAGCTGAGACATGTTGCCTGCGATTTCCATGTATTTGGTAGAAATATGTGAAAAGCAGCGCTTAAACTCCTCGAACAAATTCAGAGACGTTGTGGACTGGGTCTCGTCACGGCCACAGGAGTTCTGGGATCATGAAATCCTTCGGTTCGTCAATCAATGGAATCGTTATGCTAAGATCTATGGTGTATAGTTTATATAATGACTTCATTTATTCCCACGATGTCGTTTCATGCCTTTTCATTTGCACACCCCTTAGATATAGAACCCCTAACAGTTCCATTAGACAAGTTGCCCTATTTTAGAAAGAAGTTTTTCCAACGTTTTGACCAATTTGAGTTAGTTATTTTAGTTAGCTGTCGTTCAATAACAGAAGAATTTATATAGCGAGCATTAGTTGTGGTAGGTACATCCCGACAACAAAGGTTTCGCAAAAGATAATATCATATGTGTGAGCACTTAAATGATGTACTGAAAACTGGTAACCGATGTCCGCCATCTGATGTTTTAGCAAATGACCTCAATTTTCATCATATGCTACAAATAAATAATTTACCAAACGATTTAGGAGTATTTTTGGTTTTGTGTTTTCCAATGCCTTGAATCTTACTGCTCATCAAATGAAGGAGGTTTTAACCTTCATCATATTTATTATTTTAGAAGCTAGACTCTGTCATCTAGTAAATTTATCGACCTGGATTTATGATTAGTTGTATATAAGATATTTTTGTTGAATGCTATGTAAAGAAGCGAACAACTTCTAAAGCATTCGAATGCGTTTAAAAAATGTCAATTATGGAAGTAAGTAATTCCTAGTATGGATTGTATTTATCTAAAAGTTTTGATGTAACATTGGGTGTTCCTCAAGGTTCTTACTGCGGACCAGTATTATTTCTATTATTTATAAATGACATCAATTCGAGGATTAGGTATAGCGAGTTTCTACTATATGCGGGTGATCTAAAATTATTTATAGAAATTAAATCAATCGATGATCAGAATTTACTACAATCTTGTTTAAGTAGTGTATTTGAATGGTGTATTTATAACAATTTACAGTTAAATATAAATAAGTGTTACCTTATTTCATTCTGTCGTAGCAATGATATAAATTGTTCAATCAATAATGATTTATTAACGTCAACCACCGAAATAAAAGATTTAGGTGTGTTGTTCACATCGAAACTTGATTTGAAATTACATTAAATATGTTTTGCAATAAAGCGAATTTAAAAAAATATACTTTAGATGTCACCCGTAAAAATGTTTTCTTTCATTGCCCTCAACTTTTAAAACCAGTAACATATGAATTTAGATCAAATAACCAACTAATTACGTTTTGATGCTTGACACGAATAAGAGAAGAAAACTTGTTTATATTTTTAATACATTTAAACACTAAGGCAAAATAACGAGAAACAACAGGTGTTCATGTATCATAATCTGTTGCTTCAGTTGACTTAGTAACATCTATCGCGTACACCAGCTATTTCTGGCCATGCTATAAGTTTTTTCATCTCTCTTGATGTATGTGACTTCTGTGTCTATACATCCTAAATACTACAATATGTTCTAAAGTCATTTAGGTCGTTGTAGAAAATTAACTAATAAATTAAAAATGCGAAAACATTTCGTAAATCTACAACAATCAGTCATATTAAGACTACAAAACAAATCACTTATTGAAGTGACTAACTAGAATCTAGTGAATCAAAGTAAGTACATCAGTACCTTAATATTTAATTTACACGTTACGAACAAATCATTTTTTTTTAATTATTTTAAAGGTGTAAAACGAAAAATTATTTTACGATGAATTGAATCATAATTTTGACATCAAACTTAATGATCGTTGGAAATCGAGTATGCAGATTCATCACCCATAAAATTCCCGTAAGACCAATTGAAATTTTCCCTCATCATAGAAACGACGCCTTTTATTGAATGAAGTTCACGACCTCGAAGGCATAAAATTCGAAATTTTACTGGGGCCATTTGCGCGCGCTTTTATAAGAAGCCTTAATTATTTTATAATTGCGGCCGATTCATCGTTAGACTTACTTCCCTCCGCTCGAAACGGTCGGAAAGTTCGTTTATTCGCTTAAATTAGCTCCGCAAATACTGGAATAACGATTAAATGAGCTCTCTTTCTGTAGGTCCCGATGAATGGACCGGTTCGATAAACTTGCAACTTTATGGATTTCAGATTAACTCGTTTTTACACCGCCTAATCTTCGGTTTTATGATGTTTTTTTTTTAAATTTTTACTGTTTGTTGGCTCGACGGCGCGCTAATTAAGGTCTGTCTTTTTTTTCTGTTGCAGCGAACCGTCTGAACGAGTACATCGCGCATTTCGAGCCCTTAAGTTACGACCACACCGACGTCCACAAAGCGCACTTAAGGGCGCGGAGATCAGTGACTGAGGATAACGCGGTGCACTTATCTTTCCAGGCGCACGGCCGCCATTTTAGGCTGAGGCTCAAAAGGGACCTAACTGTGTTCAGCGATAATTTAGAGATTCACGACTCCAATGGCGTTCCAATAGACGTGGATTCATCGTACATTTATCAAGGCCATATCATAGGTAAGGAACAATTCAAATTCGTTTATGATTAGTAATTTTTTAATAATGTATGTTGATCATATATATAATCGTGTGCCAACCAAATTATTGTTAAATTGTGTTATAAATTTACGAAAACCTTAATATTGTCATATGTTCTTGAGGCTAGGGCAATGAATAAGGTATTGACTTAGGTCAAGAGTACGCTAGGACAATGATTAATTTTTGGGGTAGGTTAAGAGTACGCTTGGGTAAAGAATAATATGTTGGGGTAAATAAAAAGAACGCAATGGCAATGAGTAATTTATTAAATAGTATTAAAAATTTACCAAAAGCTTAATATTAAGCTAACGAGACTGTTATTAACGCCTAAGTGCCTCAACAATCAATCAATCAAAAGCTTAATGTTTGTCGAATAAAATAATAAAGTTTTTGAGCGTGATTATAACAATGAAGATCTTGCCGCCATTTAGTTCTATAATGAAACTACTTCAGTACGATTATATGCTTCTACATGTTTCGTCCATCTATCTATCACCTGTGCTCTTTACAAATAAACATGTTAATTTATTTTTGCGATAATAATGTGCAAAATATCAGTCACTATTTTATTAGTACGCTTAGGCAATGAAAAAAAAAAGAAGAACAAACTAGGAAAATTAATACTATAGGAGTTTGCAATTCTATTCTACAATTTTTGTATGTAAAGTTACCAAGAACTATTGAAGGCAGTTTTTTTTTTACTAAAAAATTTCGTTTTTTTATAAATTTGTTTGTTTATTAATACTTATATTCCGAAAAGTTAATTACAATTTAAAAAAAAGAACTTACAAATAATTTAGGTACGATATATGAATTCTGGGCGGAGTTCACTCTTTTTCAAAATGGTCTTCTACTCAAACCCTCAATTGTTTCTTTGGGACTTTCATTTTCACAAATCTCTCCTTTGCCTACAATTACCAGTTGTTTTTCTTCAGCTTTAATATATTCTTTTTTAATGTTTTCAACACTTGGCGATTGTTTTTTTTTAAATATTATTTCATTGTTTTTTTCATTAATCTATTCTCTTCTTAAATATATATCTTTTCAAAGACATTTCTTTGTTCTCTGTTTTTTTTTTATAATTTAAATTGATTTTTTCCTAGAATTTGCAAATGTTGTTTTGGCAATTGGTCAATTGGTTCTTACACTAATCTCTATGTTTTTTTGACGTTGTTTTTTTTTAATTTTGAATTGCTTTTAATTCTTGGCAGGATATTCATTTTTTATCTTTATTTCCATAAATGATTATTTTTCAAAACACAATTATAAATAATTATCAAAAGATAATTATTAGATAATGGTTAAAAATAATTAAAAACAATTCGAAATGAAGGTGAAAGAAAAGAGTAAATGCTTTGACAATTTTACAATTTTTTAAATAAACCCGTACGTTTTTTGATAATTACCAATTGTTTTTCATTAATATTTATATGTACTTTCGTTATTACTTACCAATTGTTCCTGAATTGAAGATTTGATATGGTTTCTTCTTTTAATAATCTTGTTTGTTCTCAAACAAACTAATAAAATACAGGGTCTTTTATGAAAGTAATGCGCATAGTTTTTTTTTGTTTCGACACATGGGAAATGAATACGTCAGGTGTATGAAATTTTATTTTACAAATTTTCTTTTTTATCTAAGAACAATAAAAAGACAATTTTAGTGAAAAAATCAGTGACTCACAAATCCCAACGTTTTAGAAATATATTTTCTTTTAGCTTCCATATCATCTTTTTGTAATGTTTTTTATTTTAATTGTTTGTCAAAAAAAGTTTCAGATAGCCATAAAAATGTTTGATAAATTTGAAAATATCCAAAAAAAAATGGTGATGTGGCCATCATAGTACTTTCCCTATATATTACGCAAAAACTATAACGTTTACGTAAAAAGGCTATTCTTAATAATTTGTTCAGTTTTAAATTTTCTACAATTATGTGTGATATAAGTTTCATGTAACTTCAATGGTTTATTAGAAATTAGCAAAAAATGTAAAAATTTTCAATTTTTCTTTTTTTTCTTGAATTTTACGAAAAAAATGTTCAAATAAAACTTGTTCAGTTTATTATCCCCTTTAACTTTTGTTTGAACCGTTTTTTATTTTTTTTATATTTAGAGAAATATCGCGAATAAACCAAAAAACGCCTCGAGTAAACATCCACTTCCGGTTTATGAATATTTACCAAAAGCTTTTCAGTTCCAGTTTTTAACGATAAAACCTTAAGTTTAAAGTTTCATCTCTATCGGATCATTCGTTTTTGAGATACAGCGCCCACAGACATTTTCACGCACGAAAACAATACTTCCCCTATATATATATATATACTATATAGGGAAAGTAAAAATGGTGATGTGGCCATCATAGTACTTTCCCTATATTTTTCTCGAAAACTATGAGATTTACGCAAAAAGGCTATTCTTAATAATTTATTCATTTTTTATTTCTCTACAATTATTTGTTATATAAGTTTCGTGTAATTCCAATAGTTAATTAAAAATTGGCAAAAAATGTCTAAATTTTCATTTTTTATTTATTTTCTCAAAAGTTAAAAATTTTATGAAAAATACGTTTAAATAAAACTTGTTCAGTTTCTTATTCTCTTTAACTTTTGTTTGAATCGTTTTTTTAAATTTTTCATATTTAGAAAAATATCACCAAAAAACAAAAAACGTCTCGAGTAAACATCCACTTCCGGTCTATGAATGTTTACCAAAAGCTTTTCAGTTCCAGTTTATAACGATAAAACCTTAAGTTTAAAGTTTCATCTCAATCTAATCATTCGTTTTTGAGATACAGCACCCACGGACAGACAGACACACACACAGACACAATTTTTTTTTTCCAGAAATTAGTGTAATGGGTTCAGGGGACCCCAAAACGGATATTTCCGCAAAAAAAAAATTTCAAAAAAAATCACGATCACAATACTTCCCCTATATTTCATATAGGGAAAGTAAAAAATTCCAAATATAAAAGAAAAACAATTTATTTTAAGGTTTTTCAAATGTTTTTTTTTACAAATTTCTACTTTTTTGACAATTATCAATGGTTTTTTAAATGCTCATATGTTCTTTCCTTGTTGTTTTATTCAACTGTCAATTGTTTCTAGAAACTTTTTCATTGTTTTTATTTTCAATAATCTCTTCTGGTCTTAAATTTATTTATTGTTAATAATATTTTATGTCAATATTTTTTTAATTTAAATAGCTTTTAAATATTTTCTTTACAATTACCAATTATATTTACGCTAATATCTACGTTTTTTGACAATTTTTCACGAATTTAAAAAAAATCATTCATAAATTTCAACCGCAGGATAATTTTTTTTTCTATTATTATTAGTTTTTACAAAAATAATTTTAAATAACTACCAAAAGAAGTTTTTGGTTAATTATAAGATATATTAAAAAACACTGAAACTAATTAGAAATGAAGAAAAAAAAACAGTTACTTCTTTGTTAATTGTTTTTGTTTTTGTTTGTGAACTTTGTAATAATTAATTTTCTTCACAAATGTTTTTTACATTAAAAAAATTCATAAATTACTTTTTACGAATTTTTATATACTCTTTCTCGATTGTTTTTATCACTTGTAGATTGTTTTTTTCAATAAACTTTTCAAGTTTTCAATATTTTTGAGCCTTTTTGAATGTTTAACTTGTTAATTTAAAATATTTTCTACAAATTTCTACGTTTCTGATAATTACCAATTGTTTTAAAATCTTATAAATCTCTACTATTTTCTATAATTATCGATTGTTTTTCTTTGAGATTTCTTCAAATGTGTTTTTTTTTAATTCTCGCTGTTATAATATTTTTGATCCTTCTAAATGTTAGTTTTTTTAAACTCTGGCAATAATCTACTGTTCTATTTTTTTTTTTTTTTGGTCTCTTTAAATATTAGTGTTTTTGAATTCTGTTCTATTTTTTTAGGAGTTTATAAACGTTTTTTAGTTATTTTTTAATTATTTTTACAAAATCTAAAAAAAAATCTAAATTTTAAGAAGCAAAAAAGTATTTACAATTAAAAAAAAAACTTACTACTACTAAACATCTTTATTCACAGAAAGAAAATGAGATATAATACATATAATGTATAATATAAAATAAAATAAATTAAGATATAGTTGATCTTCTGTTCCGTGGCTATCGACCGGTGGTCTTTCAGCCTAAAAAAACATATTTTTGCGGGAAAAGCATTCGAAATAAAACAGCGATTTATTTGCAAATTGATTTTTAGGAAACATGCAATTTTTTTTAATTGCAAATCAGTTATCTCTGGTTTTTCATGATCTCTCATATATTGTTTTAGCTAAGGCAATAAATTAAGTATTGGTTTAAGCTAAGAGTACGATCGGACAATGATTAATTTATTGGGATAGACCAAAACTACGCTAGGACAATAAAAAATATATTATGATTTTCTTAAATAATTATTGAAAATAACCAAAAGTAATTCAAAATGTTTTTTGTCTCTTTCAAATATTTTTTTCTCTCAAATTTATTAGTCTTAAATTTTAATGAATAACATATTATTTTTATTTTACGAAAATATTTTCGTGTTTTTCTAATTATTAGTGAATTTTCTACAACGTAAAGGACTTATATATTTTTTTTATTATATTATTTTTAACTGTTTTTTTTTTTGGTGAGTTTATCCATTGTTTTTTAATCTCTTATGTTCTTAAATATCTTTTTTCGATAATATTTTTGAGGTTTTTTTGAATGTTTAATTTGTTTGCCAATAGGTTTCTTTAAATTTAAAATATTTTCTATCGATTTCCATATTTCTGATAAATACCTATTGTTATAAATTCCTATAAATCGATTTTTTTGAGATTTCTTCAAATGTGTTTTTCTTTCAATTCTCGCTGCTGTTCTGTAATATCGTTAAAAATATTAAAACCTTCTAAATGTTAGTTTTTCAAAACTCCGTTTGACAATTGTATTTTTTATACACATGCTTTTACTTCATAAATTTCTACTAATTTTGACAATTAAAACTTAATTTTAAAATGACATATTTTAATCTTAATAATAAAAGCGCAGTTAAATTCCCCTCTTCACTGTTTTTATTTAAGCACTAGATGTGCATTTCGGACAGTATGTGTCAATTATCAATAGTTGAGTGAACAAAATGTACATCTAGTGCTTCAATAAAAACAGTGACGAAAGGAAGTAACATATATTTGTTGACAAATTTTGTACATATTTACATTGAAATAATGATTAATGAATGAGGTGTTAATGTATTAATTTGTCAAAAGGCTATCGACCAGAAGTTTTTCTGCCTGAAGAAAGGAATTTATCTGCGTTTTTATTATTAATATAATCTTCACATAACTAAAAATATATATAAATATATAAATAAATATATATATATGAACATTGTCAATGTTCGGCTTTAATCTTCGAATTTGCAAGTTTTGATGATTCTAAAAAGAACCGATTTGCAACGTTTCGACCAAGTCGCATTGGTCTTCTTCAGGCGGTGTTCGATGGGGAACTGCGCTATTTATACCTGCGGTGTTGGCGGTTGACGTTTGGCGGCGCGTGTGCGGCTTCTTGTAATAGGGCCGGTCGGATCAACCGGGATTACGTTGGTGGTACCTGTGGGGATTGAAATCTGTAGAGCGGGTGAAGAGATATGCATTTTGCATTAAATGGATTTCCAAGTGGGGGGGGGGGGTAGTCGTTGGGCGTCGTCGCGTTTATTGAGATTATCGGTGTGTTTTTTTATTTAAATTGCCTCGCGGATAATCCTCTTCGTGAAATGGTCTAATGCTGCGATGGAAGTCGTGTGGTCGAAATTTATCTTGTGTCCGGTGGATCCATCCTAAATCCAAACATTTTAATTTTATTAAACAAATCGTTAAAAAACAAATAGATGCATTAATAATTATTCTGGAGCGTAGTTGCTATTTACTTCAAGAACTGTATTCCATTTGCTTAACAGACGGTCGATCCCATTGCAGAGAAATCATGGTTCTAACATCAATTACTAAGTCGTTATACAAATCGTCCTAAATTTGTTTGTTTGCCAATTGTTCAACGAGCGATTGATTTGATAGTCTGCAGGTTGGTGAATATAGCGGATATTAGCGATCGATTCTACGTCACGATGCTCACGAACGGACATTATTGTGCGTTGTAGTAGAAGGCGATATGGTTCATTTTTCGTAGTCGTTTCAGGTCGATTGCAACATGAATGTGGTTAATCTGAGTCAAATAGGCGTCACTGTTGATGTTGAACTTGCTTACCATTTTTGTCAAAAATTCGCCAAAATTTTGACGCTCATCGTCGTCATTACACTAGTAACAAATGCCGATTGAGATAATTTCCCACTTTTCAATTTTCCGCTTCTACCATTCACACCACATACCCTTCTTATAGTGGACACACCCAACGACATTCAAACTTTCTTTCTTTTCGCGTTTTTTAAAAGTAGCCAAGATTCGTCAACCGTGGCGAGATTCTCCAGAAAAGAGGCTTGCTCATTTCGTTTAGAAAAATTGGCTTTCGTGTTGTCAAAAAGGCCGCGGGAAATTCATCCCGCCAATTTCTACACCTTGCCGAATTTTTTGAGACGTGGGATTAGTTGATTGACTTCGAAGACTTTTGCTAGCATTCGTGTTGTTAGGCTTTCGTCCTCTTCCATGCCCGCTAAAAAGCCTGGTCGTATAAATTCGATAGTCGTCCTCTTCCTTCTTTATCTATAATGTTCGTATGACCTGTTTAGAACCTCTTGAATCATCTTTCAACTTGGCTTTCGCTGATTGTTTCCTCGCCCAATAGCTCATTGGGATCGCGAAATGGCTCATTCACCTTTAAACCTTTCTGATGAATACAACAGTGAATAATTTATTAGCGAGAATCAAGAAAACGCAAGAGCTAGGATGAATTTATTGAGATAAGTTAGAAGTACGCTAGAGCAATAAATAATACATTTATTCAAGTAGGTTAATTTGTTAAATGAATTTCTTTAAGTTTCTGTGAAACCCAAATAATAAGTTTACCAATATTGAGTGCAAATGTTTTTTCACAGTCGTTTAAAAAAAATGTTTAATAATTCTGCCACCTCTCGAGTCGTGTAACGGTAGTTTGTTTTGATTAATGCCTTTGGCTTTAACTGGCCTTCGCGAACGTGGCGCATCTTTTACAATCAAATTACCAGAACGAAATTTTATATATCAATTTTCTGAAATAAAACAGTAAAAAAAACATAGCAATATTGGTTTGCTTACTTACTTTTTTAATGACAATTGAAGTGTTTTCTGTCAAATGGTATCTAGGTAGATGCTTTGACTTAAGATAGTTGGCTAAAAATACAAGTGTAGACATCTATAGGTCAGAACCGAAAGGATTTAAGACTCAACCTAATAACTTCATTTACAGGAACCTTAAAGAAGCTACAATTTCTTGATGTACCCGTGTTGTATCAAGAAAGTATAGTTTTTTTTAAGAATCCTGATCTTCAAAAAGTAATGGCATCCACAATCAATCTTATTATCATAATTTATTTCCGTTTTGCTTAAAAAAAAAATGTATTCTTGACAATTATTTTTTTTCTGATCAATGGTTACACGAAGCACAAATAGTTCAAATCGCAAATTTGTACCAAAAGAAGATATTGATTATAACTGTAGCACTAAAGAATATTCAATCAAATGATTAAGTTATCAAGGAGTTGACAAACTACATTCAAAAAGGTGAAAGGGAGTGAAAAATAAATTATTTCATCACCGTTTAGGATGATGACTGCGTCGATGCGCAACGCAAAGTGGCTTTTGAATCAAAATGCAGAGACAACGTTGAGTTAATATGTGCCAAATATTTAAAAATTATCGGAAGAGTTAAAGTTTTTAAGTAAACTTAAAGATTTGACATGTTTTCATAATAATTTGGCCTATCAACCGTCATTTTCCAAGATCACAATACGAGAGGTTACTGCAGGAACTTAAAAAAAAACGTGTATTTGCTGTTTATTGTTAGGTAATATTTATTATCATTACGTTACACAGATTTCTCTAATTGAGTGAATAAACCACCGACAATTTGTGCTAATAGCGACGATTAACTATAATAATGAAAACATTCAATTATTGCGGTCAATAAATGTTACTTGAATGATATTTTTATCCTAACATAATAATAATCAGTTTTATCACTCTGTAGAAATATTCTCGTTATTTGTTATTAACTGATCTGAATAGGTTGAAATCGGTTTGTAATTGTTGTTGATTATGGCACAATAATTTGTTGTACGAAATAAAGTAAATAAAGAAGCTAAAAGTTGAGATTTACATTCAATAATTTCAACGTGTCATAAACCAACATTAAAAGGAGTCAAAAAGTTGTTATAACCATTATACGGGTTTTTAAATGTGCTTACTATTATTATTTGCTCGAGAAAAAGGGGAATAGTTTTAGATTTTAATGTTAAAAGATAAATTGTTTAAGTATGAGTAAAATATGACAAGAGATGCTTAATAGGACTTGTATAATAATCCTTTATTACAGATAAAGTTAGAAACATTTTCTACGTCTAAAAATAAGCCTTCAACGTCATTTAAAAGTTTGAGAGGAACATGGCGAGATGAAGGGTAACGAAACGTTGGAGATATTTTAGAGGATATTTTCAGAAATTTTAATATTCCCATAATTAATCGAAAATTTTGTTTCGGCTTAATTATTATGGGTTTTATAGGATGTTGCTATATGAATGATTCTTTATATTTTATTCAGAAACTGCACTGTAATTTGGGATACTTGTTCGGTTTTAAGATTTTATTCAAAGTTTCATTGAATACGGATGTTGAAGGTCATAACTATGTATTCTTAAGTTTCTTACTGCTTAGATTTTCTTATTTGCACGTGAAAATTACAAGTTCTTATCTTATCATTCGATTTAAAAGACTTTAAGAAAAGCTGTGTACGGCGTATAATACTAAGAATTCTTGGGAAGCTAATCATTTTAGACTTCATCCAAAACTGCTCTAAAGTTTAGATTTTGTTAAATATGTTATTTTAGGATTGATACTTTATTATTAAGTTCTTTATTGCATAGGATTTCTTGTTTGAGATTACAATTAATGTATTTATGTAAATATAAGGCTAATTTGATGGAATTTATATTATACATATTACGATTTTAAAGACCCAATTAACTATCTTATAATTCTTAGATACGTGAGTTCTACTTTATTTTAGGGAAGGAATTTGTGATGTTTGTCATTTTGTTTTCTTAGTACTTTTACTAAAGATTACTAAATTTTTAGATTTTGTTGAATATGAATTTAAAATTATTTTGTCTCACTTACAAATTAAATTATTTTATTAAGCACGCTAAATCGAAAATCTACAACAAGGTATTCCAATCACATGCAATCAGATTAGTAGAGACAAGCTTTGCAAGTACGATATCATTTGTTTCAAGGATTTGATACCTGAGATTATCACTGTTGGTCCTTAATTAAAATTGGTTTTCAACTCCTTATAGCTCCTCAAGCTCAACACACCCACTGGTGGTTGACGCAAGAAGACGAACCATTATGTTTATTTTGGTGATTTTGGTATTAGATAAGACAATATTAATGAACTTTTTGGACGAATGGTCTACAAATCTATTGGTAATCAAAATGTATTACCTCAGGCAGGTATTAAAAATATTCCTAATGCTAAATCAATAAATTGATCTGATGTAAATATTTCAAAAGCCATAAATATTCACGTGTTTTTGCAACATTCATTTATATTTAAAAAAAAAATTAACAAATGCCCAAGAACAAACACGTTTAATTCGTAAATACGCATCTGCTGCTTCAGTTTACGTAGCGACATCTATCGCATATACCAGCCAGTCCTATTACTTGTATACAGGGTGCATATTATAGCGGTTTCAAAGGTTAAGAGGAGGTAGAGTACATCTATATGACTGGAAATTACGTAGAAATAAAAAAAAAACTGCAACTAGTTTGCATCGTTGCTTGTTGCATGTAGGTTCTCACAAATTTTGAGCTATAGGTCCATTGAATTTCTAGAGACCAATTTTTTTTGGAGTTGTTATCAAAATATTTCATAACCATTATCGAATTAACGAACTATATTAAATACTTGTAAGAACTACAAACAATATATTTCTTATAAAGTCCAGGATACAGAAGTCAAAAAAAAGTTCTATGAATTCTGAGTACTAACTAACTGAGTCTAAGTCTGATTAATGCCTTTAGTAAATTATTTACATGAATAAAATCGATAAAATCACTATTTTTAGTATTTTTTTGATAAATACATATTGGGAATTCGAAAATATCTGTTTTCCGATATTTAATAGCATTTTGTAATTTCAGTCTTTTTAAGTGTTTTCTGTAAAACTTTCAATGCACAACGAATTAGTCTGAAATAACTAGAAGTTTTTGAATAAATAAAATCTTTGTTAATTCAAAAAAAAAAAGAATATTTTTCCGGTTTTTGCTCATTTAATAGTGTTTTCTGTGGAAATCTTAAAAGTACAACATTGAACTCATATTAGTATTACCCAAACTACAAGAAATGTGTCCAAAAGGCAAAAAAAGCGTATAACCATTGACTACTACTCAATTTCTTATATGTTTATATTTGTTATCCCTTAAACATTTTGGTTATTACGCTATTTAATAATAAAACAAGTGAAATTAGTGAATCAAATTGAAATTTGGTTTTATTATTATAATAATACGATAAAAGATCGTCCATTAGAAATGCGGCAAACTGTGGTGCGTATCCGCTGAAACCTTACAAAGAATAATACGTTTTTTGTTCCATCCGAAAGATTACATTATTTAAACAATTGTTTTCCTTCATTATTCCGAGCACGGCCGAGGGATTTCTTTGTTTTGGCAAAATCACATTTGCATACACGTACTCGCACGGCCCCATCTACAATTGCACTGTTTTCACAGTAAATTAAACCGCATTCATATTTAATATAAATATGTATTTTTATCACGTAACATTACATTGTTCTCGTTCGAAAAAAAAATTATAACAATAACAAAAACAAATATTAATAAACGGATATATTTGATATTCTATATTACAATGGATGCTCGTTATATTTTCAATATTTGATAAACACGTAACAAATAATGTATCTCCAATTAGTGTGGCATTCAATTTATTATTTTATTTTACTTAAAAAATTTATTCCATTGTATAACCGTAAATATAAATATGGCTATAGAAAATTTATTATTTGTATACACAATCCTATAAAGTATTTTATTATTTTATATAACAATTTATATTCTAAATAATTCCTTATAATAAAAAAAATATTAAATGTTTAATTGTGGAGGCGTTTACTTTGTGGTATTCTGATGAAAGAAAACAGTATCCCTTTGTTTTACCATTTTTAATTATTTATTAATTAAATCCATAACTAATGGATTGTATTTTATAAATACGTCCAAGTGAAAACTTTACAATTATTTCCTCCAAGCATCACTATATCATTGTCTTACAATAATGCAAGAACTAACAGCTATTAAATGTTTGATATATAGTAGATGCGTTTAGTGGCACATCTTGAATGAGTTGTAATTAAAACACGATAACTTTGTTTACCACTATACCACTTTTATAATGACTAGTTTATAGTGGAAACTATAGACACTGTGTAATTTAAAAACTATAGTGGTAAAACAAAGTTATCGTGTTTTAATTATAACAGCTATTAGTTAAAACACCTAACAGTTATTAGTTAAAACAACTATTCCTCTTAGTAAAACAAAATTTAATGTCTGTGTAACGTTATTTTCCAACAAAAAAAAAAACATTATATACCTGCTCGTAAATTATATTATTCATATGCCCGGGAGAAAAAAAAAATAACGGGAAAAGGAGAGTTGTAATAAATGAAATAAAAGTAAGTTAAAAAGGTCGGATCATCAATCATACGTAACTTGGAACACGTCCAAGCGATGGGGGCAAGTAAGTTATAGGAACTGGTCCTAATGCCGTGGAACTCCTCAAACATTCGGGGGCGGGTGTTTCTTTAAAGTTTTCCGCCGCCGACGTCCAAAATGTATTTTTGATTAAGGCCGTTCGAACACCCTATGGCCCGTAAAAGCGACTTATCAATGCTTCCGCGCGATCGACCGATTCCGCGATTCCGGTTTTGCGAAGTTTCCATCGAAATTAATAAATATTGCGACGAGCGGCTTTTTTTTCCTTCGATAAGTATTCTTGGAAGAGTGAGCGCCAAATTACCGCTTCGATGATCGCCAATTTCGCATTCGATTACGGCCTCGGTATCGGTGAAAAGATTCAGGTGTTTTGATGTTGTTTATCGTTCGGTGTGCTTTAATGGCGAATGTATTTATAATTTTAGACACGTGATCTAAAAATACGTTTGCTATTAATACATATCTTTACTGTCTACTTGTTACGTATTAATAACCATATGAATTATTCATAAATGTACGATATGACGACGTAATAATACCCATGACAATTAGAACTAATATTATAGAAATGTTGTTTGAATTTATGCATATGGTAAGTACTATATGAAAAAGTATCATATGGGTAATTATACGTATGTAATAGCATAATTGCTATATTAAATTAACTCGGCTATCTTATTCTTTGGATGCAAATATGTAAGTGTTAACATCGTAGTCATGTAAATAAAAATTCTTACTCTAGAAAAAAAAAAGAATGCCCAATAATATAAACTATTTAGGGCATCCGTTGTTCCCCGATTTATGTGCGCAATTGAGTCGGTTGAAATAATTTTTTTTACGTAAACGATTTCAGCGCCTCCACCAATTGTTTTCCGATTTTTAATTTGGAATTCCTGTAAACACTCAATCTCTTATCTCTTGTACAATATAGTAGTGTGTAGTTAAAAACACACCAGAACCGAAATGACATTTAAGGCCATTTTAACGTGTAAAAATGTATTGAAATTGGTGAAAAATAAAGTTTGTCAAGAAACAAAATTAAGTTGCAAACGTTTCGGGAACATAAGAACCTAAAATGGAAAATCGTCTGTATAGATAGATGGTTTTGAAAACAAAGGTATAACTATGCTCTAATAATTTAAAGAGAGTGCTAAAATATTCAATGTCACTGATGACTAGCTAAAAGCATTTAAAGCCAGATATAAAATCTTGACTGCTGATAAGAACCGGTGAACAATCATTAATACCATCTAGTGCTATCGTTTAAGGAAATGAACAAAATCAAAGATTATTTCTAACCATTGGTAGTAACATCATATAGCAATTCATGGTTAAAATAGCTGATGCACGATATATGACGCTACGTAAACTAAAACAGCTTTTCATATGCGCTTGTTGCTAAACGCTAACTAAGATAACTGATATCTTTGATACTAGATCAAGATGAATTTAAAACATATATCAAAAACAGCTTTCTATTAAAAGTCATTTGGCAAAAAAATGCACCAGGCACCTTTTGAAGAGTTATGAATTTAGAAGGAAACAAAGTGAAATATGTCTTGTTAATTTCTTGACATTGTTATCTTTAGTATATCATTATCAGGATTATCACGTTTATAATATATGCAAATAATTATAAAATTGGCGCCGTCTGAATCAATGGGACTGTTATAAACACATTACTGTAGCTTTTAATAATAATAATAAATAAATACATTTCCAAACAGAAAAACTAAAACTAGAAAATTCATAACTTTAACTGAGGTTAGTGATCTCATGCAATATTGTTACAATTAAGTAAATTTTGGCAAAATTCTCCAAAGGATGTAAAAGTGTCAGCACTCCATGTGATATTATTTCTTTTTCTATGCTCGTGTAAGATGAATCATTAATTCCTTCTGTTGTTAATAAATGACTTTCACTCTCATTTGTAGTTAAACTTGAATCAACATCTATTGTATAATGTGTAACATCAACATCGCCTCCAGTGTAATCATTTATTTCAGTTGATAATAAATATTCATCACTTGCTGTTTTCGTTTTATTGACAATATCATGATAATTCGTAGTCATTGAAGATGAATCAAATTTTATTGTATGATGAGAAATCTTATTATCACCACTATCATTATTTTCAGGCGACTTTAAAATTAGTAAACCACTTTCGGTTTTATTAAAATTATCATCAACATTAGTGGTTGTTGAATTTTCTGGAAGGGTTACATCATAAGAAATATCATTCATGGATCCGCTAGTTTCTTGCCTTTCAGTACTAGGATGTGTAATTACAGTACTTATATTATCGTCCTCATCATTAGTTGATTGTTTAGTTACGTCAGTTGATGTTTTTTTCAGAATGACCTGAGATTCCAAAACGAGTCGTTAACAAAGAAAAATCATCACTAAATTCATCTTCAATTGATAATCCCGACGAACTATATTCGGCAGTTGTCACGTAAGGACACTGGTAATCAGGAGAGATCGAAAAAAGTATCGATCGGGCATTGAAATTTTGTCCCGATAAAAGTACCATTATGAAACTGTGAACAAAGGAAGTACCTCTTACAAGAGTTATCTTCAGGATCGGTATACCCTCTTGTCGACAAACAAAATTATCCAAATCTAAAGTTTTTCCTAAATAACCTTCAAAATCTGACGTCTCTTCGCTATCTAAATTTTCGAAACTATTCGTGGTTAAATCCCAGCATTTATATACAGGCGAGCAGTTTCCTAATATTGGATCGAAAGATGTCGCGTCCGGGCATTTACACTTCATCTTAATACCATTGAGTAAAAGTATCTCTCGCAATTATGGACGGTTACGTCCGGAAACCTTCTCTTGTTAGGGCAAACGAAATCCTCTTCACCTCCACTGGGTGTACCTCCTGCAACTGCTGTTGTAGATCCGTCGCCTCCATCTTCCTCATCACCGTCAGTGTGTAGGGTTATCTCATTGGACAGTTTTGTCCTTCCTGTTTCTTCAGTATAATCATCATCTCCGGCATCCTCGCAATCTTTAATCTTTGCAGGTGTTGCAGTAACATACACCGCGGAGCATCTCCCATATTCAGGATCAAAATTGGTCCCCTCTGGACATCGTTATTTGGTTGAAACAAATGCTCCGCTATGCAGTTGCGAACAAAGGTAGTAAAATGCGCATTCGTTATTATCAGGATCTATCTAAATAATAATCTAGAGATTTTCGGACATACGTATTTGGTTTTAATAAAAGTACATTACGTAGATCAGAGCATAAGAGTAAGAATCCTCCACATCTTCAAATATACCTTTCTCCGTACACGTGAACTCTTCTATCGACATGGATATTGGAACGGAACTACCAGTACTTATGATACCATCAAACATCGTAGAATTTGAAGAACTACTCGCGGTATCATCATAATCATTTGAAGTACTGGTGATGAAGTGTGTGTTATATCTTCATTTTCAGTTATTATAGACTCTGAATAGTTAATAGTTTTGGGATCGGAAGATATATTAGTTGTATCATCATCATCTGACGGAGAAGAGCTTAAATTATCATCT
The DNA here is from genome assembly GCA_963969525.1 of Ontholestes murinus. NCBI lineage: Eukaryota > Metazoa > Arthropoda > Insecta > Coleoptera > Staphylinidae > Ontholestes > Ontholestes murinus. Next base: position 36,998,943 of record OZ018397.1, read on the forward strand.
CCATTTGATAAAGAAAAGCTTAAAGTAATCGAAGATAAATCAGCATCATTTGGCTTGTATTATTATTATCTATGTTAACCGTATTAATTGTAAATAAATGTAAATGCTGTAGAGCTATCAATATCAATATCTGTTGACTCCGAAGAGTTACTAATAATATCACTATAATTATCATCTGTAGTACTAATATTGTTCAAGTTATATGTTGAAGTACTTTTATTAGTTGTAGTTGTACTGATATCACCAATACAAATATATCCAATACTACATTTCCCCAAATCAGGATCAAAATACGAATTTGAGGGATATTTATATTTAGTTTTAATAAATGTACCATTTCTGAACTGCGAGCACAGGTAGTAAACCGTGCAGCTTTAATCTTCAGGATCCTTAAAACGACCCTTACTGCTACAAACAAATTCTATTCTGTCATCGTTGAACACTGATAATCAACTGAACACTGTTGCAATGCAGGGTTGAAGTCGTCGATTTAGGAAAAGTATATGCTATTTTTGTAAAGTATCCGTTGCGTAAGAGTGTGCACAAGAAGTACTCCCTGCGGTTGTCATCGGTTGTATCGGGGAATCGTTCCGTACATTGGAAATCAGCGGGTGGTCTTGACTCTGGTGTATAGTCCATGGAGCAAAGTCCTATTTCCGAATTGAATAGGGTCGATGCCGGGCATTGATAAAATTTCGAAATGTAGGTACCATTGCGTAGTTTTCTGCAAAGATAGTAGCTTCTGCAACTGGGGTCTTCTGGATTTTTGAGTCGTCCTCCTCGGGTGCAGGTGAATTCTAAAGCCACGTATAGAAGGAGACCTAATATCATAAAATATGATTAAATATCCATTGTCCTGTGGTTTTTCGAGATCATCCTTATAAATGGTGAGTTTTGTTGTCCACGTGTCCTGGATACATAGTAGAAGCTGCGACTGCGTCTTAGTCTGGCACGTGGTACACGTAGTTTTATTTGCTTAATCAAGTCTTATGTTCCCATGAACAAACTGATGCAAATAACATCCCATGACAACTTGATGATGCTTTACTGGTGAATGTATATAAAACTCATTTAATAGACATTGTTTTGTTTATTTAAAATGTAAATATTTCAGAATCCTTTTTTGTACGCTTTCGAGCATGTACTTATATTTCTTTACATGTTCTGATAATAAAACCCAATAGCTTAATAATATGGTCATTAAACGAGAATTTCGAATTAAAATATACTCCCAAGTCCTTCATTTTAGCAGGTCTATGAAGTGTTGATCTGTTGAGATGATAGTTGAAGTTATGTACTTCAGCATTACGAGTATATGACATTGTCTCGATTTAGAGTTAGTCCATTATTTATACACCGTGTTTTTAGTTTATCTGTGTTCTGTTGCAGATGTAAGCAATCCGTTTTGCGAATTAATCGTGCTGAATAATTTGGTATCATCTGCATACAATAATATGTTACAATCAATAGTGAGGCAAGCATCATTTACAAATTAAAAAAAAAACAAGAGCGGTCCAAAATTTGACCCCTGGGGTACACCGCTGGCTGCTACATATTCATTAAAATAATGACCTATGAACCTTGCGTTTTATTTGCTACAAATATGATTTTAATACAATATTTTGTTTAATTTTATCAAGATTTCCTTTAATTTGATCCATGTCATAAGCAATCCTTCTTTATTGTTGTTCAGTGGCTCTGGTATATTGAATATTATGAGAAACAACGTGAAACTGTTTACGCTCCTAAATTTCATTACATACTTTTGTGAAAATATCACGACTCGTGCGCTCTTTGTGTTTTTCCAATTCCATAATTCGTATGGTTAATGTTCCCACATTATTTTCTAATTTTAAGCCTTAGAGAAATTTCATTTCTGAAATATCCTTACCATATCAATTTAGAAAGATAATACAAAATTTACATTGATCATTGACCTTTTGCTAAGTTCCTTAAAAATCAATAAAGTTGTACATTAGAAAGTTATAGATTTTATGAATATAATATAAAATTCAGGTAACAATTGCTAAATAAGATTTTACCAAAAAATAACGTATGATCATCGAATATAAAATTTAAAATTCCAAAGCAAAATAGAACCAAAAACCACTACTAAACACAACAGATATCTTTGATAATTAGATGTAAGTAAGTACTTCATAGCTTTCAATTCAAAATATATACCAAAATTACCTTTATTTACTTAACAAATTAAATGATTCAAGATGTTATGGCTTCAAGCATCCAACATTAGAACTCATTTCTAACGAGTCATTTATTTATTTATTTATTTATTTATCTTACGGAAATCAACATTTTACATAAAAATTTACAAATTAACAAAATATATTCAAAGAGTCAAAGCAATTAAATACAAAAGAAAAATTTCAAAAGAAGTGAATAAAAAAACGAATTGCTTCTTACACTAATACTGATAACAACACATAGATATATTAACATAAAAAAGATTTATGTTGGATGTTTGAAGCTATATCTTTGTGATACATCTTGAATCATTTAATTTGTAATTTATTCACTGAATAAATTCCGTATGTGACATTAACAAAGTATAGTTTTATTTATCGTCTAATAAAGTTCCTGACCTAAATCATTTAACCTAAAAACGCGTCCTATTTTAAATAGCAATCTATTTAAAGAATAACGAAGTAAAATCTCCGTTTTTGAGATTATTATCATTAGTAAAATATTACAAGAACAAAAGATCCATCATAGAACATCAACTCTGTGAATCTATAGTTAACATACATTTGAATAAGTCAGAATTGTTTCAAAACAAGTTCTACATTAAGGTCATCTTATCACAACCAAAAAAAATATATTTTCTTGAACTAATAAGACATTAAAAACGATTAATTTGAAAAATCAAAACCTTCAAAACCAATTATTATAAATCTCCCAAACTCAAGTAATAATAATTAAAGAAACACAGTTATATTTCTTACTTTACTATTTTATTTAAGCACTAATTGAACATTTCGAACACTATGTATTTATTATCAATAACAGAGATACCAATACTGTATATATTTTTATTTATTTGATTCTCAAATAAAGATAAATTCCTAGATGTCAATGATATATTTATTGCAAGTGGTGGATGATAACTATCTTCTTTTGTAATAGGATCTAATGCTTCAAAATTGTCACACTTCACGTTTCTTGTGTTAATAATAATATCCAGCAGCTTTAATTGGAAGTTAAGTATGGAATTTGATTTAAATAGACAATTATAAGTAATAAAATTCGGTATAGATGTTGATTGTAAGTTACATTGTTCACGCTAAAGAAAGTTTGGTTAATTAAAATTGTCTCCAATTATAGTAGGATGTAATAAAGAGAATGGTTGCGACCGTTACTACGTGGTAATCCATACTTACACTGAATTGAAAAATTCACTATGTTTTAACCACAAGTAATAATATAACAATATAAATAATTATTTTTGGTTGAAACATAGTGAATTTGTCAACTCTGTATAGTAGGATGTGATAAATAAATATTCATTTCAAGTTTAGTTTTTTTCATACATTAAATTTGGAGGAATATAAAGGCACACAAATGAGACTTTTAGAATTTATATTTATTTTAACCACAATAATTTCTACACTATTTATGGTACTTAATTCAATTACTGCGGTTAAGATTACAGCAAAATTTATAAAATGATTTCTTTTTGCTAATTGAAGCAGTCCTTTTTACATTGCAACGCATTTATTATATTCAATAGGATTAACAGAATTTGGATTCTGTATAAATCTCATTAGAGCCTCAGATTGATTTTCAATTACTGAACGACACTAATTGTTCCACCGTGGCTTTGAAAACTTAGGAGATTTCGACATTTGTTTATATTTTGGAATAGACGTCTCACTGGCTTAATTAATATTTGTTAAAAACTGTGAATATGAAATTTCATTATTTACAATACGAATATGGTATATGCTGAGCTTTGTCCCGTCAGTTTTTAGATTGTTTGTTAATATAATTTCTTGACAATGTGATCATTTCATTCTTGATGTAAGGATATCATGTTGGCAAAAAATCAAGTTAAATAAATAAATCATTCTGGGTGTAACGCTTCTAATGTCATTGAGTACATTATTAAAGAGGGAGCTAAAATTTTTCATTAAAAAAATAAAGGAAACCGAAAATGTTGTAGCCTGTTATGATGACTAAACGCATGCAAAACCAGATATACAATTTTGAGTGCTGTGAAAGTCTCGTGAACAATTATCGGCACCATCATTGGGAATGGTTATTTATAAAAATCTGCTCTAGGTTAGATGCCGTAAAAATAACACATAACTTTTTAAGCATGTACTAAGGCCATTATTAATAGAAAAGCGAAAAATTCACGTTCATTAAGAACTTTTAATAGCCTTTTTGATTATGACAGGAAACTGAAAGTATAGATACGGAACATAACACCTAATTTGTATATTCGGTTTCATCAAGAATGTGGTGCAACAATCATCAACTAGACCAAAGTCACTCTTTTCATTCTTGTATTTGTAATACTAATAGTGACTAAAAATGACCAACAACATTTAATCATTTATGAAGCCAGTTTTTGGCATCAAAGTGATCTTTTCATTTCTGATACTGTTCAAAATCTTGTCCAAAAATTTCCAACAACAATAATTAATTTATTAGGAAACAGTTGTGCCAAAGTTTTTCATTCTTGTATTTCTAATACTAATAATGCAATTTTTGACTAAAAATATCAGCAACAATACTCGAAACAATATTTCTTGAATTAGTTTCTCATGTGGCTCGTGGTGAAACATTTTGTAATATAGAAATAACACAATAACCAAGCGTAAATGATGCTACTAAATAATGTGGACATTCAATTAAGAAGACGGTGGCGCCAAAATAACTCAATTCTTTTCTCTCTTCTTTATACTACTAAAAATGTCTGAAAATTTACTTTCAATTATTTAAAAGGGAAGACAGTGGCGCCAAAATAACTTCAATTCCCGAAAGTAAAATTTATTTGCTGGGATTCCCTGATTTATCGGACCTTCTGCGAATGAGTTATAAATAGAACTCTTTATGTAACAAGCGTTAAATTCGTGTTTAAAATGCCAAGACTTTGTCAAAGTAAGCGAGATACTTTTTGCTGTAGGTGTAATTGTGTTGTGGTCAAGTAATTTACACGTAAAATTACATCACTCTTAAAACACTCATACTACGTGTATATTAAAGTAACGATTGCTGATCAAGACAAACATTAGGCACCACATGTTGTATATAATATATGTGAAGAGGGTTTAAGGCATTGGAGTAATGGAATAAGGAAATCCTTACCCTTTGGAATATCCGTGATTTGGCGAGAGCCAACAAATCACCATGATTACTGTTATTTCTGTGTGTGCAATATACGTGGATATAACACAAAAAAATTAAAAACATCATTTATCCAAATCTAAGTCTGCAATTAGGCCTCTGCCACATGGTCCAGACGTGCAAATACCTGAGAAACCAACAAATTTAGAAGATGTTACAAGCAGTTCTAAGCAACCGCAATTAAAGACTCTTCCAAAGGATTTCAAATTAAAAATTAACTGGCAGAAGACGTTAAAATCTCGTATTTTAGGAAATGCGAGTCTGAGTATTCAGGCTATTTTGAAGAAAGTTGTTGTCTTTTTTATTGCAACGACATTTCCAGTCTAATAAACAAACTTGGGAGCACATATAATCCCAATGATGGCAGGATTTTTATTAATTCTTTCAAAAGAATCCTTAAAGCAGTTCTGTGCAAATGACGGAAAGCTACGAAAATCTTGAAAGTGCTGCTTGAAAAAATCAAATACAATGATCATACTTGGAAAATTTGTGGGGATTTGAAAATTGTGGAACTTCTACAAGGCAGCAGTTACAGTATACGAAGTATCAATGTTTTTTTGTATGAGTGGGACAGTCGAAGTAGACATCAACATTGGAAGAAAAGGAACTGAATAAGAAGAGATAATTTAATTCCTCTACTGCATCTACAACTAGGATTAATAAAACAATACGTTAAAGCTTTAAATAAAGATGGAGACTGTTTCAAATACCTTCGTGGAAAATTTCCCGCTATCTCAGATGCAAAATTAAAGCAAGGAATTTTTGTCGGTCTTCAAATGAGGAGATTAACGAAAGATCAAGAATTTGTTAATACTATGACCGAACCTGAAAAATTCACTTTTTACACTCTCATCTTGATTACTTACCCGAAAATCTTGATGATGTGAGTAAGGAGCAAGGTGATAGGTTCCACTAAGACATGAAAGAAATGGAACGCAGGTATCAAGGTCGGTAGAATGCTTCAATGTTGCTTGATTACTGCTGGTCAATAAAAAAGGACAATCCGGCCCTGGAATATTGAAGAAAATTCACTAAACGAAGTTTTTCATCCAAGAAATAGAGATCTTCTGGAAAGAAAAGAAATTAAAGATTGTTTAAAACTTTTTTCTTTCAGTTTACTATTTGTAATTTGTTTTTGTCTCTGTACTAATAAAAGTAGCGTTTGTTTTGATTAGTTTTTTATTAGTTTTATTTCAACATTGATAAAAAACCTTACAAGATTGGGAAAAATTCCACTAGGATTTGAATTCCGCAGATCAAAATTATACAAAATCAGATGTGGGATCGAAATTAGTTTTCAAAAAGTCAAAATTTGTTGGCCTGTGTTATTTATGAAGGAAGAAAGAGGCGCCAAAATTAATCTGTTCATTCTTGCGTTCTTGATACTACTAATATAATTATTGACTAAAAATTTCCAACGATATTCAATCATTTGTCATTAGCACCAAAATTACTCTTTTCATGCCTGAAATTACTACAAAATGTCTAATAATTTCTAACAATATTAAATCATTTATGAAAGAAGGCAGTTACGACAAAATTACAAAAAAAAACTTTTAAAATTACAACGATATATTTTTAGTAACTAGAAGTTCTGGTTTTAGAAGTTTAAAAATAACTATGGGTAAAAACGAAATCATCCACCTCGAATTAATAAACAACCCTTAAAATATTTCATGCTCCCGAAAAAGTTGATTATTTTAGAGCTGTGTATTTAATTTTTAAAAATCAATATAATCCGTTTCCCATGTTCACATAACAAATTCCGACGTTTACTCGTAAAAACTACATCCCGTGTATTTAATTAGCCAACTTTCGCGGTGGTAATATAAATACTCCGCCCGCATAAGTATATTGCACCATGTTTCCGAACTCGCGAACAGACACGTTTTGTCAACCCCCAACCGAAGTAGTCAGTCAATCATTACACTGTGGAGCCGGCCGGATCAATATGCACCCAAGAAAGTTTACTTGATTTTCAATACATATTTATGATTAATATCGCAAAGTTTTATAATAAACATGGTAATAGTGTGTTTCGTCCGCGTATTAAAATTAAATCAATATATGTGAGGCTGAAGTAGTGGAAGCCTCTCAGGAAGGAGGTCACCAGCCTGCTCGAACGAACTGAATTTTATAAATATTAAAGATGTAATGTAATAATAATAATAATACTGGATTTAAAACACAAATTTTTATTGAATTATTGATATCTCGTTAACAACCAGTTTGGACGTATCAGTTTAGATCTCATCATCACGGAGGTACAAAATTGCAATTCTGTGTTTATGATAAAGACGTTAAGTTATGTCAATTGCCTACGTGTTATAATGATTGTTTGATGGAACATTACCTCACTAAATTAGTTCTTAAATGATAATAAACCATATCCATAGGGTTATGAGATGATCTGCCCCTTCATGTAACTATCAAATTTTAAAGTGTATGGAAATGTGCGACATTAGGTATATTTATAACCTTATAGTGGTATCGTATTATTATGTGAATTTATTCTTGAAGCTTTTTTCAAGTAGTTCTTTAAAATTAATTAAATAGATCCACACAATTTTCATAAACATCTTTAAGTAGCAATTATGTACTATATCAAATTATTTGCTACTATTCTATAATAATTCTATTCTCCGTATGTTTTCTACACCAATGTTCCAATGTCTGTCTATTGTATTTACTATAATATAATATATCAAATTATTTGATACTATTCTATAATACATTCTATTCTATCTTTGTTTTCTACACCAATCTTCCAGTCTTTAATAATAATTAAAGAACAGTTAACTTAAATCTACTGCATCCAACCGACCAATAACTTTGATGAACTATTTTTAAGTGGTACTAGGCGAAATTAATTAAAGCATAAATCTTGAGAACTTCTTAAATTTTAGTTTACAGCACACGTTCGCGGAAATTAATGCCGCCGTAAATGGTTGGCACGCGCGGCCACGGTTTAAAAGGGCTTCTAAACAAATCGATTCTCATTGGAAGCGTGTAATGTTGGAAAATTAACGTACCAGAAAACGAAATAAATTCGCGACCCGATGCCATCCACTTAATAAGGCGGACGCTTAGGAAATAAGTTCGTTCCATATTAATATTTTTTTTATAATAAATCCCTTTGATAAGTAATTGGATCTAAAAATTCTAGGCCGCGTTTGTATATCAAAGTGAATTATTGCAGAGCGGCGGTTTATTGCCGCCTCAGGTGTACACCGCAAGTAAAACAAAATAACGCAAGGCGTACGTTCGTTGGAGAAATTACAAGAATATTAATTTGTGCATTAACTATATCCCGTATATGACATATTATAGAATTAATGGTCGTACGTATTTCGCAAATACTTCTTTGTATGGTAAAATGACTTTACTAGGTTTCTAATACGTTATGATGTTAAATTTAACAATTGTTATATATTAGGTGTATTAATGAATAATCCCAATTATTTCAAGCAGTCGATAAATTAATTTATTAGTAATTAAACATGGCAGTTGGTATGTAGGAAGGCCTAACATAACCTCTAAAATTATTCAGTTCATATGCATATCCAACACTCCATTCTTTACGATTTCCAAGCAGGAAAAAATGCTGCTACAAACAACCATCTAATGCATACACAACCTCAGATAAGTTATCTGCAGCAAAGTTATATGACCCCCGTTTCCCCACATGTAGTAAACAATACAACTACCGAACTCAATACTTCACAACAAATCTCACAAGTATTATATAAGTCCTCTAATACAAATTGAATCACCTCATACACAATCTGAATTGAACTTGTTGAACTAAATGGATAACATTGATTGAAAATTAGAAATCAGGTCCAGATATTGACAATGCTACCGACCAAATTTAATTAGACTGGTCATATAAGACAAACACTGCTAATTTACCCCAGACCTTCAAACATCAATAAAAATAACAATGAAAATTCACGACCGAAACTAAGGGTAGTTAACGATGTGATAGTTACGCAGCTTCCTAAATTCAGAAGCTATACAGAAGCATAAAAAAGCTTACTAACAAATTACACATCTCACTCTTAATTAGTGGACCATTGAGGAGCATGTATTATCAACCACATTAAAAATGTGTGCCATTCGAACATTGAAACTACAGACTGCTACGACTATGGCTAACACCCTCCCAGAAAAAGATGGCATCAAATATTACGTACCAACAGCACTATAAAATAAAATTCCATGGATGATCCAGGAAACTGGCGACCTACCTGCGGCAAGATTTATAGCTGGCAGAAAGAGTTCGGCAAAGGAAAAGGCTGCTATGAACATAACTTTGTATTACAAAGCGTGATTGAAGGAAACATTTTCGTGCGCGTCCGACATAACCATCTTTTTAAAAAAATAAGAACCATCGGACTGCCAAATAAATACCTTATGCGATCTCCTGACAGACTTATACACTGACAATACAGCTATCTGATATATCACAGAAGATTCCATTGAACCATTAATCTGCAGCATATCATCACTCAGTGAAGGCTTTACTATTAATGAAGAGCTAATTAATATATTCTCCTATGCATAGGACTAGGTAATAATAACATCAAGCATTAGATAATGGTTGGCATGATGGCGAAAAAGTATGGCCTATCATTCATGCCCTTTAAATACCCTATACTCTCATCTGCCGGACGACTCTTTAACAACATCCCAAATAACATTCAGCATTTACGTGAAGCCATGCAGGTATTTATACATCTTGACGTATCAACTGTATTCCACATTGACCCAACGCCATATCATATAATTTCCAAAATGGCAGATGAATTTCAAAAATTAGACTTGCCCAAACGCAAAAGATAAATGCTCTAAATACTTTCATCATGATAGTCTGGGTCTACCTTGTTTCTTTTTTCCTTGTGTTTTTGCTCCCCATACTCTTTTCACTTGTCGTGCTTCTTCCATTCTCTGTAGATGTCTCCACCATCTGTCTTTCTTCTATGAAGTCTAGTGTAGACTGTATTCTTAGGTCGTTTCTTATTTCTGTGTTCTTCAATCAATCTCGTTTGGGCACTCCTCCAGCTCTTCTTAGATCTTTCATTTCAGCTACTTGTATCCTGCTTTCCTGTCTCTTAGTTAGAGTCCACGATTCGCATCCATAGGTAATCACCGGTCGATATATTGACTTGAATATCTCTGCTTTAGTGCTGTTTGATATTTGTCGTTGGTTTATGAATCCATCTCTTAATATGCGGTATTGTTTTGATGCTTTTTCTATTCTTGAGTTTAATTCCAGTTTCTGTGTTCCTATATTTATTCCTAAATATTTGTATGTGGAATAGATCAGGTATAATAAATTTAAAAATACGAAAACATTTCTTGAATCTACAACAATGAGTATTACTAAGACTACAAAACAAATTAATTTGCGTGTTACAAATAGTACAACTATTAAAGCAACACTAATTTGAATGAAATTATTTCTGTTGAATAAAGTAATAAATGATAAAATGTACTTTAGATTGTTTAAATGTAACTATATCATAAAAATTATGAAAAATGAATTTTCAGGTATCAGCTATATTCTAGCCCCATCTATTTCTTTGTTCATCGTCTCTTGTTCCTCTCCAATTATCATTATTTTAGTCTTTCCTTTGTTCATTTTCATACCATATTTTTCGTTCCGTTTTTGTAAGTGTTGTTTAAATTTTTGGTTATTCGCAAATGTTTCTATATCATCTACAAATACTCCTTCAGACACTGTCACTTTTTGGAGATGTGTGTACCGTATTGTTATACCGTTCCATATTGTATTGCATTCTTTTATTATTTCGTCCGTGTACATAATAAACAATACCGGGCTTAGTTTCCCTTATTGCCGAAGTCCACCTTTTGTTGTAAATGGTTCTGTTCTCTTATTCTTATATATTACCGAGATTTTATTGTTCTTGTAGATTTCCTTAACTATCCTAACTGTTTTTCCATCCACTCCTTTTTTTGGTTATTGTCTCCCATAATTCGTTTCTTTGTATTTTATCGAAGGCTTTCTCTAGGTCAATAAAAGCTAGGTACACTCTTCCAGAATTATATACTCTTCTTTTCTCCTGTATCATCTTTTATGTCAGTTGTCTTACCGTGAATATGTGGTCCTGGATATTTTTTCTTGTTTTGAATCCACTTTGAGCTTCTTCTAGTGTCTTCTCCATGACTGCTCTTATTCGTTTTTTCTAACATCTGTTATAGTTGGGTAATTCTTTAAAGAAATGAAACATAATAAGAGTTTTACTTCTCCCAATTTTAAAATTTGGTTCCATCAAGAGAGTAGCAGAACAAGTATCGATTATATCTGTTCTAGTATTTTTATGTTAGTGCATAGTAACGCTATACCTCTGTAGTTGTCACAATTCTTTCTGTTTCCTTTTTTATGTATTGTTACAATTAGCGCCATCTGCTACTCTTTGGGTAATCCGTTTTTAATTTTTCCTATTATCTCCATTATCTCTTCTACATTTGTTAGATCTTTGTTGTTATCTTCATTTTTTTCATTCTAATTTTCATAATTTCCTTCTAAGGCGTTTTCTCCCTGTAATAGCTCCTAGAAATATTATTTCCATCTCTTTATGATTCCTTCCTCTTCGTTAATTATATCCATATCTTTGCTCTTAATATACTTTGGCACTTGTGTTTTATTTCCTCTTAATGTCTTCATTGCCTTGTAGAACAGTTTCTGATTTTCCTTGCTATCTTGTTATAGTTTTTCCCCAAAGTCCTCCCATTGTTTCTTCTTTGCCGCTGTTACTAGTTCTTTCGTTCTTCTTCTTTAAACGTTATATTTGACATAATTTTCAGTCATCCTGTGGCCTGTATAATGTTTCCATGCTAACTTGTTTTGTTTTATTTGCTCTCTTACCTCTTCCGTCCACCACGCTGTTTGTTTATTTCTCTTACTTACCATATTTACTCCACAAACTTTTGCTGCACCTTCTAGTGTTGCTTGTTTAAACACTGCTCACATTTGTTCTAGATTTTTATTTTCTAGTTCATTCTCAATTCTTTCTATACTGTTTTCGAATGCCTCTATATTTTTTTTTGCTGTTTCTCTATCTCTTAGTTTATACGTTCTTATTTTGGTGTTCACCTCTTTGTTTCGTTCCTTTGTTTTTTCTTGTCTGATTCCTTTCTATTTTCTCTTATTTTCTTATTCTGCTTTTAACTATGCAGTGGTCGCTACCTATTTCCGGATCCCTCATTACTTTTGTTTCTAGAAAATCCTTCCTGTTTCTTGCTTCTATAATTTACATAGTTGATAATGGACTTTTTATTTCTATATCTTGTATATTTGTGTATGTTCTTGTGTTGAAAAAATGTGTTCGTTATTATCGGGTTGTTCATTAAGCAACCGTTTTTCATTGTTGTTTATGTTACTTTCAAATGTTATGTTACTTTATTCATGCTATTAGCGTAAGCTTTACATTTGTCAACAAAATTTGGATATACATGATATTTAAAAATATGTATGTACATGTAAAATAATATAAAATGAAATATGCACAGATTGGTAAAATACGGAATAGTAAACAGACTACACATTAAAATTAATATTTAAATTAAAATTTTCCTCTTAATGATAACGTCATATATTAAGAATATAAAATCCTAGAATTAAAAACTAAAAATCACATTGAGAGGATTAAAACATAATAAATACTTAAAACTAGGTCACATAGAATTAATATAAAAGAACTAAAAAAAAAAATATATAAATATAACATTTTTGAATTAAATCTAAGTAAGACACTTTAATACGACTACACACTATGAACTAAAACTTAGGTTACAATTAAAATTAAATTATAAAACTGTACATGTATATAAAATTGAGGTTGCAGGTTTAATACTAAAATAAAATAGGAATATTACAAACTAAGTAAAAGTTGAATAAATAAATATATCTAAAATACTTGATACTAAACGATATTTGCAAAATCAAACTCAAAATATTCATTAAACGTGTAAAATGTCTGCTGAATTAAAATCAGTTTAATTTTGAGCTTGAATTGTTTCAACGGAAGACATCTAAACTTTAGTGGCAGGGCGTTATAAAATTTAATCGCAAAATATCTGGAGCCTGTATGAGATTTTGTAAGACGAATTGCATTTGGATGAATATCATACTTTTTCCTCGTGTTGTGCTCGTGGACATCGGAATGAGTGGTATACAGGTGCAAGTTTTTCTTTATATGTAATAAACATTCGTATATATAAAGTGATGGTAAGGTAAGTAGGTTTTGTTCTTTGAAAGCTGAACGACAATCATCCCTATATTTATATTTCGATAATATACGTATAGCACGCCTTTGCAGACTAAATATGCGATGCCGTATGGAGGAATGACCCCATATAAATAATCCATAACGTATATGTGTATACCTTAACAACAATCAAAACGGCACTGATGTTATTCCTCTGTGTACCTGGACTATTATTGCTGCCGTGGTTCAAGTTTTTGGGATGCTAAACTCTCCATAGTATAAAAAATCGCGTGCGGCCAATATCTGGAACTCACAAGTAGGAGGCTCTTACGAGCGCATTCACCTCTGAGGATGTTGCAAGGTGATCTGAAAAAACAAATTCGGCCGTGACGGAGGAAATAGTCACTCCGGACCAGAGTCAGTAACGCCTTCCGAATACTGTCTATAATTCTCAGACTCAAATGGATCTAGTAACCTGTTCATAAACAACTATATCTGAAGATTAGTAAAGACAGTAAAATAATCATTTCACCAACAGAGCAAGAAAAGAAGGCGGTGAAAAGAATTTTAGATGACGCATTCTTGGCATACAAATCTGCTAAACTTAGCAAGAATAAATACTAAGGCAAAGTTTTTGAGTATACATCGCTGTAGTCCGCAAGCATTCATTACATGTAGACACGGTTTCCACACGAGTCTGCGACTGGCATTATTTATGCACCATGCTAGGATAGACTTTGTACAATTAAATACTACAAAGAGATTTGGGAATAACTGCCAACGACGTCGTCACTATGGTAAGGCTGATGACACCCTTCCACATGTCTTGAACCAATGTCAGATGTACTCAGAAGCATGGCAGAAAAAACACAACCCCCTCCAATACCGTCTCGCGAAAGCTGTTCCTCGAAGATCTGGACGTGTTAAAACAAACAACAAAGTAGAAGGCAGCTCCCTGAATTTCCGCCCAGAGATTACCATCTATGACGACGCAAATTAAACAATTAAACTTATTGACGTTGCGACCCCATCTGTAAACGGCCGGAATGTATTAGTGGTTAGCGGAGAAGAGTATCAGGTCCTGGTAAACGAACTCTAGGAGTATGGCTTTACAGTTTCGTTCCACCCGTTTTAGATTGGTGCACTTGAAGCCTGGGACCCTAATACTTTATAGGAAACTTAAAAAAGAAGACAATACAATTTTAGATCTAATAAAGAAGGAGACACGGTGATCAACATTTAATTTTAGATCTGATATGATTAACGTCACATTGATATGGCGAAAGTTGATTTAAAAAGTGTTCAACATTATTCACGCGTACAGTAGAAAAACTAAATTTGTTGTTACCAACTTGTAAAGAAATAACGCCTTAAGTTAATTTGTTGTTTTAACTAAAAGTTTATTGATTTCATTAGAATTACTAAGGTGATTCGTCAAGCTATTAATTCTCTTATTAATAATTTAAAAATACAAAAACATTTTGTAAATCTAGAAAACTACCAAAGCAACATTTATTTCATAATCACATAAATTTAAAAAAAAATATATACGTTAAACAGTTTTTGAGCGGTTTGTTGTGAGGAAATTCTCTTATTAAATACTAAAAGTTTTGGATAATTTTACATAATTTTTGATAATGTAAAACTGAAAAACACTTAAGAAATATCGCCTGCTGGATGTGGGTATTTAGTCAAACTGTTTTTAAGTTTTTTTTTGATTGTTTTTTTTTTCCAATAAGGAGCAATTTTGCTAAATTTTTAAATAGACATCGTGATAATATATATATTGTATACGAGTAATTGAACTGAAGAGTTTTTGGTGAAATGTTATTCGCCGGTATTTAGTCAAAATGTATTTTGGTTTTCTGGTTATTTTTATTTTAAATTAGGAAAATTTTATAAAATTCTTAGAAAAAAGACTTGATAATATAAAACTCAGTAAGAGTAATTGAAAAACTCAAAAGCTTTTGGAGAATTGTCATTCGTCAGAAGGAAGGGTTTAGTTAAAACGTGTGAAAATTTTACAAAAATTTTTAAATGAAAAACTAAAAACCTAAATCAGAGTTAATGAAAGAAAGCCCTTATTGAACTGTCATTCGTTTGAAGTGAGTTTTTACTCATACTTTTAAAAGATTCTAGTCATTACAATTATGTCCGTCACTATTTTTAATATACATTTTATCTCAATAATTTTATGTTAACAATAAATTATTATTTTTATTATTATTACTTGTTTATTGCTGGAAACAAAAGTTATTTCTCTTTAACTTTCTATCGTTCGAAATAATTGGATCCATATAATTAGCCAGATAAATATGTTAATATTAGGTGGAGAGTAACACTTGTTTTGTTCCATAATGTTTTTACTTTCCCTATATAGAATATATAGGGGAAGTATTGTTTTAGTGCATGAAAATGTCTGTGGGCGCTGTATCTCAAAAACGAATGGTCGTATTAGAAAGAAACTTGAAACTTAAGGTTTTATCGTTAAAATCTGGAACTGAAAAGCTTTTGGTAAACATTCATTAACCGGAAGTGGATGTTTACTTGAAGCTTTTTTGTTTTTTTTCCGATATTTTTTTAAATA
The DNA here is from genome assembly GCA_963969525.1 of Ontholestes murinus. Classification (NCBI taxonomy): domain Eukaryota; kingdom Metazoa; phylum Arthropoda; class Insecta; order Coleoptera; family Staphylinidae; genus Ontholestes; species Ontholestes murinus. The sequence continues at coordinate 37,015,134 of OZ018397.1, forward strand.
TCAAAAATATTATAAAACTTTCCAAACAAAAGTTGAAGGGATTGAGAAACTGAATATGTTTTATTAACATACGTTTTTCATATAGTTGCGAAAAATAAAAATTGATAATTTTGATATTTTTGGCCTATTGTCAATCAACTATAGGAGTTACATGAAATTTATATAACAAGTAATTGAAAAAAAATCCAAAATTGTTAAAGAATATCCTTTTCCGTTAACCTCATAGTTTAAAAAAAAATGTATGGCAACTACTATGATGGTCACCATCACCAATTTGTGTTTCTCTACAATTTGCAACTTTTAATTAAAACCCTCGCTTATAGTTTACTGATTGAAGGGTGGCATAGAGGCCTCCAACCCACCCCACATATAAATACTAATCGATGATGATTTTGCTGCTTACAAAACAATCAAACCTTGTATGTAATAAAAAAATAAAGCTCAATCTAAATTTAAATTTAAATAAAGTTTAAATATGAATGACCTTCCATAGTCAATCTCATCAAAGCTTGATTTAAAGCTTTTCCACGTATCATGTATATGATTTTTATTAATTTGCCCACTCATAAATTTTAAGTAGGGTGGAAAAGGAAATTTTGTAAAATATTTCACCATTGTTTTAGTTTTTCGTCATTAGTAGTTTCTATATTCTTTCTACAAATATTAGAATTTTGAAGCAGTTGTTTTTATATTCCTAAATTCTTTTGGAATTTCTCACACCAAATTGCAAGAATTATATATTTTTTTTCTTTTGGCCCGTTTTGGCCTGGCATAAGAGACTTGTCTACAGCCAATCAAATATATTATAATACGGTATAATTAGACGATCACAACATCCATGCCCGAGCTCGGATACGAACCAAGGACCCCTCTGACTACAGTCGGGCGCTAACTACTGTACCAACGAATCCGGCAAGAATTATCTTTAAAAACATTGTTTAATTTTAAGTTGTCTCGGGTTACTAACTGTTTTTAACCACTCTTTAAAATTATCGAGCAATTTTTCTTTTAACCCTAATTGAAGAATTTTCTTCAAAAGTTGAGCACTTTTCTGAATTTTATTTTTTATTTTTAAGAAACTTACATTATTTCTTGTTTTGTCTTATTCAAATTTACTTGATTTTTTTAGAGAACTTCTAGAAACTTCCAAGTAATTGTACGTTGTCGAGACTTTTAGAAATGTTAAGTAGTTCTTTTTTAGATTTTAAGTTGATGAAAAAATGTTACCAATTCATCTTTTTTTAATAAATTTTGAAATAATTTTAACAATAGTGTCTTCGAAGTTATTTTCAACAGTTTTTCTTTCCAGTCTTTTCCAGAAATTTTTCTTCTCAACCTAATTGTAGAATTTTCGTCAGTCCAAAAATTCTAGAAATTGGTAAACTTCTAAATGGGTTCCAGAGTTTATATTTAAATGCCTTGAAATTTTGTCACAGGTTTTGGAATTTTCTGCGCTTTTCTCCACCTTTATTCACACAATTTTTTGGCATATATTTCTTTGAGACATTTAAAATTTACATCTTATCTTATCGTATGTTTCAAGAGGTAATTATTTTTTGTTAATCGATAAATGAATAAAAAATAAATTTTCAAGTAATTTTAAAACCAAATTTTTCTGGTAATTTCTCGTCCAGATACCTAATTTCAGACATTTTTGGCTCCAAATTGTAATCATTTATCAAGAATTTTTTTGTTTTACTTGCTTTATCTTATCGTAATTCTCTAGGATTTTTACAAGGATTTTTGGGATTTCAGTAATTTGAAATTTCTTCCAAATTTATAGCAATTTGGTCGTGGGCTCTCGTTTTAAGAAAAATTGCTAGATCCTACAAAAAATCAGGATTAATCACAATTTTCTTAGAGGGCTCTAGAATTTTAGTGTAATTTAAGGAGCAGATTCCCAGAAAATTTGTCAAAATTTCTAGATTTATTTTTACAACTCCTAGAACGTTTACAATTTTTATTCCAGGTTTTTTTTACTCCAAATTGTAAGAATTCTCTTTGAGGATTCAAAAATTTTATTTATCAAGAATTTATTACTTCAACATTTTCAGGCTTCCAAGAATTCTAGAATTATCCACTAATTTTATGTCCAAGATATTAAAAAATGTTTTGTAGGATGTGAAATTATGAAGCAATTTTTTTAAATAAATTTCTGGAATTTTTCAGTAATTTTACTTATAAAAATGTTCGTTTGGTTTTGAAAGGTTTACAATTTTAATTAAAATAGGTCCAGATTATTTGAAGTTGTTGAGGTTTAAAAAAAACTCCTTCAAATTGCATAATTGTTTAGAATTTAGTGTTTTTTCAGAAATATTTCCTTTCAGCCTCTTAGATTTTCCAGGGTTTCTTGCTTTACTTGCTTTTTACTTATTGGAATTTTCTAGTAAGTTTTAATCTACATTTCTAGAAATTTTGTCGAGAATTTTAGAATAAACATTTTTTTTAGATATCTAAAACTTTTCTGCAGTTCTATTTTTAAATTTTTCTCTTCTTTGATTGTTGTAAAATTATTCACAATTTTTTCTTTTAGACTTTTACATTTTTTGTATGTAAAATTTAACAGGTTTTTTTTAAAGGGTTATAGAATTTTCTAATAATTTTAATTCTAGATTCATCAAAATTTTTAATATTCTAGAATTTTTATCCATTTTTCCTGTAATTAAAAAAAATTATTTGAAACTTCTCGAATTCTTTTACTTATAAAATTTTAGAAAAATTTAGAACTAAAATCCTCGCTTATGTTTTACTAATTGGAGGGTGGATAGAGAACACCAACCCACCCTATATCTACATGATAACTTTAATTACTATTCGTTGATGATTTTGCTGCTAAAAACAATAAAACCCTTTATGTAATAAAAGATAAAACAAAATAAAAATATAAGTTCAAATATAAATGATTTGCTATAGCTAATCTTATCTAATTTAGATTTAAAGTCTACCCATACACGATGCATCAAATTTTTACTAATTTACTCACTCAAAAATTTTGCCTTTTAAATTTTTTTTAATCAAAAAGTTTTGTAATGAGTTTTATTAGAAACCATGGGACGATAAAGAATTAAAGTTTATATGTATATGTGGGGAGGGTGGGTAGCCTCTATCCCACCCTCCAATCAGTAAAACATCATCAAAACCTATTTGAAAAATTCGTTTGAATAAATCTATTAATATTTAATTGGGTTGATTGAGTTACCTGAAGTTAATAATAACTTTGATTAAAACACTTAGAACCTTTCTTCAACATTTTATTTTGATTCAAATACACATTTCGGACATTATTAATGGTTTTATGCTAATAAACTTTAGGATTTATATGAAATTTATATAACAGATAATTAAAAAGAATCAAAAATTGAGCAAATTGTTAAGAATAGCTATTTTGCGTAAACCTCACAGTTTTCGAGAAAAATTTAGGGAAAGTAGTATGATGGCCACATCACAATTTTTATTCTCAGTTGCCTGACACGTGTTTCGGTCTATGTTAAGTTGTATGAACCTTTGCCTAATTGATGATTCCAACTGTACATCCACATTTTCAATTTTGCTCAATACTTTTACTACTAGATTGATGAGGCTGTTACTTGTTGAAACTCTATATCACTTAGTAAAATACTGACACAGTTTATTACATTTTAGTAGAATAATAAAAACCTTTTTGAAATAATATACTGTGTCAGTATTTAATTAAAAAACTTTTAATACTTTTTTACCATTGTAAAATGAAAGCTTCAATGCCAATTCGGTCAAAACTGTGGTGGTATCTTTCACTAATCATAGGAAGCTGAATATTAAAACTCCCAAAGTAAAACGACAAGATATTGCGCTCTCCGATCAGGTGAAATATCTAGGTTTAATACTGGAAAGAAAACCTAATTCGAACGCGCACCTAGAAAAAGCAATCTGCAAAACTACGAGGGTGTTTTGAAAAGTCCGTGCAAAGTCCGAGAGAGGGCACCACCGGCACGTATCGAGGTCATGTTTAGTTAGTAGAATCTCTTGAATGAACGCACACCAAGTTTCAGCCATATTGGTTTGGCATTCGTGTGAATCAAAAAAGAATTTCGTGTGGTGATTAAACATTACTTTATGAAAGGCAAAACGCCCCAGGAGACTAAAGAGAAGCTTGATAAACATTATGGTTCGATTAAAACAGTTTATAAGTGGTTTAAAAATTTTCGGACTGGCCATAAGGGCGCACGTGACGCTGAACGTTCTGGGTGGCCTGTGGAGGTTACGACTCCAGAAATCATTAATCAAATCCATGATATGGTGATGGATGCCAGAAGAGTTAAGGTGCGTGAAATATTTGGCATACAAGTTTGGACATGAGAAAGCTATCCACAAGATGGGTGCCGCGATTGCTCACGCTTGACCAAAAACGGAATCGTGTAAAGTGTTGCAAGTGTTTGCAGCTGTTCCAGAAAAATCCGGAGGAATTTAAGCGTCGTTTCGTCACTGTGGATCCAACATGGATACATTACTATACTCCTGCGACCAAACAATAATCTAAACAATGGGATTTTGCAGACACTAATGGATATTTTGCAGACATGGACAAACCCTATTATTCGAAAGGGTTCAATAAACTAGAATATCGTTGGACAAAGTGTATAAGTCTAAAAGGAGACTATGTCGAAAAGTAAAAAAAAAAACGTTAGTAGTTTTTATTTTTGCACGGACTTTTTAAACGCCCCTCGTATAGCGGCACTATAGATCTGCCGCAGGCTCGTATCATTGGGGTTGGCTAGGCATTGGCTGTACATTATTATATATATGGCTCACTAGTCTGGTAGATCAAGACTAAACGAGCAAGAGCACAAAAGAAGCTTCAGAGAATGGCCTGTCTTGGCATCACGGGGCTATGCACATCACACCCTCTAGCAATGTAAGCTTTACAGGACCCTGCACGAACAATCAGAAAAGAAGGTCTAATGAGTTCGATAGAACTGGACTGGAATGGTAGAGGATATACCTTCCTAACATAAAAGCACCATCGACCAAATTTGATTTTGTGTCGCACTTGAGTGATCATTGACAATCGTCAAGAGAGCCTGAATCGAATCAAAAAACTAAAACATAACTCTGTAATTTGGTATACAGATGCATCAAAAATGGAAGCGGGCTCCGGCATAGACTTTTACGGGCCAAAAGACTGCCCTTAAGAACCGCATAGCGTACAACTGCAATTCCAAAACTATTATTTGGATCTCTAAATAATCTCTGAACCAATTCGCCAAGGGCAACAAGCTCAGGAAGGAGCTGCCAGGGAAGAGCTGCGACTACTATGATCGGACCAAAGCCTATATGTGGGCTATTAAATATAGAGAAGACGATGGCCAAGTATGCAAAACAAGACACTGAATAAATACACCAGGTCAAAGGCAATCCAAAATGTTTATTGAACTCTCACTAAGAAGAGCTAAACAGCTATTGCGCCACACTAGAAGCGAGATAACGGGTCTCCTTACAGGACATTGGCCACCAAAGTACCATCTTCACAAGATAAGTAATGTGGATAACACCACTTGTAGACTATGTGAATTGGCAGAAGAAACGGCCGAGCAATATCTGTACTTGTGTGTAGCATTGGCTACCATTAGACTAGCCCTAACAGGAAAAGTTATGAAACTGCCAAAACGTATCAGGCTTTCTAGGAAGTGTAATTGATCTTACCAAGGAAATTGAATTCCTGGGAGCATACTAGAGTAGGGTATTAGTTCAAAGAATCTAACCAGATCGCAGTGCTGTAAGGCTGTCTATAACCAAACGATCCCGTCTAATCTAATCTTTACTATTTTTTGGTTAAAATAAAATTTGTAATATATTTGATGTAGGGATTTAAAAATTGCTTATGAAATATTGATTTTAAACTTCAAGAGGTCTGAAAATAATAAATTTTCCATAAAAATCAAAGGTTTTATTTGTTTATTCACCACGTAGCTTTAAATAATTGTCACCACCACTCTCATAAAGAATACCAGCCACCCTCCCAATCAAAACCACAAATAAACGATTTTTTGATAGCGAATTTCGCTAAGTTTGTAGCCGACTTGGCTACCCCCGATGCTTGATTAAGATTAATTTTTTCAATATATGGAATAATTGACTTTAAAATATAAGTAGTAGTAGTAGTGTTGGGCTATCGACCACGTGGTCCTTTCGCCGGTGTAAAATATGACTTTATGGTGAAAATAAATTGTAGTCAAACTAGGATATTTTTTAATAGAAAAGAAATAAACAATTTTTGTACAGAAACTTATTCAACATGGTGTGACTTTGGGTATATAAAATAGCTTTCGTTAAACACGTGACATTGCTTTTGTTTGCGCCAACATGCAAATTGTGATACGGGCATGCAAATACAATCATTAATTGAATATCTATTTTCGGTGTATATCAGCGTCCAACGTTGATACCAATCTTTGTTATGGTGCCCGCACATCTGTGGGCATCAATGTCTATGAAAAAAGTACATTATTAGCATAATTATATAATCAACCCTCATATGTAAAGCATAATAAACTCCTTGGTGAGTAGTCATTCCCTCAGAACTAATATAAAATATAATAATATCATTACTATCTGTTTTTATCAAAAAAGACATTTATGAAAAAAGAAATCTTCAAAATTAACAATGAAAAACATATTGTATTGATGGGGCGAATACATCCTATAAAGCCACTTGTTGCGGTATTTAACAAAAACTGTGTTGTTTTATTTCAAGATAGAAAACATGCTGAATTTTTCTTATTTTTCATGAAAAATGTTGAGACAAAGGATAGGCCAGAAATATTTATTATTTGAAACATATAAACTAATTGAGAAGATATGATTAATGGTGAAAGACATCTTGAAGATTAGAAATTTGAAAAAAAGACATCTTGAAGATTACGATCTTGAAAAAACTACACTTTATTTATATCATATATCATGCGTATGATATCAACAAAGTGTAGTTTCTGTAAAGTTCCTAAGTAAGAATATAATAACTGTGAATAGGTAAATAAAAACAGGCGCAAGATTAAATATCAAAACACGAAGAGTCAAAATATTACAATTGATATTTATATTTTAAGAATTTTTCGTATATTACATTTTATTTGTTGCTGAAAATAAAAATATTATGGAACTTAACAAGTGTTTTACCCCATCGAATTTATATAAGCTTTCAACAATTAAATGGAACGATTAGTAATCCTCTTTCTTCACTGCTTTATTTAAAAAACGCTAAATGTACACTTCGTCCATTAAGTGAACATTTTCAATAGCTGTACTAAACTAAGCCTTTAACACTTTTTGTCTGGCAGTAAACTCGTTGTTTACCTAATAATACACCTTGAGATTATCTTTAATAATGCATCTTAATCACTAGTTTCTTTATAGTTTCGACAAATAAACAAATATCGGTTTTTAAAGTTTACCTCGTCGAAATTTGTGAAGTAATCTTTAATAATGCATCTTAATCACTATTTTCTTTATAGTTTCGACAAATAAAAAATATTGTCGGTTTTTAAAGTTTACGAATGCGGGTTACCTCGTCGAAATTTGTGAAGTACTCCACATTAGTAAAACCATTCTCTTCAATTGCCCTCTTTTTATCCAGATGGCATCAACGCACATTATCGTCCATTTACGGGCATAGAATGTAATTACACCCGTCGTAATTCCGTTCCCATTAACTACGCTGGTTAGGACCAGGCTCTGGAACCGGTCCATAATTCCCCTATGATAGGAAATAATAATTAATGCTTCAGTTCTTATATTATGCCATTATAACTCCGGCTCATCAAATGGGATCATTTACATCGAGCATATACCTTAAATATCGATCATTTTGCTTCCTTCATACTCAACCTACATGTTATAATAGTCTTCATTTTAAAACGTAAATATCAATTTAACTACCTCTCCAAATGTCTTTATTTTTATGCAAACGATATTCATTTTTACAATTCTAAATTATTATTATTATTATCGATATATAAATTTTAAATTTCAGTGTAGGCAATACCTGCCAACACTACAAAACAAACTGCGATGTATAGAGCTTTTTAAGCTTTTATTTCCATTGCGGAATTATGGAATTTATTATCCATGTTTTACGGCGTATATTAAGGATCTTAAATATATAACCTTTTAGATTTCATATTTTGTGGCCTAAATCATTATAATATCAAAATAAAGTATTAATAAAATTTATTTTTTAATTTCACCACAACTATTGTACATGAATATTTATTTATAAGTTTAACATGACCCAGTTATGATTAAAGAATGCAGTAACCTAATAGCGTGAAAGATGTTTATAAACTAGCTTAATTTTTTTTAATACTTCTATCATGGTATCTTGGATATCTTAGACAACCTCTCACATTTTTAAGGAACGTCATGAACTTGTTTTGTCGTCTTGGGACATAAACCACGTTCCTCATGAATTGAAAACAAATCTGTCAAGGTTACTGTAGGCAATTAAAATGATGCAGACTCATTTCATTTAATGATCTCCACGTCCTAATAATTATATTTTTGCCATCGACCGCGAACAAAACAGGCCGAAAAAGTAATAATCGAAATACAATTTTATTCTCGGTTTGAACTAAAAAAAAACACTTGGTGTGTTTCGACTTATTGTCGAAATTAGTCGAAGAAGAAAAAAAAAACACTAAGCTAACGCACTTACTATGTCTTTGCCACTAAAGGTGCGTTAGTTTAGTGTTTATCGTGAATTACCACGTAGTAACGGTCGCCACCATTCTTATGATTATTCGGAGAAGAAATAAAAAATTATCTGTGAAGTAAGTAATTATTAGACAGTAATCTGTATGTTTTTTTTATCTGTCTTCAGTATTCTGCTGTTATAAGTGTTTTTTAGTTCTAACTAAGATAATTTAAAAAATGTTTCACAACGGGTTAAGAGAGCAATTAATTATACTATTTTATTATTTACTTACATAAAATGATATAAAAATTCTCAACGTTTTAGAAACTGATATAAATTTAATTCCATTAAAGTTCTTACAAACTCAAGGATTCAATTTTTAGTAATTTGTAATCTATCTAATATGCATTTATTTCCATCGTGATTTTAATTCATAAAAAATATCCAGTTCCTGAACTAAATGTAGTACATGCATTTCAATCATTTCTACGAGTGTAATGTAAAGGTATCAATTAGCGGCAATTACTGGAATTGAGCGGTTTTCTCGAATGCTCTAACGGAGAAAACAAGATTACAATAATTACTGAAAATAAACGACCCGCGGAACGATTTGTATGGAGTTAAACGTGTAGATAATGAGCTGGAAATTACCAAACATACGAATGCCTAAGTGGGTTAACACATCACCAAAAAACACGAAAAATATATAACCGATGGGGACATTTGTGTAAAACATAATATATAGTTGAAATTACTAAATAAAATTACTTATAAATGCAATATTTAATATGTTATTAAAAAATATATGAAAATATTGTCAAGAAAAGTGAAAAAAGTTTGTGAAACATTTTTTTTCTGAAAACAATTAAATAAAAACAAAAGAATTAAAAACTGATTTTAATTTAAAAGTCTTTGATTGTTTTGTACATTTTTTTGTACTAATCTTTAGATCGTTACTAAAAACTTCAATAAAAGAAAATATATTTTTCTTTATTTTAAGAACTATTTTTTTCAGAAAATTTCAAAAAAAGCTGATAGTTTTTCTATTGTGTTCTCTGCAACATGTGATTTGTCATCTGCTCTGACAAGAACGTAGAATGACAGAGAACCCAAACTGCATCTAACTTTTGTTTTCTATAATCTGTCATCTATACTGGTAATAACGCAAAATTATGGCTCAAAACAATTTGAAACAAAGGCGGTAATCTGCATCGTTTTTTTATCTGTCTTTATCATTATTTTACCAACAAAATCTGTAATAATATGTTGTCATCTGTTAGAGAAAGAACGAATAGTAAAAAAATTAAAACGATTTAAAGCAAAAGCAGTGTTTTCTGTATACTGTTATCTTTAATCTTTAATTAATAATCTAGTATTTGGCTTATGATAATTCATGTGTTAAATGCAATTCTCGTCTGTCATCTTTCATCTCTCATCTGTCAAAAAAGTAACAATTAAAAACCAAGGTAATCTTCTTAACAGCATTAGTTATTTCTTTATCTACGTCTATCGACAGGCTTCTGCCATCTGTCATAGAAACTACGAACAATGAAAATCTTTAAAGACAGATGCAGCTTCTCTCCTCGGTAATATTTCATCTGTCATCTGTCCTGATTAGAACGATTAGATGATGATTCAGAACCATTTAAAACTTAGACAGTAATCTGTATCGGTTTTTTAATCAGTCTTCAGTATTCTATTGTTATCTTTAATCTGTAATAAATAATCTGTTTCCTACCATCAGATATCTGTCACCTGTTAAATGTAATTTCTCATCTGTTATTTTTCATCTCTTACCTGTCATTAAAAAACGAACAATTAATAAGAAAATTGATTTTTAAAATTTTTTCAGCCGCTAATTATTGTCAATTATTATTTTCTGGCATATTTTTATGTTACTATGTTACAAAATCACATTTACAGATATCTGATGGCAAAACACAGATTATTTTAAAGCAAAATATTGAAGACAGATAAAAAAAAAACATACAGAGTACTGTCTAAGTTTCAAATTATTTTGAACCTTCCTCTTACGTTCTTACCAGGACAGATGACAGATGAAATATTACAGAGGAGAGAAGCTGCGTCTGTCTCTAAAGATTTTCTCACTGACGTTGGACCTAGACAAATAACTAATGCTGTTCAGAAGATTAACCTTTAATTGTTTTGATTCAATTATTAAAAATATCCAAAAAGAAAACTGTTTAAATGGACAAATTCCCACATGTGTCAAATTCAAGAAGCAATATGGTGGCACTTCAAATCACAGCAGCTTTATTTATCCTCATAAAACAAATAGGAAGAAGTGATAAAATCCCAGTAGGTGTGATAAAAAAAAATAGTAAGTCTTAGTCGTTGTTGGTTCATATTTGTCGAAAGTGACAGTACAATCGAATCTCCGACGTGCATTCCTTTCTTGCGAATTGTTTCGGCAGTTTAAAATTAAACGAAATTGATGCAATTATTAAAAATAATTTACTAACTAGTACTCGGAATACGGGAGCCTTCATATGGAAACATTTATGGAATTCGGTGATTCAAGAAAATACCGCTTGGTAAGAGATTTGCCGGTAGAAGCATTGCCAAAAATAAAGGACTGGGTTATAAATATGAAAAAAAAAAATAACGGGGAAGAATACAAAAAATATTCATTAAAAACTATTTGGAACTCTACAGCCAAAATGCTTCAGAAAATGTATTTTAATGAGTTTGAAAGAAAGATAGATCCTTTTAATTCATTAGATTTTAAAATAGCACGAGTTGCTCGAAATTCAAAACGATAATGTTTGTAAATGTTGCCTGAAAAACGTAAATACAATGCAGCGATTTTAAATTGCAACGAAGACACGCAACATCGCAAAAAAATACTTCATTGCTTCATTAGAGCTAGCATGGTGAGGCGGCAAAGCAGTTAACTGCAGGACACACTATTTTCAAGAAGAATTGAATGCAGATAATGCAAAAGCAGGCAGGATTTCTTACAACGCTATTTTTTTTAAAAACATGGCGGATGATGGCCATAAATTAACTGGCACATAGTGGTTGACTCCTAATGTTAATAAATTAGAAAACTGCCCCGTCAGAATTTACCATAAATTAATAAATTGTCGTGGAAAACATATAAAACCGTTAGGTTTAAAAAAAAAATTAAAAAAAACACCTAATATATTTTTTAAGAATAATATTTGGTACAAAAATATTCCCCTAGGTAAAAATCAATCCATTTGGACCAAAACTATAGCCGCAAATGTTGATTTAAATACAGAAAAATATAAAATTTCGAATCTTTTTGCAAAAAGCACTGCTTGAAATTCACATGGCTCACAGAGGCGTTCAAGAACAGGATATCATGAAAATTATTATTACATATCTTTCTTCTTAAATTTTAAATGTTAATACTTAAATGTCTATTGCTTTTGACAATTAATAATTCTCAATTACATTTTCAAGATGTTTAAAAGTTTTTTTTTAATTAATTAATAAAGCACTAAAAACCTTTCTTCCCAAAATTAAATAATTTCGGACACAAAGTGATTATTATCAATATTTTAATATTCTAACAATATTTTGTTTAATTATCTGAAAACAAATTTTTGAAAAAAATTCGATTACCTTTGGCAACCGTTTATTTTGTTTATTTTTTCTCCGATTAGTTTTAACATATGCTCAAAATTTTAAAGTGATTTCGTGTATTTATGTATTTTTTTAAATAGATCTTGTAAAGCAAATAAACTAAACTAAACCTAGTTACGACCGTTTGTCCTTTGGTCGAAACTAGCCGGAGAGAAAATAAAAAAATAGTGAAACAAAACCAAGTGTTATAATCAAATATGTTTCACCGCGAGTTAAGTGAGAAATTAATTAACCATACCTTCTGGAATTTTTTATTTTATTTTAGAAAATCATAAAATGTAATAATTAAGTGTTGTCTGAAAACAATTTAAAATTATTATAAAAAACTGATTTCTCGAGGATTTTTAAATGTGCGTATTTCATAAATATCTGCGTTTTTCACAATTGTACCTTGTAGGCCTGAAAAAAGTGTGGAAGTTCCTCAGTTTATATTTTATTGGAGTATACATTCATAATTTTACAAGTTATATCTTCAAAACTTGTTGACTTTAAATTCAAGTTTTTTTGTTGTCAATATAAATATAGGTTGTTAAAGTCAGTTAAAAATTTTCGAAAGCATTCTACTCTCTAAAATATATAATTAGTAATATAATTTATTTATCCACTGTGCTCAGATAATAAAATACAAAATAACAATAAATTCTTACAAAAATTTTGTTTGCACATGGAAGGCTTGAGTTCATAATAGAATGTTCTTCCACTGTTATCTGCATAGATGACAATGAAGTGGAAGAAACATTCTATTATGAACTCAAGCCTTCCCATGTGCAAACAAAATGTTTGTAAGGATTTCTGTTATTTTCTATTTTATTATCTGAGCATAGTGGATAAATAAATTCTACTACTAATTATATATTTTTTCGAAAATTTTTAACTGACTTTGACAACCTACATTTATATTAACATTATTAGCAAACAATAAATACGGGATGTTTCCGCAATTTTTATATTTCTCAATAATTTTTAACTTGAAAAATTAAACTGTTTTTAACACTTGGTATTCATGCTGCCCCACACCATGTTATAGGCGTTGAAATTACAGTCCAGGAGGAGGTCATGACAACCTGCCTCTTGCATTTCTTCATGAGAACTTCTAGGGCTGATGCTAAGTGGTGAATTCTAAATGTATAACAGAGGCCAACAAATTTTGACTTTTTGAAAGTTGATTTCGATCTGACATCTGATATTGTATAAATTTGACTTGTTTAAAACCCTTTTCCCTATCACATAAGGTTTAAGAAGTCCCACAATTTTCAAATCTTCACAAATTTTCCAACTATGATCATTGTACTTGATTTGTTCGAGCAGTACTTTAAGATTTTCGTAGCTTTCCGTCATTTGCACAGAATGAACAACCGGTACTGATGAAAAAGCATTTCCATTGTGCAAGAGAATAGCTTTATGTCTTCTTTTGGAAGAATTAATAAAATGCCTCCAATCATCGTGATTATATGTGTCTCCAAGTTTGTTTATCAGATTGGAAATGTCGGTGCAATAAACTAGACAACAACTTTCTAAAAAAAACAACTTGAATTCTCAGACTCGCATTTCCTAAAATACGAGACTTTAACGGCTTCTGCCAATAAATTTTTACTTTGTCCTTTGGAAGAGCTAAGTCTCTAACTAAGTCGTTAAGTTCGATCTTGGAAAATAAATGAGGTTGCTTAGAAACGCTTGATATTTCACTGGCATCGCTAAAGTTGTTTTCATTAACTTCAAGTTCAGAATTGCTTGTAACATTTTCTAAATTTGTTAGTTTCTTAGATATTGACATGTCTGGACCATATGGCACTGGCCTAATTGCAGATTTGAGGTTCGGATAAATGATGTATTTTTAATTTTTTTTTTGTATTATATCCACGTACATTTCACATACAGAAATAAGAGTCATCATGGTGATTTGTTGCCTCGCGCCAAATCATTGGTATTTGAAAGGGTAGGGATTTCCTGTTCCATTACTCCAATGCCTTAAACCCTCTTCACGTATTTTACATACAACATGTGGTGCCTAATATTTGTCTTGATCACCAATATTTTCTTTAAAATACGCATAGTCAACAGTGATGTAATTTTATGTCTAAATTTCTTGACTACAAAAGTACCACACACAGCAAAAGTATCTCGCTTATTTTGACAAAGTCTTGGTAGTTTAAACATGAATTTAACTACAAAAAACTCACTAAACTCAGACTAATTAATGCGTTTGTTACACAAAGACTATTTATAACTTATTCGCCGACGGTCTGACTGCAAATCAGGGAATACCATCAATTCAATTTTACTTTCGGGAATTCCCCTATACTATTCTATTGATTTGTACACAATTTAATCTCAGTGGCGTAGCGATTTTTAGAATGACATTTAATTTTTATTGGCAAATATTAAAAAAACCATCAATAAGACACCTAGTAAATTTATTTAAAAAATGTGCTTGATGAAAATGTTGATTCTCTATTAGTTTAGCCACAAAAACTTCAAAAAAATGAACAAATCCAAATCACATTTTTTTTGTTAGTCTGTGTAATTAATACTCCTACAGAAATTTTATTTTAAGTTTGGATTTTTTAAATCTGCCCGCCATTAGTGTGGTTTATACCCCACTGGCACCACTTTGTGGTCCTTGTGGTCTTTGATGACGGAGGTACAATCCTCGGCTTTTTTGGGATCGCTCGTTCGGAACAGGGCTCTTTTAGTAGCCCCGTGCCGCTTTATTATTTCTCTTACCCTTGGATTTTAACTCAACTTATCCAAAACGATAGTTGCACTTTATGGTCTAGCTTATCCACCATGTCAGCGGACTGTCTATTCACGGACATCATGACCACCAACTTGAGCCCTTCGGATTTCTCCTTTGTATCCTTTAGTTGGAGGTAATTCTGGGCCTGTTATTAAATTCTTGTTCGCTTATCCCTCGCTATTGGAAAAGTAGCCAATCGGGACTTTGAGGTGAGACATCTCCGCCTCTTCCAGTATTCTTATCCTGGCTCCCCTCACAGCAGATGGATCTATGCGCCGTTAACCAGTCGGCTGTGGCACGGCGAGAACATGATAGTACGAATCACCCTGGTCTATGCTGAAATTGGTTTAATTTGGGCTTCGCTGTTCCCTTCTTTCTATCCTCATTTATTTTATCAACAATGGCATCATATATGGCTTCAATTTGTTCCTTAGACATATTAACTATAATCGTCTTGTTTACCGCTGCGCAGAAAAGCTGGACTGATGTTTGCCCAAACCATTGGCGAATATTTTTTAGCCATGATGTTACACGACGCCCAACGCTTCTTTTTCCCTGAATTATTAGATGAAGCAGTCCGTAATTTTCTGGGTGCCTCATTACCTGTCCAAAGTATATTGAGAATTTCGCAGATTCCTTTTCATTAACTCCCTTTGTCAGTGTGAAAGTGAGGGATTTGGTTTTGGTATCGTTTAGCTTAACTTGGTTACTAACGAACCAACTCGAAGCCATTTTAATTGTTTAGCCTGGTTAGTTAAGGTAGTATTATCAGCATACTCGAATTCTTTTTCGCTGTGTCCGGTAAATCATTTATGTAAAAGAATAAAATGGACCCAAAAATGTAGCCCTGTGGAATACCATGTATTAGTAGCAGCTCGTCGGAAACAGTTTCTTCAGTGAAGACACATTGAGTTCTTCCAGAAAGATACGACATCAGCAAACGACAATTATTGTGATGGAAGTTGTAAAAATACATCTTCCTTAACAACATTTCCTGTGAGATAGTCGAATGATCTGGACAGATCGAGAAAACTAGCTCTGGATATTGATCCTTCTTCGTAACCATCAATGATAGTTTCCGTCAAGTCTATAATAGGGTCTGTGGCGGAACGTCCTTTTCTAAAACCATACTGAGCATTTCGTAGAAGTTTGTTATCATCAAAAATGTTGAATTTGCACAATTTTTTCAAGAATTTTGGCGAATATCGGCAGCAATACTATAGGCCAGTGGCAACCCGCATCTTTTTTTTCTCCATTCTTGGGTTTCGGAACAACCAAAGCTCTTTTCCAAACATCTGGAAATATATTATTTCGGATGCAGATATTAAAAATTTTAGTTCAAAAATTACATTCAATACTGATTTTACCACTTCAGTTCGAAGTCCATTAACATCCCTGCTTAGACTAGGATTCAAGTTGTTTATGACGCCGTTTACAACACTCGTAGAGATTTTGACAAATTTAAAATACAGCTTACAACTAGGAGGGTTTATACACATTAAAATTATAGGAGTTCTGGTAACGAATTCACAATATTGGCGGCAGTGTTTTGCGAAATGGATGTTAAATTGGTTTGCTGTTATGCGGAAAGTTTTTTTAGAACTTTAGGTTTGAAATATTTTTCTCTCATGTAATTATTATTAGCTTCTAGTTTCTCTATTGCGCTTCTGTACATTTTTCTATAATTTTGTCTTAATAGTCTAAGTTCTTCATACTGTTTTTGGTGATGTAAACAGGAAATTAAGGATAAGGTGTCTCTCATAACCCTCACTTTATCATTAAACTATTTTGTTTGATTTGATTGATTATAAGTTTTTATTCCTTTTTCGGGAAAAGACTTTTAAAAGTGTGTTATTCAAGTTAATGAATCATTAATGAAACAGCAGAACTTTTTATTAAACGTTGGAATAGAGAAAATTTGCCCGCAGCAGTAATGGTCATAATTTATTTTAATTTTATTTTACTACTTTTTGATTTCCATAATTGTTATATCAAACAATATATCTATGATCTGATATTCCCGTTTCAAATAGTTGTACAAGTAATTCAAAAAATTGAAACCTATTGTCCATGCAATTGCTTAGACGTGTTGCAAAGTCAACCAAAAATGTCAAATCGAAGCTTAGTATAATATCCGCGAGAGCAGACTTATTGTGACCATCACCATTGAACCTGACGTTGAAGTCAGCGACTAAAAATATATTCTTATTCTTATTAATTAAATCAATGTTATCCAGTACCTTACATAGTATGCGCAGAAATACGTTGAAGTAGAAGAGACTAGTATGCTGTAAGAATGATGTTATTGTGTACCTCGATGCCAGTAATTTCTGCCGAGTGAACTCTTGGAGAAGACGACACTATCTCGTTACCCTTGAATTGATGACAAAAATGTGTTTGTACAATTCTAAGTATCTGTTTAATTACAGTATATTTAGCTCGGTTGCTGATGTAGAATCCATTGTTTCCATTGACAGCTTCATTCGTAACTCTTTGTACCCAACTGATCCTCAGAACTCGTCTATACATCCATATTTCGAACGTGTTTAACTTTTTGATTAATGTTTCCATTAGTATCTAGACCTCTGCCCCGTGTAGTATAACCGGGAAGATGTAGCATTGTATCATCATTCGCATGCGAAATTCTAGTTTTAAGTTGTGGCTACACATAACGTTTTTGAGTTTCAAGAAATTGGCTCTTGCCTGTGCGATTCTGGCTTTGATTTCTACGCTAGGGTCTCATTTATTGTTAATAATCGTGCCTAGGTATTTTAGTTTATTAACGTGCTCTTCCTCTACTACTATGACATTGTCTCATACATTATAGCTTTTACTGATGATTTGTCTTTTTGTATTCAGCTTCACTCCGTATTCTCTGCATGTTTTTATAAGCGATCGATAAGCTTCTGTAATTGTTCACTTGTACTTGTCAGCAATAGCGCGTCTAATGTTATTTACTAGTTCTCTATTTATGATAATACCCTCCTTTGTATCTTCCATTACGAAATTGAACATTTCTTCCGCCTATAAGACAACAAGATGCATCCCTGCCGCACTCCTCTCTTGATATCAACTTCGTCCGATAATTGTTAGTAGACATACGCCGTTGTCTGTTGCCAATATTGGTTTGTGTTTATGTGAATATCTTTCTCATCGATTGAGAATTTCTATCAACTTGTCGTGACGAACCCGATCGAAAGCTTTTTGAAAATATCGCACACATATAGACATCATGTTTTGCGTCTCTGCATCTTTGTCCTAGTATTAGAAGCCGAATTGTATATTTTCAATTCTTTCGTCTAGTTTGTTGCTTAAAGAAATAATATTTTCAATAAGTGGCAGATGGCCAAGTAGCCGATGCCAATTAATTATTTAAAAAAATATTTTCAATACATGACTTATTAAGCTAATTGTTCTATATTCGCTGCATTTTGTTGCTTTACTCATTTTTTGAAGTAGTAAGAAGATCGATTTAAGCCACTCCGTTGATATTACGCCACTGTGGTGATGATAGGCATTGTTTACTGTTACTTGACCGATATCTCTTATTAGCTTATCCGAGTACTTTTCCGAGGGGCACTAATGTCTTTACCCGGACTTCCTCTGACTCCATGTCGCTCTTTATGGAGAACTTTATCCTTTTAGGGGAGGCACCATACATTATAAGCTTTTAGTTTTTGGTAGTTAGACTTTAAGGGCTACGAACAAGCTCGTTTTTACTGCTTTTCGGCATCCTCAACTATTTTGCTGCAAGTTTTCATAGGCATATTGCCTTTTGGCTTTCAGAGTCTTTGGACGTTGGGGAGTCATCCACATCATGTTTTAAGTTGTGGTTCATTTAGGTCCCATTAGTATATAGTTAAGGAAAAAAGGTCCATTATATTTGGTTCTTGTGGTTTCCCTTCCACATTGTTCTGTGCGGTGAAACTAAGATTCTCTGACTTGTCACCCCCGAGACATGACCATTGACGGCGACAAGTTAGATATGTCAGACTAAATGGTGGTTAAACCCAGACAGAACTGGCATCGTTAGCCCTAATCCACTACACTACACCCGGACAATGCAAGGGTAGGACCAGGTTTGTGGCCTTCTAACTCTTGAAACCTAATAGATGCAGGGGGGCGAATAGCCAAGATAGCTCCAAGAATTTGCCTTAAAGTCGACGAGCAAATGGTGGCCCTATGGAAGGGGAACCTCTACAGCAGATTGTAATAAATGCCAGATTCTCTTAGTAGTAGGCAATCTCCTCGCCCCAGGATGATCCCAAAGTGGTTTATACCCTATTGAGGTCATCCTAGGGGTTCATCGGTGTTACCAGGACCATGCACCTTCATTCCTTTGTAAGGACTTTTCTGGGATAAATAATTTTATTTTATTTTTTATTTCATATAATTGCACTCTTTTCTAAGAAAATAGTACGAATATTATATTACAAAATTTTAAAATACATATACACAAAATTTTAGTCAAAAAGAGGACTTTGCTCTTCTTTGAAGGATCTTCAACGCAAACCTACGATTATTAACCTTCAATAATACCATAGAATATCTCTAGTAGATTTATATGCTTAAATAAAGCATTTTTTAGTCCTTTAATAGACATATATTTATGACAAGGCATTTATTTTGGTATTAGTCAATAACCCAAAAGTAGTTTCTTCTCAAACAGTTATTATATTTTATTAATAGAGGGTATGACCAATCTTTTTGATAACTAATAAGCTAGCACTGCTTTTGTTTTAAAAACGAATCGGCTATATTAAAAACCTAGCTTTCTATAATTCACTCTTATATTTTTCTTCAGTATCATTGTTGTTTTGAAAATTCGAACAAATAAAATTTTATAACTAAACTTAATGTTTGCCAAAAAATGTAATAATATTCAGAAGGCTTGTTATCAATTGCCTTTTTGGGAATCTTTTTTTAGTAAATATTAATTATTGTCCCCTGTCAGCAACAGTTACTGACCGATTTCGATCTATGTTGGATCTCATCAGCGTAGCGCGTTGGGAACGGAGTTTTACTTTTTTAACTCTCCGGGTAAACCGTTAGTTAAGATAATACTATAAATGTGATATATTGCTTTGATGTTGCACTAGATTTCCCTTTAAGTGGAAATCTATTGACAAATCAAAGGGAATTGTTAACAGCAATAATTATAACAATGTTGATGATATCCAAAATAATTAGAAACCGGTGCGTGGCTGTTGTTGACAGGGAACAACTACTAAATAATACAATAGTTATTTGCGTATTTCAAATAGCGTAGCCATAAAAATAACACTAGTTTGAATGTATTTATTTCTGTCAAATAAACTTAAAGAATTAATTAAATATATACACTGAATTGAAAAATTCACTATGTTTTAACCACAAATAATTTGTGGTTGAAACATTCTCTTTATTAATTAAATATATGTTGAACAGTGTGTGAGTGAATATATGAGGAAATAAGAAAAACAATCATTTACGTTGATTTAATTATAATGAACTAACAAAATTAATTAAATAATCTAACAATCAAGTTTACAAACTTCTGTAGACAAGTGTTTCGATCTCTTGATCTCATCAGTACAACTTTAATGTAAAATTGTTTTTAAATTGTATATGGCTTAAATCGTTCATATATCCCTATATACTTTAATGTCTTTGACATCAATTATTCAAAAATGTTTAGTGTTTAAGTAATCATTTGATAAGAATAAATATTGTGAATGATTAATTACGTTTTTCTTTTCTTTTGCAGGTGAATCGGGTAGCAAGGTGTTCGGTTCACTTATGGATGGCGTTTTCGAGGGCAAAATAATCTCCCCGTCGGGGTCGTATTATGTAGAGAAAGCGCACCACTACTTCCCGCATGATCACCCCAATAGGACATTCCACTCTGTTATTTATCATGAGGACCATGTGACGGATCCTTATCACGACACGAGAGAGGGTGAGTGCGGGCGGACCGAAACAGTTAGATTCCCCGTTAATATTGATTAAACATTACTCCGTGTGTTTTCAGGTCATTCCGGTGGATGTGGAATAACAGATGAGGTGTCCCAGTGGATGGATTCGATACAAAATTCCGCCGCGGAGGACACTCCGCCACCGCCGCCGCCGCCAACGAATTCGAAGCCCAAGAAGCACAAGAAAACATCACCTTCCTATTTAAACGAGATAAAGTCTGCCAACTACGAGGATAACTACAATAAATATTCTAGGGAAGCAAATGAAGCCAAACACGGGAGATACAAGAGGGCAACCATGAGGGATAGGGACGCTAATAAAAAAACATGCTCTTTATACATCCAAACCGATCCCCTTATTTGGAGACACATACGAGAGGGTTTCCCCGAGGTGAGTTATTGTTCGCCAAAGATTACACCACATCCCCCTTCCAATAATATTACGGTTTTAGTTGTTTGTTCCGCAAAAAAAAAAACAGGGAATACATTATTCCCCGAATATAAATATATATTTGTTATTGTTCATGAATAATGACAATAACTATTATTCACTGCGTATAAATGAGAATGTTAATTTGCTATTAAGCCCTACGGCGGAATGAACGAGCGCGGGCGTGCTCCCGCATAGGGTCAATTAGTGATTTTGTGTTCTGGCATAATAAATTTTACGAACGGATGGCCGCAATATAATTGTAAAATTTAGTTTTGATTGTGTTTTAATAATTCATTGTATTTTATTTTTGTTGTATAATAAAGCACAAACAATAGCATGATATTAGTAGTCGGAATAAATAAAACTTGTATTAAAATGAAGATTTTAACAACAGACAGATATTTATTAGTGGATAATACGTAAAAAAACTATTTCGAAAAATATTAGCGCAATTCGTTCGGTTCGGGTGATATTGATATAACGTAGATAGTCTAAACCAGGCATGTGCAAAGTACGGCCCGCGGGCCGGATCCGGCCCCTGATTTCATTTTATCCGGCCCGCAGCACAATTTTCAAATATCACTAGACCTGGCCCTTGAAGTAAAAAATATATATGTATTCTTAATAATTTTCATATAATCTAAGGATCATAGAGTTTTATAGGTATCATAAAGTTTCGTAGTGTATTTAGTTAACTCAGCATTTAGTGTATGCAATAAACAGGGAAACCCCCGCCTTATTTGCACTGGCTGTAAGTATGTTGATTAGTGCAGCAGAGCAAAAGCACGTAGTTATTTGTAGTGAGGCACAGCAGTTTCTAAATTCATACTTAATTTACAATTTAACATAATCTTTAAAATGACATCAGAGAAGAGAAGAAAAGTTGATATTGAAATCGTGTTTTTTAAGATAAGTGGACTAACGATTACTTTTTTGTTATGCAAAAAAAAACAAGCCCGTTTGTTTAATTTGCCTCGAAATTATATCAGTGGTAAAAGAATTGAATTTAAGACGCCACTTTACATCAAAACATTCTAGTTATAGTAATCTCAATGGGCAATAAAGAAAAGATAAAATAATAAATATGAAAAAATGTTTATCTGCGCAACAGACAAACAAAGTGATTTATGCAATAGTATTGTACGAGCAAGTTTTATAATTAGTGGAAAAATTGCAAAGCATTCTAAACCTTATTCTGAAGGTGATTTTGTTATAGAGTGTCTTAGTGCTGTCGTTAAAGAACTGTGTCCTGAAAAAAGCGACTATATAGAAAAAATAAGTCTTTCTCGCTGGACTATAACAAGACGTATCGATGATATGGCCAACCATATCAAATAAAACCTTAAGTTACGTGCGTCGCAGAAATTTGAGGCATTTTCAATAGCTCTCGGCGAGAGCAGAGATACTACCGATACCGCACAATTAGCTATTTTTATTCGTGGAGTTGATATCAAATTTAATTACATGGATGAATTGCTGGCTCTTCGACCTATGATGTTTGAAACTATTTGTAAAAGTAATTAATTATGCTCATATTTTTTGGTTTTGGAACGTTACATCGAAGGAACAAGTCCTCTAATATTTTACGCATTTGGGGCTCAGATAATCCTTATGAGATACAATTGCTACCAGACTCCCCTAAATTGAATGAGATTTTTATCTCGGCGTAATGCGTTTCCATATTTTAATCTTCACCGTTTAAAAATTTTGCTCGTTGTTTGGATACAAAGTGTAATGTTTCATAATCTTTGAAACTATTTGTAAGAGTCACTAATTTTGGTCTTATTTTTTGGTTTTGGAATGTTACATCTAAGGAACAAGTCCTCAAATATTTCAAGATATTTAAGAATTGAATTGCAAAACCAGCGAGAAGTAAAAATTAATCTGATAGAGGAAACGAATTTTGTAATAAAGAATTCTTGAAGTTTTTGGAGAATCATGGCATAATACACCAAACAACAGAACCATACACATCAGAGAGAATCAACAGAACAAAGACAAATGTCCGTAGTTTGATCACTCGCTACAATGTCTTAGAACCTTTTCAACCATCAGTGAAAGTCATTAATTCCGTCCAAATTTGTTTGGAATGTTTTAAAACCATCAGAAAAAGTAAATAACTTTGTTATTATTTAAGCCATTCGACGTTAGTTAAAGAACCTTTCAGAATATCAAAATAAACGTAATAAGTTTTGGAATCTAAACGTTTAAAACTACCAGAAGATATAACTAATTTTGCTCATGTTAACAGTGGACGCGGAAGACTGGCAAGGAAGTGTCACTGCGGTACTCTCTGGAACCAACACGCACTGGAGGCGGCACAGGGGTCCCTGGCGAGGCTCACCATCGATTGACAGCCGCATGCTTCGATTAAACAGTTTCCCGCAAGTGCTACATGGTTGAGCTTCCGCTCTAGGAGCAATGGGTAGCTCATAAAATGGATTAAAATATAATTACGCATTTGTTACGACGTTCAGG
Organism: Ontholestes murinus; assembly: GCA_963969525.1. Taxonomy (NCBI): domain Eukaryota; kingdom Metazoa; phylum Arthropoda; class Insecta; order Coleoptera; family Staphylinidae; genus Ontholestes; species Ontholestes murinus. Next base: position 37,039,034 of record OZ018397.1, read on the forward strand.
TAAACTGAACGCCGGTAACACTCATAACTCATTCTCAAAACTATCAGACAAAAATACTTACGCATATTTTAAGCATTCAACATAACATCTCAGAACCTTTAAAGCTATAAATAAAAGTAACGAATGAATCGGAAAAGTCACTTTTCAGTTTCGGTCCGTCTAATGATTTTCTGAGCCCTGAATGGAGTAGTAAACTTGCAAATCGTAATAGTAGAACTCTTCAACAGTTCATCAACAACTGTAATCGAATATCAAAGCGGTTAACTCTGACTGCCCAATATTCTACCACTTCAAATTTCCGACCTGATATCATAGATAACGCCGTTTTCTCGATCTAGGACCATGAAATCTGGTCTTCAAACGAACTCAGGTCCAGTCTTTCTGGACCTAACAGTCGGAACGACTAGACCAGCTAGAGAAATTAAATCTACCATCTGGCCTAAACATAAGTTGAAGGTGGAAAATTTAATCATTCCCCTTAATGTCATCAATTCGACGATTGAAGTTAAAGCAGCTATCTCTAAGGTCTTCATGGTCATGCTCTTAGCTTTCAAAGAGTAAACGATTTGAAGGATTTCCATCTCCGCAAAATATTTGAGTTTCATTCCTCCGCACGGAAGCTAATCAATTCGTTTGCTGGGCGGGAGAAAAATTACGCATCCTGAGTAATGAGCAATTGGATCGATGGCTTGGGTCGTTACTGTGTCCAAGTTTTTCAAAATGCACAAGAAAGAAGACCTAATAACCAAGCGTTAATTGGCGAGAGGGGACTCACCTTTTTTATAGCAATTCGTCGACAGCCTAGAGTGACAATTTACTTTAAACCCTAGCGATAATTATAACTTCATTAATGATGTCACAAGATCCGCCAAAAGATATAATTTTACGATTGTGAGTGGTCCTGCGAAGCAACTATTCTAGACGAGCTCAAGAATCGCAAAGCTTCTGGTCACGACGGCATTTCCACGTTAATGGTGAAAAATCTTGCCCAAGAGGATAGAATCGCTCTTCTTAATATAGCAAATACGGCTATGTGACTGGGTTCTTTTACATCTGTTTGAAAGTTGGCCGCAGTGGTCAACATCTTCAAGGCGGGAAAATCGCCAACATTTCCTTAAAACTATCGCCCAATTAGCTCAGTATTCCTCAGGGGTCTGCTCTATCCCCAGCCTTGTATAATATCTACATCAGCGAGAAACCGAATTCGGTTCCGACCATGATCGTACTGTAGATACTGCTCTGGTGTACAGAAGAGTAACTGATACCCGCTTAGAAACAAATCTTCAGAAAGCCCTGAAATCCTTCGAGGAGTGGCGTCTGGCGATTAATGCTGAAAGAAGTGCCACACGAGGAGAAAAAATTTTCGAAGAAGTAAAAGCAGTTTTTGATCAATTTGAGCTTAAATGGGAGAATCTAAGTAGAATTTCTACTGATGGTGCTCCAGCTATGGTTGGTTCTAATTTGGGAGTTGCCAATAGAATTAAATTGGAACTTTGTAGTAGGAATATTGACACTGAAGATTTGAGTGTATTTCACTGCATTTTACATTAACAAAATTTGTGTGCAAAATTTACACATGTAATGAAAACAGTAGTTTCTTGCATAAATTTCATTAAATCAAGAGCACTTCACCACCGACAGTTCCAAACATTTTTGGAAGAACTGCAGTCTGAATTTGAAGATCTGACATTTTATTGTGAAGTAAAGCAAAAAATGTTAAAACGATTTTATGATTTGAAAGATGAGGTATTTGTTTTTATGGATATGAAAGAAAAACCTGTACAAGAGCTAAAGAACACAAATTAGGTTTGCGAACTTTCGTTTCTCGTTGATGTAACAAGTCATATGAATGAATTAAATACAAAGTTGCAAACTCAAGAACAACTTGTTCATGAACTGTATGGTCACGTCAAGTCATTCCAAAATAAATTAAGACTTTGGGAAAATCAGCTCCGAACAGGGAATACCTACCATTTTCTCACTCTTGCAAATCATAAAGATGATGCTAACTTCGAAACGTTTGTAAACGAGTTACAATTTTTAAGAGATGAAGATTTTAGCTGCCAAGAAGCAAGTCTGAACATTTTTTTCCTCACCGTTTGAAGTGGAAATAGAAGAAGCTCCATTTTCATTGCAAATGGAACTCATTGAATTGCAAGAAAAATCCGATTTTAAGGCGATATTTAGAGACACGCCGTTATAATAAATAATAAAATATTTATAAAAAATATTTACCAACCGATAAATTTCCAAATCTCGCATCTTTGGCTCAGAAAAAAATGTACATACAAATGTGAACAGCTATTTTTGATCTGTTAAAACGTAATAAATATAATATCATTTCCTTAAATCAAACTACGAATCTCTTCATTCCTTATAAATTCAAATAAAAGGTCCGGCCCGCGGTTTTAGGTTGAATTAGTTTTCCGGCCCGCGGTCTTGATGAATTTGCACATGCCTGGTCTAAACCTTGAATGTGACGGAAGCTCCACGTTTCGTAGTGGAATAATTTTTTTCGGATTACGTCAGAAATCGGCTAGTGTACTCTAGGGTGTTCGTCTTCCTATTGTGAAATGACATTTACTGTCGGCTGAAAGACTGATCCTTCGCAAAAATCTTTTTCAGGCTGGTGAATGCTTTCTCTTCTTCTTCAGTCTATTTACATGTGGGTTCTCCTCGTGAAATCAGTGAGTTTTCCATAAAAAAGCAATGTTTATTAAAAACTTGACCTAATCAAAATCTATGTTCCTCTTCATAATCATTATTTTTCATGATTGTTTGAGTTTCCAAAAAATAGAACAGTTCAAATTGAAAATAAATTTCAGCAAGTGCTATATCTGGATCAAGTATAACTCACATTCTTAAGAATGTAAAATAGCTGCAGAGCATGATGCAGGCATACATTTAGTATAAAACTTTTATCAAAAGCATTACTAATCCGTTAAAAATTATTAATCTCACAAAAACCTACTCGTTCTGGACTTGAGGACTATAACAGCAGGAAGCATTTAAGGAAATATGTCAGGTACTTTCAACAGAGAAATAGACCTAGTCGAGGCGTAAATGAACCTATAAAAATTTTGATCTATCTGATGATTTAATTATATTAGTATTCATGGCGAAATGCATCAATTATTTGGGGAAGATATACTAGAAATAAGAACATAATAAATTTAAACATACGAAAACATTTCGTGAATCTACAACAATGAGTCTTACTAAGACTACAAAACAAATTAATTTGAAACAACTACTTCTCTAGCTAATACTTCGACAGACATTGAATAATACAAATTAATTTGCGTGTTACAAATAGTACAACTATCAAAGTAACACTAGTTTGAACGTATTTCTTTCGTTCAAACGTTCAAACTAGTGTTACTTTGATAGTTGTACTATTTGTAACACGCAAATTAATTTGTATTATTCAATGTCTGTCGAAGTATTAGCTAGAGAAGTAGTTGTTTCAAATTAATTTGTTTTGTAGTCTTAGTAAGACTCATTGTTGTAGATTAACGAAATGTTTTCGTATTTTTAAATTTATTATTTAATTTTCTACAACGAACTAAAGGATTTTAATACATTTTATTAGAAATAAGAACAGTTCAAATTTAAGACAAATTGCAGGTGTTACTTTTGTTGCACTTCAGTCAAATATTTAGGCCACATCATCAGTGATGAAGGGATCAAGTTCAATATCCGCTTTTAATAACATAAAATAGATACAAAATATGCTGCAGACCAGTGACTTGTATAAAAAGTCTGGCAGAGATTTCATGATTAATCCCTTTTTAAATCAGTTAAAAAAATCACAAAAAAATGCGGTAGCAGAAAGCATTTGAAGCAATTCACAGCAGGTGAACCCAACCAGGTATATGTGCTAAGTTCCAACTCAAGTGTATAGGAACAGTAGCCAGTTGAACTTTGCACCTTAAGAATAAACGTGTTTATCGGACAGATGGGCCCAACCAAAAATAAAATTTTGTGTTAAAATTAGGAATAAATCATAAATAATACAACAAAATCAAAACAACTCATGCATCAATAACATACCGCAATACAGTTAGAATATACCAAAAAGCATTAGTAGGTCTAAAAATCTTTTTCTGGGCAGGAAATAAACACTTCTGAAGAGAGGTTTAAAACATTCCTTCGGGCTTAAAAAAGTTCCCATTGTAAGACATAATCAACGACGTCTAAGACTGTTTAATTCGTCTCTAAATAGCTGTTTACTAGGTTAGAGGGTACGAGGTTAATGCAATCGAGCGACTGCTTCCTGTGTTGATTGTGTGTTCTGCCATCGAAATCGCTTGAGTTATCGGACCAAACAAATCGTAAAATTTGGTTATTAATGCATAAATCTTAGCCTTCTGCAAGGCGTTGATCTAAGACTTCCAATTTGACAAGGCGCGTTACAAGCTGTTAATTTAACACGAAAGCTTCGTCGGCAGGTATTTTAATAGTTTTCTAGACTAGTGTTTGTAAATATCCCTGTAGAAAATTGGTCGATTTTGAAGTCAGGTGAACAGCTGGCTATGAACGTTTCGTAAGAGGCGAAATAATCTTCGCCGCACTTTGTAGTATTCTGCGATGCGAATCGGGGAAATGATCTTTGGCACTCGGAAATATTCATCTTTCTGTCTTGCGGTGGCGAGGAATCTGTGTTCTCTCACGTTGTCGGACGAATAAGTATATTGTTTCGTTGGTTTTTCAAGATAATAGTATCTATCTACGTATGTTGAGGAATGCTCATTACGATTCTGGCATTGTACATAAGTTATATTTTATTATCATATTTCATTATATTTATTTTAGTAAGTGTTTTTATTTGTATTTAAAATCAATTTTATAATAAAGCTGTACTGAAGAGAGCGAAAGTTCGAAACACGTGTCTGCAGATGATTATAAACTTGAATGCTAGATTTTTTAATTGCTTTTGCTAATTTAAGTTAATGAAATCAGGTTAAAATTCATTTTTCATAATTTTTCATGTTATAGTTACATTTAAACAATATAAAGTACATTTTATCATTTATTAGTTTTTTCAACAGAAATAATTTCATTCAAACTAGTGTTGCTTTGATAGTTGTACTATTTGTAACACGCAAATTAATTTGTATTATTCAATGTCTGTCGAAGTATTAGCTAGAGAAGTAGTTGTTTCAAATTAATTTGTTTTGTAGTCTTAGTAAGACTCATTGTTGTAGATTCACGAAATGTTTTCGTATTTTTTAAATTTATTATTGTACATGATATCGACGACCAACAGGGATTTGTTATCCTCCTCTTTTACGACTATTGTGATTTCTAATACTGACTTGGTGCATGTTTTTCTCGCAGATGAGAAACTTGTAAGTTTGCTTGTTGGAATTTGTGATCTGATTCCCTTAATCTGTGATGCAATGTTAACTTCTCCACCGCAGTCGAGACATGTTGATGTTGAACATGAGGTACTATTCTACTGTTTTTTTCGTTATCTTTACTATAGCAATGTTGTTGGGTACTAGTGAACTAATACTACTGCATGGCGTGCATTTTTTTCTAACTGCGCCAGATTTGTCCCATGCCTAATACGAACATTTTTGAGTATTTTCTTCTGCTTGCTTCATCAAAAGGGTGTTCTGAATACCATGTCAAGCTGGATATCTTTTAGGAGTTAATAATTACTGATCTCTGCCAATAACAGACGTTTGTTTGCGATTAAAGTATCTGAGCCTTCGGGCCGAGTTGCTTGAATTCGTTAATATTGTCACTCGAAATTGTAACACAGATCATTAGGCTGAATACCACGTCAAGCTGGATACCCTCCAGGAGTTTATGATTACTGGTCTCTGCCAATAACGGACGCTTGTTTGCCTTCCGACTTTTCTTGTTCATTTGCGAAAAATTATGTCATTCGCTCGGTGCGATGAAAAGTGTTATCTAAGGTCGTTAGACCGTCCTTGCATCATTCACTCCATCCTACCAGATTGCGGCTTTATCTTCTAGTGTGAGCCCTGTTAATGCGTGTTTTCGTCGATCTTTTTATAAATCTCTATCATATTTTTCACCCGTTGTATCTCGTTGTACAATTAGCGATATTGCCGTTTTTTCTGTATTCCCAACTGAGTTTGTTGTTGGATCAGATGCTGTAACTGATCTTGTAATAGACCGATTTATTGTGCCATTTTACTGTCTCGTAATAATTCGGGCCGAACGTTGGACTGGCAGTCTTATAGGGTTTTTGGGATTATATTAAAATGTAGAGGCATAGATTTTAGTAACAAAATGTTATTTATTATTGGAAATTATGTACAAAATTATTTCGCAAAATGTTAGTTAACGGCTTGGATATAAGCTAGGCTGTCTAAGTGCTGTCTAGGCAGTTTAAGGGGATATTCTCCAATGATTAGACTGTGCTAATGATTAACCAATCAATGCGATTTTTTTTATGAGAGGAGAGGAAATACACCCTATTAGAAGGGTTTTCTTATAAAAAAGTTTCTGGTTCCTACCGATTAAAACCACTCCTTCGCTATTGCTGTTGTGACTGGTCCAAGACAAAAAGGTCTTTTCTAGTTTGGTCTCTAGCGAATTGATCGCTAAGATTTTACGGTATCCGGTCGTCGAGCGATTACTTATTTCGCCAAAATTTCTACATAGAAAGTTTTTATATTATATATTTTGTAATTTTCATTTTCAAAATATTAGTGATAAATGATATTTCTATTCTTCACAAAATTAACATTTTTTACCTTTAAAAAGATTTCTAGAAGTTCGAACTTAATCTTAAATCTTAAAGCCTTCTATTCTAAATCTTTCACAATTTTAAACTAGAAGCCATCAAGTTTTGACATCTTAAGTTTTAGAAAATTAGACATTAATAACTTTGACAACCGTAGTATATCTAGTATACAACAGTTTGGAGCTTTTGGAGCAATTCTAAAATTTATAAAATTTGAAAGTGTCACTTCTAAGGCTATTTGTTACTTAAAAACCCTATTTTTAAAATATTTAATCATTGAACTTACAACTAACTATAGATTTTTGTAACTTAAATGTTTTAAAAGTATAAATGTTTGAGTATAATAATCATTTTAAACTTAAAAATGTCACAGCTTTAAAAATCCAAAATTTTAAGTTTTTAATTTTTTACCATTTAGGATTTTTTAAATCTAAAAATTATGATTAATTAATTCCTAAATATTATTGTAAAATTGAATGTTTGAAATGGTGATAGTTTTATCTTTTGCAGCTTATGCACTTTGAAAACTTGCAGTCGTAAAATTTTAAAACTTAAAATTTTAAAAATCGCAATATTAGTCTCATATTAGTTTTCAGCTACAGATTTTTCAATTTAAAAGGTTTATTTGCTTGAAAATATCATTTCTTTAATTTTATAATTTTAAAAGAAAGCATTAGAACATTAGCAATTTCTAGACTTTTATTTATTAGGAATTCCAAAAAAAAAAATTTAATACCTAAGATTAGTGTTTTAAAGCTATATTTCAAGCAATTATTTTAGATAATTTTTAGATTTTAGAGGGTCTTTTGGGCTGAAGCGTGTTATTTCTACTTGTAGATATCCTAAACAGTTTCCAATTAACTACTACAATTTAAACTGTTTTTGTTAATAATTAGAATTTAAATTTTGTGTTTTGATCAAAACGTAGTACGGATCTTATTGAGTGAATTGTCCTAGTTGGCTGATGTGGAGAATTTGCTTAGTAAACAGAAATTTTAAGTTCAACTCGTTTTCTGCGTAGAGATCCTACTTTGAATTTAAGCTATTTTACTTTCATGTCGTCTACTAAGTTAGAGATATCCTTGTTTTGTGTATTAGTTTCTACTTTAATGAATTTCGGAATCACGCGCCTTTTATTCACTGTTTGATACTAGTACCCTCTAGCGCATTCGCGTACCAATAAACAGAAGAGTTTGAGTTGCTCGTTCATTCCATGTACTAATTGTGGTTTTAAGTAATACGTAATAAGTACTACAAAACGTTAAAACCCCGATATTCATTCAGAAACACCCGGTATATTTAAAAGTTTTAAAAAAGAAAACACAATTGACTAACAAACATATCACTTTTTCACTCAGTGTTATACAAATAAAGTTAAAAAGTTTTTTATTTGTGAAGAATAATGTATAACGAGGTAGAAGCCTCCACCGTTCATAATTTGATATCACTTTTTGTATTTTAAATTGTTTTTTTCTCTTTAAGTTATTTATTTTTTGCATTGTAACAAACTTTAAGAATGTCCAAATGTTCCATCAAAAATCTTAATTGTTTTTAATTACTTGCAAGTTAATAAATTAATGTGTTTTTATTTTTAAAATTATAATTTTGTCAAAAAGAAAGTTTAAAATTATTATCATGTAAAATTTTTAGATAAGTTTTGAAAATAACTAAAAACAATTCTTTTGTCAGTTATAATTTTTGTTTTAAGATTGTGAACTTACTAATCTTATTTTTTTCGCAGTGTTTATATTTTGGTGTTTTTTCAATATCTTTTGTACCTAAATGTTTTTTTTTCAATAATTTGAATCATTTTAAATGTTCACTTGTTTGTCAATTATTTTGTACTAATTTCAAATGTTTTTTACAAAAGTCTACGTTTCTGACAATAAAGAATTGTTACATTCATTTTTTACTAACAATAAGTAGTGAAAAATGTTGTGACTTTTATGTCAATTGTTTTTTTCTACATTTTTTTCCACAAATCTCTACGTTCTTGGTAATTATCATTTTTTTATAATCGTTCATATAAACTTTTTTTATTGTTTTTGACAGATTTTAATAGTTTTTGTTCCATTTTTTCCATTTTCTTTCACTAAACTCTTCCTTTCTTAAATGTTTTTATTTTTTACAAATAGTTTTCAGTTCACATTTCTTTTTATAATATAATATATAATATAATATACTATAATACTATAATAGATTTTGTTTCTAGATTTTTCAAATATTTTCTTGGTAATTGCCAATTATTTTTATCCTATACTCTTCGTATAAGACATTAATTATATTATTCACGAATTTTCAATTGCTTCTTCTTATAAATCTCAACTGGTATCAATTGATTATAGGGAAATAATAATTTGAGAGAGAGAGCATAACATCTTTATTCGAACATGAATAAATACAAAATTAAAAACATTTACAGATGATTTATAATGTGTTAGTCTGTCCGTTTGGGCTATCGACCATCGGTCTTTCTGCCCTAATAATTTGATTTATTTCTGAAATTATTATTAAAAAAATGAATCATTATCAAAAGCATTTCTTTAATTAAAAGAAACAATTCGAAATGAACAAAAAAACGTTGACTACTTTGTCACTTGTTTATTTATTGTTTGTGAACTTAAAAAAACTTGTTTCCTTAAATCTACGTTTTTTTGACAATTATTATTTTTTATGAATTTTCATATGCTCTATTGGTTTAAATAGTTGTTGATTGTTTTTTTTTGAGTGTTTATCCGTTGTTCTTTCAACAATCTCTTTTGTTCTTAAATATGTTTTGTAGTATTATTTTTCAGCATTTTTAAATTTTTAACTTGTTTGTCAATTGTTTTTTTACAAATTAAACACAATAATTTAAATTCAAATAATTCAAACCAATTTCCACGGTCATGATTAGAGAGCGGATTTCTAGCATTATGCTTATCCATAATATTAATAGCATCGAAAAAATTTCTTAATATCTATACGAATCTTGAAGAATGTGATTACTTAGCGCTAAGTTTTTTTGGGCTTTTTTGCTTATTTTGACTTTTTGTGCTTATTTTGACTTTTTATGCTTATTTTCATGCTTTTTTTAGATTTTGATGCTTATTTGGAGCATTTTCTTAAACATTTAAAAAACATTTAATAATAATATCACGCTGATATTAAATTAATGTGCTAATATAGAGAATTTTCGTAAAAGTCTGTATCCCATCATTTATAGATTATATTTGTATTACATATTTTCTTCGTGTCTTTTGACAACATAATTGTTAAAAATCTTCATAATATGATACAATAATTATAATGAATTTTATTATTAATAAATATTAGTATAAATTACCAATTTACAATGGATTCGTTCATAAATAAGTAGATATAATAGACTGTCTCATTATTCAGATAATACAGACGAACACTTCATAGGAATAACACCTATGATATTCCGGATGTAAACGTCGTTAAAAAATAAATAGGGGCCCCAGTAAGTATTAAATGTAAACAAATTTAAGTGATAGCTAATAATCAGGTGTTCTGCAACCGTATCAATTTCCTTCTCTCGGCAAAAGTACCGATGGGACGACTGGCGCATATTTAACGTTTTCGTTAACTTTCATATTCAAACTCGCATTCATAAACTATTGAATTGACATTCCAAAAACTTTGCTTATTTATCAAAAATTACTATATGCGTGAATCGTATTAACCTGGGGAATCACAGATAAATTATATTATATAATTCACATGTATATTTAACCCATAATGCAAAAGGTAAAAACCACAATACAAGAATTAATTAGAGGCTATCCAGAATTAATAAGTGAAAATTATACATTATTTTGTAAGGCATGTTTAAAAATAGTAAGTTTTATTTTAGTTCCCAACTGCATCCTAACTAGTCAAGACTTGTATGTAAAACATGTTATAACAACACTACGTCAAGAACGTTTGAAAGAGTTCAAAGCTGAACTAACAAAACAGCACAATTTCACAATCTTTAGCATCATCTTCAATTAAATTCACATTTGTGCAAAATACTTTTACATTCGAATATCCCTTTAAGAAAATTACAAAATAATGCATTTAAATCTTTCTTGGGAAAATATTGTAAAATACGCATTCCCGAGAAAAAATTATGTACCTCTTAGATACTATGAAACCATACAAAAATTAAAGATATTATTAACAATAATTATATGTGGTTTGGTGTGGATGAAACCACAGACTTGTTTAATTTAATAATATGAGTTTAACATGAAGACATCCGACCAACAGTATTTTGATATATACAAAAGAATTGAAGAAAACTGATAATAACATTATAGCAAAATTCATAAATGATGGACTGACAAGCTTATTTTTGCCGTAGACAATACCAAGTTACAAAATTTTACTAATAATGCATTTTGTGCATTGTACAAGTTTAGCACATGAATAGAAACGAATTTCTGAAACTATAAGAATGAAATTTCCATTTGTAGATTTAATTAAATATGGAAAAATAGTTCTTATATTCTTCTGTGAGTACAATTATTCAAGAAGTCATTATCTGATATCTCACTGCCCCATAAACCAGTGCTAACAAAATGGGGAATTAGGCTATATGCTACAATGTACTATGCGAACAATTTTGAAGAATTTAATAAGGTTATATACAACTTTCCCGAAACGACATGCAAATCAGTTAAAGACTGTTAAACAGTTCTTAAGAAACAAGAGCTTCCTTCAAAACAATTGAGTTACATAAAATCGCGTTTAAATTTTGTGAGCAACACAATCAAATCTTTATAAAAGCAGATTCATTTTAGAAAATACCTGCATGCATTGGCCAAGAAATCAAAATAATATCGAAAGAAGTATTCGTTGAAAATGAAGGATTTTTAATATTAAATAAATTAAACTTGATTTTGAATGGCAATTTTCAAATGGATCCAGCTATAATTTAAAATAAAGATAAGCTTTTCTACTTTCAAAAATTTATTGAGCGTTAGAAGTAATAATTTTTACAATTAAACCCTTAGAACAACATTTAATGATCTACTGTTTTTATGAATAGATTTTAGTTATTTTGAAACGAATACAAAATTACAATTTAATTTTTAAATACTTACATGATATTATACAGGGTTATTCATGCTATACGGCACGGAATATTGTGGCCAAATTACGTGACTTTCAAAAAGTTTCACTTTGGGGATATATGGGGGTCTATTAGGGCTACTTTTCAAAATTACTTTCATAATATACAGGGTGTCCCAAAAACCCTAAAAGTATCAAAGTTGTGTTTTTTGTAATAAAACACCCTGTATTTTATTGCATTTTTGGATCCTTCGATAAAAATAAGTGTGTGTTTTAATAAGGTTTTTATTACATAAACCTTAAGGTTTTTGAAATAATTTGAATTTTGTAAAAATGTAACCTAATTTTCATGATTCAAATACTTAAAAAATAATTAAGTTATGCATACCAAATTTACACTGAAATGTAACAATAGATCATATTTTATTTTCCAAGTATAATAAACTTGACATCTTATGCCGGGTGTAAAAGAATTGGAATTAAACAAATGAGAACTTTAAATGGCTATAACTTCATTTATTTAAATGGAACGCTATATTTATTAATTTATCAGCAAATGATGACATTCTCCAAGCATAAAAATAATGCCAATAACTTCTTTTGAGTAAATCTTCATTTTTTACCAAAAAATACAACAGCGATGTTCAAACAATAACGATTACTAATGATCTAACACAAAAATGCAAAATAAGACAACTATAACAAAAGACAGGCTTTTTAAACTAAAATGACATTAAATTAATTATCTGACGTTTTTAAATACCATAGAAAACTAGATACATAAACATTTTTACTTAAAAAGTACTAAAACGGTGCAATAAACAATAATTTGGCGTTTTCTGTAAAAACGAGAAGACTTAACACTTAACACTTAAGATTTAAATACCATTCGATAGGTAATTAAAACGTGCATTTGCTGATAAATTAATAAATATAACGTGACATTTAAATAAATGAAGTTATAGTCATTTAAAGTTCTCATTTGTTTAATTCCAATTTTTTTTACACCCGGCATAAGATGTCAAGTTTATTATACTTGGAAAATAAAATATGATCTATTGTTACACTTCAGTGTAAATTTGGTATGCATAACTTAATTATTTTTTAAGTATTTGAAACATGAAAATTAGGTTACATTTTTACAAAATTCAAATTAATTCAAAAACCTTAAGGTTTATGTAATAAAAACCTTATTAAAACACATACTTATTTTTATAGACGGATCCAAAAATGCAATAAAATACAGGGTGTTTCATTAAAAAAAACACAACTTTGATACTTTTCGGGTTTTTGGGACACCCTGTATATTATGAAAATAATTTTAAAAAGTAGCCCTAATAGACCCCCATATATCCCCAAAGTGAAACTTTTTGAAGGTCACGTATTTTGGCCACAATATTCCGTGCCGTATAGCGTGAATAGCCCTGTATATTGCGTAAAGAAAGTATGTTTATTTTAGTTTTAAGCCAAATTTCTTTGTAAAATATGATGATAAACGTGTAACATATCAAGAAAATATAGTTTTCTTTAGTGCTTTTTTCGTGTTTTTATGCTTTTTTCCTGTTTTTATGCTTTTTTAATGCTTTTTTTCTCTAAATTTTGTGCCTTTTAATGCTTTTTCAGTGCTTTTTTCGTGTTTTTATGCTTTTTTAATGCTTTTTTCTCTAAATTTTGTGCCTTTTTAAGTGCTTTTTTTCACATTTTTTAAGCTTTTTTATCCGCTCTCTAGTCATGATAATTGCTAATTATTATTTTTATTTTTGGCAAGTAAAAAACAGTAAATTTTATGCAAATTGTTTTTTTAACATTTCTTCATCTAAAAATCTTTTCGTTTTTAAACAATTTTTAATTGTTTTTCGTAAGCACCAGATGGCGATTGTTTTTTTTAAGATTATTCCTTCATTTTTCTAATAATCAATTTGCAAATGTTTTTTTGTCAATGTCTAATTGTTACGTTAATTTCTATGTTATTGATTTTTACGAATTTTGAAATATTTCTTTAGAAATCTCAATTGTTTTTAATTGTTTGCAGCGTAATTATTTTTTCTTTTTATTCGCAAAATTATTATTGATTAGATCTTCATCCTTATCTTTATTTATCTTTATCTTTATTTAATCTTTATCAAACATGGTTACAATATATACAAATAAAATAACGAGACATTTACAATACCGAAGGAATAAAAAACATACATAAAACTTTGACACAAATTTTATTGAATAACTAAATTCGAAATAATGAAAGAAACCGATCACTTACTTTTTTTGTTTTTTCGATTGTGTGTTTACAATTTTTTTTTTTTTCAAAAATCTCCTATTGCTTTTTTAAATTAATTTTCCCTTATTCTTTCTAATTCCTTCTTTCTCTTTTGATGCAAACAGTTGCCGATTGTTTTTTTTAAATATTTATTCGTTGTTCAATCTCTTTCGTTCAGAAATATATATTTTGCTCCAATCGTTTTTAATATTTAACCTGTTTGTCATTTTTTGGGATTATATTAATTAATTCATAATATTTTCTACAAATGTCTACATTTCTAATAAATACCAAGAATTATATTTATTTTTGACAATTGTCGATTGTCTATCACCATAAAAATATTGATATTTTTTATCCTTTTAAATGTTATTTTTTAATAACTGTTTGACAATTATAAATTGTATTTTGGGAATTTCCAAAGGCCTTTTTTACTAATTTCTACTAATTTTGATAATTGATTATGATAATTTTTTATAAAATTGTCAATATTTTGGGCCTTTGTCAAATATATTTTTAGATCATTTTTAGTGTTTTTTTAAATTATCATATATTGATATTGAGATAAAAATAAATTTTGAAAGTATTTCTAAATAGCCTATATCTAAGTACTCTCAAAAGTATTTTTTTCAAAACTGTGTTCAACTCTGTTTTATTTTATTTTATTTTAGCAATTTGCAAATTTTGTGTTTTTCTTAAATTGGCATTTTGACAATTAAAAATTGTTTTTAACTCGAACTGTTTGAGAAGTAATTAAGTATTAACAAAATTAGTATTTAAATTAATCATTAAAACAACTATTATTGTTAAAAAATTACAAGAATAAAACATGGTATTTAAATGGTTGAAATTTACAAATTTCAACGAGGAAAATCATTAGTTTTAGAAGAGTGATTTGTTTGTTAATTGATTTTTACATTTTTGGAAAGTTTCAAATTTGGTTTTTAGAAATCTACGCTTGTGACAATTATCAATTGCTTGTCATGAACTTTTACATGATTTTTAGACTATGGCAATGAATTAATATATTAGCCTAGGTTAAGGTTACACTAGGGTTATATTCATTTATTGGGATAGGTGAAGAGTACGCTAGGGCGATGAATAATTTATCACTGTAGGTCAAGAGTACGCTATGAATAAATTATAGTGGTAGCTCAATAGTACGATAGGGCAATGATAAGTGAATTAGCAATGAATTATTTATTGGGATAGGTCAAGCGTACGATAGATTAATGAATAATATATTATTCAAGATCAAGCAATGAATTATTTAGCGGAATAGGTGAAGAGCAAGATGGGACGTTGAAACATTTATTGGATTACCATATGTGCAGAGTATTCTAGGACAATAAGTTAATTTTTTCACGAACACGATGCATTCCCCCTAGAAGGAAAATAAAAATATTGTGGTAGTGTTAGTAATGGATAAATCTAGGAAATTTATAGTTTTTTAATCTCTTCTGAAGCGTTATTAATCTCAATGACGAATGGTAGCGGTTACCCATCCAATTAATTAATTTCTACATTGTTATTAATAATGCACTATAAATTTAATACTAATAACGAGGAATAATTAAAAGCAATTTTCATTCTAGATAAACTAACATTTTATAAATTATTTTTCTAAAATAGGGTCAAATAATAATAATAATAATAATAAAGACAGATTTAAATGGCCACAAGCGTAGAGATACATATATTTTCCCGGCCTAACCTTTTGTGCCCATTGTTGTCGTAAATTTCCTTTTTACGTGGCATGTATGCTGGAAGGTTAACTACAAAATCGTCTCAGGGCGACAGACGGTTATACCTCAGCACCATATGCTTTTGGATCGTTTGAAATGTCCCCGCTGGTTGCCCTTCAGTTTGATTGTAACCATCTGGACGTGTTTGTTTTAGTTTTTTTTTTGTGCGAATAAAATATTTCGCTAATTAGAACCATCATTACAATAAAAAGAAGTAAATGTAAAAAACGTTATATAACTGTAACCAATTAATTATAACAATTAAATTACTTCAAAAATCTGTTGTGAAAGATGTAAGAAGATTGTATGTAAAGAAAATTTGTTCAAGTTTTTAATCCCATGATAAACGAATTTATTGTTTGATTGTTTTGTTATACATTTTCGTAACAATTTTTATTGTCGCATTTGCTTATTTGTTTTAATCATGTAGCATACTGACGTTTTCTAATTTTACAGCATTTAGACCCGCGCAAAGAACAAGAAGTTAACGAGAAAACAAGAGAAGAAATATTGTCACTAATAGCTCACCACGTCACTGCCGTTAATTATATTTATCGTGATACCAAGTTCGATGGCAGAGTAGAACACAGGGATATTAAGTTTGAAGTCCAGCGTATTAAGGTACAGTAATTTAATTGTAAAGTTTAAAAGAGCAAACCCTTCAGATAAATTTTTATATTATTAAAAAGAATCGTAATCAAATAGGAATATAAATCTCCACATTTTAAAACTAAGATTACATTTTTTTATTATTACTATGTAATATAGTAGTAGTAGTAGCAGTATTTTGACTATTGACCACGTGGTCCTTGCGCCATGTGTCATTTGTGTATTTGTGTGTGTGTGTAAATCTATGTAATATAATAATTCTATTAATTTTAGATTGACGACGACTCGTCGTGCAAATGCATGAACTGTGAGATCAATCAGTTCTGTATGGAGAACATCGACGTGAGTAATTTCCTCAACATACACTCCCTGGGAAACCACGAGGACTTTTGCCTGGCGTACGTTTTCACCTATCGGGATTTTACCGGTGGTACGCTGGGTCTGGCCTGGGTAGCCTCTGCGTCGGGCGCCTCCGGTGGCATTTGCGAGAAGTACAAGACTTACACGGAGACCATAGGAGGAATGTACCAAAGTACAAAGCGTTCACTCAACACCGGTATCATTACTTTTGTTAACTACAACAGCAGGGTTCCACCAAAAGTGTCTCAACTAACCTTAGCCCATGAAATTGGCCATAATTTTGGTTCACCGGTAAGTTAAAAACACTGTTAAGCAACAAATATAAATAATCATTATTTTTGTGTAAAAAGATGCTATTTCATCGAACTTATTATGACTTCAAGAATATTATGGAATCACAACTTTGTACCCCATAAAAATTTTTACACACTTTACAATATGTTATTATTTAAACTATTTGAAAATAATTTTTTATCATCACTAAATTTTTTAAATAATGAAACATCAAATATGTTATGAAATTATTGAATTAAACAACACTAAAACAATCATTTTAACGTTGTCAATCAACCCCATGGGTACGTCAGGTTTGTTTAAAGCGGGTTAAATATTCATCACTAATTATAGTTTTCTATTGCAAGCGCAACATTAAAAACTTTTAATTTCATCTCTGGGGTATGATGCCCTCTTTATTGCTATTTTTCTACTCAATCACTTCCGTTATTAATGCAAGCACTCGATCGGTACCCTAGCGTCCGCTTTTTATAAACCAACAATCTAATTTCTGCTCTTTTTTTAGCACGACTATCCACCAGAATGTAGACCCGGTGGCCTGAACGGCAATTTCATCATGTTCGCCTCGGCAACTAGCGGTGACAGACCGAACAATAGCAAATTTTCAAGTTGCAGCGTCGGAAACATATCGAACGTGCTCGACGCCATAAACGACAACAAGAAGAGGAACTGCTTCTCGGCGTCGGCCGGCGCATTCTGCGGGAACAAAATCGTGGAGGCGGGAGAGGAATGCGACTGCGGCTACGACGATAACGAGTGCCATGATATATGCTGTTATCCTAGAATAGTTAGTTACGAAGATAAGAAGTTGAACGGCTCGGCCAAGGGTTGCCAGCGGAGGGCGAACACGCAGTGCAGCCCCAGCCAAGGGCCATGTTGCAGCAGCGAGACCTGCAACTTCATTCCAGCCTGGAGGAAAGAAGTCTGCAAGACGGAATCGGATTGTTCGCGATCCTCGAAGTGCAACGGTCTCTCGGCCGAATGTCCGTCACCAAGCCCAAGACCTAATAAAACTAGATGCAATAACGGTACTCAACTGTGTATCGATGGAGAATGTACAGGCTCGATATGCCTCGAATGGAACCTAACCGCGTGTTCCCTTACATCCCAGGATACACCAAACATTGACAAACGAAAACTGTGTGAGCTAGCATGCCAAAACGGTACTGATAAGTGTAGGAGTACCAGTGAGTTCGCGCATTTAGTAGGTCTACCACCTGGAGGGATTAGTTTACGTCCAGGTTCACCTTGCGACAACTTTCAGGTAAGTGAAGTTCATACATGCAAACATTAGTTTTACAATTTTTTCTAAACAAACGTTTTTTAAGGGTTACTGTGATGTGTTCTTAAAATGCAGAGCTGTGGATGCCGACGGTCCATTGGTGAGATTGATGAACTTGTTGTTGAACAAGGAAACCCTTCTCACCGTCGCCCAATGGATAACCGAGTATTGGTGGGCGGTGTTGTTGATGGGAATTGTGTTCATTATATTTATGGGTCTGTTTATAAAATGCTGTGCCGTGCACACACCGTCATCGAATCCTAAAAAGCCACCGGCGCGCAGGATAAGCGAAACTTTGAGAAGACCGATGTATACGTTACGAAGGATGGTAAGTGTTTTACAAATAATAAAAAAATCGTATCATAAGCAAACAGATGTGATGTACAATTAATAATCTACCAAAAACTTTCAAAATACATATCCATAAAATTACTATTTAAACAGATACAATACTCATATCACTTATATTAATGTTATTCCACTCAAACATAATTGTTCTCTTTATTGCTTAACCATAGTAATTAACATTAAAATGCCTTAATGTATGGGAGCTGTTATGAAAATTTAATTGTGCATATACAACTAAAGAAGTTACATAGAGTTCAAATGAAAGATCTCTTGTTGAATGGAAACCTTGGGATCTATCTATTGTTATTACTATTAAGACCTGATTTCGATTCAAAGTCAAGAATGAAGAAAACGATGAATCCGATTCAAAGTCAAAATATGTTCTATGCAACGTTTTCAGATTATACAATTCAAATTTTGTTGATTTACATCGGCTCGCAAGGTCTTTTAATAATGGGCGTTGTATGTTGTTTCTTCTTGACCATTTCAACAAATTGGCAAAGTTAAATCTTAGCTATCCAGTCCATCTGTGCACAGATTGGGCTTAAATCCAGCAGGAACAACCAAGCGACCAAGAAGCATACGGAACTGACGATATATTTGAACATCGCGCGGTTTTCTAAATTATACCGGAAGAAGTGGAGGAAAGAGGCTGGTCTGGCCAGCTGTAAGAGCACGGAAATAGCTAAACGTGCCTTACCCGGCAACGGGATGTCAAAAACTCTTCGAAATGGTAGATGAACGTAAGATTTCGTATGTTCTATGAGAAATCTCTAGGAGATTAATGAAAAGGTTACGTACTTCGCATCGCCGGTGGAAACAACAAACAAGGTTTCCCAATGAAACAGAGTGATTTGGCCAACGGACGTTTTAGGCTGTTACTCTTAAAGGGACATTCCTGCTACCGTCCACGTCGTACTGGCGAACGTAAAAGGAAATCTGTCCGTGGATATTATTATAGATGGTAACCTTAGCGCACTTGCTTTGGTCATTGTACGAACTCCCGAACTCACGGACACTACAGTACCATGTAGGTTAGGTCCAAAGAGTTGAAGCCCTTCAACTTAGGCAAGGAAGATGATGTCCATCAGTATGTTGTCAAGTGCCCGCTTCCAACCAAAGAAGGAAAGGAGGGCAAAAAGTAACGTTTGATTACGCCAACAGTACTTCAATGCAATAGGCATCGTTTGGCCTTGAAAAGAAGCGTTGCTTGAAACGCCTGGCTCAAACTGACAACTACGCCAAATTGTTGACCCAACGTAAGTAGGAGTCCAAGGCCCGTCGTCATGAAGAATTCAGCCAGCATGCGCGACCCTCAAATCGAGCTATCAAAGCTCCCAAAAGTGAAATGAAGTTTGCTGTTCTGTAACTTTAAGTAAATATTAACCTCAATAAAAAACACTTTTTTGCAATGATAACTCGGGAGGAAATCTGCACTTTGGCGATCAAGGTACTGCGATCATTGAGCATAAAGAAAAGTAAGGAATGTGAGTGGTAGGAAGGGGAATTATAAATATGAAGGCAGGAAAGACCAAGAAATGGGACAAACGGTCAACCAAAGTCCAAGGAGAGACAAACCAAATCCTAACCACGGAACGGGCCTATGAGGAACATGGCGAGCAACATGTGGTGCTCGAATTAAAGCGTGTGATAAGTTTTGAGGAAGTCGTCAAACAGATAAACACGTTCCTAGAGAAAGAAAGGGTCTTGATAGCCAGGGGCAGCGAGGCGGTGGCTGAGATAACAATCCTCGAGGCCGACACTACCAAGGATTGTATGAGCACTGTGGCACATTCCGGCGGTATCAGCAGTGGCCGTGAAGATTAAATAAATTGATTGAGGTAGTAGACAAAATACTTATACTGTTCTACTCGGGCCAATAAAGTAAAACACTGTGCCACAATTTCGTTAATTACTAACTCTTTATTATCGAAAGAAACGCAATACATACGTCTACTAGCAAGCATGAAATCAATAAACCCAATGCTGCGGACAATCTGCGCGCGCTTCAACTCTAAATGCAAACATTACAATACTCAAGAAGGAGAGTGTAAAAATTTGGTGCAGTTCAGACGGGATAAGCACACGCCTTGCTGATAATTTGGGGAGTAAGGCCATAGAGCTGCACAATTCAGCGGACCCGACCGCCAATGTGAATCAGGTAATAATTGTCGGCGACGCATGAAGTAAAGGGAAGCCAACTTGACAAGACGCAACGCCTGGCCCCGAGGCAATGCGTACCCGACGATACTAGAGGACCTCGCCAAAGAAGCGAAGGGCAGGCTATGCTTATCGATCATTCGATCACGAAGAGCAAGGAATATAAAAGACAAAAGCTGAAGGAGGAGGTGAATGAGGATCTCTAGGGCAAAACTTACCGAATAGTAATAGAATAGGCGCAAATAGGCTTCCTAGAACAAGCGAAGGGGATCCATCAGGATAGAGGGAGGGGGGTTCGAGGAAAGACCAGCCGAGGACACAACCGCAACGGCATCAACCTTGCCGGTTCGCAAAGCACCGGAGCCTGGTGAAATTCCCAACAAAGCTATCAAAGTGGTAACAGGCGACGACCCTCATCAACTAGTAGTCGACGACCCTCGACAACTAATAGACGTTCTGAACTACTGTCTCAGTTGCCTTTTCCAGTCGAGGTTGCGAGGAGCACGTTCTCAGCATGCAAAATATTGTGAAAACTTTCACGAGTAAGACCATCCATCATCACCTTAGAGGTCGAACCATCTGATACCATCGAGAATGTGAAGGCTAAGATCCAGGACAAGGAGGGTATTTCCCCAGATCAGATCGATCTTCGCTGGAAAGCAATTTGATGATGGTCGTACCCTGTCAGACTAGAACATGCAGAAAGAGTCCTCCCTCCCTCAATTTGTTCTCCTTCTTCGTGGTGGCATTATTGAACCCTCTTTCAGAATCCCTGCACAAAAGTACAACCTATGAATCTGATGCTAGATTACATCCATGTAAGACCAAAAATCTCCGCCCCCAAGTGAAAGTTGAAGTAGACGGTGTGTTTTTGCATCTTCCGCCGCTTGATGAGAACATGTATAATTTTATCAGTTAATAGACATTTTTGATCACCTAGGATATCTGTCCGCAGAGGTACAAACAAAGCAGGCTGGTGCTCCTACCCAAGAAACGGAAACATATCAACCAAATCGGAGTCTATCGCCGAAGGAAATTCTTAGAGTGACTTATAGCGGAGAAAGTAAAAGATGAATTCCGGAGGGATCAACAATACGGTTTCATGCAAGACAGATCCATGACGGACGAGTTTCTGACGGTCAGAAAAATAATGGACGTGACAACCGGCGGCTCGCTGAATTTAAGGAAACACTGGGGCGAAATGCGTTCAATTCCATTCCGTGGAATTCCATCTTAAAGGCACTGGAAGAGAGAGGGATACTCCGTAGCTACCTCCAGGACTTGACTTTCATCTGCGCAGAGCCAGAGCAGTACCACAAGGGTACAGTCGGTTTCTCGTGGTCTATAATTACGTCTGCAATTCCCAGCGGGAGTTCGCACGACCTGCCCTTTTCTGTTAAGCAAAAGGGACATCGGGGACCTGAAGCTGCCGCAGCCGAGCAGGTCACAAACTGTATGACAATGGTAGGCCTGGATGTAGGCCTAGACAGGACGTAACCCTGGTGAAAGTCTTAATTTGCAGGATCAGGAGATAGTTATAAAGATAAACTTCAGGCACCTGGGGGTAACCATAGAGACCAATCCCAAAAGCCGTAGCCAGATGAACGGATAGGGTGGACGGACCATCAGAGGGATCCAGGAGACTCTTAAAAGTCTAAGTTCGGCATGGGAAATGGAAAGATCGGATCTTTGCCAAGATGGTGCTGAAAAGGATAGAGACTGTAAAGATGAAATGGGATAACTAAAAGAGCCCTCCACAAATGACATTTAGTTTTTTTTTGTTCTTTTTCTTTGTTAGTCGCTATCTTTTTGTGCGTTTATTAAAATTAAGAGCAAAATAAATAATTCGGATACAAAAGCTAATTCTATCGTTAATTTTTACAATTTTTTAATACAACTCAAATAAATACCATTCCTAATTCGAGAGGAGTATTTTTAGATCTATTTTTTTCCAACATTCTCGGCGCAGAAGTTTCCATCTCAGACAATTCTCTTTTAAGTTTAAGCGAACATCACTCGGCGTATGATATTTCATTGCCTCTTACACAATGTCCACAGCTACAAACAAAAAGAAAAATTTACATGTACCATCTGGCTGACTTCGACGCTCTTAACATGTATTTTCATTCCATAAACTGGTCGGAATTAATGAATTACTCCAATATTGACAAAATAACAGACAGCTTCTATACTACTGTTCAATCTGGCATCGATAAGTATATTCCCTTAACATTAGTTTGTCTAAGTAATAAGACTTATCCTAAATGGATGTCAGGCGAACTTAAAAATCTATTAGTCAACAAAAAAATAGCTCACAAACGCTTCAAGGAAAGTGGTTCGTCGGATGATTATGAATTTTTTTCCAATCTTCGTCGACAATGCAAATTAGTTTCTGAGTCGCTCTATAAAAATTATTTAAAAACGATTGAATCCAAACTTATTTCAGATCCTAGTAGTTTCTGGAGGTATGCTAGGGAACATAGAAATGAAAATAGTATTCCAACGGTAATGGAATACGAGCAATGCAAAGGCTCTGATGGTGAAGAGATAGTTAACCTTTTTGCAAATTTATTTTCGTCCGTGTACACTATAAACAACAATCAATATACATCTAATTCAGCATACATCAGTGACACCATCAATGACCACATACTCACTATATCTAAAGAAGATGTTTTTAATCTGATTCTAAAACAAAAGATTAGTAAATGCCCTGGTCCTGATGGTATATCGAGTTTTTTCTTGCTACACTGCATTTATTCTCTGTGTGGTCCTATTTATGAACTCATGTCAAAATCGTTGTTACTAGGTATATTTCCAAGCAGATGGAAACTTAGCTATATAATACCAATATACAAATCTGGTCAAATTGATTTGGTAGAAAATTATCGAGGAGTTTGTCTCCAATCAATAATTCCCAAAGATGTTGGATAATTTGGTCGCAGATAGGTTAGCATGGATGTCTCATCAAATAATTGCACCACAGCAACATGGCTTTGTCCCTAAAAGGTCCACAGTTTCAAACTTGCTATGCTATAAACAGTACCTATCAAACGCTTTGGATAAAGGCTACCAGATTGACTCAATCTACACTGATTTCTCCAAGGCGATTGATAGAGTGGACCATTCTATTCTATTGAGCAAACTGGATGCCTTAGGTTTTAATAAGTTAACATTATCTTGGATTCAATCTTTTCTGCAAAATCGTATTCAAAAGGTGCATCTTAACAATTTTACATCAAAAACAATAAATAACTTCGGGGGTAACTCAGGGATCTCACTGCGGCCCTATTTTGTTTTTGTTGTTTATTAATGTTTTACAGCATGTTATAAAACACTGCAATTTCTTGATGTACGCGGATGACGTCAAAATATTCAAAAGTGTCAATTCTATAAACGATTGCAGATTAATCCAAGAAGACATTAACAGTATTAATCAATGGTGTACATTGAACAGATTATTTTTAAACAAGTTGAAGTGTAGCTCAGTTTCATTTTGTAGACGTACTCATTGCATTGACTTTACTTATATCATTGATATAACACCACTTACGAAGAAAAACGAAATATGTGACCTAGGGGTATTGTTCGACCAGAAACTGACTTTTAATTCACACATAACAAACATTTGTGGTAAGGCATTAAGAATATGGGGATTTGTATGGCGTATTGGTAAACATCTCAACGTGCATTGCATTAAAACTTTATATTGCGCCTTGGTACGCTGCCACCTGGAATATGCTTCTATTATCTGGTCACCTTATACCTCAACGAATAAAAAAGCATTAGAGATGGTTCAACATAAATTTCTTAGGTCAATAGAATATAAAATTGGTATTACCCACATTCAAGGCGATTATTCGAATATCAAAAATGTCTTACGGATGCATGATTTGGAGGATAGTAGATGTCTATCTGATTTGGGTGTGTACACAAATTAGTTAAAGGCATGTTTGATTGCTCTTATCTTTTAGAACAACTAGATTTTGATTTTTCTGATAATACTCGTCAATTAAGATCCAAACTTTTACGTCCAATTTTAGCGGTAACAACTCAATTGGTCGACTTATGCGTTGTGCCAACTTATTTAATGAAAATAATTGGTTCGATATATTTAATTCTTCATATAATTCGTTTAAATCTAGGTTTAAGAGGCATGTACATGTAGGTTAGTTTAGTTTATTAGTTTTATCTTAGTATATACATTTAGTGTAATAATATTTGTAAATATATCTTTATTGTAAAAGGGGTTCCCCTTTATTAAATAATTAAAAAAAAAAAAAAATAAAATGGGGAAAAGAAAGAAGTGGAAAACAGACTTATGGTTAAACTTAAAGTTGTAGAGAAAGCAATTCAAAATGCTCCAAAATGTATCAAACAATTCAACAATTTAGTAATGTGGCAATACCAGCCAGAGAAAAAATAAATTAACAATAAAACATAATTTACACATTATAAAAAATTACACCTTTTAATAAAACACTGACATAGTTTAAGGTTTCAAATATGTTTATCAGACTTCATCAAGTATATATTATCGTAAAAACGGTCTTCATCACGTAACCAACCAATTTATATATATTATACTTTTCTTATTTAGAATATATAACCTATTGTAATTTTCTGATCTGTAATATAATTATTTTTTTAGCGGAATCACCACGGAGGAGGTGGTCTGAACCATTCCAACATTCACGCGCATGGCGTGTCAGGCAGAAGGGGAGAGAGATCCAATCGTCCTACTGCCAGCCACGGCCCTCGTCACGGGTACGGCGAAGGAAGAGGACAGCAGTACGCACCGAAAGGTTGGTCCCAGCATCAACATCATCCCATGACTTCTTGACATCGAGCACACCTTAGTTATCGCTTACACCTATCTATTTCGCCTTCTAATCTTTTACTAATTAACCGCACTTTATTTCCGTTTTTATATTATTTTTCATAACTATCATTTATTAGCCGGTCTGGACTAATGAGAACATGTTTATTCGAGAAAATGCTAATTAAAACTTGACAGTCCCATATTCATCATTATTATTTGTTATGATTAACAAACAAACTGCAGACCAGTTTCTTTATGCTGCTCTTATTATTACGATAGAGTAAGTTTATTTATGTTTATCCGAAATGAATGTTTCTAAAAATCATATAAGTTAATATAAAATAAAAAAATAAATATATTTTATAATCATTGGTTATGGTAGTAATACTTTTATCCACTAATATGTTAAGAGTTAATAGTGAAAACTACTTCTACTAATCGTTCATTACATTTATATTTACATCATGCAATTTAATGGTGGTATGGTTATATTATTTAAAATTGTCGATATTTGCATATTTTTTTGTTAACTGTTTTTAATAAATATTTAATCTGTGTAGAAAATATAGATAAAATCTTACACATAAAGAATTAAAGTATGTGTACGTAATGATATCCCGTCATAATATAAAATTATCTTGTCATATTACATATTTAACCATCCGAATTCTCTTATATGAAAGATTTTAAGTATTATCCCCTTATATAATGTTCTATTGCAGTTGAACGTTCTCATTAAGTATTTGACCAGTTATTATTTGTAGTTAGAAATCACGCAAACACTAACACCCACTAACTAGAGGACTTTTATCAAAATAGATTATTATCCAGTAGCAACAGCCCCTCCTAGTCGCACGCATCCCGACGTTTACGCCGGAGCATACGGGAGGAACGCGTTCGAGATGCACAAAGTCTGACAGGATGGTCAGGCCAGGGAGCCGCGCGTGTCACCGCCGCCCGAGTACCCGGGGGCTCCCATGGCTAACATCCACTTCGAGGGTCCGCCATACGTGGCCTTGACCAATGGCGTTCCTAGCTGCTCGAACGACTTGTCCAGGGATACTCGGGACAGGAGTTAGGTTGCTTCAGGCTGATGGCCAACGTGCTCTGTGATTGCCACACGAGAACTTGCGTCAAGTGCGTGTGGTGAACCTGTATGGTTAAAAACGGGTGCATTTTGATTATAGTCACCTATTAGTTATTAAGTATCTACTTTTTTATGTATAGGAGCGTCTACTATATTTTTTATTTTTATCCTTTCTTTGCTTCCTTTTTATAGAGTAAAATAACAAGGCTGATTTATTGTTTGCTACTTTTGTTGATCATTCTTAAACTGGTTCTCACCTTTTTTTTTGTAATCAATAAAATATCATTAGACTAAAGATAAGAAGAAAAAAAATGTCCAAACTTCTCTTATAGACAGGGTTTCGTACCCGAGCCATAACTAAGTACATTTAAAGAAACAAATCCTGCGCAGAACTTCCACGCATTTATTGGTCCACTTAACCGGAAGTTCTGTTTTTCTTCAGATCAGTCTTTTCTATTATTAATATGCCAAATATATTTATAAGTTAAATATTAATATTACAATATTAATATTCAAATTTTACTTTATCACTCTGTTATGTTATATAAAATATTTTCTTTATTAAGAATTCAATTTGATTTATAAATAACTTCATTATTTTCTGTACGATAAGAAATGTAAATAACACAAATTTAACGTCCCAACAATAAATTGTGTATTTAATTAAAGCAGAGTTTATTAATTTGAATATTAAAATTGTGTTCTTTAGTTATTTATTATTAATGGTGAGAACCTTTTCTATGAGATACCAACCAACTTTATTAATTTTTAGAAGAATATATATTTCCATTTTATACTTTTCAAACAATAATGTGTTTCACAATAATGTCATTGCATTTATATAAATATATTTTTTTTTTTAAATCAAAATTCCTTCTAGCAATCAATAAAGTTTCGGGGGTACCTTAGTTTTACCATATTGTATTACATTTAGCGTTTTAGGTAAATTCGATTGATTGAAATTAAAATGGTACCAAACAATTGTATTGTAATGACATAGTATTAATTACATTCGGTATCGAGATTTATTTATATTTATTAATCGTAATAAATATTGTTATTTATTATGGCTTATTTGTAAAACATTGTTTCCGGTTACTGTACATTAACACATCCATGTGAGTCATTGCAAAATATCTTATTGTATTGAACGAAAGCTATTTTTATATCTAGAAACTTTGCGCGAATCTCCGTGTGTGTGTTAATTTAGGATGTAAGCGAATTTTTGTAACTTATTGATAGACATTCCATAATTTGTTATGTGGTGTCATTTGGAAATTGTAATGAAGGAACCCTTTTTTAATAAGCGTATTTTTAGAATTACCTTGAACATAATTTAAACATTTTTATGAGGATCTCAATGTAACACAGCTTTTCAGTATTGAAAAGTGGCTATTTTTATAAATGGTGAATCATTTGGTTTTTGGAAGCAAAATCATTGTTAAAAAAAAAATTCAGGCAATTGTGATATAAGATTGTGGCAAATAAACTTCCGGTTTGCTATTTTAAAACACATGTAAAAAAGAGTCAGATTTTGTTATTATAGACAAATAAATCATTTATATTTGATGCTAAAAATTGTGTATTGATATTGTACAAAAAAAATAATATATGTAAATAATCTAATAAATACCTAGTTGTTTTTATATTGAATTCTGTAAATTACTTACGATTAGTATCTTTCTGAGTAGAGGATTCTACCTACTGCTTGTTTCGTTTCGTGGATATCTTTATTTATTGATATGTCAGTAGGTATTATCCATCTTCTTCGACCAATAACTTGTGCATGTATCATTACATGTACTCAGAAGTCACTATTTTAAGGAGACTTTTCATTAATACTGTGAATATTAAGTGTGTTATTTGTAACATGTAATATAAAATAAATCATACATTTTTCATAACTCCCCTTTATATCATCTACTCATCCTCATCACCTTATTACGTTATTTAAATTACATTGAGAATAAATATAAATTATATTTAAATTTAAAATGAGATTGTTTTCTTTCATACATCTAAATATTTCTATTTATAATAATAATAATTAATAATTACTCTAATTTACCTTCTATTAAGTGTTAAATGAACAAATGCAATTAGCAGATACATTATATTGTTAGATTTACTTACATTAAAAAACTTTTTAGCAGAGTTAATGATTTCATATTAATACATTAACAATAAGATTTTTTTTTAAATCATTAAATATGGTCTTAAGTTAGCAACCAAACATACACGTTAGTAAAATATTAATGATTTTACTATGAAAAGAGGGAAAAAAAGGTGATTCAACGCTATTTACCATAAATATTTTTTGTATTGTTGGCAGATTTTTATTGCAATTGTGAATTCTAATAGTTGTCCATAAAATACACGATGAATTTATTAAATTATAGAAACATTCCTATTAAACATATTTCTTAAATCTAAATCAGTAATTTATCTTAAATATTAATTTATATGCAGAGTTAAAATTCGTTTAATACGTCAACATCCAGAAAATGTAATCATTTTACTGTGTAATTAAAACAAGTCAAAGAAATATAAAATATAAGTGGTATGAAAAAGCTAAGTGTTTTCTTTGTTTAAAAATTGAAACAATAGAATTCTTAGGAATGATCTAAACTTTGAAAGGCGGAATAGAAAACACAAACCTCTCACACATGTATTGTAAATTTTGCTATTATTCCTGTGCCTTCAAAAGGCTAATACAGTTTTTCTCTCCAAATTAAATTAAATTTAAGAAATAAAAATTTGATATAAGTTTTGATGTACTTGTTTGATGAATTACTCGATACTAGTGTACACCAGGTTAAAAATTTACCCAAAATTATTGAAAAACATAATTTGTTTTATACTTGTTAAAATTTTACCCAATTTTTCTGGGTAAGAATCAAGATAGCAGAAGTGAGAAGAGTAATTTAACGGGAAAATTTTACCAGTGTAATGCTTATTAAAATTTTGACCAAAATTTCTGAATAAGTATCAGGATAGCAGAAGTGAAAAGAGTAATTTGGCGGAAAAATTTTAGTAGTGTAATGTTTGTTAAAATTTTGACCAAAATTTCTGAATAAGTATCAGGATAGCAGAAGTGAAAAGAGTAATTTGGCGGGAAAATTTTACCAGTGTAATGCTTGTTAAAATTTTGCTCAAAATTTCTGTATAAGTATCAGGAAAGCAGAAGTGAAAAGAGTAATTTGGCGGGAAAATTTTCCCCAAAATTTCTGAATAAGTATCAGGATAGCAGAAGTGAAAAGAGTAATTTGGCGCGAAAATCTTACCAGTGTAATGCTTATTAAAATTTTGCTCAAAATTTCTGTATAAGTATCAGGAAAGCAGAAGTGAAAAGAGTAATTTGGCGGGAAAATTTTCCCCAAAATTTCTGAATAAGTATCAGGATAGCAGAAGTGAAAAGAGTAATTTGGCGGGAAATTTAATTTACCAGTGTAATGCTTGTTAAAATTTTTCCCCAAAATTTCTGAATAAGTATCAGGATAGCAGAAGTGAGAAGAGTAATTTGGCGGGACAATTTTACTGGTGTAATGCTTGTTAAAATTTAGCCCAAAATTTCTGAATAAGTATCAGGATAGCAGAAGTGAAAAGAGTAATTTGGCAGGACAATTTTACTGGTGTAATGCTTGTTAAATATTTGCCCAAAATTTCTAAATAAGTATCAGGATAGCAGAAGTGAAAAGAGTAATTTGGCGGGAAATTTAATTTACCAGTGTAATGCTTGTTAAAATTTTCCCCAAAATTTCTGAATAAGTATCAGGATAGCAGAAGTGAGAAGAGTAATTTGGCGGGAAAATTTTACTAGTGTAATGCTTCTTAAAATTTTGCCCAAAATTTCTGAATAAGTATCAGGATAGCAGAAGTGAAAAGAGTAATTTGGCGAAAACATTTTAGCAGTGTAATGTTGCTAAAATTTTTCCCAAAATTTCTGGGGAAGTATCAGGATAGCAGAAGTAAAAAGAGTAATTTGGCGGGAAAATTTTAGTAGTGTAATGCTTCTTAAAATGTTGCCCAATTTTTCGGGGTAAGTATCAGGATAGCAGAAGTGAAAAGAGTAATTTAACGGGAAATTTAATTTACCAGTGTAATGCTTGTTAAAATTTTTCCCCAAAATTTCTGAATAAGTATCAGGATAGCAGAAGTGAGAAGAGTAATTTGGCGGGACAATTTTACCAGTGTAATGCTTACTAAAATTTAGCCCAAAATTTCTGAATAAGTATCAGGATAGCAGAAGTGAAAAGAGTAATTTGGCGGGAAAATTTTACCAGTGTAATGCTTACTAAAATTTTGCCCAAAATTTCTGGGTAAGTATCAGGATAGCAGAAGTGAAAAGAATAATTTGGCGGGAAAATTTTACCAGTGTAATGCTTACTAAAATTTTGCCCAAAATTTCTGAATAAATATCAGGATAGCAGAAGTGAAAAGAGTAATTTGGCGGGAAAATTTTAGTAGTGTAATGCTTGTTAAAATTTTGCCCAAAATTTCTGGGTAAGTATCAGGATAGCAGAAGTGAAAAGAGTAATTTGGCGGGAAAATTTTACTAGTGTAATGCTTGCTAAAATTTTGCCCAAAATTTCTGGATAAGTATCAGCATAACAGAAGTGAAAAGAGTAATTTGGCGGGAAAATTTTACTAGTGTAATGCTTGCTAAAATTTTGCCCAAAATTTCTGAATTAGTATCAGGATAGCAGAAGTGAAAAGAGTAATTTGGCGGGAAAATTTTACTAGTGTAATGCTTGCTAAAATTTTGCCCAAAATTTCTGAATAAGTATCAGGATAGCAGAAGTGAAAAGAGTAATTTGGCGGGAAAATTTTACTAGTGTAAATGCTTGTTAAAATTTTGACCAAAATTTCTGAATAAGTATCAGGTTAGCAGAAGTAAAAAGAGTAATTTGGCGGGAAAATTTTAGTAGTGTAATGCTTATTAAAATTTTGCCCAAAATTTCTGGCCAAGTATCAGGATAGCAGAAGTAAAAAGAGTAATTTGGCGGGAAAATTTTAGTAGTGTAATGCTTCTTAAAATGTTGCCCAAAATTTCTGGCCAAGTATCAAGATAGCAGAATGAAAAGAGTAATTTGGCGGGAAAATTTTAGTAATGTGAAGCTTGTTAAAATTTTGCCCAAAATTTCTGAATAAGTATCAGGATAGCAGAAGTGTAAAGAGTAATTTGGCGGGAAAATTTTACCAGTGTAATGCTTGTTAAAATTTTGCCTAAAATTTCTGAATAAGTATCAGGATAGCAGAAGTGAAAAGAGTAATTTGGCGGGAAAATTTTACTAGGGTTATGCTTGCTAAAATTTTGCCCAAAATTTCTGAATTAGTATCAGGATAGCAGAAGTGAAAAGAGTAATTTGGCGGGAAAATTTTACTAGTGTAATGCTTGCTAAAATTTTGCCCAAAATTTCTGGGTAAGTATCAGGATAGCAGAAGTGAAAAGAGTAATTTGGCGGGAATATTTTACTAGTGTAATGCTTGCTAAAATTTTGCCCAAAATATCTAGGTAAATATCAGGATAGCAGAAGTGAAAAGAGTAATTTGGCGGGAAAATTTTACTAGTGTAATGCTTGCTAAAATTTTGCCCAAAATTTCTGAATAAGTATCAGGATAGCAGAAGTGAAAAGAGTAATTTGGCGGGAAAATTTTACTAGTGTAATGCTTGCTAAAATTTTGCCCAAAATTTCTAGGTAAATATCAGGATAGCAGAAGTGAAAAGAGTAATTTGGCGGGAAAATTTTAGTAGTGTAATGCTTGTTAAAATTTTGCCCAAAATTTCTGAATAAGTATCAGGATAGCAGAAGTGTAAAGAGTAATTTGGCGGGAAAATTTTACCAGTGTAATGCTTGTTAAAATTTTGCCTAAAATTTCTGAATAAGTATCAGGATAGCAGAAGTGAAAAGAGTAATTTGGCGGGAAAATTTTACTAGTGTAATGCTTGCTAAAATTTTGCCCAAAATTTCTGGGTAAGTATCAGGATAGCAGAAGTGAAAAGAGTAATTTGGCGGGAATATTTTACTAGTGTAATGCTTGCTAAAATTTTGCCCAAAATTTCTAGGTAAATATCAGGATAGCAGAAGTGAAAAGAGTAATTTGGCGGGAAAATTTTACTAGTGTAATGCTTGCTAAAATTTTGCCCAAAATTTCTGAATAAGTATCAGGATAGCAGAAGTGAAAAGAGTAATTTGGCGGGAAAATTTTACCAGTGTAATGCTTACTAAAATTTTGCCCAAAATTTCTGGGTAAGTATCAGGATAGCAGAAGTGAAAAGAGTAATTTGGCGGGAAAATTTTACCAGTGTAATGCTTGCTAAAATTTTGCCCAAAATTTCTGAATAAGTATTAGGATAGCAGAAGTGAAAAGAGTAATTTGGCGGAAAAATTTTACCAGTGTAATGCTTACTAAAATTTTGCCCAAAATTTCTGAAAAAGTGTCAGGATAGCAGAAGTGAAAAGAGTAATTTGGCGGGAAAATTTTACCAGTGTAATGCTTGTTAAAATTTTGCCCAAAATTTGTGAATAAGTATCAGGATAGCAGAAGTGAAAAGAGTAATTTGGCGGAAAAATTTTACCAGTGTAATGCTTACTAAAATTTTGCCCAAAAATTCTGAAAAAGTGTCAGGATAGCAGAAGTAAAAAGAGTAATTTGGCGGGAAAATTTTACCAGTGTAATGCTTGTTAAAATTTTGCCCAAAATTTGTGAATAAGTATCAGGATAGCAGAAGTGAAAAGAGTAATTTGGCGGAAAAATTTTACCAGTGTAATGCTTACTAAAATTTTGCCCAAAATTTCTGAAAAAGTGTCAGGATAGCAGAAGTGAAAAGAGTAATTTGGCGGGAAAATTTTACCAGTGTAATGCTTGTTAAAATTTTGCCCAAAATTTGTGAATAAGTATCAGGATAGCAGAAGTGAAAAGAGTAATTTGGCGGAAAAATTTTACCAGTGTAATGCTTACTAAAATTTTGCCCAAAAATTCTGAATAAGTATCAGGTTAGCAGAAGTGAAAAGAGTAATTTGGCAAGAAAATTTGCTAGTGTAATGCTTGCTAAAATTTTGCCCAAAATGTCTGGGTAAGTATCAGCATAGCAGAAGTGAGAAGAGTAATGTGGCGGGAAAATTTTACCAGTGTAATGCTTGTTAAAATTTTGCCCAATTTTTCGGGGTAAGTGTCAGGATAGCAGAAGTGAGAAGAGTAATTTGGCGGAAAAATTTTAAAATTTTTTTCAAAATTTCTGAATAAGTATCAGGATAGCAGAAGTGAAAAGAATAATTTGGCGGGAAAATTTTACCAGTGTAATGCTTATTAAAATTTTGCCCAACATTTCTGAATAAGTATCAGGATAGCAGAAGTGAAAAGAATAATTTGGCGGGAAAATTTTACCAGTGTAATGCTTATTAAAATTTTGCCCAACATTTCTGAATAAGTATCAGGATAGCAGAAGTGAAAAGAGTAATTTGACGGGAAAATTTTACTAGTGGAATGCTTGCTAAAATTTTGCCCAAAATTTCCGAAAAAGTATCAGGATAGTAGAAGTGAAAAGAGTAATTTGGCGGGAAAATTTTACCAGTGTAATGCTTACTAAAATTTTGCCCAAAATTTCTGGGTAAGTATCAGGATAGCAGAAGTGAAAAGAGTAATTTGGCGGGAAAATTTCACTAGTGTAATGCTTGCTAAAATTTTGCCCAAAATTTCTGAATAAGTATCAGGATAGCAGAAGTGAAAAGAGTAATTTGGCGGGGAAATTTTACTAGTGTAATGCTTGCTAAAATTTTGCCCAAAATTTCTGGGTAAGTATCAGGATAGCAGAAGTGAAAAGAGTAATTTGGCGGGAAAATTTTACTAGTGTAATGCTTGATAAAATTTTGCCCAAAATTTTTGGGTATCAGGATAGCAGAAGTGAAAAGTAATTTGGCGCGAAAATTTTACCAGTGTAATGCTTGTTAAAATTTTGCCCAAAATTTCTGAATAAGTATCAGGATAGCAGAAGTGAAAAGAGTAATTTGGCGGGAAAATTTTAGTAGTGTAACGCTTGTTAAAATTTTGCCCAAAATTTCTGAATAAGTATCAGGATAGCAGAAGCGAAAAGAGTAATTTGGCGGGAAAATTTTACCAGTGTAATGCTTGTTAAAATTTTGACCAAAATTTCTGAATAAGTATCAGGTTAGCAGAAGTAAAAAGAGTAATTTGGCGGGAAAATTTTAGTAGTGTAATGCTTATTAAAATTTTGCCCAAAATTTCTGGCCAAGTATCAAGATAGCAGAATGAAAAGAGTAATTTGGCGGGAAAATTTTAGTAATGTAAAGCTTGTTAAAATTTTGCCCAAAATTTCTGAATAAGTATCAGGATAGCAGAAGTGAAAAGAGTAATTTGGCGGGAAAATTTTACTAGGGTTATGCTTGCTAAAATTTTGCCCAAAATTTCTGAATTAGTATCAGGATAGCAGAAGTGAAAAGAGTAATTTGGCGGGAAAATTTTACTAGTGTAAATGCTTGTTAAAATTTTGACCAAAATTTCTGAATAAGTATCAGGTTAGCAGAAGTAAAAAGAGTAATTTGGCGGGAAAATTTTAGTAGTGTAATGCTTATTAAAATTTTGCCCAAAATTTCTGGCCAAGTATCAGGATAGAAGAAGTAAAAAGAGTAATTTGGCGGGAAAATTTTAGTAGTGTAATGCTTCTTAAAATGTTGCCCAAAATTTCTGGCCAGGTATCAAGATAGCAGAATGAAAAGAGTAATTTGGCGGGAAAATTTTAGTAATGTGAAGCTTGTTAAAATTTTGCCCAAAATTTCTG
Source organism: Ontholestes murinus (assembly GCA_963969525.1). Classification (NCBI taxonomy): domain Eukaryota; kingdom Metazoa; phylum Arthropoda; class Insecta; order Coleoptera; family Staphylinidae; genus Ontholestes; species Ontholestes murinus. Next base: position 37,074,583 of record OZ018397.1, read on the forward strand.
AATAAGTATCAGGATAGCAGAAGTGTAAAGAGTAATTTGGCGGGAAAATTTTACCAGTGTAATGCTTGTTAAAATTTTGCCTAAAATTTCTGAATAAGTATCAGGATAGCAGAAGTGAAAAGAGTAATTTGGCGGGAAAATTTTACTAGGGTTATGCTTGCTAAAATTTTGCCCAAAATTTCTGAATTAGTATCAGGATAGCAGAAGTGAAAAGAGTAATTTGGCGGGAAAATTTTACTAGTGTAATGCTTGCTAAAATTTTGCCCAAAATTTCTGGGTAAGTATCAGGATAGCAGAAGTGAAAAGAGTAATTTGGCGGGAAAATTTTACTAGTGTAATGCTTGCTAAAATTTTGCCCAAAATTTCTAGGTAAATATCAGGATAGCAGAAGTGAAAAGAGTAATTTGGCGGGAAAATTTTAGTAGTGTAATGCTTGTTAAAATTTTGCCCAAAATTTCTGAATAAGTATCAGGATAGCAGAAGTGAAAGGAGTCATTTGGCGGGAAAATTTTACTAGTGTAATGCTTGCTAAAATTTTGCCCAAAATTTCTGAATTAGTATCAGGATAGCAGAAGTGAAAAGAGTAATTTGGCGGGAACATTTTAGTAGTGTAATGCTTCTTAAAATGTTGCCCAAAATTTCTGGCCAAGTATCAAGATAGCAGAATGAAAAGAGTAATTTGGCGGGAAAATTTTAGTAATGTAAAGCTTGTTAAAATTTTGCCCAAAATTTCTGGGTAAGTATCAGGATAGCAGAAGTGAAAAGAGTAATTTGGCGGGAAAATTTTACTAGTGTAATGCTTGCTAAAATTTTGCCCAAAATTTCTAGGTAAATATCAGGATAGCAGAAGTGAAAAGAGTAATTTGGCGGGAAAATTTTAGTAGTGTAATGCTTGTTAAAATTTTGCCCAAAATTTCTGAATAAGTATCAGGATAGCAGAAGTGAAAGGAGTCATTTGGCGGGAAAATTTTACTAGTGTAATGCTTGCTAAAATTTTGCCCAAAATTTCTGAATTAGTATCAGGATAGCAGAAGTGAAAAGAGTAATTTGGCGGGAACATTTTAGTAGTGTAATGCTTCTTAAAATGTTGCCCAAAATTTCTGGCCAAGTATCAAGATAGCAGAATGAAAAGAGTAATTTGGCGGGAAAATTTTAGTAATGTAAAGCTTGTTAAAATTTTGCCCAAAATTTCTGGGTAAGTATCAGGATAGCAGAAGTGAAAAGAGTAATTTGGCGGGAAAATTTTACTAGTGTAATGCTTGTTAAAATTTTGCCCAAAATTTCTGAATAAGTATCAGGATAGCAGAAGTGAAAGGAGTAATTTGGCGGGAAAATTTTACTAGTGTAATGCTTGCTAAAATTTTGCCCAAAATTTCTGAATAAGTATCAGGATAGCAGAAGTGAAAAGAGTAATTTGGCGGGAAAATTTTACCAGTGTAATGCTTGATAAAATTTTGCCCAAAATTTCTGGATAAGTATCAGGATAGCAGAAGTGAAAAGAGTAATTTGGCGGGAAAATTTTACCAGTGTAATGCTTGTTAAAATTTTGCACAAAGTTTCTGGGTAAGTATCAGGATAGCAGAAGTGAAAAGAGTAATTTGGCGGGAAAATTTTAGCAGCGTAATGCTTGATAAAATTTTGCCCTAAATTTCTGGGTAAGTATCAGGATAGCAGAAGTGAAAAGACTAATTTGGCGTGAAAATTTTACCAGTGTAATGCTTATCAAAATTTTGCCCAAAATTTCTGAATAAGTATCAGGATAGCAGAAGTGAAGAGTAATTTGGCGGAAAAATTTTACTTGTGTTACGCTTATTAAAATTTTGCCTAGAATTTCTGGATAAGTATCAGGATCAGAGAAGTAATAATACATTATGGCAATCAAAAAACTATATTTAAAGATTGGTTAACTTGGTGTATGGAATTCAGCTTTTAATGTTATCTATTGATTTGCTTGTGATGGCATAGGTGTTTTAATATTAATTAATCTTAAATTATACTTACCAGTCTCTTTTATGTTTCGATTCTTCAATCACATTTATATTACATGTAAAGGAACTGCAGTGTTGGAAATGTATAATATAACTTGGTTTGCTATAATTTATCAAGTTGAATTCTTATATGTTATTTAACATTTCTTTCTTTGCAGTCACTTTATGTTTAATTGTGATGAAATAATCATTCACCAAATTTAAAAATGTCATATATCTAGGGTATAATTATTTGCATGTAATTGGGAAGAAATGGATGATAGTAGGAATAGATTAAGTGTGGTAAAAATAACACTATATAAAATGATACCAAAATTATGTATAATTTATTTGTATTGAGTAAAATACATTCCTTTTTTATTGGTTTTAGAATGTATACATACATTCTTTTGTTTATACAAGACATTTGAACATTATAAAAAATGGTTAGAGTGGAAATTAAGACACTAATAATAATATCAATAAACTTATAATTATGGCTAATTATATTACAGATCTTTGGTTATACTAGCCATTGCTAAATAAAATAATACAATAACAAAATAAACGAACAAAAATACACACAACAAATGAATGCCCATATATATAGAGAGAAGGAATAAACGTTTCATATAGTAAAAAAATAATGAAAAATAGTAATAGGACATCTTTGAATTATATAACTATATTCATCGAACATGCATAGGTGTCTGAATCCGCTCAAATAATATCAGACAAAATAAACATTTATATATTTACAATAATAATAGAATACCTATACACAGAGATTCATAGAGCATATCTTATATTAATAAAATTTATATATGTTTTTAAAGGTATATATATATATATAATGTATATATAGATTTATTTATTTATTTATATATAATATATTTGAAAATATCTCACATACCTTGAGACTTTAAATGCTATTTATGCAGTAACTTTAGCAGTACTAAGTAAATAGTTCATATCAAATGGCTACGTTATTGTCAACAAATCTTATACATTACTTCACACATTGGAAATTATATATTAGGTACATAATTTGGAATGATTTAATAATTTATTACACTAATGTTGTGTTTCCGTTTGTATCGGATAAAGTACTATAAAATATCTTAATTAAATTGGTAACAGAACCACCGTTAACTTACATAACTATTCTTAATTAAATGCTTATAAAAGTTAGTTGTTTTTTTTTGTTTATAACGACTTGCACCATTTGTTCATTGTATTGTTGAATCTATCAGCACTATGTATTGTCATGTAACACCTCAAAATGCAACGGCTGTTACGCCCTTAATTATTGTACTGTTTATCAACAAAAGGCAGGTTATACAATTTACACTAATCAACTATTTAAGAAATCGATGTATTGAAACCAAATTCGTATAAAATACATTCGTTGCTAATTGGCACTTAAAAAAGCATACTATGTTACATATCTACACGTACAGTGGTAATAAAAAAATAATATCCATTATTTAGAATCACATGAAAACATCTCGAAACTAGTTAATTTTTTTTCAAATCATCACCAGCAATTAAAGACGAAAATATAACAGAAACAAAAGGTTTGTAAAATGTGACTAAATAAAAATTGGTAACTAGACTTTGTGATTTATACATTGCACATGATGACTTAGACCCGAAAATATACAAAAGATTGCTATAGTGCCCATGCCTGCTAAGTTGGTACCACACATTATGTGCACGCGGAAGACAGTTGATTATATCGGCACTAACTACAACTGCATACATTCTGAGTATTTGTACAGGTACCAGATACAATTACACATTATTTACAAACGTAAAATAATTAAAAAATATATTTGGCAACAATAAAAAAATATATTTAAAAAAAAAATTATAATAATTGCCTCGTGATGTGCTAACCATAAATTTTGTATCTCTTAGACTCTACTAATATACCTTATTTTATTTAAATTTTAAAATAAAATATTCATATATCAAATAATTGCAACTTTTCATAAATATCTTTTTTAAAACTCTCTTCACACAACTATGTACATACTACTAGTTATGAAATATTGAGGAGTAATATGGCCACGGACATTCGTTACGGGACAATTTTTTGACGGATGTCCAACATCACTTACAGCTATTTTACTCTCTGTACGGTTTACAGTATGAATAACGGTGATTCATGTGCTGGCTGTAGGATCCGGAATGGGAGAATCTCTTCAAGCACTTGCTACACTGAAACGGCTTCTCCCCGCTGTGCAGACGCTTGTGTTCCGTCAGGTGGTGTTTGTGCTTGAACGCCTTCGGACACTCGTCGCATTTGTGTGGCCTTTGACCTGTAACAAAATAAATAAAAAACTATTACAATTTTTTTTCATTAGAATGGTTCCAATCGTAATTCATTAAATAAACCAATAAAAAATTTAATTTTAAAATTGTAAGTAAGAATATGCAATCTGATTTTATAAAAAGTTTAAAATATTAATGATTTTTAAGCAAGAAAATGCAATTCGATTTTACTAAAATATTTTTGATTATTAGTTTATATTTAGATATTTTTATACTAAATTAAGAAAAAATAATAATTACCAGAATGTTCATATTTATGCCTTGCTAACGAACTTTGCTTGGAAAAGGCTTTATCACATTGGTCACAAGTGAACTGCCCCTCAATTTCGAGTTCTGGATATCCGGTGACCTTATGCCTCTTATTAGGATTTGAAGGGTCGTCATCGTGAAGGTCCAAATTCATATCACCATTATCGCAGGAGCGCTTGTCAGAGTTCGGGCTAAGCGTCGACATTCGGTTGTTGATCAACTGAGAAAGGCTCGATAAGTCCGGATGGCCAAATTGCATTAACCTGTCCATGGGAACCAGCCCCATTCCAGGCAGCGCCAACTTGGGTGTAGCCAGTATTTGCGCCAGTCGACTGCTCTTGAAGTCGAGCGGTGACGGCGATATCCGCGGCTCTGAAGAACAGTTGGATTCCTGGTAGTTACTTTGGTACGGTACGTATTGTAAAGGTGTCGGACTGCGTGACGATTTATAGCTCAGATTCACCGCATCCTCGCCAGAATCAGAATGATGGTTGCTTGAAGCGGGACGATGGGGCGAACTGGCAGGAGAAGACTCTCTGGATTGTTCTTTTTTTAAGGACAGATCTAAAGGTTGCTCGGAAGCATACTGCTGTGGTGAATGGCTAAGAGGGTACTTGTGGCCTAAATAGTGGGAATTTGAAGGCACCACTGAAGGGGAGAATCGGGGCATTATCGAATTGAACGGATTTTGTATTAATCGACCTTCCCTCCTGTCTCTCGCTCGGGTGTTTTGAAACCAAACTTGCACAACACGAACAGGAAATCCGATTTGTTCAGCTATTTTAGTTAACTCGTCTTTCTTCGGGCGCGGGTTTAGCGCGTAATTGTCTTTAAGGATTTTTAATTGTTCGTCGGAAATTAACGACCTAACCCGAACTTTCCTTCCGTCTTCGGTAAGCTGATCGGTTGTAGTCACAGTCTCGCTATCCATTTCGTATTCATCGTGCCTGTCGTGTTTATCATATTCATTTTCATCCTCGTTACAACTAGCGTGTCCGTTTGTGGTTTCGGATTCTGATTTTGTGGCAACTGCATCTTCTAATTTAGCAGCCAATCCCTCACTTTTAATATCAACTTCGCAATCATGTTCTTCTTGAGCTGATTGTGTATTAAAGCTACGCTTACACGTATTGCACGAAAAATTAACTGGTGAATTTGTTGATCTAGGGCTTTGGCAATCATTGGAATTTTCGGAGAATTTTTGCATATTGGCTTGAAGGAACTGTTTAGTTACTGAAGCATTTACTGTTTCTAGTATCCTCTTGACAGCTTCAAAATCTCCATTATTGGCAGGTGGTGATGGGGCATCTTCTTTATCAACTTCAGATTTCATTTCCATGTCTTCGTCCATCACCAAGTCTCCACAACTTGATGAGTTTGATTTTAAGTTCTCGGGCTCTTGATTTACTTGTTCTTTCTGCTCTTCGAAGTTGTTTTCTTGTTCTGGAATAAGTGATTTGTTCGTGGAGCCGCTGTTGTGAAGTTGCTCCAGTAGGTGTGTGATGGATGGTACGGAATAAGGATTTATCGTATGGCCGTTTGTATTGATCATGCCGTGTGGGGGCATGTAGAACGGTTGCATGGCAGGATTTGTAGCTAACGAGTTTTGGAGAAAGGCGGCGGCCGCGGCTTCCGTATACTTCGGCAGGATCGGAAGGTAAGCATTGTGGTTCGTGGTGGTGATGTTGTTGTTCAGGGGATTGGAGGGTAGGCGTTTGGGCCCCCTGATTCCCTGCTGCGAGTTCTTGTCCAGCAGCGAGCCGGAGTTCGGCGCCCTTGTCCTTCCCAACTTTAAATTCATAACCAAGCACTTCTTCGACGTCATGTGACTAGAATAGGAGCCAGAGTGTGAAAACCGTTTGCCGCAGTTCCCGCATTCGAAGGGTTTCTCGCCGCTGTGTATCCGTATGTGTTCCTGCGAAAATCGTAAAACACGTAAGTATATGATATGTTTATAAAGCGAGCCGGGTGTCTACCTTCAAGTGATGTTTAAATTTGAACGCCTTGTCGCACTCCGTGCATTTGAACTTCCGCAGCACCGCGCTCTCGTCGTGACTGATCATGTGCCTTTGTAGACGGTACACGTTCGCGAACGTCTTGTTGCAGATCTTGCACGACTGAAATAGAACGAATGGATTTATTAAAATTGATTTCCTTTCCTCTCATGAAATGTTGTAAACAGAATAAATAAATGTTGGCCTTTAATAAATAAAATTTGACATCCCAGTAATTCTAAGGTTTTATTAATCAATTATAAAAATAATAAAACTGGATGATGATGTAAATTCAATCCAAAAATAAAATTCGATTTTTTAAAAATAATATATCTGCAAATAATTAAGAACGAAATCCGGGACAATTACTTCAGAGTAAGGTCATTGTAAAGTCAAGCATTGGAATTAGTCTGGAGTGAAGCCAAAATCTTAATTCTAATCTGTATGAAATAAAAAGTAAAGTTGTAACGTACTTTCTGGCGGTGTACAAACGATAAACATAAATTGAGATTCAGTGGACATTAAACACGAATAAGTAAATAGTAGAAAGCTTTAATTTATTTTTTTGCAAATCTAGGTCGAGTGCAGACAATTGAAATAAATATACAACAGAGATTTTTAGTATTTATCCGTAAAATATATATTGCGGAGGGAAAGTTACAGTTAAAGTTATCAACCGAAAATTGAACATTATTACATTTTAAAACGTTATTACGGAAGTAGTAATTATTTAGCCGGTGATAAATACAAATTTATCATTTTTAATTATCATGAAAAACGCAAATTCGCTAAACTGGCCGTTTCAATATTTACTGGCAAATCACAAGAGGTGTCATTTACAATTACAAAATGGCCTGTCAATGCACAGTTCTCTGCAAGTGATGATTTTAGTGCGGCCGCCGTAATTATCATGATCCCGCCAACACAACGATTAAATCTGCCACATAAAACAATTAAAAAATATTAATGGGAGTAATTTAAATGCAAAAAAATGTATTTAATATAATTTGGAATATAACAAAGCATTTAAAAAACGGAAAAAAAATCCGTGCGATAATTCTCTAATAATTCATTAATGTATGTAATTATAAGTTATGCTTAAACTAGGATATATTTAATTTCTTCGAGTATACATGGTTGCCTATAATAACATGGGTATACTATCGGAAATATTAGCTTTTATTTAAATATAATTATAAAGATATGCAAATTACAAACGAGTTCATACCTTACCACATGTGTTTATTTATTTAATCTATAACATGACTATACTGGCATAAATAGTGGCTCCCGAGCTGTAAGAGTACAAACGATTTTAATTTGATATTATTTCCTGATGTAGATGTGGTTGCATATAACACCGAGTAATACTGAATTATTTCCTTCTGTGAATAAATTTGTTTTAGTAGTAAAATAACTATTTTAACAAATACTATTTAAAATGCTTTTTATTTTTAAATTCCAAATATTCATATTTTCAATTTGTGAATACATTTAATAATAATTACTTTTTGAGTTATATATACTTTTAGAACACAATTATTCTTATTAACACCAAACAGTGAATTAATTTAAGTTAGACAACACATGTAACATTACTGGAAGTTCTAACTAAGATTGAATCGCTCGCAAAAAATGTGCAAGATATAATTAATATTAATATATGCACAATTGAAAGAAAATATTATCATTGGCAGTAATTAAAAGTTAGTCGATTATTTTTAGTACAGGCAACCCAAACAACATCCCTGGAAGTTCTAATTAAAATTTTGTTGCTTACACAAAACATATTATTTAAAGAAAAACGAAACTACTAAAAACTATTAACGAAAATACTAATGTGAGATAATTATGAAAGAACGGTGCAGTAATGTACTAAAAGAAATATTTTTCTCATTCATTCATTAATAACACTAAAAATAATTATACAAATTATTTGTAATTTGTTTTTTCAATTCAGTTTTTTTTTAAACTTGATGTTTTTGCGTCGCATTAAAAACACGTTATGTTTCTAAGAACCGATTGGGCCAAATCACGTTTTTCCGTATAACACGAACCTGTTCTATTATACATTCTGTTTGAAATTTATGTGCCCGGGCCGGCCATAAAATTAATTATTATCGTGTTCGGTTTTTGTTTTCTTTAACCGGGCACGTATTATTACGCAACCGACATTAGAATTGGTCGAATTTACGTGACTATTTCGGAAAAAAAACGGTCCAAATTTATGTGGTTAGAAAATTCGTGTAAACTTCCTGGTTAGTTTCGGCTTACAAAAAAAAAACCTAAAATGAATGAAATTAATAAGTATTTTCAACGTATTAATGATTGTAAAATTTATAACAACATACTAATAAGGAAATAAATTAATTATTTCCTATAGGTGTGTATACATAGTTGCCTATAACAATGTATAATAGTATACGTATTTATTAAGTTTTAGAATTGGTGGAATTTACGTGAATATTTTAGGGAAAAAACGGTCCAAATTTATGTAGTCGGGAATTCGTATAAACTTCCTGGTTAATTTCGACTTAAAAAAAACGTAAAATGAATGAAATTAATAAGCATTTAATGATTGTAAAATTATAACTGCGTACATAAACGGAAATAAATTAATTATTTCCTATAAGTGTATACACGGTTGCCTATAACAATTTACTTTACAAGATCTATTAAAAAAATATATAACACAAAAATACATACACAAATATTAAATCGCTTTAAAATTTCGAGCATAGATCTTGAAGGCGGAGTTTACAGTTACTCGTGTTCTTCCACTCGACCCTTTATAATTTTTACGTTTTATGTTTGTTTAAAATACTAAGGTCGCAAAAATAAACATAAAAAACGTGTACGACCTACGTTTTAAGTGTATTAAAAACATTAATGGAATTGTTCGTAATATTTACAATATTTTTTCCTCTTTTTGTGTATGTGGTTGTCTAAAATAAAATTGGTAGACTGGCGTAAATATTGGTGTACGTACTAAGTTTTTATTGAAGATATTTGTTGTATTCCTTGTAATTTTAATCAATTTTAAATTGTTAATACATTATTTATATCACAAGAAAAAAACTCCGGTTGAATTTCGAAATTGATTTCCATAGAATGAATTAAAATCGTACTTAACCAGTGGTGAAACATTTTTATGTAAATTAGAAGATTAATTAAACACTCGGCTTTGTTTCACTATAAAAATAGTGAAATAAAACCAAATGTTTAATTATCCTTCTAATTTATTTCCATATTTTGATTTAGACAATATTATAATAAAGAAAACAAATTTAGAAAACTTTACAAAAAAACAATGTGAAGAATATTGAAATTAAGCCTTCGCGTTCACAAAGTAATTAAAAAATACATCTTGACTCAAAAAAGATGAGAATTTTACGCCATTAATAGATAAAACACGTGTCACTAAAAAATAAGTGTAATATCAAAAAGAAAATGTTTTTTTTCATTTAATTTAAAACTTGCAAAATAATGTTTTAAAATAAACTCGCGATAAAGCGGTTACAACATAAATATTTACTTTACATACTTTTATTATAAATTGTTCCAAAATGTTTAGTATTTTACTGTCGCTTCAAGTGCATTACTCAAAAATTCTGGATGAAATTATCTTTTGTGGAAAATGCATGATATTAGGGAAATTTCTTTAACCAGTTAACTGAAGTTGACGAGTATACTCGTCATCGATTGATTTTCGTGACACAAGGAAATTCGCACTTTCAAAACGGAGCGACACAATTAACTGGTTAATATAGTATTTTTTAAGTGTGTGTGGCTGTGGGGTGTTAGTTTTTTTGTCGAAAGACAAGAAGTTTTAAGTGAAGAAATTCAGAGTAAAGTTGTCGTGATTTTTAACTTTGCTATTTCTTCTTGGTGTGTATATGGTTGCCTATCATAATAAGGGTAGATTGGTGTAAATATTGTTATAGTGTACGTACTACGCTTTACGTATATTAAAGATAATTTAGAAATCTTTACAATATGAAGAATATTGAAATTAAGTGGTAATTTCAATCAATTTTACATTTTTAGTAAAGATATTACAAAAATCCGTCGGTTTGGAATTTCCAAATTGTTTCTCATATTTAAACAAAATTAAATAAAGTGCCATTCTGTGGTTTAGACAAAAAGAATACAAATTTCGAAGTCTTTAGAACAAAACATTGTTAAAAATATTGAATAAAGTCCCTGTGTTTATGAGGTGATTAAAAATTTAAAATATTTATACATATCTTGTTTGTGTCGAAGTATTTAGAATTTTACTGTCAAATTATACGCAGTACTATGAAAAATTTATAGGTAAATGCTGCATAAAATTATGTTTTGTGGATAATACATAATATTTAGGATAATTGTTTATTAAAATATACGTCATTTTTACTTTACTTTTGATATATTTTTTTCTTGCTGTATATATAGTTGCCTATAACTTGGGTAGATTTGCTAGAATATTGGTGGTAGGTGTTCCGGTTTTAGTGATATTGTTCATCATTTTAATCTTTGTGGATAATGCATAATATTAGGGATTTTTGTTTAATATTAAGGAAAATTGTTTAAAATATTGTACGTAATTTTTACTTTACTTTTTCTTTATTTTTTTCTTGATGTACATATGGTTGCCTATAACTTGGGTAGATATACGAGAATATTGGTGGTAGGTGTTACGGCTTTAATGGTATTGTTCATCATTTTAATCTTAACATATTCTTCTAATTAAAACATTAAAAAAAATTGGAATTTATATCTTCTTTGTGTCAACGTATTCAGAATTTTATGCAGTACTATGTAAAATTTATGGGAAAATGCTGCATAAAATTATGTTTTGTGGACAATGCATAATATTAGGGATTTTTTTTTTAAATATTATGCGTAGTTTTTACTTTACTTTTTATTTTATTTTTTCTTGGTGTACATATGGTTGCCTAGAACTTGGGTAAATTGGCGAAAATAATAGTGATAGGTGTTACGGTTTTAATGGTATTGTTCATAATTTTAATCTTAATTTCAACATATTCTTCTAATTAAAACAGAAAAACAACAAATTAGAATTTGACGTTGGGTCAACATCAGAGATTGTATCAAAGTATGTAAAACTTTACCGTTACATTAAATGTATTACTATAGAAATTTTATTGCTGGATAAAATTATGTTTTGCGGATAATGCATAATATTAAGGAATATTGTTTAAAATATTGTACGTAACTTTTTTACATTACTTTATACTTAATGTTTTCTTCGTGTGTATATGGTTGCCTACAACTTGTGTAGATTTGCGAAAATATTGGTGGTAGGTTTTACGGTTTTAATGATATTGTTCATAATTTTAATCTAAATTTGATTATATATTTATTCTTCTAAATAAAACATAACAAATGAAACAACAAATTGGAATTTCTCGTTGGGTTATTATCAGTGTATGTATCAAAGTATTTTGAACTTTACTGTTACATTAAATGCATTACTATGAAAATTTTACGTACGTAATTTTTACTTTTTATTTATTTTTCTTGGTGTATATATGGTTTCTTGCTGTATAACTTGGGTTGACTTGCGAAAATATTGTTGGTAGGTTTTACGGTTTTAATGATATTATTCATAATTTTAATCTAAATTTTAAATTATTCTTCTAATTAAAACGATAAAAAACAAGAAATTGAAATTTCACGTTCGGTTATATCAAAGTATTTAAACTATACTCTTGCATTAAATGCATTACTATGAAAATTTTATTGCTAGATAAAATTATGTTTTGTGGATAATGCATAATAATATTAAGGAATTTTGTTTTTAAATACTGTACGTAATTTTACTTTACTTTTTATTTAATTTTATTCTTGGTGTGTGTATGGTTGCCTATAACTTGGATAGATTTGCGAAAATATTGCTGGTAGGTATTACCGTCTTAATGCAATTATTCATAATTTTAATCTAAATTTCAACAAATTCTTTTGATATAAACAAAAAAAAAAATGAAACAACAAATTGAAATTTCTCGTTGGGTTATCATCAGTGATTTTATCAAAGCATTTAGAAGTTTACTGTTACATTAAATGCATTAGTATGTAAAAATTATGTCCGTTTTGTGGAAAACAAAATTGTATTGTGTCGAATTAATGAAATTAGGGAAATTAGTTGAAAGTAGAGCGCTTTGGAAAAAAAATAAATAAACAAAAAACACGTGCATGTAAAACTATTTTGTTTTAGGTGTTATAGTTGTTTTGTGGAAAATATTTAAAAGCGCAATATTTGAAAAACGTTTTAGGTGTCTTGAATATATTTTTTGTAGAGAGAAAATGTCTGCGTAGGTGATTAACAGTTCAGCCACTAAATAAATAAATGTTTTTGGTAATATTCATAATCATTCATTTTTTGTACGTTTGAAAATATTATTAAATTATCATAAAAAATTGTGATGCTTTAAAATTTGAAGAAGTTTTAAATGAAGAAATATTCAGGGCGCTGTTCACGTAATTTTTGTACTTTAATATTTCTTCTTGGTGTGTATATGGTTGCCTACAGTAACATAGGTAGATTGGCGCAGTTTAAACATTTGTGAAATTAGAAAATTGTGATCTGAAGTCAAGCGCCGTATTGACAATATTAGAAAATAATTAATAATAATAATCATCTTTGAATTAATTTGATAGATCAATTAAAACACTTGGAATGATTTCACTTGTTGTGTTTTTAATTCATCTATCAAATTAATTCAAAAATGATTCACCATGTTTCGTTTGAATACGAAAACGCTAATAACGTTGAAATAATCACTTTTTAATAATTACAAAAGTATTTAGAACTTTACTGTTACATTAAATGCATTAATATGAAAAATGTATGACTGGATAAAATTATGTTTTGTGGAAAATAGTTAAAAGTACAGTATTTGGAAAACGTAATACGTTTTAAGTGTCTTGAATATATTCTTGTTTTTTAGAGAGAACATTTTTACACTAACGAAAATATTCTTGGTTATATTCCGAATCATTCAATTTTTACGTTTGAAAATATTATTTAAATTACCATAAAAAATGTGGTGACACTGTAAAATTTGAAGAAGTTTTAGGTGAAGATATTCAGGACGTTGTTCACGTAATTTTTACTTTACTATTTTTTTCTGGGTGTGTATATGGTTGCCTATAATAACATAGGTAGATTGGCGCAGTTTAAAAATTTGTGAAATTAGAAAATTGTCATCTGAGGCCTTATTGGCAATATTAGACAATAATAATTCATGCAAATGTTTGAATCAGAAAATGCTAATAACGTTAAAATAATCACTTTTTAATAATTATCAAAGTATTCAGAACTTCAATGTTAGATTAAATGCATTAATATGAAAAATTTACGGCTGGATAAAATTATTTGTTTTGTGAAAATAGTTAAAAGTACAGTTTTTCGAAAATGTAATACGTTTTATGTGTCTTGAATATATTCTTGGTTTTTTTAGAGAAAAAAAATTTCACTAACGAAAATATTCTTGGTTATATTCCTAATCATTGATTTTTACGTTTAAAAATATTATTAAATTATAAAAAATTGTGATGTTTTAAAATTTGAAGAAGTTTTAAATGAAGAAATATTCAGGGGGCTGTTCATGTAATTTTTATTATACTATTTCTTCTTGGTGTGTATATGGTTGCCTACAATAATATAGGTAGATTGGTGCAGTTTAAACATTTGTGAAATTAGAAAATTGTCATCTGAAGTCAAGCGCCGTATTGACAATATTAGACAATAATAATTAATACAAATGTTTGAATAAGAAAACGCTAATAACGTTGAAATAATCTCTTTTTAATAAACATCGAAGTATTTAAGAACTTTATTGTTATATTAAATGCATTAATAAATATGAAAAATTTACGGCTGGATAAAATTATGTTTTGTGGAAAATAGTTAAAAGTACAGTATTTAGAAAACGTAATACGTTTTATGTGTCTTGAATATATATATTCTTGTTTTTATAGAGAGACAATTTTTACACTAACGAAAATATTCTTGGTTATATTCCGAATCATTCATTTTTTACGTTTGAAAATATTTTTAAATTACCATAAAAAAATGTGGTGACACTTTAAAATTTGAAGAAGTTTCAGATGAAGATATTCAGAGCGTTGTTCACGTAATTTTTACTTTACTATTTCTCATTGGTGTGTATATCGTTGCCTATAATAACATTGGTACGCATTAAAAATTTGTGAAATTCGAAAATTGTTATTTAAAGTCAAGGACCATATTGTTTTTCGGACAATATTAATGAATACAAATCTATGAATCAGAAAACGCTAATAACGTTGAAATAATCACTTTTTAATAATTACAAAAGTATTTAGAACTTTACTGTTACATTAAATGCATTAATATGAAAAATTTATGGCTGGATAAAATTATTTGATTTGTGAAAATAGTTAAAAGTACAGTATTTGGAAAACGTAATATGTTTTGAGCGTCTTGAATATATTCTTGTTTTTTAGAGAGAACATTTTTACACTAACGAAAATATTCTTTGTTATATTCCTTAATTAATTATTTTTTTACGTTTGAAAATATTTTTAAAGTATCATAAAAAAATTGTGTCACTTTCAAATTTGAAGAAGTTTTACCATAGATGAAGATTTTCAGCACATTGTTCACGTAATTTTTACTTTACTATTTCTTCTTGGTGTGTATATGGTTGCCTATAATAACATGGGTAGATTGGCGCACTTAAAAAATTTGTAAAATTAGAAAATTGTCATCTGAAGTCAAGCGCCGTATTGACAATATTAGACAATAATAATTAATATAATTCTTTGAATAAGAAAACGCTAATAACGTTGAAATGATCACGTTTTAATAGTTATCAAAGTATTTAGAACTTTACTGTTACATTAAATGCATTAATACGAAAAATTTACGGCTGGATAAAATTATGTTTAGTGGGAAATAGTTAAAATTGAAATTAATTAGGTGTCTTTAATATATTCTTGTTTTTAAGAGAGAAAATTTTTACGTAGTCGTTATCACTAACGAAAATATTCTTAATAATGTTTCTAATCATTATTTGTTTACGTTTGAAAATATTTTTAAATTACCATAAAAAATGTGGTGACACTTTAAAATTTGAAGAAGTTTTAGATGAAAATATTCAGGGTATTTTATTCGTAATTTTTACTTTGCCATTTCATCTTGGTGCATATACGGTTGCCTATGATAACATAGGTATAATTATTTCTTGAATGACTTTCTCATTTATCACTTGGTGAAACATTTTAAACTATTACTCATGAAGGTTTAAATTAAATTACACTCGGTTTGTTACACATTTTTCTACATTTCTATTCTATTTTCTATCAAGAGTGATAATGCCTTAAAAAGCGAAACTAGTCGAGTAAATATAGAAAAATTTTGAAACAAAACAAGTATAATTTAATTTAGAATTATTCATCAGTAATAGGTAGATTAGCGCAGTTTAAAAATTCGTGAAATTAGAAAATTATTATTTGAAGTCAAGCGCCATATTGTTTTTCGGACAATATTAATGAATACAAATCTTTGAATCAGAAAACGCTAATAAAGTTGAAATAATTAGTTTTTAATAATTTATCACTACAAGATAAACTGTTTTATTAAAAGAAGAATTTTTTTTTCATATAAAACTTACAAAACAATGTTTTTAGTTAAAATCGCGACAAAACGTTTGAAATGAAAAAAAAACTTTTATAATACTTGTTTATTAAAAACATTTGGACTTTATTATCATTTTAAGTGAGAAATTTGGTTTCTCTGCAAAAGAAATAATCAATCAAGCAAGGAATCTGTTTTAGTTATTTCAAAATTATTCAGCTGATTGAAATAATCTTCAAAAATAGATCCGTTTATTTTGATTTTCTACACTATTCTATCTATTGGAGGTACTTTAAGTTTGACAATGATCAGTTAATGATCGAAACTCGAGTCACTTAAAAATAATGTGTGATATCAACAAAGTAAACGTTTTTGTTTAATTTTCCAAGATGTATCAGGAAGTTAACGCCTCAACTTTCAATTTAGTTATTTGATTCAATAAATTTAAAATATTTTCTTATCAATTTGTAGCTAAATTGTATGCAAAAGTTTAATATGAGAAAAGATTTTTTTAATAATTAAAATCTTAAAAACATCACTTTGAGAAATTTATGGGAAAATTCCTGGCTTCTTCTGCAAATTGTTAAACTTATCCCGAATCATTGGATAATACAAGCTTTCAATGCGTAATATATTTTTTCGAAGCTGGTTTCAAGTGGATTTGACTGGAAGAACACTTTACAAAATGGTCTCCGCTTTTTAACTTGCTCCCAAACATTTTTGCATGTTTTCAATATATTTTTATCAGTTTTGTAAGTATTGTAAGTTGTTCGAGTAAGTGTGATAAAGATCAAATAATAATAATAATAATATGAGATAGTTGCTGATTTCTCCGCAAAAATTACAAATTTATATCAAAACAATAAAATCGGGTAAAAGCTTTTTCGAAAAATGCTTTCTTGGTTTATTCCGATTCAGATAAATCTGTATTTTAATTAGTATACTAGTTAATTTGATGTATTGGCTTTTAATTGTTGAAAGTTCAGTTTTGTAAGTATTATAAGTTGTTCGATCAAGTGTGATAAATATCAAATAATAATAATATGAGATAGTTGCTGATTTCTCCGCAAAAATACAATTTCTATCAAAACAATAAAATCGGGTAAAAGCTTTTTCGAAAAATGCCTTCTTGGTTTATTCCGATTCAGATAAATCTGTATTTTAATTAGTATACTAGTTAATTTGATTGTATTGGCTTTTAATTGTTGAAAGTTCATTTTAAATTCACTGTTAGGTGTAACTAACAACAGTATACTAGTTTCTTGAATTAGTTTCTCATGTAGCACGTGGTGAAACATTTTGTAAGCGTAAATTGTGTTATTTCTAGTATACTAGTTGTTTAAAATTTTAGTTGAAACAAACAAGAACATATTCATTATATTTGCTCGAACGAGACTATATTTTTCTTTTCTTTTTTATCAGATTCTTTATAAGTAATCTCTTTTAGTTACTTTAAACTTATTTAGCGGATTGAAATAATCTTCAAAAAATGGTTTCGTTTTATTTGATTTTAATTCTTCACAGGAAATCTATTGTAGAATGTATTTTCAATTTAGTTAATTGATTTAATAAATTTAAAATGTTCTTATTTTTTGATTTAGTATTTCTTGAATGCTTTTCTCATTTATCACTTGGTGAAACATTTTGAACTATTACTGATGAAGGTTTAAATTAAATTTCACAATTTTTCTATATTTACTCGACCAGTTTCGCTTTTTAAGGCATTATCTCAACACTCTTGAAACTAGTCGAGTAAATATTGAAAAACTGTGAAAGTGAAGTGTAATTTAATTTTGATTTAGATTAAAGAAAGGATAATGGGCTTTGTTGTTAAACACATTTTGAAACCGTTTTCCGCAAAATCCCTTTTGATCATCACACCATTTTAATTTTATAAAAGCAAAATTGTTTAGTGTCGAATTAATAAAGTTAGGGAAATTAGTTGAAAGTATAGTGTTTGCAAAAAAGAAACAAGAAACACCTACATGAAAAATAGTTGTTTTTAGGTATTGAAGATATTCGTTGTGTTGTTAGTAATTTCAAATAGTTTTAAAGTTTCAACATATTTTTCCAACTATTACAAAAAATTTCCGAAAATTTGGAATTCAATTAAGTCAAATTCAAGTAAGTATTTTGTTTTGGACTATTTTAATTAATACAAATTTCGAAATATTTACAACAAAACAATGTTTTTTTTTTTAAATTGAAGTCTCTTTGATTACAACACATAGAACCTTTCTTCAATATTTTTTTTTATCCAGATGCACATTTCGGACACAAAGTGTCCATTATCAATAGTTTGATGTTGAAGAAAGTGTTTTAATCAAAGTTATTATTATCTTCAAGTAACTCAACCAACCAAATTGAAGTCTCTCTCAGTGATTTATAATTTTGGTTTGGACTATTTTAACGAAATCTTTACAACAAAACAACATTATTTAAAAAAATGAAGTCTCTTGTTTATGGAGTGATTTTCAATCATTGTTCTTTCTTAGAAGTCCATTTTGGAGCATTCTGAATCATTTTCTTTTTATGTGGGTAAAACAAATTTGATGAATTTGGGAAGTTTTGTCGGTGTTGACACTCGCGAATGAAATTTACAACTGCGGGGAGCTGAATGAAACTGTGTGCAATTAAAACGAATTTCGCGGCATTAAAAGCGAGCCGGGGGCAACTACATAGTTAACACGAAAAAGCGTAATGTGTTTATTACGCAATTCCGCGTTGCACAAGAATGTCATTAAGAATCATTAAACGTCGGCTGAGAGCGAGAGGAAAAAAAAAAGCTGAAACGCAAAACAAACTTCTGTTAAGGTCCATTACCGCGTCACGTAAGTAACTCTTTCACACGCTAAATCCACGCACATGTGGCGTCTTTTTGTGGCCGCTTCTATCATCGTGTCACACATCATTCTGCTGCCGGTCCACTTCGCATCCTGGCCGATTACATATAAAGCAGTCATCGATGACCGCGCCGAAAATAGGCTCTAAGAGGATTAGCCGTACCAATTGCCGACGATTGATAATTAAATAGTTATTAGTTACTTTATGCGAGCGCGAGGAGGATGAGCGAATGTTACGCAAACACTTCTGTTGACCCGAAACCCCTATGCCCTCTCAATTCGGTCATGTCAAACATTAAACAACAAAATAAATAATAAAGCCACGGAGCTAGTGGTGCTTTTAATTAAAATTTACGTGACATTTGACATCGGCGGAATTAATTTAAATGATGTGTGAGACAAACTTACCACTTGAGCGTTGGGCGAGTGCAGCAGTTCGTGTTTCTCCAGTTGGTCTTTGGATGTGAAGGAGGCGGTGCACTGGGAACAGCCGAACGGACCACCGGGGCCCACCATGCTGGGCGTCGGGGAGATCGCGCTCGGCGTCGGCACGGTACCATTCTCCGAGCAGAGGTCCGGATGTTCGGCGCCCATGTGCTCCTTCAGTATTTGGAACGACTGGCAACCCTTTTGGCATTGTGGACATTTGATGAAATATTCAGAACTAGTGCTGGTGTCGTCCCCTTCATTTTTCACCCCATTTGTTAGGGATGGAACTGCAATAGAACAATTTAAATCAATACACTAAACTCTCTCTCTGCGGGTTCGCTATGTATTACACGTTAATTGGGGACTTGCCATTTTAGCCCGTTTTTATTTATTTATATTTTTGACAATTGTGTTTTACGTGGGAAATAATAGTTGACAATCTGATTAATTACGCATCAAAATTGTATCCGTCGGATAATTTAAACAAAACATTAATTTAAGGTAAAAACACGTTTGTTTACGACGAAAAAAATTGATGAAACCGCGTGATAGATTGCGGTTAAGGTACTACGTGCTTGGATAATTCGCGTGAGTCAGATTTCCGAGCCGGATTGATAAGATATTGCTAATTCTTTGGTTTGCAAATCAAATAATAACCATGGAGAAAAATAAATAGCGGTTGGAGATTAGGTGTGTTTCATAGGTCGAAGTCTAAACCGTTAGGTGTATACGGACGGCACTATTGACACACTGGAGACGGTTAATCAATTCGAATAAAATCAACCTGGTATCCTTGGTTGCCGCTTATCTCATCACGGACGCGATAACTATAACGGATTCCGATTGGTCGTCGTGTTTACGAAAAACGCGATTATCAGGTAAACACCTGCCAAGGACGGTCTGAGGTGAATGGAGGTAGAAGCACCTCCTACCCACCTGCGCCAATCAAACGCTCAGGTGAGCAACGTGGCTCCCATTCACGGCGTACAGGTAAAACCACCTGCTGACGCTCAAGTGGCATGTGTGGATCACGAAAACACGAAAAAAAAAACCCGCGCTGAAATCATCGTTAATAATTGTTTAGTGGCCTGCGCTGTTTACAGTCAATAAGACAAGCACACAACTTGACCTTTTTAGTTAACCCCATCGCATGTGAACTTTACTGAAAGACCAATTGACTCCAAGAACGCGCTTTTATAAGAAGCCATGGGAACACGTGCAAGATGAAAGCCCGTTTTTTTTTTTTTTTTAATAATTAGGTCCGTGGGGGGGGATCCACCGGCGCGGTCGGGTGTTTTTGAGAAAATATGTTACTCACATTGACAGGTGTTCCACACATTGGCGAGGCTCCAAAGTCTATAAGAGTAGCTGTCGTAGCACCCAAACATGCTCTCACTTCGCGCCACCATGGCCCACTGAATACTACGAGCACACCGTGCACGAGGCGAGCCAAACTGTCACGATCAGCATCCCTCCCTCACGGCGCCATCCCCACCACCGGCGCGCGCCTTCTACCTACACTATAAACCGACGCTCGGCGTCCCAACATACACCGCCCCCAAATCTGATGCCCCGATATCAAATTGACGCGTGCGGTCCGATTGAGATTTGAATCACGAAAAGGTTTCCCAGAGATGAGCTCTCGATATAAGGGATGCTCTACTTGTAAATACATCCTATAAAAGATGACTTAATAACCGCTTTTAGTATGCAAAACACTCTACCTAATACCAATAAAAGTCTCATCCCTAAATTTACTAAACGTAATAAACTTTTAAAAAAATCAGTTATTCCTGAAAAGTACCGAAAAAACATCTTCAACTACAAAACAAGCACTTAATTATAACAGATATGCATTTAAATTGATTGTTTTACAAACGGATGGCTACGGTACAAAATTATTTAAGAATCACAAGCAGGTACGTAAATTAAAACATATTTAATTGTTTAAATAATCGTTAATTTAATGTTTTACTGTACCTAATTGAAAATATGGTTTCATCAAGAACGTAGACTAAAAAGGTGTTGATTAGAAAAATAGTCTCTTACTACGACTATATTATCGTAGATTTACCAAATGTTTTTGTTTTTTTCTAATTATTACCGAAAGGACTTAAATACATTTTTATTCTAAAATGTGTTGAATACATATTTATTTAATTACTGTAATTTTGTTATGATAACAATAAATAAAACACTAATATAATTTTCTCATACTATTTTAATTAGATTTATAACAACATTGCATTGTTTTTCATATGGTAAAATCAAAATCTTTCACCTCATTAAGTACATTTTCTGTAAAATGGATTTTCCGTTAATAAATATTATTATTATTATTATTAGTGTTTACACCTGTCACAAATAATTAATTTCGTTATTTAATAAATTATTTGTGTAGACAAAGAGTAAAAGTAAGTGTGATAATGATAATTTTCATTATCAGTAATTATGATTTTGATATAAAACTTCAATACCAGAAATGCACATAAGAGTTGCATTGTATGCTAATAGCCAGAGGCACCCCAATTGTCACCTTAGGGAAGGGTGGATTTGGAATCGCGTACGACCCCTCCGCCGGATGTAATGGGAGATTGCTGACCACCCGGCAGCAACCTGTGCCCATCAATAGGAACTTTAGATTTCGGATGAAAATACTGTTAAATGATTAATAACTAGTATAAATTAATTTAATTAGTTCGTTTATTAATTTGCCAAATGGAATTATGCATTATTTACAATTGTTATTATTGTGGTGTTCGAATGTTCGAATAGGAAAATTTATGATTTGTTATGAAATTAATCAACCCTTTCTTAGGTGGCATTTTTTAAAGCTTTATTTCATTAATTAAATCATCAATAATGCTTCATAATACCTTCGGTAGTAACTATTTGTATATTTTATTTTATCTACGGACGACCAACGTAAAATTACTAATTACATAATTTCGCAATAATAGATTTCGTTTGTTGATACTATTGTAAACTTCGATTAAAAATATCAATGAAAATGATCTAAAACTGAACTATTTAGTAATTATTTAATATATAAGCCGTTTTTTTTAAATTTCTTTATTCTGTTAATATACTATCGTTATATGTTAAAATTAAATTTTTCTAAATTATTCTGTTTTTATAAGGGTAGTGAATAGTAGTTTAACATAATTTCCGAAATCTTTACATAATAAGAGCTAAATAATGTAAAAAACCTATTTGCAGAATGCCTAATTAAATCAAGTATATTTTAAAGCTGTACTGATGAGATCTTTAAGAATGAAACACGTGTCTGTAGATAATGAATATCAGTTTTCAAATAGTTATTTAAGGTACAAGTGTAAAAAGTGATACTTTATTGCACGAACTGGCGTTTATTAAAAACACGAGCGAGTTTTTTTAAAGCCAGGAGTGCAATAAAGAAACTTTTTACACGTGTGCCTTACAAAATTTTATCTTCGATCGTAAAGGATTTCAAAGAATATATTCTTATGAGTAATATTTTAATGTCATTTCAATAATTCAATTAATGAAAACATACTTTACCCGCAGCGCACTAATGAAAGCGTTACTTAGCAACCAGTAAACAAGTTGCACAAATGTCGGCCGCCATTATTATTTATGGAAAAAATGTTCGCTTTATTGTAATCGCTTCGACTTGCATTAAATGAAATCTTCAGAGTTCTTAAATCTGCCATTTGGTTTGTATTGTATATTTTATTTATAGTTTATTAGTTATTTGTATCAATTAAAAAAAAAATAAGTTTTTCGTCAAAAATTTGTGCTATAATATATTCATCTGTCAAATTTGACAATTCTGTGCAATAAAAACAGTTTGACATTACCGTGCAATAAAAACGTAAAAAAGCACTAGTGCTTTAAAAACCCACTTTTACAATGAAAAATGATGCAAAAAGCGTCTACTTTCTGTACGATCGTAGATAAAAGATTTTAGTAACAAATAAATTTAATATTTACAAAGTTATTTTTATTATTATTTCAGTTATTTCTAAATTTCTCAGAGCATTAACATGAGAATAGTAAATAAATAGTACTTAGTCAATTAGTTGAGAACATTACTGTCGTTTATTTATGTCTTAAATTCGGTTCAGATAATAATAATTACCTACAACGCAGATTTATGTAAAAAAAACATTTGGATTCTAAAAAAAACACATTTAAACATCAGAAAAAAGCTTTCAATACAATTTTTCCAATAATGTTATCTTCTTTATATTATTTTTTATATTAAAAATAATAAAGACAAAAAGCAAAAATAATAATTATTTCATAAATTCTTTGTAAACACTGACAAAAACGTTTATTTATAATATAACATTATGAACATTTAAAAATTCATTAAAAAATTGGCCAAAAGACATCTCAAATTTCTTGTAACAAACATTTGGCAATGTCGAAACTAGTAGAAATTTGCAAAAAACAACGTTTAAAAATTCGCAAATTTTGAATGTTGTTAATTCTATTATTAAATTAGATTAATTAAAATTATTAATCTATTGTTTTTTTGCAGGAATTTTGAAATGTTTTTTCGCCAATTAAAAAAATTATTATTTTTTCAGGAATTTTGATTTAATTATTTATCAAAAAAAAATTCTTGAAAAAATAAAAACTTAAAAGATAATAATTATCAAAATTAGCGAAAAACATTTGGAAGATCCTGCAAATAAATAATTGGCAATTTAAAAAAAATTGTAGCAATTTATAAAATTGTCTAAAAAAACGGAAATTATGAATGTTGTCAATTGTTTTTTGCACGAACTATGAAATGTTTCATTTTGAAAATTATAACTTTTTTCAGAAATGTTCATTAATATATTGCCTTTAAACAACTGTAAATAATTTTTGCAAGAAATCTTCAAGTGTTTCTTTTTACGTACACTACACGTATATAAAAATCAGTTGAAAAAATCTTCGCAAAAATATTGACAATTGTCAAATTCATTTATTTTTGACATTATGTACATTTAAAAAATCATGGAAATAATGATATTTGTCAAAAAAGGCAATTGTCAAAACTAGTAGAAATCTGCAAAAAACAACAAATACGCAAATTTTGAATGTTGTTAATTGTTTTTGCAGGAATTTTGAAATGTTTTTCGCCAATTTAAAAAATTGTATTTTTTTTAGGAACTTTGATTTAATTTTTCATCAAAAAACAATTAAAATCCTAAAAGATAATAATTATGAAAGTTAGCGAAAAACATTTGCAAGCTCCTGCAAATAAATAATTGGCAATTTAAAAAAAAATGTAGCAAATTGCAAAAACGTAAAAAAAAAACGGAAATTATGAATGTTGTCAATTGTTTTTTGCACGAACTTTGAAATGTTTCATTTTGAAAATTATAACTTTTTTCAGAAATGTTCATTAATATATTGCTTTTAAACAACTGACAATAATTTTTGCAATAAATCTTCAAATGTTTCTTTTTACGTACACTACACGTATATAAAAATCAGTTGAAAAAATCTTCGGAAAAATATTGACAATTGTCAAATTCATTTATTTTTGACATTATGTACATTTAAAAAATCATGAAAATAATGATATTTGTCAAAATTGACAAACAGGCAATTCAAAATTCTTGTCAAAACTAGTAGACATTTGCAAAAAACAACGTTTAAAAATACGCAAATTTTGAATGTTGTTAATTGTTTTTGCAGGAATTTTGAAATGTTTTTCGCCAATTTAAAAAATTGTATTTTTTTTAGGAACTTTGATTTAATTTTTCATCAAAAAAAATTAAAATCCTAAAAGATAATAATTATCAAAGTTAGCGAAAAACATTTGCAAGCTCCTGCAAATAAATAATTGGCAATTTAAAAAAAATTGTAGCAATTTATAAAATTGTCTAAAAAACGGAAATTATGAATGTTGTCAATTGTTTTTTGCACGAACTTTGAAATGTTTCATTTTGAAAATTATAACTTTTTTCAGAAATGTTCATTAATATATTGCTTTTAAACAACTGACAATAATTTTTGCAATAAATCTTCAAATGTTTCTTTTTACGTACACTACACGTATATAAAAATCAGTTGAAAAAATCTTCGGAAAAATATTGACAATTGTCAAATTCATTTATTTTTGACATTATGTACATTTAAAAAATCATGAAAATAATGATATTTGTCAAAATTGACAAACAGGCAATTCAAAATTCTTGTCAAAACTAGTAGACATTTGCAAAAAACAACGTTTAAAAATACGCAAATTTTGAATGTTGTTAATTGTTTTTGCAGGAATTTTGAAATGTTTTTCGCCAATTTAAAAAATTGTATTTTTTTTAGGAACTTTGATTTAATTTTTCATCAAAAAAAATTAAAATCCTAAAAGATAATAATTATCAAAGTTAGCGAAAAACATTTGCAAGCTCCTGCAAATAAATAATTGGCAATTTAAAAAAAATGTAGCAATTTGCAAAAATGTCTAAAAAAACGGAAATTATGAATGTTGTCAATTGTTTTTTGAACGAACTATGAAATGTTTTGTTTCATTTTGAAAATTATAACTTTTTTCAGAAACGTTCATTAATCTATTGTTTCTAAGAACTGTCAATAATTTTTTCAAGAAATTTTCAAATGTTTCCTTTTACTTACACTACATGTTTGCAATTGTTAAGAAAAAAGCAATTATTGACAATAATTAACATGTGTTTAATAAGGTTATGAATAACTCAGTGAACTTCAAAAAGTATATTTTTATTTTCACAACAATTGTTTCGTAAATTTATTGTTTCTTCAGGTGAATGAATAATAAATAATTAACACATTAAAACATTAGTGCAGAAACGCTCATAGAGATTTATTTCTCTCAATATTAATCATCATCATTAATTAACAGTTTTTAAAGAGTACTACAAACTATTGAACAAAGAAAAAAAGCGAACAAATACTATCCACTACCGCTAGACAAAGAATTTTTAAAAGAACATATTAAAATCGCTCAAAAAACCAATGATAATTACCAAAATCATAAAAATTGGTAAAAAAACAAACATTTGAAAGTTATATTATAATTATAAATTATAAAATATTATTATAATTTTTATGTTAATAATTAATAATAGAAATATTAGTAATAATATAATAATAAAAACTAGTCATGCTTATGACTTAAACTGCCAAAAACTTTCTTTAGGAATGGGCAAAATCAACCAACATTAATAGTAGAATATAAAAGATTCCGTAAAAGCAACATTAATTGAGGATTTTCTAAAAATCATCAACTTTATTTTATTTTATTATTTTTTCAAATTTTAACTTTGTAGGTGATATATTTTTTCTTAATCAAAACTAAATCGCTTTTTTAAAATATTATTTTACTAATTTTCGTTTTAAAAATAAATAATTTTTGTAATGAAGAAGGAGACACGATGACTTTGTTTTACCACTTTATTAAATAAAGTAAATAAATAAAGTGGTAAAATAAAGTCATCGTGTCTCCTTCTTCATTATATTCAAGATGCACCACAAAGTGAACGCCTACAGATTTAAATAAATAATGTTAATGGCATCCAATGATTTATAACATTAGAAACATTACCAACGCCCAAAATTCTGGTAAATTACTACAAGAAAGCCAATTTATTTAATATTCACATAAAGGTGATGAGTAAAGTGGAGCAAACAGATCTATAAGTTTCTTCATTTATAACATTTTAGAAAAAGGTATTTCAATCTGCAGTTTAATATATAGCTGTTAGGTTTTATAACTATAGAACACCAAAATTAGAAGAGTTTTGCTTGCTTGCATGATCGCAACAATCGCATTTGTTTATAAAAGGAACAACCAATAAAATCAAAAGACTGTAAGATTTTCATAATTGATTTATTATCCTAATATTAAATATGGATTTTCAACGCCTAAGTGCTTCAACAAGTAATCAAATCAAAATAGAATCTAATACTTCTAGAAGACAAAGTGGATATTTTAAATACAAACTCATTAGGTAATAAAAATCAATGCGTGAAATTAAATACGATTTTTCGAAATGAAAATTCTAAATCTCGGTATCTTAAAACGTATTTGAACTTACAAATAAACGTTTTCTAAGATTACATTGTTTGAAAAATATCTTAATTTATCCACAATACATAATCTATAGAATATTGCGTAATTAATTTGATTAGAGAGTTTGTGTTAATTAATAGAAAATTAATTAGAAAAATCTAAATATGAGTTTCCAAAAAAAATCTAAATACGATCGATCATACTGTAAATAATTAGTAATGTATCTAAATATAAAAAAATTTCTTAGATTTACTTCCTTAGCGCAAGTAGAATTATTATTTAAGCACCAACATCAAGAGGAGATTTTTTTGGGTAGGGGCTAGCAACTGAAACAGATTTTGATATTTTTGAAAAACGTAAATTCTTATTTTCTAAGTTGTAACAAAGTAGGATGTATTTTTAAACATTTTTTTAAAAGTCAAAGACATCATCTTAGTAATCTAGCTGATAAAGACCACTGTATGGGGGACAAATGTTGAGTTCCAAAAATGTGAAATGGGAGTGGAAGAAAATACTGAAATGTGGACTCGTCGAAAATTTTGAGTATGATTTTTTTGTAATCTAGTTTTTTCAATATCATATCTTAAGAAAAGAAGATCAAATATCATATAAATAAATAATAATGAAACAAATGGTTAATCAGCATTTTTTGCCCTATAAATCTTCCAAAAAATTTTCAACTATTGTAAGTACTACTACGGCAAAAAATGTTAAATAGTGCATATATGACCTTGAAACAACGTTGACATTCAATAAACCACACATCAATTAGACTCTAGAAATTTTCATCTACTGAAAGTACTACTGATGTTCATATATAACCTTGAAATAACGTTACTTACTTACTCTTATTTTTTTTTTGGTTTTTTTAGTCTTAAAATCCTTAAATCAAGTAGAAGCATATTATTGCTGTGCTATTAAATTATACTAAGTGACATAGAAATCCGAACATCCAGTATAAATCATTTTATTTCGATAAAACTTTATATTTGGGTTTATCTTGGTGAAAAGAAGAAAAAACGATTAAAAATTCAGTTTTCGTTTTATTTAACTTGTTTATTTATGGTGCACAAAGTGAAATTTAACATTTTTTGCCGTAATAACGATATTAATTGTTGTCATCTTTTGCAAGGCCTAGTGTGCAAAGACGCGCAAATTTTCATCAACTTTTCGAGTTTGATAGAGTGCGGATAGTTGGACTTAGAGAGACTGGACTTTCTTTCCGAGAAATTAGGGACAGGGTGCACAGAAGTTTAGATACTATAGTGAGATGTTGTCGGGCATGGGATCAAGAGGGCCGAATACGAAGAGCTAGAGGTACAGGACCACTTCGAAGAACCACAGAGTGTGCAGATCGGCGTTTGAGACTCTTGGCTTTAAAAGATCATTTTTTCACCACCAGGTTCATTACACTGTTGGGGTTATGGTATTGGGTCCTATTGCTTGTGGCTCTAGGTCATCTATAATCTTCGTTACATGGAAGAAATTCTGGAACCTCACCTATTACCATATTTCAGATATAGCTAAATTCAAATTTTCAGCAGGATAATGCTCGCTCACACATTGCAAGAACTTGAACTTCTTTGAGCACGCTGAAATCAATTGTTGGCTTGGCCACAGAGGTCACCGGATTTATCTCCAATTGAGCATGCGTGGGATATCATGAGCCGAAGACTCCTTAATTTGCAGCATCCCCCTCAAACTCTAGAAGGACTTCGAAATTCGTTAGTAATTGCTTGAAATGAGATACCACAGGAGGACATCAACCACCGATTTAGAAGCGAACCTAGGCGCCTTAGAGAGTGTATGCATCTACACATTATTAATGTTTTTTTTTCAGGTTCGTTGAATCGAAGAGAAATTTACTTTTACTACCCATACAATTGTACAAAATAAAATGAAAATAAAATGATTTATACTGGGTGTTCGGATTTCTATGTCATGTAGTATATTAAAGGTATTATAAGTCGATGAAGAGCTGAATAAGTATAGTGGAGCACAAAGACCTATATTATTAGGTGTCTAAGGATCTATTTTAGAAAAAGGTATCTTAATATGTAATTTAATATCTGTAAAAAATAAAGTAAATAATTTAATTACAAAGTCGTTAGTTAATAAAACTTAATGTCACCTCTACAACAACAAACCTTTGCTTTACTATCGCTATAATTACTTTACTTTTTTATTAACACGTACACTTTAAATGAAATAAATGTCGTGAGTGTTACACTTATTATTATTGTTGCAGATAAAATCCATGCAAAACTCTCTCAGATTATTCCCACCTCACAACGTGTGCAATTTTATTTGATTAGATAAAGGTGTAAAATAATATTCTTTATCACGGCTAACAAAAAATTATTTGTTTACTTATTTATACTTCGCTTTCCTCAATTTCAAACGATTTAAAATGAAAAATACTAAATCTTAAGTAAAAATAGATGAAATTTAGAAAAAGGTATTTTTATTTAAATTATACGTGGGCGAATCAAATATAAATCGGAATTTAGTTGAAAAAAAGTTTGTATATATTATTGGAAAAAAAGTAATATGTTTTATTTTTCTACATACGTCTTCTCTTTTACGTACACATTTTTCCCAGCGAAGCGGAAGTTTCTTGACGCCATTATCGAAGAATGTAGTCGGTCGTGTCTTCACATTTTGGTCACTGTGAAAAGTGAAAACGGGCATCCTCCCAATTCGCCTTTGAGTGGACCAAACATATGAAACTCACACGAGGACAAGTCGTTCCAATATTTCCGAATGAATTTTCTCTATTGTTTCTCAGGTGGTCAAAGCAGCAATGGGTGGCCGAGCATTGTCATGAAGGATAATCACACTTCGAATGGACATGCCTCGTCTTTTCTATCGATAAACCAGTTTGGCTTCACCAAGGAGATGTACGGAGCTCATGAAGGAAACCAACAAGCAGTACGCCTTTTCTATCCGAAAAAACAGTCGCAAGAACTTTTTCCGTAGACATACGGCTTTGGCTTTTCGGGGTTGTCTCCATCCCAGGCTTTGTTTGTTTAGATGGTGCACACAGGTCAGATCACAAGTGATAATGTGACTTAAAAAATGCATTTGATAATGACCTTGAAAAGTCGAAACTTAAGTCGTGATTCTGGAATTGATTTTAGTGATGAAAACATAGTGTTTCAATTTGCTAATTATTAAAATGGATTAGGTGAATAATGATCTTCATTCTTTAAGTTCATAGATAGAGTAAATCTATCTAGATGTGTAAGCTTTAACTAATTCCATACCAATTCTTAAGAAAGAAGCCAAAAATCTAAATAATTAAACAAATGGTTAATCAGTTAAGAAAATTTCAACTACTGAGAGTACTACTAATGTTCAAATATGACCTTGAAACAACGGTGGCAATTAATAAACTACAAATCAATTAGAAACTAGTGTTGATTAGGTGATTATGGATCTTCATTCTTTAACAAATTTAAATAAAACACATTATTAATTTGTTTTCCACTATATTGTAGTGGTAAAACAAAGTTATAAAGTGTTTTATTTAAATTTGTTATCAAAATG
This sequence comes from Ontholestes murinus, assembly GCA_963969525.1. Lineage (NCBI taxonomy): Eukaryota > Metazoa > Arthropoda > Insecta > Coleoptera > Staphylinidae > Ontholestes > Ontholestes murinus. Next base: position 37,105,602 of record OZ018397.1, read on the forward strand.
TACCATCAAGTAAACGTCGCCATCATACAAGAATTCATTCTTTAATCTTATAGATAGAGTGAATCTATCCAGATATTTAATCTCTAACTCAAGCCATACTAATCTTACATTTTAACCATTTAATGTCTTTATTCATGAAAATTAGCTTATTATTTAAGAGCATTCGCTATTAATATCGAATATTCGAACAAATGATCTCTAACAATCATCACAAAAGGAAATTATTAATTACCCCGCATCTTTTTAATGAATACTGTTTGCTTATTAATAATAACACACACACACACATCAGCAACTTCTTATGAGATGGCGGGATTGACGTTTAGAACAGGCATAATCCCCGTTTCAGTGTGAGTGATCCCGCCGCACAATAAAAGGGTGCCGCTTTGAGAGAGCAGCCCGCTACCCCTGCTAGTTACAAAAAAGCGGCAAGGGGATGAATCTCTCACTTGGCGCCAGGATTCCGCATTCCGTCTTTAATTATTTACCGGGACCTACCTCCAAAACAACAATTTAATCATTTATATATATATATATATATATATATATATATATATATATATATATACATAAAGTTTTTCTGTATACATCGCCACGATACATAATTCAATAAACGGAATCGCACGGGAGAGAGCGAAATAGCCGGCGTTGGTGTGCACTTTATTTTTCCACCCCTATCCAGGGCCGTTCGCCACGGATCGGGGCGCGTTTATGCACGGAAGCAGATCAACAGAGTGTTTACTCAATATTTAGAGTTTACCTCGAAATGTTTAAATGGTGTTCTGTTTTCCGGAATAAAAATGATTGCCGAATTTTTCAGTAATAAACATTTTCACGTCGGCGAAGTTTTTAACAAATCCCCGCGGCTATGAATTATTCATTATATAAAAACGTGTCAGCTAGACTTAAAATAAATACATAGGCTGATGTGGAAAGGAAAATTGTGATTTTACCGAATAAGTAGTTTTCACTACATTTGATAACTAATTTATTCGAAATAGTAGTAACTAAATATTTATATAAAAAATATTGGTATTGGTATTAGTATTGATGTTTATATTATTTATCAATGAAGAAATAAAGGGAATAAGTGATGTTGCTATTGTAGTATTTTTATCAAAAAGATTATTATATTTATCATCTTACTCTTCTAGCTTCTCAAAAAAAGTAAACATTTGTAGTTTTTTCTTTCCGAAAGAAATCAAGTTGTTTGTGAAAAATGTGTTAAACAAAAGCATTCCTGCTAAATGTCATTGAATCAATTGCTTTGAAAGCTTTCTAAAAAAGCTGTTTAAAATTTTCTTTTAAATAATTGGAGAGAGTAACAATATAAGTTAGTGAGAAACATTCTAAATAGGAATTGATTTACGATTTACCAGTTTTGGAATAAACGAGAAATAAACAAAAATCAGCTTCAATAAATTTAACGGCTCAAATTTATCAAAAAAATCTATTGAAAATTAGAGTTTAAATACTCTTTTAAAAAGTTGAAATTTAACAAAAAACAATAATTTTAATATATTATCAAAAATTACACCCAAAGATGACATAAAAGAGGTATTTTAGCCTTCTTTTTGAGATTTATGATAAAGTTCATCGTTTAATCCTTAAAGTCCTCCCTGACAACATACAATCATCAAAATTTTTAATTATATTCATAGTTCTCTGATCATGCTTTAGAAGCGGAAGCAGAAAATAATAATTTGTATTCACAAACGAGACGGTGATACACTGGCAGTATTTAGATATTGTCCGATTACTCTGCTTCCAGTTCTGAGGAAAATATTAGAGGCCATCATTAAGAATAAATTAATCTTTTATATAACAGACCACATTCCTCCATATCTCTTTGGTTTCCTCCAGTATAGATTCAAGAATCTCCCCTATCCAATTTTAACATCAAACTGCCAAACAGTACACCTCCAAGGTAAAAAGTCCGCTATTCTATTCCTTGTCATTAAAAAAACGTTTAACTCGGTGTGGCATCGTCTGTTGTTCAAGTGCAATTCACTTAACATTCCTTCAAATCTTCCCAATCTAATACACAACTTCCTAAATACCAAACTCCTTAATGTTCGTATCCGAAACTCACTTTCCCGATCCTCTATTCCACAACAAGGTGTGCCTCAAGGTTCCCATCGTCACCACTCCTTTACCCTGACCCCACCCCCAACACCTCAATCCTTCCGCCCACTGACTGATTTTTGCTGATGATACAACACTGATCTCACATGATAAAACAAGATTAAAAACCCTTAGGACTCTTCAGGGGCTGACAGATAGAATTCAATAATGGTTTACTAATTGGAGAATTTCCATCAATCTTAACTAGTCTCACCTATTTATCCCATTGCTGGCACTTCTCTCTTCACTAAAAACCTAACGAACATCAATATCTCTCCATCACAGACTTATAAAAATCTGGGAAATACATCTAATCTTAAATTCTCCTTCCTTCAATTAAAAATCATCAGTAAGGCACGGCATTTCATTCCAAAATCAAGGAATTTCTATTAAGACTGCGGTTCGTATATATATAAAATGATTTGCCGTCGGTTGCTGGATTACGATGCAATCATGTTTCATATTAAAATTCTAATACATCAGAAGAAAATTATCGTTTCTTCATTTTCAATTCAAATCTTTGGTGCAGAAATATCAATGTCTAGAAAAATCAATGTTTACAAAATCCAATCATTGTGGAAAATTGCAGTAGATACTAATGTATATGTAAAAATTGTATAAAAATGTCATTCTCTCGAAAATTGACAAACATTTAGGAACATAGAAGAGAAAACTGTTTAAAATTTGGTTCAAAGTGGTTTTAATTTTATCAATAAAGAAAGTATCTCTATTTTAAAATCTGTGCTTTAGAAATATTAATTTCTAGAAAAATCAATGTTTAGAAAATTCTATACATATAAAAATCACTATATAGAAAGAGAAACTTGTTTTAAAATGTTAATTTTATTAATAAAGAAAGTATCTCTATTTTAAAATTTGTGCTTTAGAAATATTAATTTCTACAAAAATCAATGTTTAGAAAATTCTATACATATAAAATTCACTATATAGAAACAGAAATTTGTTTTAAAACGTTTGATGTTTATTTAATTCCATTTATGGAAAATCAGAGTTTAGAGACTATTATATATTTAACAATTGTATAAAAATGTCAGTACCTGGAAAAATTTAAAACATTTGAAAATAAAGAAAAGAAAATAGTTAAAAATTTAGTTCAAAATTGTTACAATTTATCAAGAAAGAAAAATTTCATAAAGAGAAGTTGGCTTAAATTATCTCAGAAGATAATTATTTCTATTTTATAATCTGTGATAAAAATGCCAATATCTAGAAAAATGAACGCTTATAAAATTCCATACATATATTTTTTTTATATAGAAACCAAAACTTGTTTAAAAGGTTCGATGTTTATTTAATTCCATTTGTGGAAAATCATAGTTTAGAGACAACTTTATACGTAAAAATTGTAGAAAAATGTCAGTATCTAGAAAAATTAAAACCATTTGGGAACATAGAACATACCCATCAATTTATAGTTACTGATCGTCCGTAATTTTTAAAGATCTGAACCATATTGCTAGAAATTTTTTAAAAAATTGTCGATGAGATAAGTATTTTCAATAATTGGAAAATTGAAAAAAAACTGCAAAAACTGCTGGAATTTTTGTAAAGAATTGAAGAAGAGATGTTAAAATGTTTTAAAAATTGGAAGAGAAATTGCTTGAAATTCTAAAACCCTAAAACAAAATTCTCAAAAAAAAAAAAATCTGAAAGAATTGAGGTTTTAAATCCTTGAAAAAAAAATGATAGGGAAATTGCTTGAAATGTTTATAGAAAAATTCAATAAGATAAAGCTTGAGATGATAAAAATCTAGAAAAATTTAAAACATTTGGGGACAATTAAAAAAACGAAGTTGCAAGAAAATTGTAATACCTTGGAAGAAAATTCTCATATCTGTAACGAATTGAAAAAAGGTTATATTTTTAAAAATTGGAAGAGAAATCGCTTGAAAATTCTAAAACCCTAAAACAAAATTCGCAAAATTAAAAAAAAAAAAATTCTGAAAGAATTGAGGCTTTAAATCCTTGAAAAAAAAAATGATAGGAAAATTGCTTAAAATTAGCTATAGAAAAATTCAATAAGATAAAGCATGAAATGATATAAATCTATAAAAATTAAAAACATTTGAGGATAATAAAAAAAAAAAATTGCAAGAAAATTCTAATGCCTTGGAAGAAAATTATCTTATCTCTATTATCGATATCTAGAACAATCAATGTTTAGAAAATTCCATACAAAGAAAATTCAATATATTCTATGCTTAAATGAGTCGATGCTTATTTAATTTCATTTATAGAAAATCACAGTTTAGAAACTAATGTATATGTAATAATTGTATGAAAAACGTTAAAATCTAAAGAAACAATAGAAATTTCTAGTCTTAACCTTGATTAAAATTAAATTAAAAAATCCTATCTTTAGTAAATAATTGAAACGCTCTCGTATATTTATTGATTGGAGTGTGGGCTTAAGAGCATTCGCCTATCTTACATATCCCCCTTAAGTTATAGTTACTGATCGTTAGTAATTTTTAAAGATCTGCAAAAGAAATTGCTTTAAAATTTGTCAAGAAATGAAGAAGAGATGCTAAATTTTCAAATATTGGGAGATTTCTAAAAAATCAACATAAAATTGCTGGAAATTTTGTAAAGAAGTGAAGAAGAAATATTACATTTTCAAAAATTGAAGGATTTAAAAAAAATCTACTAATAATTTTGTAGAAAATCAAAGGAGATATGCAAAATGTTCTGAAATTGGAATATTTTTAAAAACTCGGCAGTAAATTTTATAAAAAATGAAGCTAAAAATGACAAAAGTAAAACAAACTTTTTAAAACTACCAAAAATTTTGTTGGAAAATTTGTAAAAATATTGAAGTAGATATGAACAATTTTGAAAAATTGATTTTTTTTTCAAAAATCTGGAAAAAATGCTGAATATTTGTAAAGAATTGAAGAAGAGATACTAATAAATCTGTAAAAAGAATTGCTGTAAATTTTGTACATAATTGAAGAAGAGATGCAAAATTTGCAAAAATTGGAAGAATAATTGCTTGAAATAGTAATTATTATTACTAGTAATTGGATGAGTTATGTGAAGATATTAAACTATTGATAATGATCAATTTGTGTCCAAAATATATATTTGGTATTTCAAATAAACTATGTGAAGAAAGGCTTTTAGTGCTTTATTAAATCGACGAGGCGGATACATGATGAAACTCCATAACACATTGAAAGAAAACAACACAGTTGGGAGGGTTTCACATTTATTCATCTGCCTGATGTGTGGCGAAACATGTTGCAATGTTCTACAATAATTGTGAACTGTGTTATTTTATTTCAATTTAGTGCTTTATTTTATAACTGCTTGAAAATTTAAAACTCTAGAAGAAAATTCTTAAAATTTGGAAGAGACATTTCTGAAACGTTTTCAAAGAATGGAGATTTTAAATCTGTGAAGAATATGGAACGAAAATTGCCTGAAAATTTTCTTGAAGCACATTCTTACAATTTCAGAAAAATATTTCTGAAAAAATTTGATAGGAAATGATAGAAAATACTCAGAAAATTGTAGAAAAACTACTGGCATAATGTACACATCTAGAAAAAAAATTATAGAAAACTACGTAGAGCATAATAAAACATGAACTGATGGGATATTTCGAAAAATAAATGAGAAACACTCCTTACAAGATTTTTTTTACAATTTGAAAGAAAATTGTAGAAAATTTCAATGAACATTAAAATATTTTTTACAAGGCTCAATGATTATTTTTTTGAAAATCTATAGTTTAGAAATCATTATTAGATTTCATTAGAAAACTCAATTGGAAAGGAAAATTTATTATATAGTCTAGAAAATTTGTAAAGAATTGAAGTGGAGATGCAAAATTTTAAATAAGCTTTTTGAAAATCTGCAAAATAAATTGCTGGAAATTTAGTAAAGAATTGAAGAAGGGACGTTGTCAAGAATGGTGATTTTTAAATCCTTGAAAAAATGGAAGGGAAATTGATTGAACATTTTCTTGAAACAATTCTAAGAATTTGGAAAAAATATATTCATGGAAAAATTCGATAGATTCGAGGTAAAGCAGAAAATGATAAAAATTCTTGAAAAATGTTTGAAAAACTGCTGGAATATTTTGTAACGAATTGAAGGTAATGCTAAAAATTTGCCAAAATTTGAAGATTTTACTAAAATTTGCAAAAAAAATCGATAGAAATTTAAAAAAAGTTGCTGAATTTTTAAATATTTGAGGATTTTAAAATCTACAAAAAATTACTGAAAATTTAATAAAGAATTAAATGAGAGTGCTAAATTTACAAAAATTAAAAGATTTTTAAAAATCCGCAAAAAAATTCCCGGAATATTTATTATTATTATATGTTAGATTTAAAAAAAATTCAAGACTCATATCCAGTAGAAAATTAATGGGAAAATTCTTCATTACAAGAAAATTCTAACAATTTTAAAAAGAAATTTCAAGAAAATTTCGATTAATAATTAAATTTTTAGAAGACTCGACAATTATTATTATTTTTTGAAATCTATAGTTTAAAAAGAATTGCTGGAAAAGAGATCAAAAAAATTCAAAAATTGGAAGCGTAATTAAATTTTAAAACCGTAAAAAAATTTGAAATTCTGGAACGTTCTCAAAAAATTAAGATTTTATATCCGTGGGAAAAAATTAGAAGGGAAATTGCTTCAAAATTTACTTGAAGAAAATTCTTACAATATTTCTGAAAAGAGTTGAATGAATGAGACAAATTGTTGGCATATTCTACACATCTAGATAATTATAATAAACTCGTAGAGCACGATAAAACAGGAACTGATTGAAAAATTTCGAAAAATAAATGATATACACTATACTCGAATAATTCTTTTGCAATTTGAACCAGAAATTTCTGGAAAATATCGATAAATTTCTAAATACATATCTACAAAGATAAATGATTATTTTTTTTTGAATCTAAGAAAGTTTATAAATTTCTTTTATTAATTAATATCATTATTAGATATCATTAAAAAAAAAAAAAAATTGAAAGGTGGCTAATGGCCCTAGTAGTCGATGCCGCTAAATTGCTGGAAAATTTGTAAAAATTGAAGAAGTGATGCAAAATTTGCAAAACTTAGAAGAGAAACTACTGATTGAAAATTCTAAAACCCAAGAAAATAATCTTTGAAATTTGGAAGAGTTAACTCAATTGTTGTCTGGATTTTTCCAAAAATCTGCAACAAGAATTGCTGGAAAATTTGTAAAAATATATTCATGGAAAAATTCGATTGATTCGAGGTAAAGCAGAAAATGATAAAAATACTCGAACAATGTTTGAAAAACTGCTGGAATATTTTGTAACGAATTGAAGGTAATGCTAAAAATTTGCCAAAATTTGAAGATTTTACTAAAATTTACAAAAAATTTCGATAGAAATTTAAAAAAAGTTGCTGAATTTTTAAATATTTGAGGATTTTAAAATCTAAAAAAAATACTGAAAATTTAATAAAGAATTAAAGGAGAGTACTAAATTTACAAAAATTAAAAGATTTTTAAAAATCCGCAAAAAAATTCCCGGAAAATTTATTATTATATGTTAGATTTCAAAAAAATGAAAGACACATATCCAGTAGAAAATTTATAGAAAACTACGCAGAGGAAAATTTCGAAAAAAAAATTTCACTACAAGAGAATTCTAACAATTTTAAAAAGAAATTTCAAGAAAATTTCGATTAATAATTAAATTTTTAGAAGACTCGACAATTATTATTTTTTGAAATCTATAGTTTAAAAAGAATTGCTGGAAAAGAGATCAAAAAAATTCAAAAATTGGAAGCGTAATTAAATTTTAAAACCGTAAAAAAATTTGAAATTCTGGAACGTTCTCAAAAAATTAAGATTTTATATCCGTGGGAAAAAATTAGAAGGGAAATTGCTTCAAAATTTACTTGAAGAAAATTCTTACAATATTTCTGAAAAGAGTTGAATGAATGAGACAAATTGTTGGCATATTCTACACATCTAGATAATTATAATAAACTCGTAGAGCATGATAAAACAGGAACTGATTGAAAAATTTCGAAATTTCCTTGCGAATTAATAAAAATATATATACAGTGCAATTAAAAAAAAATGTTGATCGTATTTTGTCAAAAACTGGGTGCGAGAAAAAATAACAGTTCAGATCCTATTAAAGTCTTTTAAAAATCATTTAATTTGATGTTTTATTTATTCAAATCGGATCAAAAATAAGCGAGATACAGCACCAAAGGTTTTTCGTCAGTCACCCTGTATAGAAATAACAAAAATTAGAAAACTGTATGTATGTTAAAAAATTAACATCCTTGGAACATTCAATATATAAAAATATTTATATTAAGAAAACTTTATGTATAGAACGGTTAATTCTTAAAAAGGCACTGAATAAAACACGAGCTCTGTTTTTACCACAATTATTTATTGTAATTTATAACAATAAACAATTGTGGTGTTTTATTTAGTGACTTGAAAAATTGATTAAAAACATAAAATAGTGCTTTAAATTTAGAAAAAAAAACAATTGAATGATGCTAGGAAGAACATAATTCGAAACTTTGCTTTAATTAATTAGAATTTAACTTAAAATCAAATATCCTGCGTTCTATGAAAAAAAGGTTAATTATTATTATAATTTAATCGTTTTATTATTTTTTACAATAATTATTTCAATATTATTATTATTATATAATAATTTCAATTATATTTTTTTTTCTTCTTAAAACAAAAAAAAAAACCTGATAAAAAATGACGTTGAGCAAACCTACTTCCGATGTATTCTAGTAGTTTGACAATTACTAGCTCATAGTCGAACATATAGCCCCTACAAAAATTCAAATAAAATAAAATACACATTTAACAAATGTATAAAAATCTCAGTACCTGAAAATAAAGAAAAGAAAATAGTTTAAAAATTGGGTTTGTTCGTTATAATTTATTAAGAAAGAAAAAGTTAATAAAATAAATAATGAAAATAGCTTAGAAGAAAATTCTTGTATCTCTTATTTATAGAAAACTACATAGAGCATAATAAAACATTAATTTATGGGAAATTTCGAAAAGTAAATGAGAAACGCTCCTTACAAGAGTTTTTTACAATTTGAAAGAAAATTGTAGAAAATTTCGATGAACATTTAAATATTTTTTACAAGGCTCAATGATTTTTTTTTTTTGAAAATCATTAGATTACATTAGAAAACTCAATTTTAGAAAAATTTATTATATAGTCTAGAAAATTTGTAAAGAATTGAAGTGGAGATGCTAAATTTTCTAAAAATCTGCAAGAAAAGTTGTTGGAAAATTTGTAATTTGACATGCAATATTTGCAAAAATTCAAAGAAAAATTGTTTGATACGATATTTTTAAAACACAAGAAGAAAACTCTCGAAATTTGAAAGAGAAATTTCTGTAAAGTTCTCAAAGAATGGGGATTTTAAATCATTGAAAAGAAAAATGGAAAGGAAATTGCTTGAAAATTTTCTTGAAGAAAATTCTTACAATTTCGACAAAAATATTTCTGGAAAAATTCAATATAATAAAGCAGAAAATGATAGAAAATACAAAAAAATGGTTGATAAACTGCTGACATATTCTACACATTTAAAAGAAAATTTATAGAGAACTCCGAAAAGCATGATAAATAATAAACTGATGGAAACACTTCGAAAATAAATAGAAAATATTCGATTTGAATAAAAATCTCCCAATTTGAAAACATTTAAATACATATTTACAAGACCCTATTACTATTAATTTGTTTTTAATCTATAGTTTAGAAGCGTTTGTTTATTAATTAATATCACTATTAGATATCATGAGAAAAACAAAAATTGAAAGATTTTTCAACAACCTGCAAAAAGAATTGTTGAAAACTTTGTAAAAAAATTGAAGGAGAGATGCAAAATTTGCAAAAATTGGAAGAGAAAGAGCTTGAAAAATTTAAAACCTTAGAAGAAAATTTTCGCAATTTAGAAAAGGCATTTCTGGAACGTTCTTAAAGAATGGAGATTTATATCATAGAAAAAAAATGGAATGGATGGAAATTGCTTATTGGAATAAATAAATAATACTAATACTAATACTAAATTTTCTTGAAAAGAATTTCGAAAAGATGTTCCTGGAAAAATTTGATAGGATAAAGCAGAAATACTAAAAAAATGGTAGAAAAGTTGCTGGAAAATACACATCTAAAAGAAAAATTATAGAAAACTCCGTGGAGATAAAGCAAAAAATTTTAGAAAAATAAAATAGAAATACTTGACTAAAAGAAAATTCTCATAATTTGAAAAACGATATTTCTGGAAAATTTCCATAAACATTTCAATGATTATTAATTCTTTTTAATCAATAGTTTAGAAACTTTAGAAGAAATGTACTCCGCCCGGGTCTCTTCTATTAAAATTATAGTTATACTTTTCATAGTACTATGTATTTTAGATTAATTTAAGAAGAGAAACAAAGTAAACAATAAATAACTAAATAAAATTGTAGTACTGTTTCATTATCGTTCTTTCTTTCTGAAAAAAATTCGTGATGATTATTTCCTTGGAACCCCCAAAAATGTTGGCTTTAACCTAAAAATTTTGACTAAGGCTTGATCTCTGGTTGAATCCAGGTGTCATCCACGGCGACGACTTGGTGCAAAGATGTTGCAAATTTACCTTAAAGAGTTGCAAATACAACTTCGACATTAGTTTGTTGTCTACTAGCAGAACCCATCGGATTACTATGTACGGTAGGGTAAGTTATTTTTGGTGAATAGTACTTCTTTCTAAAAAATTTGAAAAAAATGCTGAATATTAGTAATGAATTGAAGAAGAGATGCTAAATCTGCAAAAATAATTGCTGGAAATTTTGTACATAATTGAAGAAGAGATGCAAAATTTGCAAAAATTGGAAGAGTAATTGCTTGAAATAGTAAACTAATTGGATGAGTTATGTTAAGATATTAAACTATTGATAATGGTCAATTTGTGTCCGAAATATTCATTTGGTTTTTCAAATAAACTATGTGAGGAAAGGTTTTTAGTGCTTTATTTTATAATTGCTTGAAACTTTAAAAAGCCTAGAAGAAAATTCTTAAAATTTGGAAAAGAAATTTGTGAAACGTTGTCAAAGAATGGAGATTTTAAATCCTTGAAGAATATGGAACGGGAATTACCTGAAAATTTTGAAATGGGGACTTTAAATCATTAAAAAGAAAAATGGGAAGGAAATTGCTTGAAAATTTTCTTGAAGAAAATTCTTACAATTTTGCCAAAAATTTTTTTGGAAAAATTCAATATGATAAAGCAGAAAATGGCTGAAAAACTGCTGACATATTTTACACATTTAAAAGAAAATTTATAGAAAACTCCAAGTAGCATGATAAAGAATAAACTGATGGAAACACTTCGAAAATAAATGGAAAATACTCGATTTGAAGAAAAATATCACAATTTGAAAATTGAAGCATTTAAATATTTACCCTATTACTACTAATTTGTTTTTAATCTATAGTTTAGAAGCGTTTGTTTATTAATTAATATCACTATTAGATATCATGAGAAAAACAAAAATTGAAAGATTTTTCAACAACCTGCAAAAAGAATTGTTGGAAACCTTGAAAAAAAATTGAAGGAGAGATGCAAAATTTGAAAAAATTGGAAGAAAAATAGCTTGAAAAATTTAAAACCCTAGAAAATTTTCGCAATTTAGAAGAGATATTTCTGGAACGTTCTTAAAAAATGGAGATTTTATATCATAGAAAAAAAATGGAATGGATGGAAATTGCTTATAAATTTTCTTGAAGAAAATTCTAACAATTTCAAAAAGATGTTCCTGGAAAAATTTGATAGGATAAAGCAGAAATACTCAAAAAATGGTAGAAAAGTTGCTGGCATTTTCTACACATCTAAATGAAAATAAAGCATGAACTGATGGAAATTTTTAGAAAAATAAAATAGAAATACTTGACTAAAAGAAAATTCTCATAAATTGGAAAACGATATTTCTGGAAAATTTCCATAAACATTTCAATGATTATTTTTTTTAAAATCTGTAATTTAGAAACTTTTTTTAAATTAAACAATATCATTAGAAAACTTAACTTTGGAAAAATATTTTATATAGTAAACCCAAAATCTTATATTAAAAAAATAGTGTATATAAACCTCAAATTCAGAGAACTTAATGTAGAGCATGAATAATTTCTTGAAAAAATATTTATATAAATGCCAATATTTACAACATTCAATACATATAAATAAAGTACATTCTTCGAAAATCCAGTAGATATAAATATCAATATTTAGAAAACTGAATGCATAGAATGATTAATTTTTAAAAAGGCACTGAATAAAACACTTACTATGTTTTTTTAAATCATAATTATTTATTGGAAATAATAACAATTATTTGTAACCAAGTAGGTTAAGAAATAATAACACAAATTATTTGTAATTTATTCAGTAAAAAAGTTATTATAAACATTAAATAATGCTTAAAAATTAGGCAAAATAATTAAATGTTACAAGGGAGAACATAATTTTCTTTAATAAATTAGAATTTAGCCAAAAAATCAATTTTAAAAATACATATTGCCATAATATTATTGTTGCGGCACTTTTTTCAGATAACCTACGGCCTACGCAAAAAGATTTATAAATTTGTAAACTAATTATTTTATTATTCTTGACAATGATTTTTTATGAAGCTGCTATAATTTTTTGCTAACATAAGAAACTACATTTTTATTTTAATTTAAAACATTTTGTTTGTTATTTTTGTAATATCTAGAACTTTTATGTGAAAAGTTTAGTGAAATTTTTCTTTTTAAAACCAAAATCCTCATAAAAAATGGCGTAAAGTAAACCCACTTTCAATGTATTCTAGTTTGACAATGAGTTGCTTCAAATTTAAATAAAAATGAATCAAATAAAATAATAATAAAATTGTATTGTAGTAATAAAAGTCACCGTGTTTTCAATCGCAAGTTAATCAAGATGTACCACGAAGCAAACGCCACTGCCATCAAGAAATCATAGATTGTTTTGTTTGCAATTTATAAAAGCAAATAATATTCTTATTTCAGTACAGATAATAAATAAATTAACAAAATCATCAAATGACGTAGTATATTTGACTGCATTTTGACCTCAATTGAGTTAACGTTACCACACTAATGATCAACCTCCATAACACTGCTGGCAAGAGGTCAACTAATAATAAAAATTCTGGGTTATCAATACTTCCGTAAATAAAACGTGAATACGAAGCGAGTGCTCAAATTAATAATTAAATAAAACGTTTTACAGCTACAAATTATATTCAAATATAATATTAAGAAAAATAACGCGAAAAACGCGCATCGATTGAAGCTCAAATACATAATTGTAAAAGGACAATTAACCGAAGGTGGAAATACCAGAAAAAAATATGATTAGTGATAATGTATAAAGTACCAAATTTCGTGAAAACAATGAACAGTTATTTTTATTATGATATAAAATAGTGACGTTTAGAAGATACAACATATATTACAAAAGTAATACTACATTAGTTTATACTGTACTTAGATATCAAAAATTTCACATAAAAGCGCTTATAACATTAGCTTATAGGGTTCAAATCTGGAATATAGTTTTATCGAAACCTTGAAATTGAATAACTTGGCCTTCAGTTACAAGCATTGTTTAACAGTTATAACTAATAAAATGGTTTCGATCTGAATAATTTATTATATGGTAAACCAAAGTTATTATTATTTCAATCTCAATTAAAATTAATTACCGACCAAATACTATAAAATCCCAATGTCTAATTACGTTTAAAATTTAAGGTCACCGATGTCAGTGGTTTCTATTTATACACCACATCAATACACGAATTTATCTCGTAGAAAATTAAAACACAATTTTAATAACGCCACAACGACACAAATCCCATTAAACGTGGAAATGGTGAAGTCTAACAAGTCACCGATAAAAAAAACGTGAGGTCGCAGGTCATCCCACAGGAATGAATGTGGAATATTCAAATTCCTTATCTACCCGATAAACGTTCCGTGAACGAAAATGAAAATTTTTCGTGTATCATAACCTATGACAAGTGATGAAATTAACCTTTACTTTTAAAACGGTCGGTATTTTTTCATCTATCGACGACAAAATTTAATCGCGCGAGTGTGCCGATTAATTAGAATTTGTTTGCGCGGCAATTCGCTCTTTATGATGATTTAATCTTTTATCATATCTGAAACGATGACTGCATAGTTATAAACCGTAGATGATTACCTATGTAATAAATTGGACAATGTCGCTGTAAAAACGATAATGGGGCCTTATTATTTTATTCACCTATAACCTTACAGATGGAGTCAAATTTTATCGATCATAAATTCGGGGATATTTATTGCGAACGAGCATTGGCGACTTCATGTGTGAAATCAATCTAGCCGTTCAACTTAAAATGTCAAACGCAGAATGAAATAAGCGTATTTATATTACGCACGTTCCTCATTGTGCCTAGGGGGTGTTCACTACCCCTGACATCGTGTAAGCAGCGGCGAGCGTTTTTGGCAACACCACCACCTTGGTACAGTGTTTACGGATAATACTCTCTGCGGCGTTACAGTTTTTTTTTATTATAAAAGTTATGGTTTCCGAAAACGAAAGGAGCCGTTCTGTAGTAACAATAACGGATGACATCTATAATACACATCCCTTACTTTCTACTCCTCCTTCCTATAGCGATACTTCATCAATTCGACAGTGCGACAACAAATAAAATGCTGTAAATGGAGTTTGACACCTGTTTACGAAAAAATACTACTCCATCAAGAGAGTAGCAGAACAAGTATCGATTATAAAATGAGTACTGTCCAAATATATTTTTTATTTAACGTTGTTAATTTCTTTACAGTAAAGTTTAAGTAATTAATTTAATAGTTAAAAATAGAGAGCGGATTTCTAGCATTATGCTTATCCATAATATTAATAGCATCGAAAAAATTTCTTAATATCTATACGAATCTTGAAGAATGTGATTACTTAGCGCTAAGTTTTTTTTTTCTTTTTTTGCTTATTTTGACTTTTTATGCTTATTTTCATTCTTTTCTTAGATTCTGATGCTTATTTGGAGCATTTTCTTAAACATTTAAAAACATTTAATAATAATTTCACGCTGATATTAAATTAATGTGCTAATATAGAGAATTTTTGTAAAAATCTGTATGCCATCATGTAGAGATTATATTTGTATTACATATTTTCTTTGTGTCTTTTGACAACATAATTGTTTAAAATCTTCATAATATGATACAATAATTATAATGAATTTTATTATTAATAAATATTAGTACAAATTACCAATTTACAATGAATTCGTTTATAAATAAGTAGATATAATAGACCGTCTCATTATTCAGATAATACAGACGAACGCTTCATAAGAATCACACCTATGATATTCCGGATGTAATCGTCGTTAAACTAGGCCCAAACAGGGGCCCCAGTAAGTATTAAATGTAAACAAATTTAAGTGATAGCTAATAATCAGGTGTTCTGCAACCGTATCAATTTCCTACTCTCGGCAAAAATACGGATGGGACGACTGGCGCATATTTACCGTTTTCGTTAATTTTCATATTCAAACTCGCATTCATAAACTATTCATTCCAAAAACTTTCCTTATTTATCAAAAATTACTATATGCGTGAATCGTATTAACCTGGGGAATCACAGATAAATTATATTATAAAATTCACATGTATATTTAACCCATAATGCAAAAGGTGAAAACCACAATACAAGAATTAATTAGAGACTATCCAGAATTAATAAGTGAAAATTATACATTATTTTGTAAGGCATGTTTAAAAATAGTAAGTTTTATTTTAGTTCCCAACTGCATCCTAACTAGTCAGGACTTGTACGTAAAACATGTTATAACAACACTACATCAAGAACGTTTGAAAAAGTTCAAAGCTTCAACAAACGATGGACAATTTAAATTAAATTCACATTTGTGCAAAATACTTTTACATTCGAATATCCCTTTAAGAAAATTACAAAATAATGCATTTAAATCTTTCTTGTGAAAATATTGTAAAATGTGCATTCCCGAGAAAAAAAATATGTAGCTCTTGCGTACTATGAAACCATACAAAAAATTTAAGATATTATTAACAATAATTATATGTCGTTTGTAGTGGATGAAACCACAGACGCTTGTTTAATTTAATAATAGGAGTTTAACATGAAGACATCCGACCAATAGTATTTTGATGTATACAAAAGAATTGAAGAAAACTGATAATAACATTATAGCAAAATTCATAAATGATGGACTGACAAGCTTATTTTTGCCGTAGACAATACCAAGTCACAAAATTTTACTAATAATGCATTTTGTGCATTGTACAAGTTTAGCACATGGATAGAAACGAATTTCGGAAACTATAAGAATGAAATTTCCATTTGTAGATTTAATTAAATATGGAAAAATAGTTCTTATATTCTTCTGTGAGTGCAATTATTCAAGAAGTCATTACCTGATATCTCACTGCCCTATAAACCAGTACTAACAAAATGGGGAACTTGGCTATATGCTACGATGTACTATGCGAACAATTTTTAAGAATTTAATAAGGTTATATACAACTTTCCCGAAACGACAAGCAAATATCAGTTAATGACTGTCAAACAGTTCTTAATAAACAAGAGCTTCCTTCAAAACAATTAGTTACATAAAATAAATAAAATCGCGTTTAAATTTTGTGAGCAACACAATCAAATCTTTATAAAAGCAGATTCATTTTAGAAAATACCTGGACGCATTGGCCAAGAAATCAAAATAATATCGAAAGAAGTATTCGGTGAAAATGAAGGATTTTTAATATTAAATAAATTAAACTTGATTTTGAATGGCAATTTTCAAATGGATCCAGCTATAATTTAAAATAAAGAGAAGCTTTTCCACTTTCAAAAATTTATTGAGCGTCAGAAGTAATAATTTTTACAATTAAACCCCTAGAACAACATTTAATGATCTACTGTTTTCATGAATAGATTTTAGTTATTTTGAAATGTATACAAAATTACAATTTCATTTTTAAATACTTACATGATATTATATATTGCGTAAAGAAAGTATGTTTATTTTAGTTTTAAGCAGAATTTCTATCTAAAA
Source organism: Ontholestes murinus (assembly GCA_963969525.1). Classification (NCBI taxonomy): domain Eukaryota; kingdom Metazoa; phylum Arthropoda; class Insecta; order Coleoptera; family Staphylinidae; genus Ontholestes; species Ontholestes murinus. The sequence continues at coordinate 37,122,892 of OZ018397.1, forward strand.
TATGTTGATAAACGTGTAACATGTTAAGAAAATATAGTTTTCTTTAGTGCTTTTTATGCTTTTTTCCTGTTTTTATGCTTTTTTAATGCTTTTTTTCTCTAAAGTTTATGCCTTTTTAAGTGCTTTTATTCACATTTTTTAAGCTTTTTTATCCGCTCTCTAGTTATAAATATACTGGTTTCAAAACATTAACAATATGATAGAAGAAACAATGATTCATTAATTAAGATAAATTTACTCATCTGTACCTAAACTCTAGATAAACAAAATATTGGGAAATATTCATATACGAGGATCAATCAATAAGTACCCGTATTAGGAATAAAGAGGCATTTTTTTATATATTTTGATCATCTATTATAATACACTTCTCCCAACATGCTTTTCCTTTAATTAACCCTTCAAAAATAAAATTTATCAAAATATGCATCTGTTCCGATGTTAATCTACTCGATTCAGCTGATTTTTGCTCACGAGACACGTTTTTACTTTCCCTATAATGGGTGTTTACTTGAGGCTGTTTTTTGTTTTTTTTCAGATATTTTTTTTAATATAAAAAATACTAAAAAACTTTTCAAACAGTTAAAGTGAATAAGAAACAGAACAAGTTTTATTACAACATTTTTTTCATAAAATTCTTAACTTTCAAGAAAAATATTAAAAATTGAAAATTTTGAAATTTTTTGTCAATTGCTAATAAACTATTGGAGTTACTTGAAATTTTTACAACAAATATTTGTAGAGAATTAAAAAATAAACAAATGATTAGGAGTTTTTTGCCTAAACCTCATAGTTTTTGAGTAAAATATAGGGAAAGTACCATGATGGCCACATCACCATTTTTATGTTATGTTTTTAAGTTGAGCGAGTAGTGTGGATGCAGTTCATGCAATTTGCCAGCGATAATCCTGGATGATAGTGCTGGTACGTTATTTTTGGCGAAACAGTATTTTTTTCAAAGCCAAATAAGGTAGTATCTCATTTTCTCCTTTAATTTTCTATCGAATCGATAAAATCTTTCTTCTTTCTTTGTTTCTTTTTCTACAAAAATAATTAAGAATAACACGCCGGTGGTGGCGCATCGGTTACGGCCCCGAACTGACGTGCAGCAACGTTGGTTCGGGTCAGTAGTCGGATGGGTGACCGGTACCATTCACCATTGGGATACAATTAATGGTGCTTTAGAGTGACGGGGGCGATCCTTTAAAGTAACAAGCTCATTTACACACGCACAAATACACAAATGACACATGGCGGAAGGACCACGTGGTCGATAGCCTAACACTACTACTACTACTAATTAAGAATAATCGTTATTCTTGCAGTAAAAAGTTGGTGAGGATTATTTCCTTGGAATCTCAAAAAATCTTGGCCTTAACCTAAACATTTTGACACGGTGACGACTCTTGCGAATTTGGCTTAAAGATATTCAGACACAACTTTGATATTTGCTTATTTTCGACTACCGAAACCCATCGGGCCAATTTCTTAAGCTTGACTTAAGATGTCAAATATTATTACAGCATCTGCTACTTTCGGGATCAACGAGAATCATTTTGCCGACCTTTTTAACGGCTTTCTCGGTACCCAAGTCTACTGGGCCGCTTGGGCACTCAATGTACGGCCGTACCTAAGTTGAATTGTCATTTTTACTCTAGGTCCCGTTTGCTTTTATTAACTTTTATTTAAAATATTTCTAAAGTCCACAGCTTGTATACAATTATTACTGCAGTTCTTCAACGACAGCCACCTAAAGAAGGCCAATAGTACTGTTTCGAAGAAGAGTTGAAGAGCTGAAATTTAAGTTTCTTGATAACTTCAAAAAAGAAAAACAAAAATTAGCAGAAATTATACTAATCGTTTTGTTGAAATAAAAATGCAACCAATTCAATTTGACGGACAAACTTAATGGACCAATTTTCTCTTACAATTTGAGTTTGGAACATTAAAATCAAAGAGATTTGTTAGAAAATATTACAACCACAACTCTGAGATCACCTGGAAAAACAACAAATATTTTCCAGAAAAAATCCTAATATGAAATGAACTCAAGTTAAAAATGTTTATCAAAAATCTGATAAAACTCTGCAAGAATTTGAAAGAGATATACGAGGGTAGATTGAAAAGTTTCCGGAATGGACAAGAGATGGCGCGAGTAACGTGAAATTGTTATGATGGTTGTCAAGGCTAAGGTAAGCTGTCCGTTTTTGTTTACTAGGATATCTTGTGAAGCAAGTCAGGCACTTTTGCAAAAATGGTTAAAAACGAATTTCGTGCAGTCATCAAACATTTCTGGATGGATGGGAAACAGGCGACGGAGATACGAGATATTAAGCAGAAAGTTCATGGCACATCCACACCTTCATTTTCGACTAAATAAGCTAAGAAGCTATGGCATAAGGGGAAATTGTTATCGGCTCTTAGCATCATACCTTTCAGATCGGAAACAGATAACAAGTTCTTATATTAAAAACAAGTTATATACATCACATCTTGCTTATCCTACAGTTGGTGTTCCGCAGGGGAGCATACTGGGGCCATTGCTGTTTTTATTATTTATTAATGATATGCCACTAGCCATTAACGCTCATTTAACTATGTTCGCAGACGACACAACGATCAGTATGGAGGGACAATGCTTAAACACTCTTAACAGAGCAGCCAATCAATCTCTGAATGAATTGAACACGTGGCTTAACATGAACAACCTAAGAGTAAATACATCAAAAACTAGTGTCATTCATTATAGAGCGTCAATGGGCCAAACAAACATTCAATTAAATAATAATGTTATAAATGAAACTGACTGTATAAGATTTTTGGGTGTAAAAATAGAAAAAAATCTAAAATGGGATATACATGTACAAGAAACATGTTCAAAACTGGCTAAGTACGTATATCTTATATATGCAACTAGAAATGACATTCACGCAGAGGCAGCCCGAACCGTATATATGGCTTATTGTCGACCACAACTAACCTACGGTTTATTGTTCTGGGCGTGTACAACACAGATTAATTTACAAAAAGTGTTTGTAGTACAAAAACGTCTTATTCGTGCCATTTGTAACAAAAAACCTTACACTAGTTGCCGCGATCTTTTTAAAATGCAAAAAATTATGCCGCTTATAAGCTTGTACATATATGAAACACTAAAATTTGTTAAGGGTAATTTTAACCTTTTTAATAAACATAATGTAGAGCATCGATACAATACGCGAACAAAGGACTTAAAACTTCCTAAGCACTATCACAGTTTTTACCACAACTCGTGTGTAGTGCAAACTGTAAAAATTTACAACAAATTACCCGATACAATTAAAGATCTACCCATTAAAATGTTTAACAAAAAAATAAAACACATGCTATTAGAAAAATGTTTCTACACCCTGGAGGAATATACATGTTTCTGTGAAAGTCTCCATAATTGATTAGTTGTAAATTTTCCCGTCATGTTTTTAATTATGTGTTTAGTAAGTAAGTTTTTATTTATTTATACAACCTATTTTGTGAGTCTTTTAGATATATATTTTAATATGTTGTTTTATATCTTAACTATTTTACATGTTTATATTTCTGTAATTTTTTGTAAACTGACCAACCCATGAATGTATATAATATTCTTTTTGGAAATAAATGTATTGAATTGAATTGAATTGAATTGACTATTAGTTTCTGGGTGAGCGAGTTCAAACGTGGCCGTACGAGCACCAAGGATGAACTACGCAGTGGACGTCCAAAAACGGCCACAAATGAAGAAATGGTCGACAAAGTCCATGATCTCGTGTTAGCCGATCGACGAGTGAAGTTGCGCGAAATAGTAGAGACCACGGGCATCTCATATGAACTTGTGCAAAATATCGTGCACGAACATTTGGGCATGAGGAAGCGGTCGGCGCGATGGGTGCCGCGTTTGCTGACTATGGACAACAAGCGAAATCGTGTGACCACTTCGAAAGAGTGTTTGGCCTTATTAAAGCGTAATCCAACGGATTTTTTTCGCCGATTCGTGACCGTGGACGAAACAGGGATCCATCACTACAAACCAGAAACCAAGTAGCAGTCGAAACAGTGGATTTCTCCAGGCGAATCTGCTCCGAAGACTGTCCCATCGGCTGAAAAGGTCATGGCCACCGTTTTTTGGTATTCGCAAGGTGTGATATACATCGACTTTTTGCAGAAGGGAAGAACTATCACGGGACAATACTAGGTGTTGTATCATACTATGACTGCGCATTTTGATTTAAGCGGTTGAAAGATAATATATATAGAGGAAAAATGATAGCTACTGTGGTTTGCAATCCAATCCCAATATCCTGCATACCTGAGGGATTTGGTTTCCTGCATAATTATAGATGATATAGATGATCTAGATTGCAAAGTATGACTATAAAAAAGAGTACACATACAACTACTCAAAGGGTAGTCCTTGTTGTTATCTTTATGCATTGATTTACTTAGTTTTTTTCTGCGAACTCCCTTTGTTTAGTAATATTTGCATTTACCAATTTCAGATTTATATCAAAGATTTGATGAAACTACGTATTGCCTTAGCATCGACTAATCTAAGATTTTACAATTCTGAATTGATCCTATTATAGAACTATCTATTAAAAGGGCTGTCTATTGTATAAAGCAATTTACTTTACACAAAATAAACTGTTAATGGGGTCAATGTTCATGTCAGTGTATTATCAAAGTAGTTAATGGTAGGACTAAAAAATATCATCGTTAGAGAGACCCTCTTGGTGATTTTCGCACTTTTCTTGTGACTGACGTATTTATGTAAGATCACTCATCCACAGTCACAAAAAAGTGCGAAAATCGCTAAGAGGGTCTCTCTAACTAAGATGTTCATACAGAACAGTCGAGCCTACGAGAGCTGAATGTGACTCATCAGTCAGACACTCGTTCCGTTTTTTATTTCATTCTGCCTTGGTTATACTACGATGATGATATAACGAAATAGATATTAATTGCTATGGACAATACCAACATTCATGTTAGAAAGAGAGAGAAATAAATAATTAATTTAGAAACGTGTTGTAGGTACTAATGATGCGGTAATTTGAAGTCTAAATAAAAAGGAAATATTTTTGGTGTAATGCTGATCAGTCATTCTAGTAGTTCTCATTGATCATCTGCCTGATTAAGCCAATGTGTAAACAATTGTCACAATGTTCGACATTAAAAAAACAAAAAAACCTCTTAACGAAAGTTTTTTTTTTTATTTCCCACGTAGTAGTTTTTCATGTGCGTTAATTTGTCCAACCTTAGTGTAAACACTTAGACTTACTTCCCTACCTACTGTATACACCTATAAATATGTTAGCTGCTTCACTTAGAAAGATAATACAATGAATAATAAATGTTTTAGCATACTACTGGTTGCCGAAGATATTTTTGTCAGATATTGTTGTAACTATCAAACACCTGAGTAAGTGTGAAGGTTAGGCTGCAAACATGCTAGGTGGGATAGGGATACGGCCACTGAAAGGCCAAATTTAATGGGTGATCATCAGACCTTTGTTTGTAAGCCTCGGTCCTTGTAGGATTGATGGCCACAGAAGATAATCAAAGATGTGTAAAACATTCAGGAGTAGCTTCGATAAATTGATCGAGAATGACAAAAAGGATAAATTATGTTTTTTCGAATCTGAATATACCAGCGAAAGTATCAAAACACTTCACTTATTTATATAATTAGAGCGAGCAATCACCCCTTCCTTTAAGGCCCAGCCAGCTACTAAGCTACTAACTTTCGGACGGCCAAGTAGGGTATCTTTTCCAATTATGTATGCTGTTGACCGCCTGCTAGAATCTACAGACCCTAAATGGCTTTAACCAGACACGCTTTGGTTGTCCCAATACGGGGATACAGAGAGATGGTGTAGTTAGCATTGGCTCTTTTTTTAAAGAGCACTAAAGACAACTCTCATTATCTGATTGCCTTATGCTCGGTAGATAGACCTGGAAACACAAGATTTTTATTAGAGTAGAACGCGGTGAATCAACTGATGAGATTATGCAGTTTGGTCGCAAGTAGCACAAAGGATATGATCTAGTGGTGGCGAAGCTACATAAAGATGATTCCACCACCCTGTTACACCTTCCGAGCTCTTCACTTGGCAATTATAGAGGAGAATTCTTTTATGTTCACAATGATAAAATTATTTCTGTCTAAATGGCAAACAAAACTCGAGGCAACCATAATAAGTTAGAGAAGATGCTCGCCTAAAATTCGGCACAAAAGTAGAAAGAGCTTGTAGTAACATCACAATTAAGTTCCAAACTCCTTCATGAAATGAGAAAGATCCAGAAAAAGAAAAATGGGTTCCTTATAAACTCACTAAAACCAACAAAAATCAGTGGCAGCGTGTTTTTCTCTCTTCAATAATCAGCGTTGAAAGTGTTTCATGTGGACAATCATTACGAGTGATGAGAAATGTATACTCTATGATAATCCAAACCCATGAAATTCATGGGTAAATCCCGGCGAATGATCAGGAAGCCAATTCGGAAAGAAGGTTCTTTTCTGTATTTGGTGGGATATGAAGTGCTTGCTTTATTGATGAGTTGTTGCAAGTAATTACTGCGAACACTACTATTAATCCACTTGAGTTAAGATTTGGAATGAAAATGGCCATATACTGACAAAAGAGAGAGAAACTATTGTATGACAACGATATGCCACATATTGCTTACAATACAAAAGACATCATAATGATCCTTTAGTGGGACGACTTAAAACTGCCGACTTATTCACCAGATATTGCTCAATCCGATTACTATTTATTTCGACCGATGCAACACGCCTTATCCAATATGCATTTAAAATCAGTGGATGAGATCTGAAACTGGCTTGACGACTTTATCGTAACGTAACATTTCTCCGTGATAAAATTCATAAGCTGGCTTAAAATTATAAAAGGCAACGGTGAATACTTTGAATAATTTAATCTACGTTCTCTGAAAATAAACCTTGAAGGTAGATTAGATTATTCATGTATACACCTAATACCAGAATTTTCTAAGAAAAGTTTCTCGGAAACTATAAAGAAAGACTAACTAAACTAACAAACAAGAAAACAATTAAAAGAAAGTTTGAAAGAATTAAATTTAACGGTATCTATCCTCAATTTGATACAATTTTTTCTAGGAACAATTTGCTTACACAATCAGAAAATGCTTTTTCATTTTCGTGTTGAAAAAAAAATTAAGAAGTGCTATAATATAAAATAAATCTGGTGAAGGAATTGTTAGATGTTTCATAAACCTCGATATGCATTTTCAATCAGTGCAATGAGATGCTAAAATGTTTGAGGAAATAGATACAATTATTTTTAATATCTTTTTTTATAAATATATACTATACAGTCTAAAATTCAATACTTCGATATAGGAGATTTTTGCAAAAAATCCCGAAACCAGTTACGTTTGTTTTTTCTTGCCCTCATTTCTATGTATATGCTGCTGTTCTAGGAAGTGCCCAGTCACCTCCGTCCCTTTTTCAGTTGGACAGGTATGTCAAGTGACACCTCGTTTGAAAGATCTCTTCGCAAGGAATACGACAGACTATTTATTTCTTGAATGTTTTCAAAGCCTACGTGATAAAAAAAGAAAACCATACATCTCTAATGTTACTTAACATTTCTGCTATGACTTGCCGTATAATACGTTGTTTAAGATCATCAATATCGTTCAGTTTTGTTACAAGGATCTTACTCTTGAGATATCCCCACAAAAAAGTCAAGGGGACTAAGATCTGGAGATCTCGCCGGCCATTCAATGTGATCCATCTATTGGGAAAAACTTCGTCTAAATATCTATGAACGATCACAACAAAATGGGGTGGAGCTCCGTCTTATTGATACCATATTCGTTCATCAGGTAAATCCAGATCTAAGGTATTTGGAAATAAAGTGGCCAACTAATTAAATAAACACAGTTATATTTCCTACTTCACTATTTTATTTAATCACTAAATGTACATTTCGAACACTACTTGCTGTGAACTGAATATAAGGTTTTTGCATCCAATATGGTAAGCCGAATAACGATAATTTTAACCATGTAAGGTAAAAATGTTTCGTCTGAAAAAAAGAATTGATCCTAATGAAATCTGGTTATTGTTGGTCAGGTTCATCATTTGCTCGCAAAATTTGATTCGGCGGTCCGGGTGCACCCTCCGTTTATTCTTGGAGTGCCTGCGCCTTGGCTGATCTAAGAATTTTCAGGAGTAGTATGACTATTCTTGTTGTCACGGGCCAATTGCCTGGCTAGAGTCACCGGATTTTAGTCTGATATGTGCTTCGACAGTGAGAGTTCGCGGTCTGGTCATAACGCTGACCTGACCCAAATTGTTGTATTGTGTCTCAATTTTGCTAATGGTACCTTGGTCAATCTGGATGCTGTTCTCGAAATAACTGAGCAACTTCAAGGTGACTTCGTCTTCTGTTACCATAACCGATCTTCATCAGAATCTCGATACGGAGATTTTCGGTTAAATACAGCATTTTAGAAACTACTTTTATAACTTCACGAGCGTATTTGACTGCTTTGGTGACTTTTTTTATCACCACCAAGCAACGGGGTTCCAAAGCATCAAAACACATGTCCAAAACATACAACTTTGCGCCAAAACGTGTTCAAAATAAAATTGGTTTTCTTCTTTTTATCACGTGGGATTTGAAAATATTCAAGAAATAAAAAGTTTGTTGTATTCCTTGTGAAGAGATCGTTCAAACTAGGTGTCACTTGACATACCTTTCCATTAAAATAGGTCTGAGGTGGCTGGGCACTCCCAGGAACAAATAAACAAACAGCATGTACATAGAAATGAGGGCAAGAAAAAACAATAGGTGAATTTTATTGCGGTTAAAGTTTTCACACTGTATATAAAAAAAACACACTTCTAAAAGGAGAATATCTACCATAAGTTGCTGCACTAATTTTAAAAATACGAATGAGTCTTATTAAGACTACAAAACAAATCACTTATTGAAACAACTAATAGCACAACTATCAAAATAACACTAGTTTAAATGTATTTATTTTTCTAATACACTCTAAGTATTTTGAAGAGGTTTAAGTAAAAATAAATATAAAAAAGGAAACGAATTTAAAGTGACTTTATTATAATGGAAATGTAAAAATCAATTAAAAACACTTGGTTTGTTTCACTAAATTTAGTGAAACAAACCAAGTGTTTTTAATTAATTACCTATTATTCCACAATGTTTCACCACGAGGTAAATGAGAAAATCATTCATGAAATAGTAAAAATCAAATTTTAAACCATTTACAGACGCGTATTTCGAACTTTTAAATCTCATCAGTATAGCTTTATTATTAATTTGATTATAAAAGAAATTATTGAAATAAATATATTGAAGAAATGAATTCAAAATAATATATTATTAAACAAAGTTCATTAGAAATTCTAAAAATGAATAAATTTATATAATTTTGAAATATGATGATTTATCTAGTCATACAGCTTTTATGCATTTAAAAAAAGTATTTGTGTGGGTTAGTCGTAATAACTTAAATTCTAATTAATTTCACTTGGTTACTTTGAGTGACTCATTACACCTTACACCTGACGAGGGAGTTAATGTCGTTTAACGCTAGTTAAACGGTTGATTAGATGAGTTACGTGATTAATTGAAAAAAAGCACAAACATATTTTTTTATATATAACTCTAGTAGCAGTAAAATAGTAAGATCGTCTATTAACAATATAAAAGGGATCCGGTGAATGTGTGTAAATGGTTTCATCATACGATTCCTGCGATCAAAATATGACGATTTATCTATTTTAATTTAGTTTAGATTTAAAATCATTCTTAATAATGTTATAATTTTGATTAATCTCAATATGATACAGTAGCGAGAGCAAAATATTCTCTAGTACTTGCGTAAATTAAAAAAGGGAGACTTAAAAATAATTTAGATCGGGCGAGGTGAATTTTTTTTGTTGTCCAAAAGTTAATCGGCGAGGGTGAACGCGCCCAGAATTATAATGTATTTCTGGGTCGCCCCCATCGGTTCATATGGCGACCTTATGTGTGTAGGCAGGTAAGAGACAAAAGGAAAATCCCAGCGACAGATGGTGCGAATGGTGCAGCAACTGCAATAATCGAGTCACCTCTGGGACGTGTCGGGAATTGGGTTTTACAGGTCGGACCTGCACTTAATGGAGGGTGCGTCAAGGTACAGTTGTGTGTGCCGTGAATGGCCGCAGAGATTGTGGATTGTCGGATCGTAAACCTGAGGGCATTTGGCCAGGAATTGTGTACATCTCGCAATTACCGTAAAAACGCAGCCTTCCGCAGATGTCTTCCGCCGGTGGGAAACGCCGGGAAAACTTACGCATCTGCGGTGTATTTAAATGTTTATCAAGAGCCGTCCACCTTTGCGATAATCGGACAATCGCCGGTTGCCCTTTTTATTGAGCCGATTGTAAATGTGCACGCCGCCGCCTGCATCAAAATCGCGAGGGGAAATCCCTAAATACAATGGGAAGCGTGCTTAATACAAAAGCTGCTCGGTCCTTGTTCGAAGCAAACCCTTTTTTCAATATTACAATTAAAACCACTAATCCACAATGTCAACCAGATAGATAGTAGCAGAAAAAAAAGTTACAATAGATAAATTAGAAACTTTAGACCCTAAGCTACATAATTATTAGGTGATGTTATTTACAATTCCTTATCAAATAGCTCCAAACATTTCATTTCACGTCACGACTTGTTTTTCGCACAATAGTCCCGTCCAAATATTGACGCTAGAAAATTTTAATTTTACCTACTATACAATAGCTTACATGAAATTAGTTAAGGGTATTATATTACAAAAACGAATAAAGAAACGCGAACGCAAATTACTTACCACATTAACCGTTTCTGAATGATGTGTTTGACTAACAAGATAAGTTTCCTCGAAACCATTTGGAATTACTTATTTAAAAGAAGGGACCGTATAATTTTAAATAAACATTCCTACTGCCAAGTGTAAACAGATCCAAACGATTGCACCGGAACCGTGCTGCATGACATGCATTTATCTTCGGCCGTTATCACCCATTGATTAACAGTTACAATACAATTTTCGAATTTTATCTTAGAAGCCAAACAGTGGCACTATTCGAGAAAATATATTTCAGAATTTAGGTAATTGTTTGTTTTACGAACAAAATAAATACTTACTAAATAATGTTTTATCTTCTACTTCTTCCATTCAAAATGTTTGTACTTTTTATATCATATTTTTTGGATAGCGTGGATTTTGATAGGAAAAAAATACAGGTATGATAAATAAATAAAAATATTAGATTTCGATTTATTAAGTGTTAAGCCAAAAGAAATTATTTAACGAATTAACTTCTTCACCTCGAAGTTATGATTTTTTCATTTCAGTACAGTTTAAAATTTTAAGAAAAATTGAATAATAATAATTTGTTTGAAATTATTTAAAATACCATATTTCTTTAATTTAGTTTTTTTATTAGTGAAGAAAAAACCGGTGAATAATATAATTGATCTAGTCTGATACATTTAAAATTTGTAAACATCTGTAGTTGTATCTGAATTTGAGAAAAAGATTTGATCGGAGTTTGTCAAAAAGAAAGGAGCTGGATTTGCTAATATCACAATAAAAATATATTAAAGGATCTCTTTTGATTGTTTCGAAAAACTAGGTGAGACCCAAAATATCGACAAAATATTGTAGTAACCTACCAAAATGCTTGTGGGTTGTTAATAAAAAAATCAGATGAAATAGACTTGCAAGTCTATTTGGAAATGTTTGAAAATACCCACAGAAGCTTTGGTGTTATGTTAATGCTAAACAAGGAGAAATAATCCAATAATTCGCAGATTCGAATTGGTAGCCCTTTCAAATCCTTGAACCAACTTAATCTACTGTTCGATTGAGATCCGACATAACTCTACTACAAGGTTGTCCACGATAAATGCTCCCTTCTCTTATCAAAAAAAAGAAACAAAGTGAATGACACAATTGGTGGGAAGAAGTAGGAAAATGTATATAAATAAATATTTTTAGCCGCCTCAAGGTAAAAAATACTTAGAGATAAGGATGTTTTTTCCTATCATGTAAAAAAAGTTTCCCTATCAACTGCGTTGCGCTGATGAGATCCAAAATATATCAATCTAAAGATAAAGTTATTTGAAGGATGCATTGAGTTGGCTACTGTGCCCCAGAATATTTTTTATTTTCTATAGAAATTATTAACGTTATTATTTTGGAAAATTATTTAAACATATCATGCCAACTTATAGGCAACAAGAACTAGTTTGAAAACAAAGTAGTTTATTATTCTATCAACAACTAAGGGAATTCTATTTCATTTTGATATAGATAAATTGATTTATTTAATTTAATTGCGTGGTGTAACATTTTTGAACTAACTTGGTTTAAACTAAAAATCACTTAGTTTGTTTCACAGAAGGAGTCAATACTCGTTGATAATGACTTATTATCGAAACTAGACGGAGAACATATAATAATGTGCGAAACAAAGTGTTTTTTAGTTTAAACCAAGAGAGATAAAGTGAATTTTTTTTATTGATTTTGTCATAAAAAACTAAAGGTGTAATGGAACAATTACTTATATTTCGGAATACATACAATTTGAATGGATTGAATTAGTTAGCTACTGTACCCAGAAAGAATTTTCTTGTTTCAGCAACATTTATGATAGAATACTTCTAAATATACAGGGTGTCCCACCGAAACCGCACATCAAAAGTTTAGAAGTCCATAAATGAATGTATTTTTATGAAATTTTCATGACTTACGTAATCAAGTATGCTCTATTTAATTTAAATATTTTCAAGATTATACGACTTCCGGTTATACCGGAAATCAACACCAACTTCCTTATTTCCAATTGAATATTTTTTAATACGTATTTAGATTCTACATAAAATTCTGTGAAAAAAATTATTAAGTAACATAACGTCAAAATTTAAGCGTTTTCGAGATAATTGATATTTTAAAAAATGTTGTGCTTTTTCAGAGTTCACTTTAAAAATACATATCTCCGACTAAAATAAAATTGAAGGATTCTAATACTTGAAGGCATACAATGATGAGTTATTTTTGAAAAAATAATATACAGGGTGTTCAAAATTTCAAACCACATTTGGTCAAATTTAAACCAATATATCTCATTTTTCTTAAATGGAATACCCTGTATATTTTTACATATTCGGAAGCAGAATTTAATTGTGCTCTTATCTAGCATTCCCTATACCTATCTTCTTTACGTTTAAAGTTATTAACATGTTTGTAAAAATATGTCAATATTCTGTGCAATAAGAAAACAATGGGTACGTAATTTATTAAGCGAGTCAAGAAAACAAAAAACAACTCCTGTTTATTTAATTATTTATTCTGCGCCCGAATATGTAAAAATATGCAGGGTGTTCCATTTGAGAAAAACGAGATATATTGTTTTAAATTTGACCAAATGTGGTTTGAAATTTTGAATACCCTGTATATTACTTTTTCAAAAAATAATTCATGATTGAATACCCTTTGGTATCGGCTATATGTAGCCAATATTACAGCCTTTCAATTTTATTTTAGTCGGAGATATGTATTTTTAAAGTAAACTTTGAAAATGTACAAAATTTTTAAAAATATCAATTATCTCGAATACGCTTAAATTTGGACGTTATGTTACTTAATAATTTTTTTCACAGAATTTTATGTAGAATCTAAATACGTATTAAAAATTATAGTATTCCATTTGAAATAAGGAAGTCAACACCAACTTCCTTATTTCAAATGGAAAAATCTTGAAAATATTTTAATTAAATAGACCACACTTGATTACATGAAAATTTCATATAAATACATTCACTAGAAGTCCATAAACTTTTGATGGTTTGCGGTTTCGGTGGGACACCCTGTATATTTTTGTGTTAAAATTATTTGAAGATATACTGTAAGAAACTTATTTAAACACAAGGTTTTCGACTTTTCTTAGACAAAGCTGAAAACCTATAGGAATTTTCGCAATAAACCTTATGAATCAATTGATCTAAATTATTAATTATTAAGATTATTGTTGAGAGTTTGATCTACGAAATCAAGCAACATTTCCAACTTGCTACCCGGATTAAATTAAAGCTCTTGACATTATGATGGATATGTTATTATTTGGCTTTTGGACAACTTCATATGAACAACTTTATCATAGACCTAAACCTAAACGTGGGGAACCAGAATATAGTTGTTTATAATACAATTTTTTGGTCAAAACTCTTGAAACGTTTTTAAAATTGTATGCTCAAACAAAAACTCTTTCTATCGATAAATCAAAAATTCTAGGTTGAAAGGTCACCGGTCGATAGCCAATGGAAAAAAAACAAGAAGAATACAAGAAGAAAAAAAGTATAGTAATTGTAGCATTATCAGATGCAACACTGTTTTCCAATAAAGATTTCTATCTCTTTCTCAAAAATTCTATTAAAAGATAAATTTTATTTCATGCCCAATAAACCATTAAAGGAAGGATAAAGGATGAGGTTTAAAGAGTGAATAGTTCGACGAATTTTAGTCCATAGTGGGGCAAAATCAAAAAGTCAATAAAAGGGACTACAGAAGATTCAAAGAAAAATGACCGACTATTTTTAAGGATTGAAGTTCCAAGCAAATTTATGCAAAGAAAAAAAAATGGAATGCCAAATAACCTACAAGAAAGATTGAAATGTTTTCTAGTGCTAAAAGAAACTTATAAACTTATAAAGGATTTAACTTAAGGTCCTTAACCATTTATATTTGAGACATCAAAAATCAGTAAGAAAAATTTCCAATTACATACAATTAAAACCTACAAAGTATTCTGCTTGAGAGGTGCTTCATTATTAAAGATCTTGAAGTCGCTTTCGATTGCAACATTTTCAGATCATGTTAGAAATATTAGATTAAATAAATAAGTTAAAATAAATTTTCAACTAAAAGTTTAGACTCAAGGTTTTCATACTTTGTCGGAAGATCTGAAATATTTCTGTAAAGTTTAGTTCTTTAGAGGACCTTTTTGTCTTTCTGAAATTTAAAAAGCCTAAATCAAACAAAAAATACCACATACAGCCTGTACCCCCTTTTTTTAATGCGCCTTGTTTTTTTATACCGCTTAAGTCAAGTAATTTACTGTACATTTGATAATGGCCTTTTAAAGGTTGAAACTATAGTCACATAATAAACCCTGTGTGTGATATCATCAAAGTATTTTCATTTATAGTTCCTGATTTAAGATGTAGCAAAAAGTGATGGCTTCAATCATTAAAAAAATACCGGTAGTTAAATAAACGTTTCCGAAGAACTAAAATGATCTTGTAGTCATGTTGTTGAAGTGGAAGTGGCTCTTAATTCTAATTTTTGTTGAATTGTTATTTTTTCCCCTCAATTTTCTTGTTTGATTTTTATGTGAGCGCAATTCTACAAAAAACTATTTTACTGTTAAATAAAGACTTATGAAAGTTACATGATATAACAGATAATCACAAAGAAAATTAAAGTGAGTAATTAGTTAAATTAAGTTAACTTTAAAAATATTTTTTTTATTTTTATATTTTATATATTTATTTTCAAAACATATTTTCGTTTTGATTTGAAAGTGCATAGAATTTGTGATTTTCCGCAACACCAATTTGAATTATGGGTTTGATTACCTAAAAATTAGCATCATAAAAAAATCTATTTTGCAAAATTATGCATCATTCGAAAATTTTCAAAAAAAAAACAATCTATGTCAAATATTAAAGAATTTGGCAATTTTTTGCTTTGTAAAATGAAGTATAGAAATGTTTTACTTGATAAAATGGCAAATAGTTTTTTTAAATTATGTTTTTTTTTTCTTGCAAATGTATAAAAGAGAGAATATCTTTATTTGGATAAACATTTAGAACAAGAAAAATGAATTTTGGAATGGGTTAGTCTCCGTCCGTTTGGGCTATTAGCCTTTTTGTTCTGTTTTGAATATTTTGTAAAAAGAGATATACATTTGCTGGCAAGTGTATACTTTTTTACGTTTTAAAAAGTTTAGAATTAAAAGACATTCTTTTTTTGTCTCCACTCTTCTACTGACACCTTAAATTTATGTAAAAATTAAATTTATTTTTTTGTTTAAATTAAAATCTCTATTAGCCCAAAATAAAAATATTAAACAATGGGTTTGGAAATTTAAGAAAGAAGGTAAATCTTTAATCAAAAGTTTGATAAATAGGTCTTGAAAACAGATAAATTTACAATTGATTTTTTTAAATGTTTTAATTATATTTAAAAAAGTTTTAAATAAAATAATCAAATCAAACGTTTTAAATATTTATTTAAATTATTTATTAAAAGATATATAAAATATTTAAATTTAGAAAACAGTTAAAATATTGCTAATTTATTAAAATATCGAAAATAATAGTTTTTATGTTAGAAAAAAGCACGTAAAAATTATTATGTGCAATAAACAGATTATATTTACAAAAATAACATTGATTTTTTTAAATAAAAATATATAACTTTACTAAATTACTTAATATAAAAATTAATAATTAGAATATGCAAAAAAAATCAAAATTGTCAAAATTTTATTTTGTAAAAATTATACAAAACGAAATATTTATTTTCTTCTAAACCTTCCAAAATATTTATACAAAACAATAGTTGATTAATTTTAATCAAAACCTTTTTTAACGAATAACACATACTTAGATATAAAATATTATATTTTTATTGTTAATTTTTTAATGAGTTTATATTAAAATTTTTCAAACATCATAAATGTCTAAACAAGATTTTAAGAAAGTAAAAACTTAAACTAACAATTTACAGTTATAGTATTAAGAGAAATATGTTTTTAAATAATTTATATTTGCAAATTTACATTTTTCGAAAAATTAATTAGTGGAATTTTTACTAAATTGATGTCAAGAAATGAATCGTTTTTTTGCAATAGTTGAAATATATCAAAAAATGAAAATTTTCAATATCTTCTAATAATCATAAAAAAGGAAATATCCGGTTTTTCCTAAACCTTCAAAAACGTTAAATAAATTTAAGCAATTTGTTCACATTTGCTAAAAAAAATAAATTGAAACAAACAGTTAATATTATAAGTAATAAGTTATAATAAATTTTAAACTGGGACATTAAATCAAAGTTTGTTTTATCTTTGTTGGGAGATTTGAAGGGCTTTTGTGTAAGTTACATTTTCCAGAATTTGGGGGTTATTCAAAAGTCTTGAATTTTTCTTTACGAATACAATTTTTTATAATCTTACTACAAAAATCAGAAAAACTTTACTGTTCACTGTACGATCTTCGCCAAATTAAGACACTCAACCCTCCAACGAGATCCTTTAGGAGACCACCTAGGTTACCCTTATAGCCTCAGAAAACTCAACTCTTCACCTCTTTAACGTTTCCGAAAGGATAGTCATACAGATGAAGATATCTAATCAAATAAAGACATCTAATCAATCTTCAAATGAACTATTTTTCGAAACAGTTCATTTAATGTAACCAACGGTTCTTAACAAATTTTGTATTTTTCATAACCCAAATATCCCATCCAAATAAAAACAGCTTTCAATCACACTCCACCAATTCATTAGCACGAATCATCTGGACAGTTCAAATAGATTCAACTTTATTATTTTAATGTGTAAAAAAATAATTACTTTGTAAATCATGTGACAGCAGCTACTAGTTATGTAATATAATGCCTGGCGGTGTTTTAATACGATGAGTAGTTGTTTTAACTATTAGATGTCAGTTATTGCATAATTATCGTAAGACTGCGGTGCAGTAATAATCGAAGGAATTAATTTTTCAAACATTTTTTAATTTTTATTGCACTCATAAATTACAGTTAAGGTACCGATAGTCGATAGCACAAATAAATGGACAAAGCCAGTGATTCCCAAACTGATTAGCCTAGCGCCCACCTTTCAGAAAAATACACAGCGCCCTCTGGAAATTATTTTTTTAAGACAAACATCAAACAACCAAATATCCTTCAATACCGTTAGCCCGAGATCATGTACCTCGCAGGCATCACGAAGCGAGGACAGAGGAATGAACGCAATTGGACCAATTTCACAGAGATGGAAAGTTGAATGTCAATTAAACAGAAAAATATGTATTAATGTTACTACCTTTTTTGTAAAGTATAGTAAAGAAACATTGAAGTTTAATATTATGAAAATCATTTATTAAACTCACAAAAGAAACAAAATAAAAAATAGAAGTAATAATTATAATTAATTATTTTGAGCGTTTCTGCATCATAGTTTTACATTATTACATTGTAAAAACTGCATAAAAACCAACTAACAGTTAAATCAAACTATTCCTCGTACTAAAATAACTAAAAAATAAAAAAGTTCAAACAATGGAAATCATCTTAAATCTTGATAAGAAGGATGAACTTGGTATGCTGTTACCAATTTTCGTCAGCATCTAAAATCACCGCGATTGACTATTTGCAATCGGTTTCTTTTCTTTGTTAATAAATTAGTTTCCGCACTGAATACACGTTCGACTAAATATGATGAAGGAAATACAATTAAGAACTTGTTTAATTACAGCCCATATTTCAGGTTAAGCCTCAGGGATCTCCTTTTGCACCCAGAATTGTTGGAAGTAGCTTTTGAATTTCAATTCCTCATCAGTTCTACTTGTAACTGTGAAGATTCTTCAGTGTTTAAACTTGAAAAGGGTTCTGAAATTCAATCAGGAATGTACATTTTCAAAGTAACATCAAATCGTTGATTAAAATCTAAATAAAGAGCATCCAAATGCTCACTATAAGAAAATATGTCTTCATATTCTTTCTGCTCCTAATAAATTTGGGAACTGGCTGAGTTCTCCTCATCTAAAATTTCGTTTGTACAAAAAAGTTTTGACACAAATACAAAATAACGGCTTTTGTATTTATTAAATTTATGTTCATCATGTTGAAGCTGAAGATTGCTTTTATTGATTTTTTAAATGAGTCGGTCACTTAAGTAAGAGATATCAATTTTGGATTGAACTATATTGGATCATAAAGCGTCATTTTTATTTTTCAAGAACTCGAGCACCGAGTTTAAATGCTTATAAAAACTTATATAAACAGGCACACTTTGATAACCAGCGAACTTTCAATATAAAAGCTGATTAAATAATCTATCAATGAATGATTTGCTTCGGATTGTGCTGATAGCTTTAATTGCATATTGTAATGAATTATGTAGATGTGTTCAGTTAAATTTTTGGCAATTAGAAATTTTCTTTCTTTTATGCTTTCACAGCACCCTTATAGTTATTCATCGCCTCCCAAATGCACCTGTGGCCATTACCATCCTTGATCACTGCAGCGCCCACCAGTGAATCACTGGACTAATCGATATTTTATATTTAGATGTCTATCAATTGTACATTCTCTTTTTCTGGCTAAAGACTCTTTCTCCCTTTCTCTCTATCTATATCTCTCTTAGCAATACTAATTACAACAAAATAGAGATTTTTAAATATAACCTTTATATCATTTTCGAAAAACTGAAACGCTCTTGGTGTAATGTTGTTAAACTGAAGTGTTTGTATATTCGAAGAGCTGTATGTTATTGTTTTTTTCCTTCTACTGTTTTCTTCGGTTTTTATGTGAGGCATATTTTACAAGAAATTTTAATAACTTTGAAGATTATGAAACCTGAACAACTTTAATTACGTCAGAAGTTTCACAAAGCATTTGATTTAAAAAAAAGCATAACCACAAATTTTGACATTTATTGAAAAGATCTATATAAAATTTTTATTATGTTGACTGATTAAACACTTTGTTTTGTTTCACTATCAAAAAAAATATGTAGATCCACATGAATCCAAAAATGTAAGAAATTAATCAACCATAAAATTTGTAAACCAAATAATTGTAATAAATAAAAGTAAAAATTCAGGGATATGATGCAAAAAAATTATACAAACAAGGTACCTAAATTTTTCCGATTTTGCAGAATCTATTATCTTTAAAATCATAAAATGAGATAAGAGGTTCTAAAACAGTAACAAAGGTAAAATGTAGGAGCTTAGAAATATAAATATATGCTGAAAATTAAGAGGTTTATAATAGAAGTATTTACCTGAAAAATATTTTATTAATAATTGATTGCTTCCTTGAAAATTACAACAGTCATTATATTTTTTATAAAATATAACTACAAAGTTTGTATAGTTTGAAGGTTTCTTAGATTATTTTTGCAATTTATAATAATTTTTGATTTTGTACTGCTATTTCTAATAATTGTAAATAACAGTACAAAATTTAAATTTTTTTGTAAATTGCAAAAAAATCTAAGAAACCTTAAAACTATACAAAATTAGAAGTAATATTTTATAAAAAAATATAATGAATGTTGTTGCCTTAGAAATACTAAGACATTTTCCAACTTTTCTCTGAAACATTTTAATAAATAAAATTGCGACATTTTCTTACATTTCTGGCCTATTTTTAATTTTACTTGTATCAACTTTTTGAAAACAGACAATTGCAATATAATTTGTTTGTTCGCCATGCATAAAAGAATATTTCCAGAAAAGTGTAAAAAGTTAAAGAAAAAGGCAGTTAAACCAAAAAAATGAAAACTTAAAACACAGAAGGTTGATACAAAACTGGCTTCCTTCAAACAATATTCCTGATCATTATATTAAAGCCAAAATTGTAACTTTTGTCGTTTTGTTTCAACAACAATATTTAGAAATAAATTTGCCTTTACTATGATAATACCGTCCTTTGTCTTAGACAATTTCCAAGTAGCTAAAAGATTCGGATTCTGAACCTTAACAAAAATATGACATTTAAATTATCCTCTTCATAATCCACCCAACAAATTGCTAATCCGCCTCATAACATATACTTCCATCCATCGTATATTTTCCGTCGAAACTAAACTCTTAAATTAAATCATTCTTAGTTCTGCATTAGTCGTAATTCCCAAAATTGATAAAAAATTAAATATGATAAATTTACGATGTAATTTTATTTTTACATATGAACAGTTTACAAAATGTTTTAATCAATTTTCTTTGTATTAAAAATTAGTACAGAATGAACTATTCAAATTAAAAAATTCTTTAAAGAAGTGGTTCCAAAAAGTTATTTGTTTTATTTTGAAATATCAAAATGTCTCAGAGTTACTCATTTGAAAGATCTTTTGCCTATAGATCCAGATAAAGACCTCTACTGACAATAAGCAAACAAATGCACTTTAACCAAATAACGTAATTATTGTACAAGTTTGATATTTAAGTGGTTGCGAATTATAAAAATCAAAACAGTTAAAATTAATTCAATATAAAATGAAAATACTCCTTTTGGCTAGTTATCTTCTAAATGATTAGTGTCAAGATCAAATTTGTTAAATGGCCCTATTGAATAAACAGTCACATTATTAAGTAATTACTTGTAAAATCATAGTCATTACCTTTATAATTTCCATGAATATCAAGAAATAAACTAAACTATTGATTCATAAATATTAAACATTACAAAGAAGTCTTAATTTTGCGCTGATTTAATTTTGCAGGAAAGTGAAGTTGAAGCCTAATTGCCTATCATTTATTTATCATTTATAATCACAGTTACAACTTTGATAACTTAATATTTATTCAAGAAACTACATTCTATATAAACAGACACGAAGTCTATTAACTAATGAAATGTGTCTGTGGTGTATTTTTCCACGGTTCAAACATACGTAACCGTTTGTGATTAATTGAGCTGATTAAGTTTTGACCACGCGTGTTAATTTTCGTTGATACAATATGCACCAGAGGCATTTAGATTAAATGGGTGCCGTAATTAGTCATCACTTCACATTTTTACCTCCGACCGCCATGAGGGTCATTATCATTCCACGGAGTGCCACGTAGCCGTGAAACACTGGATGACTTCACTAACGGATTTTTCCCACCGGCAGATAAAAAAAAAAAAAACAAAAGCATGTGTCAGACTTGCAATTAATAAAAACGGTTTGTTTCGGTACAATTTTCTTCAATGGGATAATAGCCGGGTAACTCTAATTCGCTTGATGCACGCTGCATTTTTTGGATGGCTGAAGCACTCGGTACTATTTTTAAACGTTAACTTTGAAATATAGTGGTTGAGGTGATATAACTTAGAACAGCTGTTTAACTGCTACGCGGTCAGTCGCCCATGTGATTTTCTGTGGGAAATTTTGACGAATATCAAGGTACTACTAACAGTTAATAAAAGTACTTTCGACGTTATTTAATGTTTAAAATAACGTATTAATTTATTATTATTAAGCGAAGTAAGGTAAAGGCAAAGAAGGTAAAGTAAAAGTATTTTTATTTGTTGCAGTTTTAATCATATGATTATATTCAAAAAGGTTTGAAATGATATAAGTATAAGCCAAAAGTTAATTTAATACTCATATAATATGTCAAAAAGATACATCAATTTCCATAATATATTTAAAAAAGTTGTTGTGCATCTTAAATATTATATTTAAGTAATGTTAAAGACATGTTATGTTGCTTAAATACAATTTGAAGTAGAGAAGGCAAAAACTAACAACAGTACTCAACAAAAACGTGTAGTACATCCTTTATAAAAACCCAAGTTATGAATAAAACCGTGTGGCACTAACGCTTATAACATGCAGCAATAGAATATCACATTTCAAATTAATAATAACCGAACGTTGCCGTGGCCTAATTTTTTTCCTCCCTGAGGTAATTAATGTAACAGACGCAGATGCTCGCCTGGCAAGTGTGGCAATACAACCTTATCTGGGATTACTGTACAAATCATTATAAAATATGTTCCATATACGAACGATTCGGATAATTTATCTACGTAGAAAAAAAAAAGATACGACGACCGCGTTGGTCAATATGGGTACCATGTTGAGGAATACGACAGGTGCAGGTAGACCCAGCCCACACCTTCGAAGATAAGTAAAATGGAAGTACTATTACCTACTTCCCACTCGAAAATCTATTAAGGTGGGCTTTAAAAGTGAATTTTACAAAATGGCCTCATAATGATGATGTTGATGTGTTGATCACGTTAGTGAATTAAGTGATAAAAATGTTACAAATTGCTCCAGTATTAAAATAATTAAATTTTTACTATATTTTAAACAATATAACTCGGAAAAAACAATTAGAAGGTGAATTAAACACTATTTTTCTATTTCTGGAACTAGTTTCTCCTTGAGAAAGACCAACAGTCGAAACTAGTCGGAGAAATATAAAATTAGTGAAACAAAACCAAGTGATTAATTCACCTTCTAATTAACATAAAAATGTTTCACCACGGGTTAAGTGAGAATTTAATTCATCGCCAGAAAAATCAATTAATGAATTAATTAATTATTATTTGCAACACAAAGCACAACAATTTAAATATCTCAAAGATGATCTTAAGATCATCTGTATATATCAGTACTTCACACTGAGAAAACAGTCCTAAATGTCATTAGCAAATAAAATATAGAGTATTGGGTTACAATGTGATCCTCGAGGGACCTCCGACGTAACATTTATTTCCTTAGATAAATATTTCCTAGTCTAATAATATGTTATTTAGAAATAACTTGAGTCAATTTACAGTAATAGTAATTCTGAGTAATTTTAATAATAACATATCGTGACATACTCTTTTAAACGCCTTTGAGTTGTCCATTACTACGTGGTTATTATTTACACTAAATTGAAAAATGCACTATGTTTTAATTTAGTGTAGTCACTATACAGGGTGTTTCTGTGGCTCGGGGAATAAAATTAACCACATATACTTGAGCGAAATTGATGATTCGTAAAAAAAAATATTATAAAAGTCTTCAAATAACCAAGGTACAGGCCATCAAAGTTAAGAAATTTTAACACATTTTTCTAAATATTTTCAATACCGTGCTGAAATTTGGTACATCCTAAACTAATGTCAAGTAAATTCCTTAGGCAATTTGTTACTTTGATCGAATCGCGGGAACCATACTATACAGGGTGTTCCTAAAATTTGTTTGCTTAGAATTTTTTTGTTTGCTTGTAAATCTACATCTATTCTTCATCATTTTAATAGAAAATTTATTTTAGAAACTTTTATCGCTCATCAAAAATTTTAATAATAGTGGCGGTTTTAAAAGCAAAAATGTTAGCCTCTGATGAGTGGGCCATGACAATTGAAAAACGAATTGATCTGATTTTATCTAAGAAACATTATTACAAAAAAATATTCTTGTATTTTATAATGCGGACGCCTTATTATTAATAAATAAAAATTCTATAAATTATAAGGGCATGTACTGATTGGAAGGTATGTTAATGAACACCTACCCACCCTACAAATTTCGTTTCATTTAAATTCCTGCACATCCTTTATTTCCAAAAAATCACACCAGTTGTATTTTAGTTTAATTTTCTATATTTATGTAGGGTGGGGAAGTGGCCACTATACTAACCTACAATCTTTACAACATACACGACGAAATTTTGGGAGGCATATTATTAAAACATACAATATTTTTGTAATAAATAATGCAACAGCCTTAAAATTATAAAATAAAAAGTCTATAACTCCTACGCGTATCTTTTACTGATTGGAGGGTGTGTTAGAAAACACCCACCCACCCTACAAATATATTTGCATTTACATTCCTAGTTTCCAAAAAAATTCACCTGATTTACTGCTGATGTTTTTAAAGATTAAAATGCAGAGTTTTTGATTGAATTTCCATGTTTATGTAATTTATGCTCCAATTACTACATCATAAGCAACGATTGTGAAGAACAATATTAAAAAAAGGCATGAATTTGACCAATAATTGAAATTAAGTTCAAATAAAAAGCAACTAGCTAAAGAATTCTATAAGAAAATATTCTCACCACAAATACAGTTTTTAAAAAACTTATCTTTATCACTTTATTATCAACGTCACTGTCCTTGACACTGCAGTTTCTAGTTCTAGTCACTGTCATTATCATTGTCACTAAATAAAAACTTAATTTTAATATTTTTTCCTCGGAAAAATTTAAAAACTAACAAAAATTAAATTAAAAATTAAACTTTTTGTTTAAACGTCATAGGCAAGTTAACAGCTCAATTCGTTTACCAATTGTCATCGCCGACTCAGATTTTTCCGAGGATTTTTGGATTTTTGTTTGTTACGATTAAAATCGGAGACTTACGCTTTTGCTTTTAACTCAAAAATGGCCACTGTTATCAAAATTTTCAAAGAGTGATATGAGTTTCTAAAATAAATTTACTATTAAATTGTGGAAAAATAAATGTAAATTATAAACAAATTTTAGGAACACCCTGTATAGTATTGTTCCGTCTGTCGATCGAAGTGACAAATAGCCTAAGGAATTTACTTGATGTTAGTTTAGGCTGCACCAAATTGCTCTACTCTACTACGAGCGGTATTGAAAATATTTAGAGAAATGTGTTCAAATTTCTTAACTTTGATGGCATGTATCTTGGTCATTTAAAGACATTTATAATATTTTTTTACGAATTATCATCATTTTCACTCTAGTATATGTGATTAATTTTACTCCCCGAGTCACAGAAACACCCTGTTATTTTTTTTGAATAAAATTTATTTTGAATAAAAAAAAAAATATAAACAATTTTATCCATATATTAAACACAAACCGAGAAATTGAGGAAGTTTGGTTTATCTCTGTAAAACTAATAATTACAATATTGCCATTATTATAAACAACGGCAATTGTTTTAATTTCATCTATTTCATGGCTACCCATTTTTTATTTATAATAAAACTTAAAATGACTATAACTCATTTATTTTTAGAAGTAACTATGTCATATGTGATACTATGGTTTCCATTTAAAAAAATGTAATTTAGCGTCATATCTCGGAAAATAATGGCGATAAAAATGTTCTGATTATTTATTATTAATCTGCATAAAATTATCTAAACCCTTGTCTTTTACAGTTTTTTTCTATTTAATATAATAACCGAGATATATTGATTTGAAAAAATTGACACTTTTTACTATTTTTAAATATCTAGTTACCCCCGACTTTTTTGAAAACTTTGAAAGTGGAATTTTATTCGTCTCATAAATCTACACTTTGTTCCCCATTTAACCGTTTCTCTATCTCTTATAGTTTCCGAGATCCCCCATATAAAAAAAAAGTACGGCCAAGTTTTAACAAAAAGGAAGCTTGGCTTTTTTGGAAAATGGTAAAATTTTTAATCTAAATTCTGGATTTAATTTATGTTTGTAAGCTGTTAGAAGTTATTGTTTTATATATGCTCGATCATTCTTGATACTTCACTATTTAATGTTGAATACAGCAACAAGTTTTGTCAAACATCATCTGACTGATGATGAATTATGCATCTGCCTGATGAAGCCACTGCATGGCGAAACATGTTGCGGTGTTCGACATTAAATAGTTAAACCCTAAACTGTGTTTTTCAAATGAAGTTTCATCAAGTATCCGCCTCATCCACTTATTTTTCGATACCTTAGCTGCTCGATCTTTGAGGTACTCTTGCCTATAACTGATTTAATTTTGTTTTTGATCTACTTTTTCGGTCTATGGTCTCTTAATTGTCGACTTTATATACACTGTTTTTTTTTTATTTATAAAATGACTTTTATTTAATTGAAATTTTATGTGCATAATTTATTTATTTATGCATTTTTTATCCAGATCCTAATAATAATAAAATCCTCTTGTTTTCTCTGTAATGTTTCCTTTTTCTGCTCTCTGTTTCTCTGTTTTTGATATCGTTTTTTAATTTATCCATCCATTTTATGTTTTGTTGTTTGTATTTTCTCTTAAATAAATATGTTGGTAATGCCCGTTATTACGCGTTAATTTAATTAAATGAAGAATGAGACACCTTTCAAAATTTTAAATTTTATACCATAATTTAATACGTAACTACACGACTATCCTTTCGACCGTTGAAGGGCATTATCAAGTATTGTGTTGAAGTGTCTAATTTTTTCCATTATTTTATTCCTGATTGTCATGCCTTTATTATTCATCTATCTTTTGTCAACTGTTTGTTTTTGCCATTTGCTTATCTTTTAATTATCTATATTTGGTTAATCATTTGTAATTAAACAAAACCTAAAAAATAGATTAATTAAAGCTACAGGTAAACTTTTTTTTCGTGGTATAAATTTCTCTAAACATTTAAATAAAAGTTACAACCTAAAAGTTTTTTTAATCATATGGCATCATCTGCCTTATTATTGTTACTTTCGCTATACAGGGTGTCCCAATTTAACGGGTAAATGGAGAATGTTTTGCAAAAATCAGTGGTCGTAACAAATCCCATTTCAAATTCACCTTAACTTTTTTCAATTTTAAGATATTTTGAAAAAAAAAACAAAATTTGCCAATTTTAGTTTTCCTCAATAACTTTATAACGCCTAACGCGGCCGCTATTAAATCCTTTACATTATTCATTTTCCCGATTCGTATTTGTTTTCAGCTAGCGCTAATAGCTTTTGTTTTTGTTATGATGGCCATATTGGATTTTGGGTTTGTTAGATAGTGCTTAAAAAGTGCTTTTCATCGATGTATATCTCTGAAACAAATTTAGTTCAAGCAACATATTAATAAAAACGTAAATTTAAAAGTTAAAAATAATGAGAAACTGAACAAGTTTTATTAACTTGTGAAAACAAAATTAAAAATTTTGACATTTTTTTCCTATCATTTATTTTATTTAACGATATGTGTTACATCAATTTTATATATGAAGTAATTGTAAAGAATTGGAAATTGAGCAAATTATTAAGAATAGCATTTTTGCCTAAACCTAATGATTTTTGAGAAAAATATAGGGAAAGTATTATGATCATAGTATTCAATCGTTATTCATTTAAACATGAAGTTCCTAAAGGTTCTCCTACATCTCTCATTTTAATTTAAATAATTGATCTGTCTTTTGTTTAAATCATACAAATTAATGTTCACTTTCTTCTCTAACTTGTATTATTTAATCTATCTCTTTACGTAACTCAAGAAATAAACAAACTAAAATATTTTTAGTTTATAAATAATTTCTATTTTTTTGGCTTCTTCGTCTGTGTTTCTCCAGCCTGTTTCTTATTTGATTTTTATCTGATATTTTTCTTCTTCAACTTATCGTTTTTTTTTTATTATATGATTTTTCTGTTTGTATCTCGTGATTGTCTTTTGATTAATGTTTTATCTTTATCTTAACTACCTTTTTTATGTATCGGCCTTGTGATTGCCCTTATTCTTTTTTATGACTAACCATCTGTCTTTTGTGTCTTTGGGTTTCTAGTCTATCATCTGCATTTTTTGTTTAATTTTTGTTTGTCGTGTATTTTTTATTTCATTTCTTGTTTGAAATTTATTTAGATTTTTGTCTCTCTTAAATTTTTTTTGTCTATATCTTTTTTCAGTTTTTCTCTGTTGAATATTTTGTCAATTCTTTGTTACGGTTTTTATTATCAATCTTTTATTTATCGTTTATCTTTTATCTCTGGTTTATTTATTATTGTCTGCTATAATTTACCTTACCCTATAATCTTGAATACGCAAGAACAAACACTTAAATTTCAGCCTGCCTATCTTTTATTTTTTATTTAACCCTAATTAGTTAGTAGCTGATTATATGGCTAAGGCCAAGGCCATCTTTTATTTTTTATTACTTATGACGTTTATGCTTTGTCTGTCAGTCTTTTTTTATTTCTTCTTCTTTCTCTGTCATTAATCTTCAATATTTATCTTTTGTTCATATATCTCTTTTTGTGTGTCTTTCTACCTTTTGTTTTTTGTGTATGTCGATTATATTCTGTCTATTTTCTTAATTTTTGTTTTGTTTATAGTATTTGTTATTTCCTTTTGTTTGCACTTGTTATCCATAATGTTTGTTTCTTTTCTTGTTTCAAATTAATTGTTTGAGTTTCGGCCAATTTCTTTTCTTGATTTTGGTTTATCTGTATTTATTGTTTAATATACTCATTGTTTAGATATTGTTATTTTGTTTTTCCTTTTGTTTATTTTGGTCAAAAATTGGTTTTCTTTTGCATCTTATGTGGGTGTCTGTTCTTTTGCAGTTTGACATGTTATTTATGTGTGTATAACTTTAATTTTACAGAATTTTTAAGTGACATTAATTCTATTTCGAGGACTAATTAAAATGTAATCTGATGTTCGTTTTTTTCCTTATTTTTTTGGTATCGTTTCTTTTATCTAATATTTATCGTCATTTTTTAGATTGTGTTTTATCTATTTTTCTGCATCTCCATCTATTCGATGCATTTATTTGAATTTTGAATATTGAATTTTTTAAAATGTTTGATTTGTGTGCCCTTTCTTTCATTTTTGCAATTCTATATGTCAGTTAGGATTTTTATGTTTCTACTTTTGTTTTTCCTTGTTGCCTTTTGTTATTTTTTTTTCTTCGATCGTGTATGTTTTTTTGTTTTTTGTTTTCCCTTGTCATAACATGAAAGACAAAAAATAAAGACATTTGCTTTTTCAGTGCATTTTGTCTGTTTTGTTTCTATTTTTATCAATATTTGTTTAGTATTACTCAATAAATAAAACGCTCTTGTTGAGAATTTACACAGTTCTTAATGTTGGAACACTGCGACAATTGTTTCGCTTTATCAGACAGTTGACAAGTCAAAACTGTGTCTATTGTAAACCAGAGAGTTTCATTTACTACATATAATGGAATTTCACTATATAACAGCCTCCTCAATCCGATATAAGTTTATTATTTAGTTGTTTTGTTTCGTTATCATTCGTTCTTTTGTATTTTACTTTTATTTACATCAATACAACGAACTGCAATACATACAATAAATTATCTATTTAGTGTATTCTTCACCTACTTCACAAAACCATTGCTTTAACTAGCGTACTCCTGACCTATCGTAACAAATTATATATATTACCACCATGCTCTTCAACTAGCTTAATAAAGTATGCATTAACATCACTTAAGGTTATACTAACCACTAACGCTAGGTCATTATACAGCTTATTGAGGTAGGTCAAGAGTACGCTAGTTTTAATACAAATTTAATGTTTAATTTAAAATTCAATTAATTTCTTGAAAACTGCAGAATATAACTGAAAATTACCGAAAGAAAATCTGTTCCAATTTGATTTTTAAATTAAATAAGAGTTATAAAGTAAAGTTTACATAATTATTAAAATTTATTATGGTAGTTTAAATAGTTGAAGTAGGTAAATAGATTCTTAAACATGAAACAATTAAAAATGGACAAAAGCTTTTGACCGAACATTCGTTAATTGTTCTTCGAATAGGAAAAATAATCAAAACTCAAATCTTCATTGTTACAACATTTTATAATCAATAATCGTAAATACAATTTAAAATTGGAATAACACTGTGGAAGGATCACGTGGTCGATAGCCAAATACTACTAATACAACCACTACTACAATTTATTAATTTAGGTAGTTGTTTTTATATAACTATTAATGTTTTTTTGGCATTTTAATGGATCTAAATAATTAAGATTTTTTTCCCATGTTACAATGTAGTTTTTCAAGCTGTGTCTTCTAAAAGCAAGAAATGGGATATTTAATATCGAGAAATATCCAAAGAAGGTAAGAAAATGTTTACATAATATACCTAATACCTTTGGAGTTTAATTATTGTAATGATTTAATTTCAATAATTTCCATTATATAATTTATAATTTCTATTAAATTATTATTAATTTTTAATAAGCATTGATTTAATTCATTGTATTACTATACCATACATCCACACCATACATATATTTCTTTATTAATTTAGTCACTCATCGTAATTCGATTTAGAATGAAAAACATTGTCTTGCAAAAAGATAATATTTTTCGGACTATCATAATCGCATGCAGTTAAACCCGATAAAAGCTGAGAGGGTGAATTATTGGCTGGCCGAAGCAAGTACATTACATCCACTTGATGATTATTCCCTCGAGGATTTGACAAGAACTGTTTGTATGCAATCAAGTCTGTTAACAGTAGATCGATCAGCTCCTAAACCATGTTAGCAGGGGGAAATTATTTGTCAAGGCATCAATATAAGCGTGATCATTTTGGAATTGCAGGTGCTTGAATTTAAAATAGAACAAGTACATTACATTTATCTTCTACATAGGTAATTTAATTAAACACAAATTAATAATTAGAAAACCTTTCTGTTGTAGATTTACGAAATGTTTTCGTGTTTATCTAATTATTAGTTAGTTTTCTACAGCGTACAGGATTTTACATTTTTATTTAACGCAAATTGATATTGTGTATAATAATTGGCTTATAGCATTATAAGAATTTTATTTTAAAAATTTTATTTATATTTTGTGAATAAGTAAGTAAAAATAGACTTGTTTTACCTTCTTTGCAAAAGGTACTTTGCATTCTTACAAATAATGCTTATATATTATTAGACTAGGTTTAATATTTTCAAAAATTTATTAACAACACTGCAATGTAATTAATTAAATAAATAATCATTAATTCGGATGATAAAAGTATCGTAAAATTTAGTAAATAAAATAAATCGAATTCGATAATTACCTTTAGCAAACTGTGGGCATATTAAAATTACATAATAATATTTGCGAACGGGAATCCGCAGCGCTGATTACAGAAGGTAATCTCATTAAAGAGGGGCGCAAATACAACTTGAGGATTAGGGCGGTTTGCTAGCGACTACCTGCCGGTCAATTCATAAATTACCATAAACAACATTATTACAAGGTACTTAACGTGGAGTTTCCGGATGTCTCCAGGTGAATGGGATTACGACACGTGGAACTAACCGGGAAGATTTTACCGCCCTCGGTGGTAATAATGGGATTTGGGGGGGTTTTACGGTTTTAAATTTATGACAATTGATGCCTTCTCACGTAAGACATTTTATCGATAATTGTGATGACATCGTGAGAGATTTTTATAATCTGCTAAACGTTTTGATAGGACAATTGGATATATTTCAATACTTATACATACAAGTATTAAGAAACCTCTAATTGTTCTATTAAAATTTTATATTATATTATAATAATTTGATGATGATATAAAAAAAGTATTATTTAATTTGTAATACAAAAATTACTTTTGTATAATTCAATATTTGTCGGGGTATTAGACAGAGAAATAGTTTTTCAATAAGTGATTTGTTTTGTAGTGTTAGTAAGACTAGTTTTTGTAGATTTACAAAATGTTTTCGTGTGTTAATTATTAGACACTTGCTATTTTAAAGGAAGCATTTAATAATAGTTAAGAGATAAATAATCCTTGATATCCTTTTATGGTTTAGACACTAGATATTATTTCCTTTGAAATAAGGAAGTATTTAATAACATTAAAGACATAAACATCTTTATTGAAGATGGTATTAAATTAATACATTTTTTTGACGGCATAACAAATATAAAACTTCTTCATACTTGGTCTTCGTATGTTTTTTAGCCTTAATAATAGTATTTGTTCAGAAATATATTTAATTACAGTAATCACTGTAACTGTAAAATCTTCAAATTTTGCCTTTCTTACAGTTTTAAACAATTTGCTTGCTTTCTGTATTGCTTGTATTTGGTATCTTCTTGATCATTCCATTAAATGTTTAATTAAAAATTTAATAAGATAATATATATCGGTTTTACCATACATGTAAGAAATAAAACCTAAGTTTGTAAGGCCAAAACCTTACAAAGGCACCTTATAATATTAACAACGCTAAAGAGAATAAACAAAAAATTTGTAAAACAATCTGAACAACTAAAAAATGCAGAATTCTAAATCTTGTATGATTATATTTAAATAAAAAGTCCATAAATTAGCTTTTATACATATATTTTAAATCATTAAGATAGGAACACTAAATATTCCGAAAATAAAGGCTCGTAAATTCTGAGTGTATAAAATTTAAGAACACAGAAATTATAAATTTGTAAAGCATTATTTCAATTAATTATTGTTTTGGTTATTAAGTAATCACCAAAATCTAGAATACCCAGTAATACTACATGAGCTATAATTGTACCCAAATCACGGAGATGGTTTTGATAAATTACGAGACGGAAACTAGAGAAGCAATTTTTGGAAACTGTTCCTCATCAGTTTAAAACAAATCTTCCAGGTTTGTTAGACTTGTTGTTAAGTAATCATCAAAATATAGAACACACGATAATACTACATCAGCGATGGCCATACTCATGATGGTGGCTTTAAAAAATTACGAAACAGTCAATAGAAAGGCAATTTTTGCAAAATGTTTCATCAACTCAAAATTAAACTTTCAGGTTTGTTAGACTTTTCCAGATCTTATACATGCCAGCTGTATAATCAAAATCGAAAGATGCTATTTAACCAGAAACTTGATGCAAATCAAAACTTTTTTCCTCTACATCCCCACCCAAATTTCATCAGATTCTATTCTCCGGTATCATCTCTTCTCTTATCCATTCAATAATCTTTTTGTTTTTCCTACTCATTCTTCACACACTCATTCATACTCTTCTATCAAGCATCTACAAATATGCTCTTCACTTACACATAAAACATGTTTCTCGTATATTTAATAAATCTCATTTCTTTATCGACGATTTCATATTGACGCTTTTTGTGAATTTTTGGACAATAACCATGGTGTAGACCCATCACACACATTGAAATAAAACAACGCAGTTGAGAATGTTTCACTTTTATTATTGAACACTGCAATATGCTACACGACTCAGTGGTTTCATCAGGCATATGAATACTGCCACCTTCAATTAACGAATTTATGAAGAACGATTATCGCGTTAAAAACCACCTGCATTATTGGAAAATTAGCGCAAGGTGGGCCCTTCGCATGCTCACTGATGAAATACTAAAGTTTTTGGAACATTATTCTCTTCAAGGAGACACTTCTTGACTCACTGGTGACGAAATATCGCTTGCTATGCAACACTTGAGAGTAAAAGATAGAGTGACCATTTTTCTCAAATTGTTACTTCATCAGCTTTAAATAAAACTAGTGTTTAATTGTTGAGGCGTTTACTTTATGGAATATCTTGATTATAATGACGAAGGAGACATGATGATATAAAAATAAAGTGGTAAAACAAAGTCATTTCTTCATTAAAACATTCAGGTTTGTTGGACTTTTCCAGATATTATACATGTCTGATGTATAGGGTGTTTGGGAAGTAGGGACGAATATTAAAGTTCTATAGAACATACAAAATTTATTGAAACTGTATTTTTTTATATAAACACATTAAGTAACATTTCCATTTATGTATGAAAAATTATATCCTCCATGTGACCACCGAAGGCCCGCGGCAACAAGCAGTTCTTGATGACGCGTTCACAAACATATGGTGGGGTGCTGTTAATAACCCTTTAATTGCATCCTTCAATTGGTGTATTGTTTTCGGTTTGTTCACGTACACTTTTGTTTTCACAAGTCCCCACAAAAAAGTCACAAGGCCTAAGTTTGCATGATCTGGCAGGCCATTCCTGATTGCCACGCAAAGAGATAATTTTTTGGGGAGACTTTTCAGTCAGCAGTGACATGTCGCACCCTCTTGTTGAAACGAAAAATCGTCATTTTCATCAACAACTGTGAAAAACAACCTGAAAGCATATTTCTGCCGTTCACAGTGACTTTTTATCACTTGGATACGTTGCTTAGTTGTCATCTGCTTCATAGCGAAAATAAACATCAAACTTCAATGCTCACCACACAAAAGCTATAAGGCTGTTCATGGGAAGGATAGCAAATAACAAACATGAAACAATAATGGCTGCCAAATGTCATATGACAAAATAGCGCCAAATTCAAATTCGTCCTTACTTCTTGGACAATATAGAAAGTTGCTATTTAACCAGCAACTTGGTGCAAAAATTTCATCAGAGTCTACATTTCGAAACATCTTTACTCTTCTTTATACTAGTCTGCTATGTGTCTCCAAATATTAATGAAGAACCGTATTAGGAATATTTTACAAACATTAAGTAAAATTATAATTATTGTTAAAGATCACCTGCATTAATAGAAAGTTTGCATAAGGTGGGTTCCTCGCATTCTTACTGTATACCCAATAATACTGCATGAGTTATGGCCCTATCCTAACGATGGTGATGGTTTTGTTGATGACCAGACAATCACTTATCATTGCAAATTATTTCTTTATTAGATCAAAATAAAATTTGCAAGTTTGTTACAATTAGCTGAATATGCATTATCAAAGATGCTACTAGACCAGCAACTTGGTGCAAATTAGCATACAATACAATAATACAGTAATAATACTGCAATTTTCTTGTCCATTCAGTCACAATTTCGTTTCTTTCCACTTATTCTTCACATACTCCTTCATACTCTTCTGCAAAGTGTCTCCAAATATGCTTTTTACTTACACATATTATGTATAACCTTCTCCTATCTTTAATAAACATATTTTCATTATCAACGACGTCATAATGACGTTTTTGGGATTTATTATACAACAACCGAAATGTAGATCTAGCAAACTTTCATTTTAATTTTTAAAGAATATGAATATTATTTCAAGAGAGAGTTCGTTGGTAGCAGATGGATCATTTTTAAAGTTGTGATATTTCTATCTTATATTAAACTTACTTCATTGTTGTCTCCAGAAATATGCTATACTATATACTATATACTATATATAAAAATCTTTATTTATTTAGCATATTCTCTTTATTGCAATACATAACTTAATTTTATACTTTGCTAATTCTGTTTTCGTTATCTCTTCGTTCCCGCCCCAGCCTCGACAGCACTTTTACACTGACATCGTCTTCTCCAATATAATCTCTCACTCTTCTACTCTCTTACATTCATTTACCAGAAGACCCAATGTATTCTACCCGTCCTCACACAGCAAGCATTGTTAATATCCCTAACATATCCATTCCTTTTTTTCCTCTTTCCTCGTTTCTGCATTCCGTCCTTGCCAAGGTCACCCTCTCCTCCCTTCCCAAACGGTTTTCCTCCCATGTACCTGCCACTCTTATAACCACTATTCTCTATATATCCTCGTCCCTCTTGCCTCTCCACCTCCTTCGCCTTCTCAAGCACTCATCCCGCTACATTTACCCCTTGTTCCAACCACTCCTACACAATCACCTCTGACTATAGACTAGCATTTTGTATTGCTTTTCAATAGATAAGCTTTAGATAACCCAAAATTAGAGCTCTAGGGTGTGAGTTAGTTCCAAAGAGTAAAATTAACTTAATTAAATTGTTCGGTATAAAAGTTTAGAAATTTATTATGTTCAAAAGAACCTTCAGTATTATTGCAGTACATAACTTAATTCTATACTCTGCTAATTCTGTTTTCATCATCCCTTCTCCTCTCCCTTTCCCGCTCAAGCCTTGTCAGCACCTTTACCCTGGCCCCATCTTCTCTTATTCAATCTCTTAACCTTTTACATCTATCAATCTAATCCTCTTCTACTCTCTTGCATTCTTCTAAAAGACTTCATGCATCCTTCCCGTCATCATACAGGGGGCACTCTCCATCTCGCATCTTTCCCTTGCTCAGGTCACCCTTTCTACTCTTCCCAAATGGTTTTCCGCCATGTTTCACCACGGGTTAAGTGAGAATTTAATTCATCATCGTTTATCTTGCAACTACTTCGCCTTCTCATGGACCCATCATGTCACATTTACCCTTTGTTCGAACCACTCCTTCACGATCCCCTGTGACTATAATTAGCATTTTGTATTGTTTCTACATCTGTCTAATTAAATATCCAATTCTAAATGTGAAACGTGAAAACCCTCCCATATAAGTTTCAACTATAATTAAATTATCAAACTTGACCTTCTCAAATGTGGATTCACCTTGATGCAATGAATATTTTGTTATTATAGTTTTGATAAGTGGATCGATAGCTCTATTCTCAAACATGTTGATGTCAGTAAAACGTGATCTATCCGAAATATCCGAAAGCAATCAATTGGTCGAGCAAATCGTCTCCAATGCCCCAATTTGGACAATGTATGGATTAGATTAGCAATCAAAAATCCATTTCTCGTTCGCTTTCTGTGTTTTAAATCTAATTCGCCAATATTTTATAATAGGCATTTTACAAGTTCCTATCAAAGCAGAAATTTACACCGTCTACGAACACATTAATATTTTCTGCATTTATAGCAACATCTACAGAGATCTTCATCATATAGATAGGTGCCTAAATATTATTTTATACGTCTACAGTATGTAGTAAGTTGAAACTTATCAACATAAAGTTGGTTATTCTTGTTGTTTATTGTAATACATTTATAAATAGTGTCTCAAGGATAAATTTTCACAAATAACTCTTTTTTGGGC
This sequence comes from Ontholestes murinus, assembly GCA_963969525.1. Lineage (NCBI taxonomy): Eukaryota > Metazoa > Arthropoda > Insecta > Coleoptera > Staphylinidae > Ontholestes > Ontholestes murinus. Next base: position 37,160,272 of record OZ018397.1, read on the forward strand.
GTTTTATAGATATGCCAATTGCGATTAGAGGAATTTCCTCCTTCACAAGTGACAAAAGACTAGATTGAATACCATATTCATTCAGAAGGTTTTAAAGTAAGACCTTTCAGGAATAATTGCTGAAGATATGACCGATCCTGAATCTTTGGTATTGCTGAAGGTTATTATGAAGATAAAAAATTATGTTAACTTACTTTTTACTGAAAGTCATGTTTTCGAGAACAGAGCTGCCGAAAATTTCAATAGAAACTTAGAACGTTATAAGAATGTATTATTTACATAGTCATGTTTTATTTTCAAACAAAGCGGCAATTCTTATCGTCTAGGAACACTTTAATGTTTTCTGCATGGACAGGTGCCTGAAGCTTGTTTTAGTTTACAGTATACTACATACTATAGACTAAGATAAGTTTAAGCTTTCAAAAAATTGTTTTTATTGTTCTACAATTGTTTCGCACAGTCAGGTAGATGACGACAAATAGTGTTTTTCCAAGCGATTCCATGGAGTAAAGATAAAGTTTTTTGTTCTTTGTATTATTAGCGTTGGATGTTTGTTAATGCATATTTTGATCAGCTACCATAGAGCCAAACCATCAATACGGATATGTACTGTCGTCAATTGGACAAATTGAATGAAGCCATCAACGGAATTTCTTTGCGAAACTATTTTACTGGTAAAAAATCAATTTGGGCAATTATGTCAAAACACTTGCTTCATTTTTTTGTCGAGAAAGGCCAGAAGTACTTTCAGCAGGGCATCATGCTGTTATCCGAAAGATGGCAAAAGATTATTGAATAAAATTGTCAATACCTGACTGAATAAAATTTATTTCTATATGAGATCACCTTTGATTATTATAGCAAAAAAACGAAATGACTTACGACTCAATAAATAATGCCTCAAGTATAAATTTTCACAAGAAACTCTTAGAAATTTGTGATTAGATGTATTTCCTCCATTATCAGTTACAAAAAACTGGATTGAATGTCAAAATATTTTTTCAGAAGGTTTTGAAGTTCTAAGTTTCTATTTAAATTTTCGGCAGCTATTTCTTAATTGACTCCCTGTATCAATTCGGTATTATCTTTATGAGCATGTTTATGTACGTGTTGTAATTCTGTTTCTATATTTTTAGACTGCGCAAATTGTTTTTCTAATTTAAGGTGTGGTGATTTTTGGGGAAAATCTATCAAATTCGTTTTTGGATATTAGTCTTTGTAATAAGCTCTAGGTAAGGTTCCCAAGTTTCTTTAGGTGGTTGCATAAGGTAATAAAAGGCTATGTAATGTAAGTTATCGAGAATCCCAAAGAAATCGATGAATATAGCAAATTGCTTGTGTAATTACAAAATCTTCACTTTGTAGTTCCATTGTTTCTTCCAAAGACTTATCTGGTCTTTTGCTATTAAACAATAATTTAAATACTGACATTGTTAGGCTATCGTGCGGTAATAGAAACTTCCTGGTGCTGTTATCCGGTACAATTGAAATCTTACTAAAATGAAATCGCGCGTTCGAAAACTATAAAAAAACTTTTTTACGACGGCACCCCATTCACGAAGGCGGGGCGTTTGCAATAAAAATATTGAAAGGTGCCCGGGCCAAGGTATAATGCTGGCAAATGAGGTGCACACAAACGGAATTAAGTTCGCGCTCTGCCGTAAATAGCTTCGGTGTACGTAAATCACCTCGGGCACCCTAAGCGAGAGACGTTCTTCCCGAGGACATTTTAAAGTTAATTTAAGATGTACAATAGGTTACAATAGCACGGAATGAGCTAGTTAGAATACAAGTTCAAGTATAATGCGACTTGTCACCGCGTTATGTCTTACGAAAACACCTTAGTGTATAGTTTCTTAACAAGAAGATTATAATTGTTTCTCGGGTGAGGAGCAACAAAGGAAATGTAAATTGAGATGTCATGTTTGTCCCCACTTTCCAACATTTAATTCAACACTAGCTGTTTCCAAATACCTCGATGCGCCGGATTTATTTCTAGGTAATTAACTATTTATTCGGGGGGTGGGGGGCGGCGGGCGGCAGGACGGGGGGCGTAATTGCGCGACGGTAATGGCCTCCCGGCCGCAATCTCCCCAGGTGCTTGCCGGTTTAATTTACCTGTATAATGAGTTGTATGGAGATCACAGCCACTAAGCTACTATGTTACTATCGAGGGAGCGGTACATTTTAAGTTAATTTCCTCCCGTGTATACGAGTTGAGTACAATGCGGACAAATAGGCGTACGGCCAAACAAAACCTAACATTTCGGCGTTGAATTACCAGAGGAATTAAAAGTCGACCTGTGTTTTATTTTATTCTTTAGTTTTCCTGTACGAATTTATCATATTTTATTCAACTTTGAAATAACAACGACAATCCTCCAATCAAAAAGCTCTACTCCGAAATTCTTAACCAATCAGGAAAAGGAAGATTTTTTTATTACAGTGATTGTTCTCCTGGAAAACTATTACGAAATTCAATTGTCATGTGCCAAATACGCCACAATACTAAATAAAATCGTCAATATCAGCCAATGTTAAATTTCCAAACCTGCTCATCTTTTTTCGATGTAATAATCAAACTCGAAATGTACTGAATGTGCCAAATTAAGCAATTTGTGAACTTAAAAGAAATAAAACTGTTTTGGAAGTTCAACGGCCAACTCAATTTTTTCATGTATATTTGTATTACTAATGTTTACACAAGACCTTTAATATATCTTCTTTTATTACAATTACTCCTGAATTATTTGATATTAAATAAACGTCTTTATACTCAGAACTGATGAAATGTTTTTGTATTATTACTAATTCCTTAAATACCTTATAGTTAATTATTACTTGAATGCTAAATATTAGTTTCAATACAAACATTTATATACGAAGATATTTTTAGTAGTATAGAAAGATGTATTTTCTTATATCTGATAAAAGTAGATGTTTAATTGCAGTTACAATACCGCACGTTAGTTTGAACAGCCAACGTGTACGCCATTTATTAAAGACTAGAAAACATCCAGAGTGAGTGTGAAAGACATTAACAATTTCACAAAGGTGGCGCCAAGTAAACTAAATCCACATTTTGGCAGCGGTTGTGGGAATTTTTCATTGATGACTTCCATGAAATGTCGACACAGAAAGCCAGAAAACCACACAGGGCGATACAGGCTCGATAATAATCCGGCGCGTCGATGCTTCAGCTTTACATCATATTCTAAAATACCGCTGAAGTTTAGCGTTTTTTTTTTTTTTTTTTTTTTTTTTTTTTATTAACGATGGACGTGTGTAATAGGCCAAAAAGAAGAGCGTTTCACAATAGGCGGCGCCAAGCAGGTAGGCAAAGTTGGCACGGCCAACGAGCCAATTCCGCAATCGAAGCGTGACGGTGAAAATGAAAAAGTTAAAAGTTAAATAAAGAAACGCGGCGATAATTATCGCACGATGGGGGAACGTGCCGGCGGCCCTTTTGTTTGCGCCGGGCGGTAAAAGTGCAGTTTGTAAACATCGTTCGCGTGCATGAAACGGTTATAAGCAGAAATGTCTGACGCAATCTGTTACACACCGCAGAGCTGCCGACATTTTTCAAAAGCTCTTTAATCGCGATCGAACTATCGGAACCTGTTGCGGTCCTCTCAATAAAATGTCAGGATGCACGTTTTCGGATTTGTTTTCGTCCCCGTTATCACTCCGCCATTATCATATAGATCTATTTTTCAGGGCTTTTATATCCACCTACAATGAAGTAGTTATTTACTTTACCTATTGTAAGGTATTCAATTGTCGACGTTTATAATTTATTAGCATTTTTAATTGATAATATGAAACATAATATGCACATATAACTGTATAATATTGCAAGGAATACAACACACGATTTATTTCTTGAATATTTTCAGCTCCGTCCTGTTGATACCATATTCGTTCATCAGGTATCTAACGGATTTGGAAATAAAGTGGCTAACGCTGGTATGAGGTCATCGAGTCACAAATCAAAGAGGCAAGAAACTGTTTGAATATATTAATCAACACATCCAAACATTATGCCATAGATATTTGGACCACATCAGAATTACAATCCAGTAATAATGGATATACACACAGAAATATCAGGACTTGAGAGAACAGCCAGAATCACTGACTGGAAACTCTTCAATAACTCCATCTCGATACACGTACCGTCGATTTATGGTTGCCCTGCACGGATTACCCTCTCCAAGTCGCAGATGAATAAGTTGGAGGCCACGCAGATCAAGATGATCCGTAGGATCATCAACGCACCGTGGTACGTCTCTAACAATCAACTGCGCTCGGAATTAAACATCCATAGAGTCCAGGACTTTATCCATCAGCTGGCCCTCGGCCACTCTACCAAATTTGACCTCTGCCTTCTGCAGGATCATATTGAACCACGAGGCAAAAGAAAACGTCCATTGCAACTGGACGAACAATCACCTATCACGGGAATATACTTTTTCAAAATTTTTTGATAATTCAACAAAATTTTAAAACCATAACTTCCATCACGATATAAAATTCACATTCAATCCTCAGTCAAAAAATCACCCAAATCAATAATCTGCTATGAAAGTTTAATAAATAAAATTTGTAAAGCAAGGGAGTGGTGTTTCAGTCAGTAAGAATCTGACATTACCTAGAGGATCAGCCTCTAGGTGCTTATGTAAGATCTCTCCACTTCCACGAAAAAGGGAACGTAAGATATGTTACTCCACCAAGATTACCATCAAAGAAAATACTACTACAATCTGATCACCTATTATACCAGGCCATACATTGACTTTTTGCGAGAATTGAATATGAGTTTCTCGCATCTAATGAGGGTTATGGTCAGCCCAATAACGACAATTTTGATGATTAATCTGACCATGTAAGGTAAAAGTATTTTCGTCGGAAAAAAAATTGATGCTAATGAAATCAGGTTCATCATTTGCTCGCAAAATTCGATTCGGCTGTCCAGGTCATCTTCCGTCAATTCTTAGAGTGCCTGCATCTTGTAAGGATGCAGCTTGGTTGATCTAAGAATTTTCAAGACAATAGTATGACTTATCCCGTTGTCACAAGCAGTTGCCTGGCTGTAGTCACCGGATTTCTTGAAGAGTTAATAATAGGTTTAAACTAGATACTAGCTTCAAAAGTGGGATTTCGCTGCCTGGGTACAACCTGGCATAACCCAAATTGTTGTATTGTGTCCCAATTTTGCTTATGGTACCTTGGCTAATGGGTGGTATGTCCGGATACTGTTCTCGAAATAACTGAGCAACTTCTTCGTCTTCTGTTACCATAATCGATCATCATCAGAATCTCTACTTTGACATCTTGACAAGCTTATGTGACTGCTTTGGTGACTATTATTGTCATTGGTAACCAAGCAACGTGGTTACAAAGCATTAAAACACATGCCAAAACTTACGCCGAAACGTGTTCAACGTAAAATTGATTTTCTATTTTTTATCACGTAGGTGCTGAAAATATTCAAGAAATAAATAGTGTGTTGTACTTCTTGCGAAAAGATCTTTCAAACGAGATATCACTTGACAAACCTTTCCATTTGAAAATAGAGGTCGGAGGTGACTTCGAGTAATAATGACAATCAGCCATTGCCCAAAACTATATTCTAGCAACCACCGTCCAGTTTCGTCTGGGCTGATAATGCCCGGACTACAATATGATATATAAGTTATACTAGGAATAGGATTCTTCACGAAGCTTGAAACTGTAATTGACTGTAGTAAACGGTGGGCCGACGAACCTACGATTGAGGAAGGAAGCAGGCCGCCAAAATTGAATAATAATTTTGTTGAAAAGGAATTCGAAGACTTGGTAGAGACAGAAAACAATGAAAATGATTAATTTCTTAAACGATGACAATACGTTTGAGAGATGAGAAATGGATTGTTTACCACAACGGTGAATGAGCTCCAACTACTTCGAAAACAAATATCCCCCAAAGGAAGGTTATGCTCTTCGTTTGGTGGGATTGCAAAGGCGTCGTGTATTTTAAACTGCTACCACAGAACCAAACCATTAATACGCCTGTGTTCTGTCGCCAATTAGACAAATTGAATAAAGATATCAACTAAAGCAGCCAGAATTATTGACACTCTCAAGTTTAGTGACCCGTCAGAAGATCCTGGAGCTTAGATGAGATTTGACGGACCATCTATCATCCACACCCTCCGATTACTATTTGTTTTGACTTTTGGAAAATTCTTTGAAAGGTAAACATTTTAATTCAGACAATGGCGTCATACAGCATTAGCTTCATTTTTTGTCAATGATACCTTCTTCAAAATTACCATCAACATAGCTACTTACTCGTTAACCGCGAATCAAATCATACATGTAGTGAAGAACATTGACAAGGACGACAAAGTGAAATTTGATGATCGTAATCCGCGAAAATGCACCAGCCAATTGGAAAGTGAATTTGAGAGACCGCGAAGTGCTCGAAGAATTATGGCCGTTATTTTAACGAGGGCGTTTCGTGGGACGAAGCAAAAGACCTTTTCATTCTCTCCACAGGGATCCACTCCACCAAGAATTTTCGCCATTTATAAGGGGGTTTTAGTTTTGTTTGGTAGACATCTGACATTTTGGTCAACAGAAATGAAAACTCTGTCTATGTGGGAATTGGCACGGAGTGAAATTCCTAAATTTAATTGCTCCAACTTTTTCCAAAATTGCTGCAAGACGTAATGCAAGCAAGTAGGCAGCTTTTCAGAAAAATTTGTAGACGTTTGTCAAAGACTGGTTGTTTTTACACAAAAATTGGTAGTAATTCCAACAGATTACGTAGAACCCCTGCATTAGAAGAGGCTGCACTTTCTATTGTTGAAGATGACACATCGACGAGCACAAGGATAATAGCTAACAGAGTGCATGCAAATCATGTGGCAGTGAAGGCCCTGTTTCTTCAGAACTTGCCAAACTGTCACATGATTTACCCATTCTCTAGACAAAAAGTGCAAGCTTTGGGACCTGATGACTTCCAGCCAGATTGTTGTTATGTTGTGCGCTTCTTCGACGATGTTATTTTCAAAGGAATTTTGAAAAGTTTATTCTGTTTACGGATGAAGCCTGTTTTACGAGGGATGGTTTTTCAATTCTAAAAATAATCACGTGTGAGCTGACGAGAATCCCCACAAAACGTTTATTCGTACACAACAACGTTTTGCAATAAATGTATGGGCGGGAATTGTAGGGGAGCACGTAATCGGGCCTTACATTCTCCCAAATCGCTTGAATGGTGAAAATTATTTCACTTTCTTAGATACTATGTTACCGGAGCTTCTTGCAGACTTGCCATTAAACATCAGGCGGATACTTTGGTTTCAGCAAGATGGGGCACCGACTAACAGAATACTAAATCGAAAAAACCCAAATAAGTGGATTAGGAGGAGAGGTCCTGTTGCGTGGACAGCTCGGAGTCCCGACCTAAATCCACTAGACTTCTTTTTCTGGAATCAGATGAAGGCCTCTGTATATAGAACACCGGTGAACACAGAGGAAGAACTAGTGGCTAGAATCGTTTCTGCAGCAGAAGATATAAAAGAGAAGCTGGCAGTTCTTGCGAAGGTCTCCACAAACATTAAAATATGCTGCCGGGCTTGCGTTGCTACGAATGGCCATTTTAAAAATGTATTATAAATATGTAGTGTAATTGTCAAATCTAATCTTCTTTTGTTTAATTGTTCAATGACAGAAGTTACTTCGTTTAAATGTTTTTTTTTTTAATTTATTGATACTTCTCTGTAATTCAAGTAACCGAATAAAGATTTTTTTGGATTGATTGAAAATAATGTTTAGGACAAATTTTGTAGTAGATAGCATACAGATTTTATAAATGTTTTACTTTCAAAAATCGAATCAAAATATTTTGTTTTGAAATTTTTGATCGGTCGCCATTTCGTTATTTGAAACAATAGAACATTATTGTAAATAAAAATGTTTAAGAGAGCCGAAGAAATAGAGATAAATCTCTCCAACGAAGTAAAGTACCTGGGTATAATTTTGGAAACCAAACTGACTTGGAATCAGCCTGTCGACAAAATCATGGCGGATACAACGATATCGCTTTGGGCCTGTCGGCGGCTTATGGGAAAAACCTGGGAGTTAAAGCCCAAGATCACGTATTGGCTGTATAGAACGGCGGTGATACCCATTGTCACCTATGCTGCCCTCGTGTGGTGGCCGAAGTCCCAAAAACTAGACACGCAAAAGAAGCTGAGTAGGCTTCAACGTTTAGCATGTCTAAGCATCACAGGGGCCATGCAAACGACCCCAACCGCGGGAATGGAGGCAATCATTGGTCTCACACCGCTCCATCTAGTGGTACAAAAAGAGGGACTTGTGGCAGCTCTCCGACTATACCAGAGGAAGAAAACACTGCCGGGGGACTGGACAGGACACTTAAAAATACTGCAGCAAATCGACCCGGCCCTTCTGTCCAAACCGACGGACATTATGCCCAGGAAGCTCGAATTCGAATTACCGTTTAAGGTGTCGATCGAGGACCCCAAAACGGTTTTGATGAGAGTCAAGGAGTTTGGACGAGGGATATCAGCCTGGTACACGGATGGTGTCAAGAATACCAGAGGTACTGGAATAGGTATTTATGGCCCTAACCAAAACCACAGGAGCTTCATGGCTCTGGGCACGACGCCCACGATTTTGCAAGCGGAAACGATTGCAATTGATATGTGCGCCAGAGAATGCTTGGATCGGCACCTAAATGGCGCGCATATATACATCTGCATAGTCGGCCGTTCGAGCCTATAGTCACGGCTCACGGACTGTCTGGGAATGTCGAAGATCCCTCTCGCAACTGGCGAAGAACAACTTGTTGACCCTCATGTGGGTCCCAGGGCACGGGGATATTAAAGGCAACGAAGTGACCGATGAACTCGCAAAAAAAGGTGCAAATGCCACTCCTATAGGACCAGAGCCGTTTTGTGGACTCCCCATGGCGCCTAGAAGAGAGGTGGTGCAAAAATGGGAAGAGGACAGAAGACGTAAGCATTGGAACAATGTACCAGGTCTACATCAATCAAAACGACTCCTGAAACTCGATCACAGCCACAAGGTGTTTGAACTCACAAGGAACGAGCTAAGAACTTTCACCGGACTCATGACAGGGCATTGTGCCCTCCGATACCATTTGCGGAAAATGGGAAAAGAGGAAAGTGGAAATTGCAGATTATCTGATTCGGCAGATCAAACTACCGAGCACATACTATGCACTTGTGTCGCGATTGCTCACAAGCGTCTTTCACACTTCGGCAGGGACCGATTATCCTCCGAAGAAGTGAGCATTATCACCCCCCAAGATGGGTTCATGGTGGACGTGGGACTGCTTGGGAAGTGATTGGTTAAGGGTAGAACAATAGATCTGTTAGGTCGCAGTTCACGAGAGGCTAACACACCTCACTAAGACCCTACTTAACCTATAACCTATAACCTACTTAATAGTTTAGCGCTAACAGATTAGTAGTGAATCCAGAAAAGTCTAAAACTGTGTTGTTCACCTTGCAAACTGATGTGGAACTGAGTTCGGCGAAATTTTTAGAGGTTTTTAACATGGAAAACGCATGAATGTGAACTGTCAAGTAAGATTTCTAGTAATATTTATTTATTAAACATGCTCAAAAATTCACTGCCTGAATTCTGCTTGAAATCATCATACTTAGCACTGGTGGAGAGCCACTTATCGTACGCTATTTACGCTGGGGTCACTCTTCTATAGTTACAAGATTGTTTTTACTACATCGAAGAGCAATTAGAATTGTTACTAATCTAAAATATAGAGACGACTGTAGAAGCTCTTTTATTAAACTGGGTTTACTCACATTATCAACATTACATATATAGGGGATTGTAAAACAAGGCGGTATGGATGAAATTTCAGGAAACAACGGTAATTAAGAGGTGAGCCGTAGGAATAAGGGTGGTGGTACAAACTAGGTAAATGTACATTTGGAAATTCAATTAATATTGTGAAGAAATGTTATTAGTGCTTTATTCGTCAAATTAATATGATCTTTACGTAACTTAATCAACCAATTTGTTGACATATATGTTAGAAGTCAGGGAGACACATCTAAGAAAAGAGGAGTAGCTACTAAAAGAAACTGACGCAGTAAGGACGATGTGTTGAAGAGATTAGAAGCCACTGAACATGAACAGCGCGCCTTATCCCGCTATTTTTAGCCGAGACAGGAAGTTCTAAAAGATCATCACCACCACAAGAAGCGCGAGCTAACATTCATTCATCCCCGCGACCGGTGGCATATCCTTTAAAATTACCAACAAGGTAATTACCAACTCGTTAACCACAAATCCATCAAATCAAATATGTAGTGAAATACATTGGTGAGGACGACAAAGTGAAATTTTATGATCTTGACCCTCGTCAAACAGCCTATTGGCAAGAAAGGGCAATATTGAACATCGTTTTGCTATAGAGGACATGGACACAGTTATTTTAATGAGGACGTTTCGTGGGATGAAGCGAACGACTTTTTTATTCCCTCAATCGATCCGGCAAAAGTGTCACTAAATGAAAGCATAAAAGTTTTGATACAACCACAGGGGTCTAAACCACCAGGAATTTTCACCATTCGTAAGGTTTTGCTTGATAGAGATATGTAGTTTTAGTCGGAGGAAATGAATTTACGTCAGACATTACATTTTAAACTAGACACCATGGAATAGGTTGTTAAGCGAGCCACACGATTGTCATCATTCCAGGAAAAAGTTGGAGCCTAAAAACAAAATAAAGCAGCACAGAACAGCGAAAATAGAATTTGAAAAAAACGGATAAACGCGATTAAACATTTACGTCCAATCAATATCGATAAATTCTAAATGATAATCGAGATTCGCAGAAACAAAATACAGCAACGAATAGAAAGTCTCAAAATGCAAATTCGTCGGGAAACTTTCGTCAGCGGCAGAAGTATAGTTAGGTTAATGAAGCTCTCCTGCCACCTCCGCACCACGACAATATTGGGCGCATCCACCAGGACAATTATATAGTGAAAAGTGAAACTACTAGTAGATATAATATACATGTGTCTTCGAGTAATAATGACAATCAGCCATTGCCCAAAACTATATTCTCTATGTACCTGCTCAAAGCCACATTCAACCATTAAACGCAAGAACGAGTCTAGCCAAAGAAAATATAACTGCTAAAGTTACAGGAGCAACCACCGTCAAGTTTCGTCTGGGCTGATAATGCCCGGACTACAATATGATATATAACTTATACTAGGAATAGGATTCTTCATGAAGCACGAAGCTGTAATTGACTGTAGCAAACGGTGCATCCACATCGGCAGCGGATTATGTCAAGCGATCCGACCAACCTACTATTGAGGAAGGAAGCAGGCCGCCAAAATTGAATAATAATTTTGTTGAAAATGCAGCTAAGCAGTTCTAAGAGTTGGTAGAGAGAAAAAAACAACGAAAAAGATCCATTTCTTTAACGTGTTACCATTGGTGATAAGAAATGGATAGTTTACGACAATTTCGTGAGAAAACGATCATGGTGCAAGCCCGGCGAATCAGACTCATATACAATCGTGTATTTTGAGCAGCTATCACAGAACCAAACCGTCAATACGGGTGTGTTCTGCCGCCAATTAGATAAATTGAATGAAGCCATCAACGAAAAGCGGCCAGAATTGGAAATTCAAGTTCAAACATGACAACGTGTGACCACACTCAGGTTTAGTGACCCGCCAGAAATTGCTGGAGCTTGGATAGGATTTGATTGACCATTCATCAACCACACCCTTTGATTACTATCTATTTCGACCTTTGCAAAACTGTTTGAATTGCAAAAAATTCAATTCAGAAAATAACTTCGAACAGTACTCATTTTTTGCTGAGAAAGGCCAAAAGTTCCTTGAGCATGGCATCGAGATATTTATTTATTTATATATCTTTGTTCTATAAAAATTACATATACAACAAATCAATAAAATAAAACAAACGTCAAATTTTGGGCGAAAGAAGCTCGGGTGGAGTTCACAATCACTCAAACCCTTCCTTTTCCTTGATACCGAGGGGGCAAATATCCTCTTGGACAACCGGATTGATTTATTATTGCTTTTATTTTTCTTTTTTATCCCCTTTTAGGAGATACTTTTTGTATGTTTTATGGGCATTTGAATAGCTAATATTTAATAAAATCCATTGAAATAGTATTAAACAATAATTAAAATGACTGAAAAGTAGGCTTCATCGATTGACAAACAAATGTCAAGTGTCAGTAATTCAGCGATGGACATTCCCGATGAAATCATTTTAGAAGCAGAAGAAGTTAACGGCAAATTATTGCCAGAAAAGAGTAAAAGCCGATACGAAAAAGAATTAAACCTTTTTAACGAGTGGAGGAAAGCCAAAGTGGTCGGTGTTTTTAATGGCTTATGTGTCAACATTATCAAAAAGTTTTAAAGCTTCAACCTTATGGACGAAGTTTTCCATGCTTAAAAGAGCTTTAATTGTTGATGGTGATGTTGACTTATCAAGGTTAGTTAGTTACTGATATCCTCCTATATAATTACTGTTTTTTTTTATATGGAATTATTTGGCTTTTATGAAAAGCCAAAATATTAATGATATGCCGAAGAATTCTGTCTGCTGAACAGTGTCGGAAGTTTATTTTGGAAGCGTCAGATGAATTTTTACTCTGCAAGGTTGTACTTATTTTCGGACTTTAAGGGGCTTGTCGTCGAGATGAGTTACTAAAATTAACAGTAGATGATATCTAGGATCATGAGAAGTAAAGCTATAGGAGACCAAGACACATGCTTTCAGATCGTTTATTATTCCCGTTTCAAGTGAATCATTGAACCCATACAAAATTTGCCAAAAATATTTAAAACTGCGTACTCTTGACGTTGGATGTAAGCGCCTTTTCTTGGGATATTGTCAAGGAAAGTGCATGGCCCAGCCTGCCGGTATGCATAGAATAGATGGTGGTGTACCTAAAAACGTGTCGGAATTCCTTGGTTTAGTCCACCCCGAAAATTATACTGGACATTGCCTAACACGAGGTGGTTCCAGTATGGTTACAGAGTCTTGCAGAAATCTTTTACCAGTTAAACATCGAAAGTGGTAGAAGGGTATATAGACCAAACAACACGAAGCAAAATGGAGATTGCGAAGATGATACTTTCTACGGACTCCAGCCATAGTCGGTCAACAATAGTTTCATCCGATAACTTTGATGTGGCATCGTGTTCGAGGGAGGAAATTTCAACAAGCACGAATATTTCTCACACTAACCCAGGGCTTTCTGGTTTTGTAATTACAGGGAATTCGAATTGTACTATTAACGTAATTTTTTGTAAAAAAAACATAATTGATATTATTTTGAATCGCTAATATTTAATTAAATTCATTGAAATAGGTACTGTTATGTTATTTTGTTTGATCAAATGATGAATATAGCAGATAGACGTTTCAAATAAGATACGTTGTCATAGTATCCATATCCAAGAATGGTAAATACATAACTGAATAAAATTATGTTTTGCTATAAAAAATCGCCTGTGTTTATTATAGAAAAAACCGAAATGATTTATGATTCAACTCAATAATAAAGGTGCGGCAGAAATAATTCGCATATTTCCCATTCTCACTGTCAACTTATTGAAGCAAGTAGGAGATAGCGGTGCGTCTTATTAGGTAGTTTATATTATGTAGTTTTTAGTTGCCGTGGTAGGGGGAGCATCAAGGTTTTGTAATTGTGGCATTTATTTTTGAAATAGGAACGACGCTATTTTTCATCTTTCTAGGGCAGTGAATAAACAAAAAAAAATGGTACTGTGCTGCTAAAAGTCCTCGACAACTTCATACTCCACCTATTCGGCCTTCATGGTCAACAATTACCGTTTGGTACGCTGTTTTCCATAGGCATCATTGGGCCGTATTGTTAAAAAGGAGTTGGAGCTACTGTTACAGGTGAATTCATTTGGTCAAGCTGAAGAATTTCTTGCGTCCAAAAATTGAAAATTACCGAGAAGAAAACAACCTAGAGATCTTCTAGTTGCAACATGATGGAGCTACTGATCGTCGACGTCGACAAATTTTGCAGGATATGTTCACGGGTCGAGTGACCTTTTTATGGTTAAGCCTATGAGACTTTTTTCTTAGGGGGTACCTCAAAGCAGAGGTTTTCAAACATCGTCCTCGGTCTTTGAATGATTTAAATATGTTAAATAAAATAATGGAAAACTTCCAAGAATGGGTCCAATTGTGTAGAAAATTAAGTAAACTTGATATTTGCAAATACAATTTAATTATTAAAGCATTTAATTACATGAATGGACGTTATAATGTTTATATATTATTAAAGATAAGAATTTAATTGAAAGCAGGCGGTGTGCCGCATCTAAGAAAAATCCTGCGGGCGCCCATGTTTCCTGTATTCCACTGTACATCCAATCAATTCGAGTATAACAAGTGTAGAGCCATGTATCAATGCAGATGGGGATTGATCAAAATAAATGGGTCGATGGTCCGCGTCTACATGTGCAGACAGACGCCCACGGAGACGAGGCGAGTAAAAAGTGTCCCCCCCTTCTAACGCCATTCTCCTTCCTCACGCTAATGAGTAATGATGGGGATATAAAAGAGATTAAAGGCATAATTCGTTACGCACAAATTAGTAATTTTGAGAAGACAATGCGCGAGCAGTAGATGTAATAATTATGCACACTTTTAATGACGCGACCGCTGTAAGCGAGCAATGTTCATTTGAATAAAGATGGTGCAATAATCTCAATTAAAAATGCCCCGCCGAAACAATGGCGCCGCTAGACTTTAGCTGCCAGCAAATTGATAATTAATGTTGTGTTTATAATAGCCGGATTGAGGAATTAAAAATGTACCTACTCAAGACGAAGCGCTAATTGCAATAAAAGGAGCACGGGGGGAGGTCATATATAACGCAACAAAAGATAAAACTCGGGGACAATTTGTCTTCTTTGTGCGAAACAAGAACTGCGACTAATTTTAGGCAAAGAGTTTTATAGTTTCGCGTCCCTTTTATATAGCTTTTTTACAAATGTTAGAAATTGTCTCACTTTGAATTGTTGTTTGTTCTTCCTTTTTAAGGAGTGTACGCCGAGGGGGAGCGAACAAGCAGCCCCGAATCTCTACTTCACATTATAACATGCGGGAATCGACGGAGATCACCAGTCATTCTCTTTTAAGACTTTCATAATAAAGAGGAATTCTATATATTGTTGGCATTCGTATGCTTCTCGTCCATATAGCGAAAAAAAAAAAAGAATTGGACCCAGGAATTACCAGCCCTGGAGAATAAAATGGAGTGATATAAAGAAATAGTGGCCACTGCAGAATCAAGTAGATAAGGATCGTAATTCTTGAAAGGGATCCCGACCAGATAAAAAACAAACAACTTAAATGAATTTGCGTATCACGCGGCGAATATAAAGAATTTATGTATGTGCGCGATTACTTAATGCCGGATCTTTTTTCGGCGGCAGTATCTGGACGTGATGGTGAATCAGTTTTCACCGTATCCAGATAAAGTCCAGCCCACAGCCGCCGATGAGTCGCCTCGCAGGATTCTTTTTCTGTTTATTAATAATAGGAGACACGCAGGAGTGGCCCATCGCCTCAGACGTCCGCCGAGTGCTGCACGCAGCAGGCGATGGCCTGGTCAGATCTCAGATCTTGATGGGCAACGATGTCTTTTATATTGGTAGTCAAATTAATTCAATTAAAGATTGTGTAACCTTAATTGTCTATAGCATAGATTCGTAACAGTAATTACTAAAGTTGCATTAATAAATACTTTAAATGTATTTGAATACTTATTTATTTCATAACTATAATATTCATTTCAAGATTTTACCAAAAAGGTGCCATCTGTTGTCTAAGTGTTACACTTTATGATAATATCTTAATCGATGGCTAACCCGGAGAATTAAGTACTCCATAGTAAAACTTGTTTTCCTGTCTCCAACTGCGCTATGCTGAGATCCAAAATAGTTCGAATCCGGTCCGTGGCTGTTGTTGACAGGGAACAATAATTAATATTTATAATATTCATATATTAAAATATGCACATATTATAGGAATTTTCTGTTTCAATAACGAAACCCAACTTTTGCAATTACAAATTGTAAAATTTTCTCTAATAATCACTTGAAACAAAATATATATTTAAGGAGTACACAGGTTTGAATTCGAAATCAATTAGTGAAAGAAAAATGGTATTCCACAAGGTTTAATATTAGACACAATAAAAAAATATAATTAAATCCGTTATATACTTGTAGAAAATTTACAAATTATTGTTTTGTTTGGTTTTTACAATAAAGCTGTAGCTATGAGAAGTGGCGTAAGAAACCTAAACTTACGTCTGAACTAAAATCATAATCGCTCGTAAAATTTCATTTCATTTTCATTTTACAAGTGTGATCTTAGTGCAGACGTGATTTGAGATATCAAACATTTTGTTGAACGCTTTTTATGTGTTTCAAAAAATACAGATGATGCTCTTACAAGTAGTTTTAAGAAATATTTGGAGCTTATCTTAGTTTTTTTTTCATCATTTCCAAAACATCCAGTAGATATTTGTGTTAAACTATATGAAAAACTTTTTTCTAAATCTATGTATTAAAGTAAGGTTAATTAAAGGGTTTACAGTTACTTCAAAAAATGGTATATGGTTTGAATGGGCGACTATCCAAATTGAAATTCGCATATGAGCTTGATCTGCAAAGCTATCTTCTAGATTAGTTTTTTTTAAGTTTATTGTTTTGTTTCTTTTCTTCTACCAACACAGATTTTTTTCTTTTCATCCAACTTTTTCAGATAGCCTTCGTTGGTAAGAAGTATTGCTGCGGGCAGTTTTTGGTTTTTGAGTTATTGAAAGATATCTGCAAATTTAAAACAGATTCTTCATTCGACGTTTCTTGCTTAGCAAAGTTGTTAAATTTTGTATTCATTATAGTAAATTAATTGCAGTTATCTTCTTCAGGTAGAATTTGTGGGTTATTTACAAACGACTGGCTTCGAAATATGCATTATTGAAAATTAAACGTTTAAATGGCCAGCAACCACTGGCTTTCAAGTCACCGTGGCAAAACTTACAATATGCTCTAGATATTAAAGAAACAACATCATACTTGGCTAATATATTTCCCTGCATTGGCAGTCATCCAATCATCCAAAACCTGGTTATAGTAAGTTTGCATATGACCAATAAAACCTACATTCAGTGGTTCAATTTGCATTTTGTATGGCTTAGTAATTGTAATAACACGACTCTATTCGCTTACTTCTAAATGCAAAGCATCTAAATTTGTACAATGTGATGTGTGACCTTCAAGTAATAAAAGAACTTTTTTTCCAATGTTGGTTTTACGAAGTCAATAAAATGTTGAAGTCACTTACGAAAAAGGTCACTTGATATGTGTGCCACTATCCGAAATTTCTACTAAACTCCCTAGAGGAATTTCTTTGTCCAAGAGTTGGGCAATAAAGTGATTTATTATTATTATTATTATTATTAAGAGTGGGGCAAAATCGTTTCCTTTAAAACAAAACATAAGAGGCAAACATGAACCTGATGCATTGGTGCAACATACTAAAGTTGTATTCAAACCCCTCTCGCCACTTACTACTTTGCCAATACGACCAGTATGATATTGGAAACTTCCCCCTAAGACATACGAACGACATCTTTACATTACCGTTTATTTTCTTAGCTTCGGAGCTTATTGGGACATAATTAATGGATTGTATATAAAAACTCATGTAAGTTGGTATGCACTAAGAATAACCTAAGATTGTTTATTTGGTCAATGCTTAATGTTATATTTAATTGGTCAGTGTTTTTGCGATAGTGGAATGGGACCTTATAAGGGTAAAATGCCATACCACCAGTTCAAGACTTATTATGAAGATACCTTTTTTCTAAGAACATGCGTGTCTAAAATAAGAATAAAATTTGGAGGATAGATCGATCTTGAAGGCGGAGTTCACAGTTTCTCGTATTATTTCATTTGTTAGCTGCTAATGATGTTTATAAGGCGATTGTAGCCACTGAGTTAATAATTTCGCCATTACTGACCTATAGTCTGTCCGTTGGATCTTCCGTCGTACATCACAAACTATCGCTTCAAAAAACGACGAAAGTTTTACAGTGCGTTTTTTTTTCTAACGCATTTTTTTAATATACGCGCTTCTGTCACTATGACATTTATTAAAAAAATATAGTATTTTTGTCATGTTCATTATTTCATTTAATTTAATTCTGCAGCTAGTCATGTTGATCGACTTTGTAGGCATCTAATTTGCATTCAATTTTTCTTAATGATCATTAAAATTAGGTGTGTAGAGATACTTAAAGAATATTTGGAATGGAAATTGTTATTTGTTTTGGTTTGTTATGATTTACTAAATGTGGATGTTTCCTATTATTAATTTTTTCTAGTTTTACTATTCTTATGTTTAAAATGTAGCAATATGTTAATTCAGATTACATTAATAGTTCAATATGATATAGATCACCATCCATAATAAATATAAATGTATCTAAAGAAAAACTAAAATCGTAATGTAAATTCTATGAATTTTGATCGAATAAGGGAAAAAATCTAAAAAGTTATTACTTCAGTAAATGAATATCAATCCAATTTGAATTACACAAGTATATGGGAGTACTATTTTTTTTTAAATTAATAAATAAGGGTTTCTTACAAATGATTCTCTATGATTGTGCAGATTACTTCAAATATGTATATTTATGGTAAACTTACCTGAAACAAAGAAAATTATATTAGTACTTATTATATATGTTCAAAAATATGTAAGTAAAATAATTGCTATATATTTATGATAAAGAAGGATTACTTCTTTAATTTGATAATTACATACTGTTTACGTTTTGATACTTTATTTTATTAGGTACTTTGAATAATCCATTTTTATTGTTTTTTTGAGAGATGACCAAGATAGCTACAAATTATTATTTCCCAGATGAAAAGTCCTAACAAGGCTTAATAAAATAACTCATTGAAGAAACAGCAAATCTAACAAAGGAAATATAAATAACAATCGCCTAATATAAAGGATTCTCCAAAAACACATACACAAAGAATGATCCAGCGTCGATAGACAATAAAACTGGTGAAATAGTCGGATAGGTAACTTATCATAGAAAGTAAAGAACAATCCTGGCAAATAATAGTTATTTAAGACACAAGTGTAAGAAGTAATTTCTTATTGCACGAACTGTCGTTTAATACGCGAGCGAGGAACGAGTGTTTTTATAAGCCAGGAGTGCAAAAAGAATTTTTTTATACTTGTACCTTTCAAAATTTTATCTTCGATTTAGCAAAAATTTTTAAAGAACTTCTTCATATGAGTAATGCATTAACGAAAACTTTATTTAGCAACAAGTATATAATTTGGACACATTTGATTGAAATTAACATTTGCATGCTATAAAAAGTTAAAAAAACACTGGTGTTAAGAAAAGCCACTTTTCAATGAAAATTGATGGAAGATTCTATATGACCGTAGATAGAAATAGATACAAATTTACTATTCTGGAATATAAAACTTGAAGTCGAAGTTTAGAGCAAATAGAAAAAAAAAATAAAGCAGAGACATATAATAGTATTTATCTACGATCGTACAGAAAGTAGACACTTTTTGCATCATTTTTCATTGTAAAAGTGACTTTTTAAAGCACTAGTGCTTTTTTACGTTTTTATTGCACGGTAATGTCAAACTGTTTTTATTGCACAGAAATGTCAAATTTGACAGATGAATATATTTCGGCGAAAAAAAAACTTAATTTTTTATTAATTGATACAAATAACTAATAAACTATAAATAAAATATATAATACAAACCAAATGGCAGATTTAAGAACTCTGAAAATTTCATTTAATGCAAGTCGAAGCGATTACAATAAAGCGAACATTTTTTCCATAAATAATAATGGCGGCCGACATTTGTGCAACTTGTTTACTGGTTGCTAAGTAACGCTTTCATTAGTGCACTGCGGGTAAAATATGTTTTCATTAATTGAATTATTGAAATCCTTTACGATCGAAGATAAAAATTTGTAAGGCACACGTGTAAAAAGTTTCTTTATTGCACTCCTGACTTTAAAAAACTCGCTCGTTCCTCGCTCGTGTTTTTAAACGCCAGTTCGTGCAATAAAGCATCACTTTTTATACTTGTACCTTAAATAACTATTAAACCACACTTTTCAGGAAAATCTTTCAAACAGTAAAGCAAATTTTCAAAAACTCAAATTCTATTAGGCAAATAGTAAAAATATCAAGCAAAACAAGCTCCAGAGCAGAACACCATCACCTACGAAATTATAAAGGTTTTCCTCTGTATTCCTAAAGACCTTCTTAAGCAGGGCTCGTTTCCACAACAATAAAAAAGATTTAGAGTGATTCTTACTGTAAAACCACTGAAAACATTAAATAAAGAGTTTTTATAAGGGTGTAAAACAAAAAAGAAGAGTCACATAAACAGTTATAAAGTCTCTCCTAAAAAGAGTAAAGAATAGAAGTTTTCCTGTAACATGTCAACTGTCAAACATATTCAGTTTGGTCTATAATTTAACCATGAATCGACTTACAAACGAACAACGTTTGCAGATTATTGAATTTTATTATCAAAATTCATGCTCATGTTAAGAAAGTGCATCGTGCACTTATTCCACTTTATGGTCAGTTTGGGCGACCTTCTGAGGCGACTATTCGGAATCTTGTGACTAAATTTCGTACCAAATTTACATTATTGGACATTAAACCACCAACACGCATACGTAGAGTGCGGACGGAGGAAAATATCGCATTTGTATCCGCCAGTGTTTTTGTTGACCGTGAGTTATCGATTCGGCGCCGTTAGCCGCAATTGGGCCTCTGTTACTCCTCTATGTGGAAAATTTAGCGGAAGGATTTGGGTGTAAAACCTTTTAAAATACAGCTGCTGCAAGAATTGAAGCCACGCGACCTACCGCCACGTGTAACTTTTGGTGAATGGGCGCTGGCAAAGTTGGATGAAGATCCATTGTTTTATCGGAAAAATGTGTTCAGCGACGAAGCTCATTTCTAGTTGAAAATTGCCGTATTTGGTGTGAAGAGCAGAAAGAAACATTTCAAGAACTGCCAATGTATCCTGAAAAATGCACTGTTTGGTGTGGATTATGGGCCGGCGGTATCATTGGACCGTACTTTTTCAAAGACGACGAAGGTAGGAACGTTACTGTGAAGGGCGAGCGCTACAGTGCGATGATTACAATTTTTTTGCCCAAAATGGAATAGCTGGACTTGTCTGACATGTGGTTTCAACAAGACGGTGCCACATGCCACACAGCACGCGAAACAATGGCCCAAATAAGAGGCGACTTCGGTGAACAGTTTATTTCACGTTTGGGGCCGGTCCATTGGCCGCCTAGATCTGCGATTTAACGCCTTTGAACTATTTATTGTGGGGCTTTGTTAAGGCTCATGTCTATAGGGACAAGCCCCCAACGGTTGACGCACTGAAAGCCAATATTGAAGAATTTATTCGTGAGATACCGGCCGATATGTTGGAGAGAGTATGCCAACATTGGACCCAGCGCATGAATCATTTGAGGCGTAGCCGTGGTCAAAATTTACATGAAACACTCTTTAAACATTGAATTATATAGATCGTTTTATCGACTCGAATAAAGATTTCATACGTTTCTCTAAATTTAATCACTCTTTATAAAGGGAAAAGTAAAATTCCAAGTAATGACTACCTACAGACACACATTTCTTTAGCTGAATCACAGCTTCTCAGTGCAATTATATGAAAAGTTACGTGCGTCGTTTCAAGTGAAAAGCCGTTACGACATAGTTACACTGAGGTGCTTGATACAGCGAAACACCTGTTTGTGAATAGTCATTATACAGGGTCCGGCAGAGAAGTGTAACGTTTTTAAAAAATCATAACTCCGAGAATTTTTAATACAATTAAAGTTTTATTTGCTGAATAGGTAGGTGTGGCTTTGTTATTTCGTATTTATATCAAAGAAAAGGTTAAACAATATGCCAATCTAAGTAATGTCCGTTCTTTTCCACACGCTCATCAAGTCGAGTTGAGAAGTTGTTCAAGCATCCTTCTAACATGTTGGCCGGAATCGCTTGAATTTCTCGGGTGATGGCATTGGATAACTGATCAAGGGTCCGTGGTTTCTCAATAATACGCAGGGCGTAAGATAAGTCGATCGTGGGGGCCACTCGATGTCCATTCGTAGCGAAATAAGTCGTCCTGGATTATGTTCTTTCTAATGCCATAGACTCCTGTAAGGTGTTGCCCCATCTTGTTGAAAAATAATCATCTAATATCAATATCACTCCTTGTCAACTCTGGAAGGAAAAAATCACGCTGTATGTTGACTTGCTTCCATAGCTGCCCTAACTTGAGCCACAGTTTCAGGGGTTCTGACACCTCTGTATCCACCTCAAGCCTCTCTAGGCTTTAATGATCCTCTAGTACTTCAAGATGCTGTTTCGCGTAGGAACACGACCGTGTTGATTGAATTGTGTTCGAAATCAGCGTTGTGTAGCAACCACAGAACGCCCAGTTTCGATGTATGTATCGTTAGGAAACTGAAGCAAACTTTCATCTACAGAGACAGAAAATTTAAAAAAGCGGAGTACACCTAAAATGTATAGGTACACGTAACAATAATTATTATTAAGACAGACGGTGCTACGCAAAAAATACTAAATTGATGTTCATAATGCAAAACAATAACAAAAATGTAGAAAAGGTTTATTAAGTTTGTAAAAGAAGAAGACACAACATAATGACCAATGAAACAACTGAATTGTTGGAGGTGTTTCTGCTCGTCTTAAATCAAAAAAACTGACCTCGATACACCGAATAGTTAAAGGCATAAGAAACTTATTATGAATAGAGGAAGTTTCAGAAATTAGTACTAGTATAGATGACAAATGAAAAGGTTACAGTCTTAGGTAAATTAATCAAGCTACTCGCCGAAGACTTAAATGAAAGAATAGTTTTATGGAGCGACTTATTTAGTGAAATTTAAATTTTAAGAAAGTGTAATTATTAAATTTCTATGAAGAAGATTTTCTCCGCGATAGAATGCTTTATTAAGTAATTATCACGAAATGTATAAACGAAAATTGACAATACAAAAAACTCAAAAGAGTTAAAATTTTGAGCGGCTGATAATTTTGTCACTGATAATAAGTTGTGTTTCGTCATAGATATTTTATTATTTTAATTACTTTTTATTTTATTGAATCTTTCTACCATGTTTTCTTGCTGTACATTTTTCTCCATTCTGTTCTGTTTGGTGTCAATTTCTTAATTCCTTTCCATGTTATGTCTTTATTTTTCGTTCTTTCTCTAATTCCTTCTCTTTATTTATAGTATTGGATACTTTTTTTGTAATCCTTGAATAAACATTTTCGAATCATCATAGTTGGCTATCTGCTATATTCTCATTTACATCTTTTATTTATCCGATTTGATTGTATATTTTACTTCTCATTTTTTCTCTTCTTTTATTTTTATATTGCTTTTATGCAACGCATGTTTTCTTTAGATTTCCTTTTCAAGTTGATATTTTAATTTAGTTTGATATTTCGATTTCTTTTATCTTCCTTTCAATTAAATATTTCAGTTTAGTTTGATATCGAGGAATATCGACAGATAATGTACCTATTTTTTAGGGTAAGTTCGACTACGTGGAAACGTGGTGATTTTACTCGACTTTGGGGTTTTCTAAAGAAGATCGAAAGGAGTAGATAATTATGCGATTATGTATGTTCTAAAAAAAAGGAATCCTGTACAATTACTATAAAATTTTATACACAAAAAATAGTTTAATGATGACTGAAGATACTTTGATGATGATTAAATCTTATATACAAATTAACTGAACGTACGAAGCTTATGATTATGCTGATAACACTTAAATTTAGTTTTAAAACTATTAATAGGAAATGAAAAGTCAGAATAATATATAGGCCGAGTGTAATTACATATAGCTTAACATTATTCGTAAGCAGAATCCGGATCTTTAATGTTTAGTTATGGCATCTCGCGACATAATACAAGTTGTTTAGTACCTCAATTATATATAGTCGGCGCATTAATTTGTTAACAAATGTGTTATTCGTCATGTGTGGGCTTTGAATCAAACTGATATACGTTATGATTCAGGAAAATTATAAATAATTCCAGCGGGACACAATTTGCGTCGTAAACGTTTCTGATTTATAACCGCGCGTACTGATTGTGAGTAAGGTGCGGGTCCATAAAACGCATCGTTATATAAAATATAATATTTTATAAGTATTAAGAAATGAGATAACCGTGTATATGGCCGCACATAACTTTATCTACCCCTCCTGCGTGCGCGCGAGAAAAAAAAATGTTGCTATTATTTTTTCACCTCGGCGTTTTAGGTCAGTCCAGCCATAATCCCGTGCTTATCTCGTGTGGTTTAGGGCCGCAAGGACCACTAAATCAAATGAGCAAATAGGTTAGAAACGCGTCCGTCATTGTCAAACGTAATCCGAGATGGTCAACCAGGTGGAAAGGTGGAACAGGACACGCACACGTGCCGGAAACACGATGTTTTAATTGAAACCATCGCCCCCCAAATAAATCCGGGTTAAACGCTTAGGGATCTTCTGTACATATTTACAAATTAACGGTCTTTATGTAATTAATATTGCCTGACGAATATTCTAAAAGGAATTTGTAGGTATATGCGTGTGTACTACCTTCCTGTTACTATTCAGAAATTGAGACCAGTAATTTTTAATCTGTGAGTTTACATTAAATATTAAATTACTAAATATTATTACCACATATGGACCGTTAATTTTAAAAGTGGTGTAAGACCATTTTCTCTTGTTTTGAGAAAATTCAAGATTAACATATCTGTTAATTAAAAAATTTATTTATTTATTTATTAACGCTACAGCATTTACATGGTAACCTAATACAACCTAATACAATATGCTACAAAATACAAATACAATTCTGTACACTTCTACATATACACAAAAACATACATAAAGACACTCGTATATACAATTTAAAATACAACATAAAACTTTGAAAGGATGAACCTGCATAAGCATTATAGTTCGTTTCTACATTGGAATTTGACTTGAGAGTAAGAAACTCCTTCAAAATCTATAGATAGGGCAAAACTGTTTAGGTTTAGGGCTGCTTGTACTAATCGTTTGGGATTAGATGTCAATAAAGCCAACATTTTTATTCATGGTTTGAGGAATACCGACATCGGTGTCATACTAGTGGAAGAATAAAATGTTGTCTTGCTGCTGATAATGGTGGACCGCCACGTTTCAATATTGACTGTTTCGTTCTTGATTCCCTTATCACATGCCCCTCGAAACAAATTGAATTTAATTCGAATAACTGGCGACATCTTCAAGGTTTAAAATTAGCAGATCCTGATTTCTTTATTCTCCAGGGAGTTGATATGTTGTTAGGAGCTCAATGGTACTCGAAGGTTCTCAAGGCAGGAATTAAATGTGGCCCTCTAAGCACACCTGATGCAGTGGAACCCAACAGGTCAGAGTGGTAGTTGATGCGTGGAGTGATACAATCGGGATTACCAACATCGGAATTGAAAACCTTATGTATCCAGACACCTTCATTGGAAGAAATGTTGCATCGTTTTTGGAAAATTGAGGAACCGCCCGCTATCTCCGTTCGAACCAAGGAAGAAATCTGTGTGGAAAATCATTTTGTTGATACTCATAGTCAAGATTCTTCGGGAAGATATGTCGTCGAATTACAGTTCAAAGTGTCTCGAACTCTAGGAGTAAGCAAAACTTTGATTTTCAATCGATTTCTGGCTTTGGAAAGGAAACTTGGTCGTAATTCAGGTTTGAGAAATGATTATGAAAAATTCATGAATGATTATATCAGTCAGGGACACATGACTATAGTTTCAAAAGTCGATTCAGAGGAAAATTATTACATACCTCATCATGACATCTATCAAGGTGAGACTCGTAAACTTTGTGTGGTTTTCGGTGTCAGCATGAAAAGTTCTTCCGGAATTTCGTTGAATGATGTTTTACATATCGCACCAAAATTGCAGTTGGATATCGTTTCAATTATTTCGCTTCTGGGGTTGAGTCATCCTAATCGCGGATATTCGCCAAATGTACCGAAACATCAAACTATAGGAGAAGCATTGGAAGTACCAGCGC
Source organism: Ontholestes murinus (assembly GCA_963969525.1). Classification (NCBI taxonomy): domain Eukaryota; kingdom Metazoa; phylum Arthropoda; class Insecta; order Coleoptera; family Staphylinidae; genus Ontholestes; species Ontholestes murinus. Next base: position 37,186,569 of record OZ018397.1, read on the forward strand.
ATATTTTGGAGAGATGATCCAACTGATTCGATAAATGAATATGAGCTGAGAACCGTAACATCACCGTTTCAGGCAATTAGAACGCTTCATCAACTCGCTCGGGATGAAGGTGCTAAGTTTCCTAAGGCCGCCGATGCCATGCTTCATAATACTTACATGGACGACATCGTTTGTTCAATAAGTTCAATCGAAGAAGCCAAGGACTTGCGGAAGGAACTTGAAGAGTTGATGAGTAAAGGAGGATTTACTCTCAGAAAATGGGCCAGCAACTCGGAAAAGGTGCTAGAAGAGCTGAGTGAAGATCACTGTTTCGTTCCACCCTCATCACTTTCATTTGAAAATGAATTAAATCACTCGTTGAAAATATTAGGGCTAATTTGGTATCCAAAAACGGATAATTTTACTTATTCGATTAACGCAATTCTTGAGCCTGTAATCAGGCGTGGTATAATATCGGAGATCGTTCGAATTTACGACCCACTAGGATGGATCAGCCCGATTACATTCTTCGCGAAGTATATTATTAATATCTTTGCAAAAGTAGATTGAATTAGGATGAACATCCACCTGAAGAAATCATGCGAAAGTGGCTGCAATTTCGAGACTAGCTGCCTTGTCTGAGCAGGTTTTAGATGTCGCGTCATCTGCCTACAAACGGAGCTGCTCTATGTCAACTACATGGCTTCTCAGATGCAAGTGAGAAAGGTTACGGAGGCGTCATCTATCTTCTTTGCTGAATCATATGAAAATGTGAAGACTCCATTGCTCATGGCGAAGTCAAAAGTCGCTGAAACAAGTTTCATTACCTCGTTTGGAACTCTGTGGAATACTGGTGACAGCCTTATTGCTTCGTTATTTGAAAGATATTTTGGAACAACAATTATGTCGATAGTGGTATGATCGGATTCGACAGTTGCTCTTTCGTGGGTGCGTGGAAGCCCACATCGTTGGAAAACTTACGTAGCCAACACAGTGAGTCAAATCCAGGACAATATTCAATCGACGTGCTTTCTTCACATTCCTACCAAGATGAACCCTGCAGACAGCTTATCTCGAGGCCTCACACCATTGTAGTTCATTCAACATCCAATTTGGCAGAGTGGCTCAGAATTTCTCAAACAGTCACCTGACCAGTGGCCACCTGATTCATTTACGGTTGAATCAGATGTGAATGAAACTCTGAAGTCGGAAGAAAAACATCTCGTTCTAACAACAGTGATGAAGGATGAATTTTGGAATTCGCTCGCAGGAAAATTCTCTTCATTTTCTAAATTGAGACGTGTCGTCGCTTACTGCCTTCGATTCGCCATGCGCCGTCGTAATCTTGATACGAATGTAGAATCTTTGACGACACAAGAACTATCCGAAGCTACCTTCGTGTGTATTAAGGAAGCTCAAAGGCAGGAATTTTCAGCTGAATTACATCTGCTAGATTCTGAAAAGATGGCTACCCCTCGTCTGAGTAGATTGAATCCTTTCGTTGACGATAATGGTATAATTCGAGTTGGTGGGAGGATTCGATTCGCACAAGTATCTTTCAACCATTCTGTTGCCCAGGCGATTGACTCGATTAATAATTAAATTCTACCATCAAACTTACTTTCACCCGGGAGCTTTAAATTTACACTCTATAATACAAACTCAATTTTAGATAATTGTTGCAAGAAGTCGAATTCGCCAAGAGGTAAATAATTGTCTTCGATGCTTCAAAACACACCCTAAGCCAATGCAACCGATGATAAGCAATCTTCCAGAAATTAGATTAACGAAGATGAAGGCGGTTATGGTGGTGAAGAAAATGAAGATGATTATGGCGATGAAGACGAAAGCGAAAATGAGTGATTACAGAGAAGAATATGATGAAAATAGAAAAGATATATTTGCATCTGAGAAATATAATAATGGATTTGAAAATAGAATGCATTCTACCATTGATAATTCAAATTTAGAAAAATACGATAACAATCAAGTTGTGAAAGAAGACAATAGAGATATTCATTCTGGAAAAAATCCGGTCAAAACCGATCGAAAAAATGTAGACTGTATATTTTATGGTTTTCGTGAGCGCGTGGTTGCTCTCCCGTTTTATGCAAAGAGAGGACTTACCCATGCCATACGTAGTTCTATGATGATACATGTATAAAAATTCTATTGATCGTAAAGCTCTAGAAGGTACGTTCATGCTAATAATAAGGTTTAGTAATTGCTCTGAATTGATGATTCCGTTTAACAACTTATATATAAAGAAGAGATCCATTTCTTTCCTACGAATATCAAGTGATTTGAGTACTGCATAAATACATGATTGCTCGGGTGTCAAACAGATTCCTAAGCAATGTAATTTATAGGTCAATTCTTTAGAAAATTTATTTTGCACAGACTCTAATATGACTATATGAGTCCTATAAGAGGTGGCGAAATAAGGCAGCAATATTCAAGATGGGATCTGACTAGGGTATTGTATAGAATTACACGCGAAAATAACAGAGGTCCCAAGTGAGACTCCTGAGGAATCCCGGAAGTTACGTGAAATGAGCTTGAGACAACTATTAATCTTAACAGATTGAAGAAGAGAATCACGTATACCGTAGGCTCTCAATTTCTGTATTTGTATCGAATGGTTTACACGATCTAAAGCCTTGCTAAAATCGCTATAAATTGAATGAACTTCTCATCCGGTTTCAAGAGACCGAACTATGTAATCCGTGAAGATCAATAAGTTCGTTTTCGTGGAACGACTAGCGTAAAACCCAAGACAAGTAGCCACTGGTAAAGATTCATAATTGGAGAAACATAAATCTAGTGAAACTCCATATTCATTTTGATTTGAATTAAATTGATTTAAACCGATAGATCCCAGACTAACACAAAATAGTACTTCTATCAGAGAGCATGAATTCGTTGGAGTTAGGCCACAGTTCTCAGAATCTACGACCCAATTAATATTTGGCAAATTAAAATCTTCAATAATAATAATTTTATAATCGGAGTAATCTAATACAAGTTTTTCAAACATATTGCAATGGTTAGAGAAGAATTAGGCGAAATGTAACAACAACAGAAAATGATTTTACAAGATCACACTATTTACACTATATACTAGATTAATAGTTATATTTCTAAAATCTATTTAAAAAATCGAAAACTATGAGGTTTACGTAAAAAGTTTATTCCTAATAATTTGTCCATTTTTTAATTCTCTACAATTATTTGTTATATAAATTTTACATAACTCCAATAGTTTATTAGCAATTGGCAAAAAATGTCGAAATTTTCAATTTTTATTTTTTTCTCGAATGTTAAGAATTTTATGGAAAAAAATGTTCCAATAAAACTTGTTCAGTTTTTCATTCCCTTTAACTTTTGTTTGAACCGTTTTTTAAAATTTTTCATATATAGAAAAATATCACGAAAAAACAAAAAAAACGCCTCGAGGAATCAACCACTTCCGGTTTATGAATGTTTATGAAAAGCTTTTCAGTTCCAGTTTTTAACGATTAAACCTTAAGTTTGAAGCTTCATCTCAAACAGATAATTCGTTTTTGAGATACAGCGCCCACCGACAGACACACAGACACACAGACACAGATTATTTTTTTCCAGAAATCAGTGCAATGGACTCAGGGGACTTCAAAACGGATTAATCCGCAAAAAAAATTTCAAAAAAAATTCCCTATATATACTATATAGGGAAAGTAAAAACTGGAAAGCTCGAAGAATTCAACAGCTTGGAAAAATACTAAAGAATTTCTCTTGGAATTTGTAATAATTTCCCACTAATTTATATTTACTTTTTATCGGCATTAAGTGATCATTGAAAGACGTAAAGTTCATGGAAAGACTTAAACACAAAATGATAATTAGATAATTAGAAGCAGAGATTGAAGCAGCTATCAAGTGGTTTTCTCCATGATTGAAGAGGCTTATAACTCTCACTAAGTCCATGGCCAGCAAAATTATCTTTTAGGATGGCCATATCTTCCAATCTCTGATTATAGATAATAGGTGGCAGAGTAATGATACCATATATTACGGTTTTGCGATTAAATGATTACTCTCAGCTTCTTTTAGATGTTTTCTCAAAATTAGTCATAATGGATGAAAGGAAAACTATTGGAAAATTACAGAACAATCAAAGAATAATTTGGAAGAATTTTGAAAAATTGGTCCTGATTTCAATTGCAACTAGGACTACAATACCTGGCCCAATGACGAGTTGTCAGTTATTTTGAGTATTACGATCAGCACCAAGTAACCACTAAAAGATTTCAAGTTCACGAAAGGTAAAAAATATCATTTCGTCTCAAATGATAATTTGATCATCATAAGCAGACTTTAAAGAAGTTCTTGTATGTCTTTCTCTATAACAGATGAGGTTTATAGCTTTTAATGAGTTCACAGATAGCATTTTTGGACGATCCTCTGATTATAGACAATGGGTGGCAGAGACAAGGTACCATATATAATGGTGCTGCTTCTTTTAGAAACTACGAACAATGCATGGAAGAAAATCGCTGGAAATTCCTGATAATTAAATAGTTTGGAAGAATTATAAAATCTAGAACTCTAATAACAGTCCTGATTTTAATTTCGACTCAAACCACAACATCTGGTCCACAGACGAGTTGACAAATTTTACATATATTATTTCCAAGGTGTTATCATTTGGTATTCTGGTTGAATGTAGGTTCTTCCAAATTTATTTATTTTTTATTTATTTATTTATTTATTTCAACAACTTATTTAACTAAATTCTATTAATCATTAAAAAAAAAATATTGTAAAGCAATTAACAATTCGTTTCTAAAACATTTAAAAGATGGTTGAAATATGTCAGTAGCATAGTGATATTCATTATATATGTGCGACAAGCGATATACCGGAGAATTTAAACAATAATTACTGTTAGGTATTGGATATGTAAATGTTCTGCCATGCCGTGATGTTACTCTAGGAACTCTAAAATTAAACAACTTCAAAAACTTAGAATTGCCAATTGTATAATGTATTAGCTTGTATAGATGACAGAGAGAAACATATGTATGTCTGCTTTGAATTGACATACAATTGAATTCAATTAACAAATCGTTATACGATATGTCGAAGCGATAATTATTATATTTGACATAGTATAAGTATCTTAGAAATTGCTTTTCAAGTAGACTGACATATTTAACATACATAGGCGACCATACAATTGAACAATAAGTCAATTTACTTAAAATATATGTAGAGAATAAAGTTTTTAATACATCAATATTTTTAAATGCTCGGCAGTTACGCATTATAAATCCCCACATTTTACGACAGTCTTTAACAAGTTTGTCTATGTGAGTTCTAAATGTTAAGGTATTATCAAATATTACACCTAAATCTTTCACTTCCGTAAATCGATTAATGGGCACATTGCTGATGGTATAATCATAAAAAATAGTATTTACTTTCCTAGTAAATGAGAGTACATTACATTTGGCAATGTTCATCGATAAATCATTGTTACTGCACCATTGACAAATATTACTCAGATCTTTCTGTAACTTCAAGCAATCAGCATCCGTTTGTATAACATTATAAATTTTTAAGTCATCTGCGTACATTAAGACTTCACATTCTAAGTTATCGCAGATTGAATTAAAGTAAAGAAGAAATAATAGAGGCCCTAGGTTTGAACCCTGAGGGACTTCACTGGTTGCCGTATACATTTTGGATCGAAAGCCGTTAATTTCAACCAGTAACTGCCGATTGGTTAAATATGAGATAATAGTTAGGATTATATTATTATTAATTCCATATTCATAAAGCCGACTAATTAAGAAATTATGATTAAGTCTGTCAAAGGCTTTAGTTAAGTCGGTATACACAACATCAACTTGTTTACCATTGTCCATAGCTTCCGAGACTAGCTGAGTTAAATTGCACAAATTGGTAGTTGTGGATCTTCTTTTAAAAAAGCCGTGTTGTTGAATAGCCAGTTTCTCACAGACATTGTAGTAAATATGATCACTTACATAACACCGATTCAAACACTTTTGAGAAACAACACAAGATGGATATAGGCCTATAGTTCTCTATATTCGTTATGGCGCCGGTCTTCAAAACGGGACAAATCCTTCCAGATTTGCGGGAATACACCAGTACGAAGAATCAGGTTAAATATATGTCACATAGCACTTCTGAATAGTCACGTACAATAATTTCAGGAACCTGTGGTAAATTTTGCCTTCATATTACGCAAGTGTTTTCTCACATCGGTTGAAATAATTGTAAAATATCCAAGTTTGCGCTGGTTCCCAAAAACATTCTGATTTACACTACTTGGAGAAGAGAATGTCTTACTGAAGTAATCAGCAAAACAATCTACAATTTTGACTGGATCTCTCAAAATAACATCTTGATATGCCATTGTTCCCGGTATTCTAGTGGAATTATTTTTGTTGTTAATATAATTAAATAGGAGATTAGGTTCTTGTCCAATTCGTTCTTCGGTATTTTTAATGTAATCTGAATGTGCAGCAGATATTTTGTTTTTGCATGATCTTCGTAGTTCCTCATATCTTGATTTATGTTGGGGTAAATGGTATTTAAAATACAATTTTCTAAACTTTTGTTTTAAAGTTAGTTGTTTGCGTATTTCTTGGTTTATCCATGGTGCATATACCCGTGACGAAGATTTTTTGATAGTTTTAGGAACATGGCGATCAAGCAGAAGATGCAAATGGTGATATAAAATATCACAAGCTTGGTTGGCATCAGTGCTTTGGTACAAACTAGACCAGTCAATCAAACCTATATCTCTATAGAGACTTAAAAAATTTGTTTTGCGAAAGTTATAACTTGGTAGATTATTTAAAAACTTAGATGGTTCAGGTTTTGTATATGTAGAAATGTTGAATGTTATTGTAGGGTGGTGGGTATCTTCATTAAGTAAGGGAAAATTACATCTTTCAATATTAGAAATAAAATTTGAAGAGATAATGAGATCTAATATTCTTGCATAATTGCAAGAAATTGCAAGGAGCACGCCACCACCTCTGGTTTTTGCACTTGTCGCAACTGAACGGTCGGTGCGGTATACAGCATAACGGCAATCGATAATCTCGTTATTCATGATAGAAGAATTTAGCCACGTTTCAATAAATACAATAATCATCGGATAAATAAAAGCTGTAGAAATCTATTAGTTTAGTCCGCAGGCCTCTCACGTTCTGGTAGTATAACGAGAAACTCATCATTTATCATGGTATAGATGACTTAACTAATTTGGAGGAGGAGTCAAACGTCTCTTGTAGTTTGGGTTTCGAGGAAAAAATTCCTTTACTGCAATTCCAATAGGATGAACTAAACTTTAAAGGAACAGGTATCCTCATTACTTGCGAGTGATGTTTACTTTAAGGATTGATTTTAACTTTGACGTACTCATTTTACTATTGCAATTTAGGCAAATTATATGAAGTCTGGCAATGTTTCTACCATTTTATCAATACTTTGGTTGTATAAATTTGTTTTAGGCGTATTTTGTTAAACTGATGTATACTTACGGACTGCAAATGGACTTACATCACTTTCAAAATTAGACAATTGTATTGCAGATATTGCGGAAGCAAAAACAGATAAAAACTCTTTTAGAGTCATTAACAATCTTTCGGTAAAATAAGAACTTTAGTACTAATCTACTTAACGAACAGACCGATTAAATTTATTCGCCATTAGTTAAACTCTTATAATTACATTAGTATCTTCTAAAAACACAGCAACTAAATCCCAAGAACCATTTTTACTAAGTCTCATTTTTCAATAAAATTAAATTTGTGAAATATCTTTGCCTTTATAGATACCATAACCTCGTTGAGAGTGGATATCGATTATATAACATACGTGTATCGTACAAGATGTTCTTTTCGTTTTTTCAGGTGGAAAGGTGAAGCAGGCCGTGCACGTGCCGGCAGTGATGTTTTAATTGAAACTGTTTCAGCGCGATAACTGCCGTTAGTTTTTTGGGAAGGAAAAGTTTCGAACAAAACAACGCATTGTTGCAGGCGTCAAGAGGTAACAGATGTCGTGGAAATTCATCCCCGTAATGTAATTTATAACTCGTCGGTGATACGTATGGGCCCGTTGGAGCGGCCAAGGAATTCCATTTAGTCGTGGACATCGGGCAAGGTATGTTACTGCAGAGCGGCTCTAAATTGAGTTAGCAAATGTCGCACCGCACCGACTGCACTCGGCAGAACGCAATAATGGCTTGACCATTCTCAATGTGCTTCATCACCTCGCCTTAATGAAAATACCGTATTTTGCATTTAGTATTCAACACGTGCTACTATATACGGAGCGCCTCTTTTATAAGTCTATTTTTTTTTCGAAGCCATTCTAGAGGGCGGTGATTGGTGGTCCTGCATATTGATAACGCGGTGATAGATTTCGGGACGATATATCTGAGCAGGAGAAGTGCGCAACTGAAGATAGACTGATAAGAGTTGGCCGTAGTGTTCCCCGGGGAAAGTCTTATCGGCTGTGGTGTGGTCAGTAAAGTGCAGGAGATTTGAACTAGCAGTCTGGTGGATTGGTAAGAATAAATTGGCGGCAAGTTTATGATGCACCTTCCTTGAAGGAAAACTATAACATGCGCGATAACCGTAACCGCTATTACATCCTGGGGGAGCGGCGCGACCTGCAGCGGTCGTTTGGAGACGCGCGGACGAAAACAAGATAACTAAGGTGATGCTGAAACGAACGAGAAATCTGACAATTGTGGAAATAATAGTTGGAGGAAGGCGAGGTTATAAAACCGAGCCCGAGAGAAGACAGCCGCGCGATACCATCGATGAGTCCACGCGAATTGCCGGCCTCGTGGCAGTGACGTGGCCCTCCATTGTCTAGATGCAGACATAAGGGAAAACATTGTCGATTCCACCGCTCCACAATCACCTTCCAGGGTCCCTCCGGGTCCCTGATGGACTTCCGACGGATGTCGTTCATGTGTCCTCTCCCTGCATAGTCTAAGAACTGATCCTATCGCATACATAAGCCTAGATGTCCACGCAGCATCCAATCTATTGTTGCCTTGCCATTAATCTAATCAATTATTTATACAAAATCAATCGATATATACAAAATATTTTATATTTTTTAATATATTAACTGATGAGGCTGTTCAATGTTGAAAATTCATATTCACTTAAAAGAAATCGCAATGCAAATTGGATATGTAACAAATGTCAAACATCAGGTGCTTTCAATAAGGATCAATTATCACAAATTGAATCAATTCTGGATAACCTATTTCAGAAATACTTCCAGCCATTTAAAACAGACCTTGATGAACTTATTATTAAATTTAATGCAAATTTTAACGAGTTGGATGGTAAAATAAAAAAAAATTGAAAGTGACATCGCTAATATTGAACTTAAAATAAACTCGGGGGATTCAAACTCAAATCTGAAACAAACAATGATCAATGATACAGACATTTTATATGAACTAGAAGATCGTCTTTGAAGGCGTAATAATATTATGATCTATAATGTGCCCGAATCAGCATCGTCCGATTCTAGACAAACGTATGATGAAGATCTTTCTGCCACTCAAGCTACGTTATTTGTGCCAGTTCATTTGACCAGAATTGGTCGCAAAGGTCCTAGGCCAATAAAAGTTACATTGCAAGATAATGATCTTGTGAAAAAGATTATTTCTACAACCTATAAACTGAAGGATAATGTTATAAAATTTGGCTATGATCGTACTAAAATTCAAAGAGATGAATTTAAAGAACTGAAGAATATTCTGGGGCAACGAAAGGAAAATGGTGAAAAGGATTTGGTTATCAAATATATTTCTGGAGCTCCAAAAATCGTGAAGGCATCAACGCAAGCAAGTAAAACCAAACAATGCATTAAAAAACTGAATATATACTACCATAATGCAGGCGGTATGCGCACTAAATTAAGAACATTTATGTTAAATACTACTTGCTGTATATACGATGTTATAGTTATTACCGAGACTTGGCTGGATGAAAATATTAATAATTTTGAGTTTAAACTAAAAAATTACAATATTTTCAGAATGGACCGTAGTTTTAATTCGAGTGCTAAATGCCGCGGCGGTGGTGTAATGATCGCTGTTCACAATAGCTTGATTTGCAATGTTGTTGATATTGATAACAGCTCTGTGGAACATTTATTTGTTTCTATTTCTACCGGGTGTCTCAGCGTGCGCGCCGAGTAGCTTTACGGCTAAACGGTTTATTTTTTTCAAAATCCGTTTTCGCAGGAGTATGTAGGTGTATTCGGACCACATTTTAAAATTAGTTTTAAATATACAGGGTGTCCCATAAAAGCATGGCGTATCATAGTTATGTTTTTTCTTATGGAACACCCCATATTTGATATTTTTTTCAGATTCTACATCAAAAATAAGGGTAACTTTCATTATAAGATCATATGCCTAAACCTAATAATTTCTGAAATATTTAAACAATTTTGGAAAAATTGACGTTTCGAAAAAAAATCATATCTCCCAAATAGGTAAATGAAAACAAATGAAATTTTGTATCAGTACATTAGACTAATGGGGGAATATTTTAGACTATTTGTAGTAATTTAAAATTTTAAGATGTTTTGGTAATTTAATGTATCTCCAGAAACACATTCAAGGTCAAATTTCTTGCTTACTTTAAATGGCACACCCTATATCTAATAGGCCTATCTTGTAGCAAATTTTATTATCTTTCAAAAAGTATAAAGGTATTCTACACCTAATACTAATAGTTTTCAAGATATATCCATTTTTGTTAATTTTCGACATAATAATTATTAGTATCAATTATTGCAATAGTCAGTTAACACAACCAATGATTTTCGAGATATTTCCAAATTAACACACTAATTGAATAATTTATTTACACATATGTATATGATTACGTAATATCGTCTTAGAATTTCAAAAAACATAACGAAAAACAACAAATGAAATTAACAAAATAATAACAACATTATTTTTTTATAACAAATTTTCAAAAATACCACCATCGCACTGAATGCATAATTCAATTCTTTTTTGAAACGATAGTTTAACATTTCTTAGCATATTGGGTGTTATTGATCTAAATGCATCCTTAATTCTGTCCTTCATGTCTTCAACAGTTGTGGGAGGAGTGGTGTATACTTGATTTTTAATATACCCCCATAAAAAGAAATCCATGGGGGTTAAATCAGGGGATCTAGGTGGCCAAGCTACGTGACCTCCTCTTCCAATCCATCGCCTATTAAATATTCTATTTAAATATTGACGAACCGCCAATGAAAAATGAGGTGGCGCACCATCGAGCTGTAACCACATGTTTTGGCGAATATTCAGTGGAATATTCTCTAATAATAATAGAAATTCTTCTTGGAGAAATTGTAAAAATATGGGACCATCCAAGTATCCATCGAAAAAATGAGGTCCAATGACGTAATTACCCAAAATGCCTCCGAATACATTAATACTCCAACGATGTTGTCGATCAGTAATTTGAAATTTGTGGCAATTTTCGGTGCTGTAATAATGGCAGTTACGTCGATTAAAAGATCCGTTATTATTAAAAGATGATTCATCCGTAAATAAAATATTATTCAAAAAATCTTCATCATCGCCACTTTTATTTAAAACACATAAACAAAAATCTAACCGCTTCTCGAAATCCGCATTATTCAGATGCTGGTGAATTTCATAGTGATATGGGTGGTATTCATGTTTTTTTAATATCCTTGATATGCTCGCCTTGCTTAACCCAGTCTCACGAGCTACTATACGTGTACTCGTGCTAGGATTATCTATTACAGAAGTAAGTACCTGTAATTGTGTCTCCTCGTCCTTAGTTACAGTGTTGAAGTTCGTTTTTTTCAGATACTTGACACTGCCTGTGGTTTTAAATATATTTAAAACTTCCTCCAATGTCTTCTTATTAGGATGTCTCCTATCAGGGTACCTTTCGCGATATACTCTTTCCGCTAAGAGACAATTTTCATAACATTCCCCTATTATTAGGATCATGTTAATTCTTTCGTTTAAGGAATATTTCATTTTTGCGGTCGTTACAAATGATTCGAATGTGTCAACTGACTTTGTTTATAAACAAAAGCTACACACTAGCTTATTGCAATAATTGATACTAATAATTATTATGTCGAAAATTAACAAAAATGAATATATCTTGAAAACTATTAGTATTAGGTGTAGAATACCTTTATACTTTTTGAAAGATAATAAAATTTGCTACAAGATAGGCCTATTAGATATAGGGTGTGCCATTTAAAGTAAGCAAGAAATTTGACCTTGAATGTGTTTCTGGAGATACATTAAATTACCAAAACATCTTAAAATTTTAAATTACTACAAATAGTCTAAAACATTCCCCCATTAGTCTAATGTACTGATACAAAATTTCATTTGTTTTCATTTACCTATTTGGGAGATATGATTTTTTTTCGAAACGTCAATTTTTCCAAAATTGTTTAAATATTTCAGAAATTATTAGGTTTAGGCATATGATCTTATAATGAAAGTTACCCTTATTTTTGATGTAGAATCTGAAAAAAATATCAAATATGGGGTGTTCCATAAGAAAAAACATAACTATGATACGCCATGCTTTTATGCGACACCCTGTATATTTAAAACTAATTTTAAAATGTGGTCCTAATACATCTACATACTCCTGCGAAAACGGATTTTGAAAAAAATAAACCGTTTAGCCGTAAAGCTACTCGGCGCGCACGCTGAGACACCCGGTATATCTAATATAAATTTAATTGTTGGCGCTGTTTACATACCACCGGGATCTCAGCTTGTTAAATTTAACGATCATTGTTTTGTCATGAAAAAAATACCCTAACTCAAAATTTCTTATTTGCGGCGATTATAATCTTCCAACAGCTATTTGGTCTAATGATGAACTCGGTCTTATTAACCATAGTAACTCATATTCAGCACAAATTATTGCTGAGACATTTAGCTTATATAATATATTTCAAATTTGTGACATACCGAATGAAAATAATGTTTTTCTTGACTTAATATTTGCATCTGAAGGATTTAAAGTGTCGGCAGCTTCCGACTTATTATTTGAAATTAAACAGCATCATGTGCCCTATTTAATTTCAATGCCTCTAGACATCCCTGTTAAATCGTTCCAATTTAATGAATGTATTTATGATTTTTCACGGGCCAACTATCTAGCTATTAATGACTATATTTTTTCTGTTGATTGGCGTAAAATATTAAGTGGGTCTATTGATAACATGGTTAATATTTTCTATAATGTATTATATACTATCCTAGAACTCTATGTACCAAGTGTATTAAGTCGTCCACGTATCCACCATGGTTCACATCTGAGCTAATAAATTTGATTAAGCGTAAACGAATTGCTCACAAAAAAATACAGGGAATGCCTGAACTCCGTTAATTACCAAGAATTCAAATGTTAGCGAGAAAAATGTATGAACCTGAGAAATTTATTATACGATAAATATGTCCTTTCCGTTAATACAGGAATAACACATAACCCAAAAAAGTTCTGGAATTTTGTTAAAGCTACAAATTCTATTCCTGAATTTCCAGATATTATGTACTATAATAATAATGGTAGCAGCAATGGTTCACAATGTGTTAATTTATTTGCCGACTATTTCTCCACTGTATACAGTAATGAACAACCTTTGTATATACCTAATTTTAATTATCCATCTGAGGTAATTCATATGACACTTAAATTATCTCTAAGCGAAATATTCCAAGGTATTACTGATTTGAAATGTAGCGACAGTACAGGCCCTGACGGAATATCTGCTAACTTTTTAAAAAACTGTATTTGTTCTATTTCATTGCCAATCTATATTTTGTTTGAGTCATCTCTTTCACAGAATATATTTCCTGAATTCTGGAAGAAAAGTTACATTACGCCATTGTTTAAGTCAGGTAAAAGAAATAATATAGCAGATTACCGCAGCATTTCAATTCAATCTGTAATACCGAAGCTTTTCGATGAACTTGTTACTGTTAAACTTAGTTGGATGTGTAAGAATATACTCATGGACGAACAGCATGGCTTCCGGCCCGGCAGATCAGTATCAACTAACCTTTTGTCATTCAGCACATTTATCCTCAATGCCTTTGAAGCTAACCATTCAGTTGGTACTGTTTTTACGGATTTTGCCAAAGCATTTGATCGTGTTAACCATGATATTTTGATTGCGAAATTATCGGCTTTGGGTTTCCATGCTGATGTAATAAAGTGGATTTACAGCTTTTTAATTAATCGCGTCCAATGTGTAAAAATTAGTAACTTTTTATCTAATGTCATTCATGTTCCCTCGGGTGTTCCACAGGGGTCACATTGTGGTCCATTGCTGGTTTTACTATTTATTAATGACATTTCTCAAGTTATAAGAAACTCCTCATTTTTGGTTTATGTTGATGATCTTAAGCTTTTTAAAGAAATTAAGACAATTGATGATTGCAAATTGTTGCAAGATGATCTCACATCTGTTGTTAACTGGTGTAACGATAACCATCTTTTTCTCAATATTGCAAAATGCAAATCGATGAGTTTTTCCAGAAAAAAAATATCTTACATTTTTGCTAGAGTATCAACAGTAACTGTTTAGAGCAAATTAAAGTTACCAAAGACTCGGAAGTAACTTTTGACATTAAATTATGTTTCAGTGACCATATCCGTTAAATTTGTAACCGAGCTTTAAAAATGTTAGGTTTTATTAGACGAATGGCTATCGACTTGTCGCCAGCAGCTTTTAAACTTTTATATTTTGCTTATGTCCGTTCCCATTTGGAATACGCATCTTGTGTGTGGTCACCTACTTAAACTACGTACATCAATTTACTGCAAAATGTTCAGAACAAGTTTTTAAAACTATATGCGTTCAAATTAGGCTATAATACGGATATTAATATTAGTGTGTTCTCATCTGTTCAACGTATTGATAAACTGTGCTGCCGTAGATTTTATTTTGATATGTCACTATTTTATAAATTAATTTCTCATCAAGTCCAATGTACTTATCGCCTATCCCAAATCAATTTCTATGTTAATTTATCAAACCGATCAATTAGGCAATTACCTGTATTTCGCATTCCCTACCATAAGTCCAACTATGGCAATAATAGTCCACTATCTCGATTTATGCGAACATCTAATGCATTATCGCTAAATTTAAATTTTGACCTATTTGTTAACTCGCACACACAATTTATGCGTAAACTTAAGCGGATTAGTATATGCTAATTTATAAATATTAAGTTTATATCTTATTTTTGTTATAATTTTTTAGTATATTACTTTACTTTTTGGTTTGTTTATATGTGTTTTTGAATTGTTATTATATTAATTTTTTGTAATTCTTGTCAAAATGGACTTTCCGTAAATAAATATTATTATTATTACTTGTTTAGTTGTTGAAGTAAAACACTTAAATTTTCAAAACACTTTATTATTGCTTTTCTGAAAACGCAACAATTGTTTCGCCACACTGTGGCTTCTTCAGGCGAAGAAATGGTAACAATAAAAGTTTGTGACAGGTTTATATAGTAATTGCTGTGGGGGGTAAGGGGGTTGGGGTATTATTCTTTAAGAGATTGAAGTTAAGTAGTGGTGACCGATTGATGTCCGTTTGATCGTTTAGCAGAAGGCTCGTGTTTTTTCTTTTATTAATTTCTAGGTTCTCTAGTAAGTTTAGTTTCTTGCTTTTTCTTTCTTGGTGTAAAATTTTGAATTCTTCATTGAAAGAATGTCCTTCGTTCAGCAGGTGGTTGGCATATGTGGATGTCCTTTTAATGTTGATATATGCGGCGCGATGTTCTTTAATTCTGTTAATGAAAGCTCATCCTGTTTGACCGACATAAGTTTTTGGGCAGTCTACGTTTTGTTTTGATATTAGGACTTGCGGAGACTGGACAAAAACTTATGTCGGTCAAACAGGATGAGCTTTCATTAACAGAATTAAAGAACATCGCGCCGCATATATCAACATTAAAAGGACATCCACATATGCCAACCACCTGCTGGACGAAGGACATTCTTTCAATGAAGAATTCAAAATTTTACGCCAAGAAAGAAAAAGCAAGAAACTAAACTTACTAGAGAACCTAGAAATTAATAAAAGAAAAAACACGGGCCTTCTGCTAAACGATCAAACGGACATCAATCGGTCACCACTACTTAACATCAATCTCTTAAAGAATAATACCCCAACCCCCTTACCCCCCACAGCAATTACTATATAAACCTGTCACAAACTTTTATTGTTACCATTTCTTCGCCTGAAGAAGCCACAGTGTGGCGAAACAATTGTTGCGTTTTCAAAAAAGCAATAATAAAGTGTTTTGAAAATTTAAGTGTTTTACTTCAATAACTAAACAAGTTATATTTTTTAGTTATTCGTTCTACTTTCTATGTTGGGAAGATTGTCAGGATTAATTTATTTATGTTATTGATGATACCGCAGATTAATATTATAATTATTATATTCGCTAAAATTTCTTAACCGTTTAAAGTTTTACTTTTTTTTAATCAAAATACAGGTTGCTGTGTTAGTTATAGAACCTTCAAAATCAAAAGAAATTGGTGAAATATTCTATAAATCTAGTTACAAGTTGCTGGGTGAATTAATACCTTCGAAAAGAGGAAAATTAGCTGAAATATTATTTAAATCTAAAGAAAGAAAATTATAAAATCCTGAAAATTTAGATGCAAGTTGCTAGGGAATTCTAGAAGAAGAAATTGCTGAAATATTACATAAATTTAGAAAATAAGTTGCTGAAAAATTATAGAAATCTAGACACAGGTTGCTGTGGCTATTATTAAACCCTCGAAAATAAAAATGGTGAAACATAGAAGTCTAGAATAAAATGCAGGAAAAGTTCCTGGGAGAATTCTACAATCCTAAAAAGAAAGAGAAACTGTTGACATATTATAGGAATCTAAAAATCACAGGCAAAATGTAGAAATCATAATTACAGAACCCTTAAAAAAACCAAAACATTTTTTTCCAATTTTAATAATTTTTCGGAATTTTTTGCTTTAGTTTATCTAATTTTCTTAGAATTTCTTCTATTTTAGAATGCGAGAAAAATATTCCTTCCAGTTTTTAAAAGTTTTCTAACATCTCGTTTTTTCTAAGATTTTTTTTTTGTAAATTGCGAGAGTTTACATCGTGGGTTCTAGATTTTTACCCTATTTTTTCTTTTCATAATAATGCTTTATGTTCTATAAATAGTTAAAGTTTTTTTTTCTTTCAGGTTGCGAGAATTTCCTTTCCAGAATTTTTTAACAATTAATTTTAGACTTTATGAATATTCCAAAACACTTCAATACATTTGTCAAAATGCTTTGCTTTAATTTTTCGAAATTTTTAAAGAATTTTCCACATACACGTTACGTCAATTTTTGTCGAGGATTAAAAAATACTGTTAACAATTTTAGTTTTAATTTTTAACCTTCTTTTTGCTTTACTTTAATTGAATTTTCTAAGATATTTTTAAATACAATACAAATACTTAATAGTTTGTCTGTATAACTGGATTTAATCTTTTCTGACTATAGTTTCGACCAGACACTTGTCAATTTCAAAACATAAGTGATTCAAAAATGTATAACGATGTAGATGCTGCAGGAATCAACGATATATTTAAATCTTTAGATTTTTTAATCTTATTTTTAACCATTTCTTGCTTTGTTTTGCCTTTTCTTCAAGAATTGCTCTTCTAAATTAAGAGAAATTTTCTCGAAACTTCTTTTTTACAGAATTTTCCAAATTCCTCTTGCACACTTTGCTCAATTTTAACGGATTTTTTTTAATTCTCTTGCCAAATTGCAAGAATATTCATTGAGAATTATAAAGTTTTTAGAATATTTTTATTACAGATTTCTTGATTTTTTTATTTATTTTTCATCCAATTTTTAAGAATATTCGAATAATTTTTGCCTTTTTCAATTTTTCAGGAATCTCTTCTGCCAGATTATAAAATTTTTCTTCAATGAGAATTTTCCACAAATTTTTCTTAAACACTTTTTTGCATTTAATTTTCTCATTAATTCCAAATTGATGGATTATTCTTCGAGCGTTCTAGAATTTTTCAACAATGTTATCTCAGTTTTCTATGTATATTCACTCAGATTTCGAGAATTTGTTTAGATTCTCTAGAATTTTAGAATTAGTTTTTTGCTATTTTTATTTCTATTTATTACTTTCCCTATATAGTATATATAGGGGGAGTATTGTTTTCGTGATTTTTTTTTTGAAAATTTTTTTTGCGGAAATATCCGTTTTGGGGTCCCCTGAACCCAAAAAACTAATTTCTAGAAAAAAATTTGTTGTGTCTGTGTGTGTGTGTGTCTGTCTGTCGGTGGGTGCTGTATCTCAAAAACGAATTATCTGTTCGAGATGAAACTTCAAACTTAAGGTTTTGTCGTTAAAAACTGGAACTGAAAAGCTTTTGGTGAACATTCTTAAACCGGAAGTGGTTGTTTACTCGAGGCGTTTTTTGGTTTTTTGGTAATATTTTTCTAAATCTGGGAAATTTGAAAATAAGGTTCAAACAAAAGTTAAAGGAAATAAAAAACTGAACAAGTTTTGTTTGAACATGTTTTTCATAAAATTCTTAACTTTTGCGGAAAAAAATAAAAATTGAAAATTTTGATAATTTTTGCAAATTGCTAATAAACTATTAGAGTTACGTGAAACTTTTATTATAAATAATTGTAGAGAATTCAAAAGTGAACGAATCATAAAGAATAGCCATTTTGCGTAAACCTCATAGTTTTCGAGTAAAATATAGGGAAAGTACTATGATGGCCACATCACCATTTTAAAATTTTATTTTAGCTAAATCTTCTCGTATTTTTTTCTTCAGATATCTACATTCGTTTACGATGCTTATAGATTTTTCTTATATCATCTTTTATGATTACTTGTTTTATTTAATCTATTTTTGCACAATTTGCCCACTTTAAAATTTGTTTGGAGGCCTCTAAAATGTTCTAGAAATTCCTCTTATAGACTTCTACTCTTCATCAATGTTTCGAAAATATTTTTTCCAAATTAATGACGAGAATTTCTTGTAGGTTTATATAATTTCTGAAATATTCCAATACTTTCTCTTTAAATTTTTTCCTTCACGATATTTTTTTATTAGAAATTACTAGTAAACTTTCTTCCATATTTTGATGTTTTTCTTTAAAGTTCCAGAATTTTGTAGATTTTTTTTAGCACATTTCCTTCCAGATTAAGATGGTTTTCTTAGGAAACTTTTCAAATTTTTTAACTTACTGTCCAGACCGTTTTGCTTAGTCTTCTTTATTTGGTCAAAAATTTTATTTAGTTATTTTTTACATAGTTTCTAATTTTAGTTTAGTTTTAATATGTTTATAAATATGTCCTTAGTTTTAGTCTTTTACTAATTAAATATGTACCTAGGTTAACCTTTTCACTCTTTGTTGTATTTTCTAATTATAATATGCATTATGTTCCTGTTCTGACAATTGTAATACATGTATTTATGTCCTACTACAAATAAAGATTAATTTGATTTGATTTGAATTCTACTATATTTCTTGCTTTGTTCTATTAAAAATGTTTCCTAGATTTTCATTTCTGTTTCGAAAAATTTTCTTCAAGGTTTCTAAAATTTTCCAGAAAATTTTCTCCCAGCTTTCTAATGCCTTTTCTTTCCTTACCTTATCGTAAACTATTGAAAACATTATTGAAATTTAGAATTTCTAAAAAAAAAAAAAAAAAAAACATAAAAAAATGGGTGGAAAATTATAGAAAGCTCAGAGCTAACCTGAATTTTATTTGTTTCTAAAATGTAAAAAAATTGTTTTTTTTTTCTTTATTTTATTTATATTCTTTTCTTTCATTTTGCAAGATGTTTTTAGAGAGTTATATAGTTCCTCACAATTTTTTTGCTTTATTTTATCTGTATTTTTCAGAAATGTCTCATTTAAATTGCGAGAATTATCTTTGACACTGCCAGCAGATTTTTTTCTAGGTTTATAGATTTTCTCAGCACACTTTCTTCTATTATTTACCAAAACTACTTACTTTTTCTTATCATTTTTCTTAAAATATGTTCCAACAGTCTCTTTACATATTGATATATATATTTAGTTTTCAAGAATCCTTGAACATCTTCCCTTTCTAGTTCAAGAATTTTCTACTAATTCTTCCTTATCTTTTCGGGATTTTCTAGAATTATCTCTTTTAAATTAGAAGAATAATTTCTTGGCTTTAGATTGTTTTCAGGTTTTTTACAAATTTCTTAAATTTTCTAGTAATTTCTCGCGGTTTTATTTGAATTTTCTAAGAATTCTTTATTATGTTCAAATTTTCTTGTGAATTTTATTCATAGATTTGAGGGATCTTTCTGGAAGCTACTAGAATATTTTACCAGTTTTTTTTGCTTCAATTTATCTAAATTTTTCAAGAGAATGATAAATTTTTTCGAGATTATTTTAAGAGTTTATTGTCAATATGCAAATTTGCTTCATTAAAATTGTTCAATAATTTAAACATTTTCTTTCATGGTTTTTTTCAAACATTTCCTACTATTTATTGCCTTTTATCTAAATTTCTAGATCTAGAAACTTCTTCTCTTCCGAGTTGAAAAAGAAGCGTTTTCATAATTATCTTTTAAAGTGCTAGATTTTTTTTAAATATTGAATTTATAAATGGATACCAGTAAAAATATTTTGAAGAACTATTGATGATGCATTTGAGTGGAAGATCTTTCGATTAAGTCCTTCCTTCAGTTAAAATTTTAAGTATATTTTTACTTTCCTTATATAGTATATAAAATGGTGATGTGACCATAAAAGTACTTTGCCTATATTTTACTCGAAAACTATGAAGTTTACGCAAAAAGGCTATTCTTAATGATTTGTTAACTCTTGAATTCTCTACAATTATATTATATTATAAATATTTCTAGAGAATTTAAAAAGGAACAAATTATTAAGAATAACTTTTTTTGCGTAAACCTCATAGTTTTCGAGTAAATTATAGGGAAAGTACTATGATGGCCAAATCATCATTTTTTTAAGTATTGTTTTGTTATTTATTATATATTTTAATCCTAAATGACAATAATATTTGAAATGGGTTTAAATGTAACTAGGTGGCGCAGCTGGTAGCGCACTCGACTAACAATCGAGAGGTTGAAGGTTCAAATCCAGCTTCATGTACATTTTTATATAATATTAAATGTCTTATTCAATTTGTGTGGGTGTAGGATTTCGTCTTCGTTCTTATTTCTTGTGTATTTTTTCAGGTACTTCTTATCTTGTGATGCCTCTTCTCATTTCTTCTGATATCTTTCTTGGTCGCTACTTTTATTAAATTTCACGTTCTCTTGCTTCTATATACTTTTCTTTCTATCGTGATTTTATCCATTATCTCTACATGTTCCCACCATTCTAATTATCTCTCTCATATACAGGGTGTTAATACTAAGTCGTTGCACCCGAAAATTGCAGTTAGAACTCGTTAAAACAAACAACTTTTCTCAGTTACAATTTGTGATTTGGTACTACGGTTCGGAGTTGTTGGAGTTCTTTTGTTTCTCTAAAAATCGCTATAACTCCCTTATTTTAAGGACTATTTTCTAAAACAAAAAAGTTTCAAAAGTAGCTTTCGGCGCTCTAAAACATTTGTATTTACAATTATTTTTATTGTTTCAAATAACAGAATGGCGACCGATCAAAAATTTCAAAAGAAAATATTTTGATTTTTAAAAGTAAAGCATTTATAAAATCCTTATAATTTAATTGCAATTGTTCTCGTGCAAATTTTAATTATTTATTTGCAATTTTATATTTCATGCTCTCTAAATGTTGCCCTATTTTTTTTGGGTTTTATACAATATATTTTATAAATTCTTTCCCAAATAGAAATATGTAGCCCTCGGTTTACGCCGGTTTTTTTTTTAAGAACGGAACCCCGGCGTAAACCGAATCGGCGTACTTTGAACCCCATTATAATGGGAGGTATGGAGTTAGGTTCATCTCATAAAAATAGTAAATAAATGTATATATACTATGTAATTGTGAAACAAAAATAAAATTCTCAATAACAAAAATAAAACCATTTTATCAAAAAGATGTAATTTCACAGGGGTATTATCATTTCTGTATTGAGGATCCCGGTTTCGGATCGCTTATATCTTTTTGGAGAGTGCTAACTGCTTAGATTTTCTTTTTCCTTCTTTAAGAAGTTCAAAATATGGTCAAATTGATGCGATAACACTCCTCTTTACGTTCCAACTTCTTTCCCAATCGAGGTCTACCAGAGTTCATCAGTGATGGTTTCTATGGTTGAAAGAATAGGTTCGAGTTCGGCCGTTTTTACTTAATTCTTTTAATTCCTCGTTGGAGAGCGGCTGCTCGTGGCTCTCTAAAACTTATTTCACATCTTCAGCTGTCACATTGTTTAATCCTACCTCTCGCGCAAGCGTGGTAATGTCAACAACATTATCCACATGCTCTAATTCTTCGACATCGTGCATAAATTTTGGTAGAAGTTTACACCACACTCCATTTAAACATTTTGCTGACACTTCATCCCAAGCTGCCTTGATGTTGTAAATGCCTTTCAAAATATCATAAGACCGCCAATTATTTTTTCTGTAGAGTCTAAGATTCCCACCATTTCCATGAAGCTAGTGCGGAGGTAATAGGATTTAAAGGTTGCAATAACTTCCTGATCCATTGGTTGCAAAAGTGATGTTGTATTTAGGGGCATGTAAACAACCTTGACATCCAATGGTGTTCTTTCTTCAGTAAGGTTTGAAGGATATCCAGGGGCATTTTCTAAAAGAAGAAGTGCCTTGAGTAGTAAATCATTTTCTTTACAAAAGCGAAGCACAAAAATAATTTTTAAAAACCTCTCGCGTGACCCAAGCTTTCTTGTTCCATTTCCAATAGACTGGCAACATTTCTTTGTTTAGCCTCTTGTAAGCACGTGGTGTTTGCGAATGGTTTGCGAAATCCCAGTTTCATCAATATTAAAAATGAGGTCAGGAGGATAATCACCATGTTCTACATAGTCTTGCAACTCTTTTGGATAAGCAGCTGCTGCATCAACATTGGCACTTGCCGCCTCACCACATAGTTTGACACTAAGACACTTACTTCGAGATTTAAATCACATAAACCAACCCTTGCTTCCCAAAAATGTTTCTTCGCTTCCCTCTGTCTTCTTAAGATCTTCAAAAATCGTTTTTGCTTTCTCAGTTACAACAGCGTGAGTCAAAGGAATGTGTTTCTGATGTAAATCATCTACCCATAACGATAATAGGGATTTATGGGAAGACAATAATGGGATAATATATGGAAGTTGAAAGGATTTTTGGAGAATTTTTCTGATAGGAATCGAAGGCGTTCTAGGATAGGGATAACTAAAGTGGTATCATAGAGGAGCTGATTAGATGGATTGTGTAAAGGATTAAGAGGATACCAGAGTTTGGTTAGGGTACGGAGAGACGCTCGCTCGCTAACTTTAATATTGCGGGAGGTTGGATTGCTGGGATTGGTGTAGACGGCACAACCATAGTCAAGTAATGGACGGCAGATCATTTTATATATTTTAACAGATGTTCTTGTGTTTATACCACTGTCTTTTTATACGTTAAACTTCTAAAGCATTTTGCTCTAGAAGTAATTTTACCTTTCATTGTGGCTGTATAATTTTGAAACGGAAGCTGTGGGAGGGATCATAGTTTGAGAAATATGGACTTTGTAAGGTGAGTTATTGATGCGATGATAAGGAATTAGGAGCTGGGTTTTGTGGAGATTGATTTTAATGCGCCATTTTGCAAACCACCTTTGAAGGGAGTCAATAAGCCCTTGTAGGAATTGAAGGGCTTTTGGTAGTGTGGGAGCATGTGTGATTAGGGCAGTGTCGTCTGCAAATTGCAGGAGGTATTTGGATGGATTAAAGTAGTGAGGATCAGGGTTGTAGTCATCAGCACAAAAAATGTTATATAACAGAGACCACAGGGGAGAGCCTTGATGGAGTTTTGTTCGGGAGTAAAGGAAGAGGAGAATGATTTATAGATTTTTACTTTTAAGGATCTATTAGGGAGGAATTGTTTAATAATGATAAAATGATAAATGATAAGAAGATGGTATGAGGAGGGATGTTTAGAAGGTGGAACTTGTATAATAGGCCTTGATGCCAGACAGTGTCAAAAGCTCTCTGGACATCTAAAAATAGGGCTGCAGAAGCTCTGCCTTCAAGGTGGGATGTTTGAATATTTGAGACAAGGATAGTGAGTGGAAGGGAGGTCGATCGGCGGGGAAGAAAACCAAATTGGTATTTGGGAATGTAGTTGTAAATTAAAGAAAGGATTTTGTTTTTGAGGAGGGATTCATAGATTTTTCCAATAACAGGTAGGAGTGTGATGGGACGATAGCTGGATAATAAAGTAAGGGGTTGGTCACGTTTAGGGATACAAATTACTAGTCCTATTTTCACACTTCGGGGAAGTATTTTTTTTGCAGAGAAAGTTGATATTATTGAGGATGTGATCGTGGATGTGAAAAGGAAGGGATTTTAGTATATGTCTATGTATATGGTCGTGTCCAGTTGCTGTATTTTTTCCTTTCTTTAGAACGTGAAAGTATTCGTCATGAGTAAAAATGTCAGTCGGTTCTGATCAGTCATTTTTTTCAAAATATTCAATGTACCAGTCATTTACTTTATTAAAATGTGTGGGGTCAAAGATTGGGTCTTGTGTCATTGAATAGGTCGTGTTAAAATTGTCAGCAAATTTTAGAACAATTAAGTCAGGATTTGTAATGATTTCGTTAGTTGACGGGACGAAGATGTTTTGTAAATTGTCTGTCTTTTTGTATTTGGTGAGTTTGTTTATCTCAGACCAAAATGTTTTTCCCTTAAAGTCGTTAATTTTGCTGCAAGTATTAATCCAAACGTCGTCCTGTGTTCAGTTATAAGTCTTTTAATGTCTTTGTTAAGGTTATTAAATTTTTATCTAAGTTCATTTGTGTCCGTCTGTTGTATGTCTCTGTATAATTGTCTTTTAAATTTAGTAAGTCGGAGGAAACGATAATAATTTTTCTATCTTAAAAAAAATCTTACTTTTTTTATAACAGACTTGTGTTGCATTTATCGCCGTAGATTGTTGTGCAGACTCTTTTATTCTGTGTGCATGTTTCATGTGGTAGTAACCGTCGATGGAACTAAGTTCATACTTTTACAAGCATTTGGACGTTTTTGCCCATTTTCCATCCTTCGAATCACCTCGATCTTTTTTTCAAGTGTTGTGGATTGGCGTGCCTTTTTCGCACTTCTTTTATTAGACATGATTTACTTTACCAATAATTACTTAAAAATATTACACAGAAAAAGTAAATGGATTCAATTGCGTTTAATAACTATACATACGTCGTAGCAGCTCGATAAATACTTTATAACTGGATCATCAACCTGTCTAGTTCCCCAGTTGGGTCGCGGAATCCCAGTACATGCCCATTAAAACCGTGGATTTTCAAGACGTAGGCATGTTGCGTTATTGTGAATAAATATTGATTCTAATAAGCGTGATAAAGATTAAAAAAACCTATTGCAAGAGTTATGTCAAGGCGCCAAGTGCATCTCCCGACAGATAATATACATAGTTAGGTAATTAATGCTGCGACCTCAGCTATTTGCATGTTCTCTGATTATTTATGCAAATAAAGCATGTCTAGGGGTCCTCGCGGCTATCGTGGTGTACCGGCAAAGGAAATTGCTAATTTTCAGTCTAAGTTACCGGCATAACCTCAATTTTGGACCATTACATGTCTTGCATGATTAGTGAGGACCCGAGATTGAACTGAACACTCGCTGCCCACAACAGCCTGCATATAAATGCACGCCGTCTCCGGTTTGTGGGGGGCGGGCTGTAGGTGCAACGGGCGGCCATCATCCCCTAATCCACTAATTGCCGACTTGTCGGAAGTTCTTTAATCAAAATGCCGGACTTGTATTTTAATTCGGCCGGAAGAATGACGATTTAATTTCATCAGTGCAACTTTTTGGATCCGCGGTATGGCGCAGTTTCCCCGTTTTATATCCTCCATTTACCCTTTGCTGCCACCCCTGAGTAATAAGATCATCATAGATCAGCCGTTCGCTGCCGCCCGCGCTCCTTAGCACGCCATGTCGGACTTTGGTAACGTTAATTAAACTTAATTAAAAGAACTCCGGAGCACGGCGGCTTGAGAGGTACCGGGATGCATGGCTAATCTTCGGACAAATTAATTGCCTTTAGCGCCAGTAATATGGTTTGTGGAAATTCAAACGGGGGCGGAGGGCGGAATGGAAGCGAGGGCAGGGCGGTCCCACCCTTAAAAATTATTCAGCGGCCTCTTTTAATCCTACCGCTAATCATTACAATTTTTATTCAAACTTGATTATTCCATAACGATATTTGGACCTGCGTCCCGTTTCTCCCTTTTCGTACACCCGAAGTAAGTGAATTAATACTTTAAAAAGTGCGCCGGCAGAATACCGTATTAAGCTCGTTTCCTCGTTTATTAAGAAAAACATATTTTTCAAGACCTGTCAGTGAATGCTCTTGGGTTACTTTTTCATTCGTTGCGGTGATCCCGCAACGGACCAGGTTTGCGCTACCCCCGGAGTATAAAGCCACCATCCGTCATCGGAATCACTACACTTAGCGCGACTCCTTCGGGGACGAACTAACTTGTCCGGAACAAAACATTAAGATGAGAACCCCGATGATTAACAATGGGGATTAGTACGTCGGCATTATTTATTATTATGGAAACATATGTCTTTATTGTTGAAACTTTTATTTTCCTCATTTTAGTGAGTGCAGAGATAATATTGGATTTATGCATAAATAAAGATAAGCGTCAATTGTGCGTTTATATTTATTCCTATTTCAAGAATAAACAATATGATCCATCTTTCTAATTGCTTGCGGTTTCGTTCCAATGTTACTCGTTTCAACGCCCAGTCAAGACATAAACCGACATCGCAGAATAAAAATAAATATTCTTAATGAAATGTACTACTAAGACATATTATATTATCTTAACAGAGTCCTCAAAAACTTGTTTCTATTGTTGATAGAAAATTGTATAGTTTTGTTTTTTGAAGAATTCAAAATTAGATTATTAGAAATTCGCATTTTTTGCAATATTTTATTAATTATCTACTATCCAACTTGTCACATTTAGAATTGTTACGAAGCTATTTTGAAAGAGGCATATGAATATGAGAAAAATTACAAGTTTTAATATGGACCCTTGAGGTACCCCCACTGACAATTCTGAATTCTTGCATCTTTGACAACTTGCATACACTGATTGCTTTTGATTACATATAAACAAATTAGTAAAATTTAATTTTAATTTTTAATTTGCTTAATAATCGTTCATGTGATACACAATCAAATGTTTTGCTGAGATCTAAATTTTAAATGAGGTCGCTTAGAAAAATAAGTACATTTGAACTTGAATATAATACACGTTAGAATTTACTTTCTTCATAATTTATTTTTATCTACGAGACGTATATTGCTCATTATCAATAGCTAACTTAGTTATAATACAATTAATGAGATTTCTCTATAGTTCCTACATTCCGCCTTGTAAATGAGTACCATAATTTCTACTTTCTCTTTTCACATTCTGTTAATCAGTCTCCAAAGCTTATTCTTCCTCTTTATTCCCACGTTTCTAAATATATTTTCCGTTGCTTTTCCACTTAAGACTTGAGTCTATTGATTCCTTCTTCTACTCTCTGTTCTAATATATCATCTTGTGGGAATTCGATGTCTTCCCTTATTATGTCTTTCTACTCACATCTCTCACAACGAGCAAGTACAGAAACGAACTGTGTAGGATATAAAGTGTCCCTCAGATAAGCTCTCAAGGGAAATACAGCATCGACAAGAGAGATGGATGGGCTGGAGCTGGCAGTGGACGTCATCAGGACGGCATATCTGGAAAACAGCCAAGCAGAGGGGCTGCGGAACAGTCTAGCGAAACAAGAACCTCGAAAAGATGAGGATCGAGGTTCGAAGGCTAATTCAATAGTACCAAAAACAACTAGGACTGGGATACCTACAGAGGAAAACTCACACAATATAATAAAGAAATCCGAAAAGCTAAAAGGGACTAGTGAAGGAAGTTCTGCGAAGATATTAACGGCACTCCGGCATATTCAAGAATCCACAAAGTTCTGGCTAAGGACGACAGTGCCAAACATGTAGGCTTCCTCAAGAAATTGGAAGGAACCTACACAGAAACAATAGAGGAATGTCTCACGGAACTATTAAAAGTCCACTTTCCAGCCTCAAAAATTCTGGCAGAACATAACAAGCCGGAGAATCCCAGCCAAAGACCTAAAAGGCAAGACCAAAAGGACTGGAGATTAGCCACGGAGTGCACAAGACCCATTAACACCGAATTGAAACATTCACTATGTTTAACCACAAATATTTGTGGTTAAAACATAGTGCATGTTTCAATTCAGTGTAAGTATGGATTACCACGTAGTAACGGTCGCAACCATTCTCTTTATTAAGACCTATTAAAATTAAATGTGCGATCGGCAGGTTCCTACCGTAGTCCGCGGGACCGGATGGCATTTATCCCATTATGTTACAAATAGGCATAGAGCAAATGGTGCTGCACCTGTCAAAAATCTTCAAAGCCTGCCTGGCATGGGGATATATACCAAAATCATGTAATCAAAGTAATACATATCTATCAGTCTATCTTTATTTTTACAAAAAACATTTGAAAGATTGATAGACAGGCACATAAGAGATGAGATAATTGGGAAAGATCCCCTCAACAACAGGCAATATGCATACCAGCCGGCTAAGGCAATGGACTCGGCGCTGGACAACTTAAACAGGCTCATCACAAAGTCAATGGAAGATAAAGATATTGCTATGGCCACATTTCTAGATATCGAAGGGGCGTTTAACAACGTCACAACAACCTTTCTCGTGGAGGCACAAGCAAGGAAAGGAGTCCCGCCAAGTCTTTGCCAATGGATCAAGACCAGCCTTGAGAAAAGCACAATAATATCTACTTTGGGTGGCCATAACATTAATGCTAAGGCAGGCTGCCCACAGTGAGAAGTTTTGTCTCCAGTGCTATGGGCAACACTAGTAGATGACCATCTAAGAAAACTGTCCAAAGAGGATATCCACTGCCTAGGGTACGCGGATGACCTAGCCATTGTCATCAGGGGTCTGTTCGCGGAAGTCATGTCATATATATCTGTCATGCTGACATAAACAGCCATAAAGTATCCCCTAAAAAGGGGACAAAAAAGTAAATACGAGTATTTAAAGAAGAATACAGATGTCCAAGAGGATATTTGCACTCTCAGCATCATGGGCAAAAACAAGGGTTAGAGTGGAAGAACGTCGCAGCTGCATGAACTCCGCCCAGCTTCATTCATCCAAAATTTTTGTACGTTTTGTTATATATTTTTGCATATTCATATGTAATTTTTTTTGGGAAAGGAAGCTAAAGACTAATAAACATAAACATAAACATAAGTTGTCTCGGAGCGAGCACAAAGAGCCCTAAACATAGTATACAATTGGTGCAAACAGGAGCGACTGGCAACCAATCCCCCAAAGAACACAAATTATCATCTTCACAAAAAGACGAGCACTGCAAGGCCTAAAGTCGCTGATGCTTGGGGGTACGGAAAACCCCTTCGTAGGGTAGGCAAAGTACCTGGAAGTAACCTTCGACGCCAAAATGACGTGGAGACCACACATCACAAAAGCCACCAATCAATAGCATTGGGTAGTTGTCGCAGAATGTGCGGAAAAAATTGGGGACTAAACCCTAAAATAACTCTATGGCTTTACACTAGGGTGATAAGACCCATAATAGCCTATGGAGCAGTGATGTGGTGGATTAGGACAAAGCAAAAGCGGGCGATAGGACTCCTGAGAGGTACACAAAGACTAGCAGGTCTCAGTACAACAGGGGCCCTAAGTACCACCCCAACATCAGCCTTAGAAGCTATCTTGAACATACCACCATTACACATCTTTATTCAAGGAGAAAATCCGTATCATATAGACTCATGCAAGGACAGACACAAGAAAAACACACCAACTGCTAGAAGACGAGCTACATTTTTTGGACACCCGTGTTTTATTAATTAAGTCTAAACTGATTAATATATCAAATAGTTTCTTACCTTTAAAATATTCCTTGATTTGATATTTTAATACAAGTTTCACAATATTTCAAAGGAGAAAGCAATAGAATGGTAATTATTCCACTGTTTTTTTTAAAGAAATTTTCAATTGGGTTTTTTATTGTAATATACGAAATACTTTTTAATCAAATTTTAAATTAATTTTTAAGTCTTGAATCTTTTTAATAAATTTCAAATTGTTTATTTTTATGAATTTTCAAATGTTTGTTTTAATACCATTGAGAAGTTGACAACTGTTTATTTTTTTAAAGCTGCTGTTTTCTGAAGATAGTGTTTCTTGCTAAAATTTTAATTACGAAATAGAGATTTTAAACTTGTTTCCATTTTTAGAATTTTCTTATGGCTTTTTTGTTAGTAAATTACAAATTTTTGATATCACACTTTTAATTAATTCCAATTCCAATTGTTAAATTTTACAATTTTTTTCAATTGTTTTCTTCAACATCATCTAACTAACAACCCTTTTCAAACAAATTTTAAACTGCGTTTTTTCCGCAGCTTTTTCTTTAGAAAATGCTTTTTTGTTAAAATTATAATTGTTAAAATTAGATTCTACATTTGTTTATTTTTCTTAATAAGAATTTTTTGGTTGTTTTTATACATTTCAATTGTTTTTTTTAAATATTAAATTGAAACAATTTAATATTAAAAAAAAAACAATTGAAATGTATAAAAACAACCAAAAAATTCTTATTTTAAAATGTCTCTTCCATGATAAGTTTTTAATTGGTTTTTATATTGGTTTCAACTGTTTTTTATCTGTAAATAAGATTCGAGAGAGACAAACATCTTTATTTATTATTGAATACATTCGTTATGTACAATATAATCGTAATTGATTTTTACTACGGCTATCGACCCATGGTCTATCTGCCATAAGATTCGATTTTTTGGGAAAAATACCAACTATAAAAAAGTAATAATGTTAGCTTTTTATTATTTTTTTTAGAAAATCTATTTTATTACTGGCAGACTTTTTTACACATTTATTATTTTTAAATCATTTGTTTTTTGAAATGTTTTTAAATATTTCTTTAATGATAATTTCTAATTCTTTTTAAAAGTTTATAATTGGATTTTATATTGTTTGCAACTGTTTATTATAAATTGTTCCTTCTGTAAAGAAGGTTCGTTCTCTTTTTGTTAAAATTTCAACTATTAAAAAAATAATGATGTAAGGTTATTTTAAGTTATTTTAGTAAACCTCATTTTTGTAAAATTTTACCAAAGGCTGCCAAATTTAATCTATTTTTAAGCAAATTAAAATTTACATTTATTTAACTTAGCAATAATGTAAATGTTCAACTCTTTTTTTATTTTTTTTATTTATTGAAAAATTAAATTATGTTTTGGTAAAATTCCAAATATTTTTAAGCAAATTTCGAATAATTTTGTTTTATTATTTTTATTATTAGTTGTCAACTGTTTTTGTTTTTTTTAGCACATTTCATTCAATTGTTTATTTTTACAAAATTTCAATTGTTCTTTTAATACCATCTATTGCAAAGTTGTTAACTGTTTTTTTTCTTACTATCAAGCAAATTTTAAACGGATTTTTTTCAGTAACTTCATTCTTAAGAAAATGTTTTTTGTTAAAAATATTTTTTATTAGATTTTTTCTAGCTGTTTTTTCACAATTCATTTTGTTTTTGAAAATATTAAATTGTTTTTAAGCAAATTTTAAAATGTTTCTTCAATAATGATTTTTAACTCTTTTTAAGTTTTGAATTGGTTTTTATATTGTTGTTTTCAATTGTTTTTTTTTCTCTGTAAATAAGATTAGTTTTTTTTGGTAAAATTCCAACTATAAAAAAAGTAAAAATGTAAGGTTTTTATTAGTTTGTTTTAGAAAACCTCATTTTCTGGTTGTCTTTTTACACATTTATGTTTTTTAATTCAGTTGTTTTTAAGCAAATTTTAAAATGTTCCTATAATGATACATTTTTACACTTTTTAAAAGTGTACAATTGGTTTTTGTATTGTTTTCAATTGTTTATTTTAAATTATTTCTTCTGTAAAAAAAATCGTTTTTTTTTTTCTTAAAATTCCAACTATTAAAAAAATAATCACAAGTACCCATAAGTGATGGCAATTTACTCGAATAAATTTTGTTTTTGCATGAAAGTTTGTTGCTTAGCGATTTTAATGAGAGCAACTGTCACGAAAAAATCACGAAATTTGTAAATTTCTGTTATGGGTAATAAGTTTTATTATTTTTCATTAATTATGCTAACAAATATTGTGCCATTCGATTTAACTTGAAATTTTTTTGAAATGTAACTGTAGCAGTATGTTTTCACTTACAACTTACAGGGTGAACCAACACTTCGAAAACAACGAAAATTTAAAAAATCTAAATATCTTTGGAATGACAAGAGATATCAGTTTGCGGTTTTGACGAAACACTATGTAGTTTCATTTTCTTTTTTTGTAAGCTGCTTCGAGTTATATCATTCCATTTGATATTTCTGAGAAAAATACATAAATAGGGTTAAGTGTTACATAACGCCCTATAGTTGCCAGCGCATAGATTAAATGTGTTAATGTTATTTATTTTTGTAATCAACTTCTAATACTCTTTCCATTGAGCCTAAGCTTGTGAAAATCGGTTAAGGTATACGGAAGTTACAGACCATTTTCTGTAAACAAAAGTATACTTCCCCCACCACTTAACTGCAGGTGATAGAAAAAAATTACTTAAGCAAAAATTGTAAACCAAGTACAGTAGTTTCTAATTTTGATAATTTTCAATAGCCTTAATGCGGTAATATTTTGTAAAAAACGCAAATTAATTATGCAAATGATAAAATGCGCCACCTAGCGGAAAGCTACGCATTTAAAAATATTTTAACGCACCTTCTTTTGGCCGATTATGTCATATATATATATATATATATATATATATATATATATATATATTATACAAATTTCACCCATATAAATCGTTTATTTGGAATTATTAACGATATAAATGATGTAAATATTTTTATTCGCAAAACAATAATATTTGCAATCAAATATGAACTCAAGCGTTTGCCGGACGAAACGAAAATTAATATAGGTGCAGAAACGTATGCAATCAAACAAATGGGCAGAATCCAAGATGAAACGTGGAAACGTTGTGTTTGTAGAGCACTCTTGATTAACCGCTTGCAAATTGAAAGGGTTAATATCACTTTCACTTAATTCCACGAGCGTTCTTGAATTTTAAACAATATAGGGATGTCAATATTATGATTTGTGAGTGGTGCGGGATAGCATATCTCGATTATGAATATATTACGGGAAAGTATGGGTGTGCGCGGGTGGGTGGCACGGCGGCGGCGAGCATTGGTGTTCTTGTGCTTGTTTACAGTCATCGCAAATACGCATCAAATTCCGAAACGAAATTGAATCATCCGTACGAGCATTTAATTGTAATACCCACCTCTATTAAAGCTTTCAATTTCGGAGAATGTTTATCTTTTACAGTGGCGCAAATGTATCCATGTGATTGTAGATTGTTATATGGTTTTATTTACTTTGCAACTTTATAGTATTGGGGGTGGTGTGGCCCCGAATAGGCCGATGTTAACGGAAAAACATCGTCAGCTGAATTCCATTTAAACAAGCAAGAATTGTTTCCTCGGAGCCGTCGAGTTGTAAGTGGTATTTGGTTGGTGGCATTGAATTATAAAGTTATTGTCTTTCCCTATCCTGACGTCGTCCTGATGCCGAGAGTGGGTGGCTGAGGTAGTCAGAGTCCTGAAACACCCGCGACCTGACCACAAGAGCGCAGTATATACACTCTCCCGCGTCAACCCAACCCTATAAAAAGCCCTCGTCCCTTATGCTTTATTTGCATACCGTTCTTAGGCGATGTCTCCAGTCGGGAACATGAAAAAGGTGTTACTCGGGGACTCGGCTGAGGTGAGGCGGGAACGGGAGAGGATGTGAAAATTAATGAACTCCTGTCCACGTAGCAAACGAAATAATCCACTTTTCCAGCAATTTGCTCTACCTTATAGCTTTTATTAAGTTTCTGCTTGTGCTATTCTTCAGACCACCGCTTTTCCCTTTTCCTTTCATTGCCTCATTTTATCACACACTTTCTCAACTTTTCAATGCGTAATCCAATTACTTTATTACGCCTTAATTCGCAATCAGCCCGGATTTATTATGTATATTTTAATTAATTTAGGAACACTTTAATATCTCCGCCGTATTCATGATATTTCTGACGCGGCACTTCGCCCGCACAATAAACCCAATTCGGAACTTTATTAGTTTCGACAATTTATATTAATCAATGCAAAAATTTAAAGCAATCATCTTTTACTTATTCTGCAATTATTAAACATTTAACGTGATATAACCTAAATGCGTTACTCTCCATTGTTACAAGAAATTTAGGAGACATCATAATTCTGATTTTCCCAAAATATATTAACACATCAACAAAATGTTATATTAAACTACTTATACTTATTTCTTCCATTTTTTACCAGAAATTGAGGAAAAAGTTTTAGAATTATTTCAGTATTAAATTCTAAGGTAGAACTTTTCACCGCCTATATGATTAGAACTTTTCAGCAGTTTTTCTTGAATTTTAATTTTTTTTTGGAATTATTTTCTTAATTCTATAGAATTATTTCTTCTGAAGAACTCCTAAATATCTAAAGCAAGAAATTTCTTTTTAAGTGTTTAATTCTATAGTATCAAGAACTGTCAATAGTTTTCCAGAATTTTTTTCTTATTTGTTTATTTTTTTTTAGAGAGAAAGATACTAGCTTTCTATAGAATAGAAGAACTGTCAAATTCTTTTCAACTGTTCAATAGTAGTTCTTACCAAAAATTGATTTCTAGCCTATTAAATTTCGTAATATTTTTATTGCTTTAATTTCCAGCTTTCTAAATTTCGTGGTATTCTTTTGTTGCAGAGTTTTAGAATTATTCTAATAATCAATTCTAAATTCAAAATGGTTTGATTTATTAGAATTTTTCAGCATTTTACCAGAATTCCTATCATTTATTAAATATTAGAATTCTATAGAATTGTTTCTTACGAAGAACTGTCAAGATTTTTCCAAAATCTGTTTTCTTATTAATTCATTTTATTTCTTTATTTCTTATTTTATTCATGAGAATCTAGAATTAAATGAGACGATTAGTAATACTTTTTCTTCACTGGTTTATTTAAAACGCTAAATGCACATTTCGTCTACTAAATGGGCATTTTCAATAGCTGTACTAAACTAAATTTCTGGAATTAATTTTTGGGCTTTTAAATTTTTCAAGTAATCTTCTTTCTAGATTTTTAATATTTTTGGTCATTGGTTTTAAACTTCTAGAACGTCTATTGAATTTTATTACAGATTTCTGTACTTATACAGGATGACTGACGAAAAACCTTTGGTGCTGTATCTCGCTTTTCTTTTATCCGATTTGAATAAATAAAACATCAAATTATATGATTTTTAAAAGACTTTAATATGAACTGTACTGATATTTTTCTTGCATCCAGTTTTTGACAAAAGACGATCAACTTTTTTTTACAATTGCACTGTATGTATATATATTTTGTACTGATCCGCAAGGAGATTTTTTTCTGAATCTAAATTTGTAAACGATTTTATCCATTCATCAAACCAAAGTCGAGAAATTGAGGATTAAAAAAATAAATAAAAAGTCAAGTATCCATTGAAAACAATATACAGACCCTATTTTAAATGTCAAAAGTGACAGTGACAGCCATTGATACAATACTGCAACGATTTTTAATTATTTCATAATTAAAATGTTGCAATATTTCAAACACTGTACTAGAATTTTGTGCTTCTACAGAAATCGTTTTTCAGTTTTTGAAATCTTGCAACATTTTTATTATGAAATTATTAAAAATCATTGCAGTATTGTACCAATGACTGACACTGTCACTTTTGACATTTGGAATAGGCTCTGTTTATTGTTTACTATGGGTATTTGATTGTTATTTTTTTTTTAATCCTAAATTTCTCGACTTTGGTTTGATGAATGGATAAAATCGTTTACAAATTTAGATTCAGAAAAAAATCTCCCTGTGGATCATTACAAAATATATATACAGTGCAATTTGAAAAAAAAAGTTGATCATCTTTTGTCAAAAACTGGATGCAAGAAAAAATATCAGTACAGTTCATATTACAGTCTTTTAAAAATCATTTAATTCGATGTTTTATTTATTCAAATCGGATCAAAAATAAGCGAGATACAGCACCAAAGGTTTTTCGTCAGTCACCCTGTATAGGCTTAATAATAAATATCCTATTATTAGCTTTTAAAATTTTCCAGTAAACTTTGTAGACTTTTAATATTTTTGATCATTCACTTCCAGAACGTCCAAAAAATTTTCTTACAGATTTCTATAATTACCAAAGCTTTATTATAAAGGTCCTATTTTGAAACAATTAGTTTTTTTCTTTCATTTTTCATATAATCATTTCATACATCCTTAAAAAAATATCTTTAAGTCCACCTTTTCTCATTTCGTGTTATCAGAAATTTTGACGAAAATTCTTCTGTAGATTTTTACAATTTATTTAAAGGGTTTTGAAATTGAATTGAGATTTTAATTATAAAAAATGATTTCTATTTACATTTAAATGATTTATTTAATTATTTTGCAGTCTGTAAGCTTTTATTTTTTTTGTCACCATCGTCTAAATTTTCACATTTTATCATTAATTTAGCGTATTTTTGACTTACCTCAATAAACTGTCGTACATGATTAATGAATTTATATAATCATTAAAAAAATTTTTTTAGATAATTATTGTTTGTAGGTAAAATTAATTCAAAGACACTGACTTCATTGTCAATAGTTTTTTTTACGAGTGATTTTGTGATCTTTTTTAAATTAAGTTGAATTTTCAATGAATTCTCCTAAATATCCAAAGGGATCTACAATTTCCGTTTTAAGTGACCAATTCAGAATAAATGAAACAACTAACTTTACTGGTTTCACTTCTTTAATTACACTTGTTACTATAGTTTCGACAACTTCACTTTGTCATTATCAAACAATTAATAATTGATACCAACAAAGTTAATTGTTTTATTTATTTTTAATTATCAGAATGTATCACGAAGCAAAAACTTATTTAAGTATTTAAGTGTTCAAAGTGTTCTACTTTTTTTTAAATTCCATTTCTAGTTTTCTAAATTTTTTTTGGAGATTATTAGAGTTTTTCAATAATTATTTGAAGGGTAGAACTTTCCATCATTTATTTTATTACAACTTTTAGCATTTCTTTCCCAAATTTTATGGAAATATTTTATCTAAAGAAAAATCAAGAGTTTTCCAAAATAATTGTCTTTACTTTTTTAATTTTTACTTTAATTACAAGGCTTTTTCAAATTTTCCAAAATTTTGTAATAAGTATATATTTAGATTGCCATAATTGCCATTCCAAAAATTTTCTTTGTAGATTTTTTGTATTTTCCATTATTCATTTTGAGAATTTTACAATGTCAAATCAAATTTTCTTACAGAGAGAGAGACAAACATCTTTATTTATTATTGAATACATTTGTTTTGTACAATACAATCGTAATTTATTTTTATTACGGCTATCAACCCATGGTCTTTCTGCCAGTCTTTGTAATTTGATGTTGTTAGTTGTCCGTTGGTGATTATGTTGATGAAGATGTAGATGAATCATGAAAAGATGTTATGAATTCGAAAATTGATGTGGAAGGATGTTTGGTTTTGGGGGGTGTAAAGGATTGCGAGGTAAACATAGGTGCTTGAGGATGTCTTGGATATCAGGGTTAGTGGCAAATTTTATAGCAAGGTGTTCCAGTCGGTTTTCAATGGGAATTAATTGGGTTTTTTGGTATAGCAATGTGTTGGAGGGATTGTGTAGAGGGTTATTGGGATGCCTTAGTTTAGTTAGGATTCGCAGGGCCGATCGCTCACTCACCTGCAAGTTTGTCAGAACAGGAGGGCGGGGATTTAGGAAAAGGATTGCTGCATAGTCTAACAGAGGTCGACATATCATTTTATAAATGTTTACTGCAGTATTTGTGGAAATCCCTTGATTTTTGAATGTAAGTTGTTTGAAATGTCGAGCTCTGTTTTTGATTTTCATTTTAAGGGTTTGGGAATGGTGTTTGAAGGACAGTTTAGGATCAAAGGTAATTCCAAGATACTTGCAGGTTGCGCATGGTGAAATATATGTATTATTTATGTTAATACCAAATGGAGATGTGGATGCACGGTGGAAAGGAATGAAAAGGTGGGATTTATTGGGATTGATGGTTATTCTCCATTTGGCAAACCAGTGTTGCAGAGTGTCGATTAGTCCTTGCAATGTACTGAGGGCTTTAGGAATTGTGTTGCTATGTGTAATTATTGCTGTATCATCAGCAAACAAGAGACAATATGCTGTGGGATTGAAGTAATTGGGATTAGGATTGTATATGTCATGGAAAAAGATGTTATAGAGGAGTGGGGTTTCTTACAGATTAGATTAGCTTAGGTCAAAAAACGCAAGGGCAAAAAATAAAATATTGAGGTAAGTTGATATTACGCTAAAAGATTAGAGAATTGGCAATTAATTATCTCTAATAAATAAACGCCATGATGACATATATAAATTAATGACTAGACTTTCCTCTAAAAAAGAACAAAATGCAGAATATTAATAAATTTACAATTAATCCAGAAGCAACTCATTTGCCTTTTGTAGGATATGGGTCAAGTGGAAGATCATTCGACTCCGCCTATGATTTCTGCGACCAAAATATTTTGTTCTTAAATTTCATAATTAGAATTTCCTCCATAAATTTCAATTGTTTTTAATTGATTGCAGGATACTAAAATTAGATATGTTCTTATAAAATAAATTCTTAAATATTCTCGTTTTATTTTTCACTATAGTTTAAATTGTGTAATTATTAAATAAACACGACTGTTTAGAGATGGCAGATGAAGGCAGATGAAGTCGCAGTATGGTGACACAACTGTAGCAGTGTATCTACAAAATAAAGCAAAACTCTAAACAGTAGTATTTTATTTAATAATTGCATAATGGCGTTTTGCCAAGCATCATCTTCATCAATACAATATGTCTAAATTGTGGTAGGTAATCTGAAAGAGCTCTTGACTAAGAGCAAGCAAAAATCCGCACGAGAGTGTTTAAAATAAATTACTAATAGCATTTTACAACTTATGAAGTATATAATTCATAAATTGTTTTCATAAAGTTGCCCAAAAGTCGATACTTTCGTTTAAAAACGTAGTGCATGTTTCCATTTTCTTTGAGTTCCTAGCAAAATTTTAGTTTTGAGAAACTTTCTTTATTTTAAAATTTAAAGGGTCTCATTGTTTTTTGTTTTTAATTCGTTATAATACTTTGGAAAACATTCAAACATACACGTTTTCTTGAGAAATAAATTCCCAAAGGTAAAAAAATCTTCACAATGCACTTGTTATTATTTCAGATAATTGACACTTGATTTAAAGAAATGTAACTTACAAGTGCAATACTTCTTCCAATTTGATCCATCAAGAAAGTCGCAATTATCGAATACGTAAAAC
Organism: Ontholestes murinus; assembly: GCA_963969525.1. Taxonomy (NCBI): domain Eukaryota; kingdom Metazoa; phylum Arthropoda; class Insecta; order Coleoptera; family Staphylinidae; genus Ontholestes; species Ontholestes murinus. Next base: position 37,226,413 of record OZ018397.1, read on the forward strand.
AAAAATGCGCGTAACAATACCTTATTAAAACATTAAGAAACTGCATTTTTGTTATGACATAAGACATAATTCTTTAGTTTATTAATTGTTATATAAATAATCATGATAGTAACTGAAATGAGGAGTATGTATTTAATTTGATTTCTTAAATCCGGCGTCTTATTTGACATGTGTATAGTAGATACATGATGCTGGTAACTGAAGTGAATATTTTGATGCGGGCCAATCGATTCGGTTAGTCCACTTACAGCTAATAAATATTTTAGTCTTGAATTATAAACGTGACCGCAGTTCAAAGATAAAAGGTAGTAATGGAATTGACCTTTACCGGAGTGCAAACGGGCAAAGGGGCAAACGGGCAGGAGGATGTCGGGATAACAAGGGTCGACGACGGTGTCTTAGGAGGCAGGACCGGGCAATACTTTATAAAACGATCCTGAGGATTCAGTAGGTCCCCCTCTTTTTCTCCTGAATTATATCCTTTCAGTCGATCCCATCATTAGCATAAAACACGCTTTATAATAAATTGGAGCGTTTAAATAAAATGCATAATTACTTTAACCTACTTGCGGGGCACCGAATCGTGTAATAAAACGAAAAAGTACCTGACGGAATCCAAGTTTAAGCAAAGGCATTTGCATTTTCCCTATTATTTTTCTTGCGGTCCTCTCCCCAGCCCTCCCATCGCCATCGCGATCCTTTTTAAAGGTTTCCATTTATTGCGGAAGATAAATAAAGCCTGCGACGAGACGACATGGAAATATTACGATTAGAAAATACTCCGCTCTCATTTATGACATAAAGTTCAATAATGTTTCGTTGAAATGAATATTGTGTCTTTAATATGTAAATATACCTACAATCTGCATAGTAACGAGCGTCTCTGGCGGTTTAAAAATGTTGTTGTGCCCTTGCTCGATTCTCTTCCGGTTCGTGCTTCACTAAACACCCAACGAATATATTAAAAAAATCCCTCAACGACCCGACCCCTAACGCTTATGCATTCCGGTTGCTAATTATTAATTGCAAACAATAGTCTTGGGCCATTCTGCGCAGACGGACCCTCCGCAATTCGCAACTTATTTGCACAAAGTAAGTGCGGGCGATCCACCTCAATGTGTGGTCAAACTATGGAGTACGGGCACCCTGCGGCCGCATCCACCCTGCAAACACACTTACGTTGTGTAGGTACACTTTACTTTTTACCGTCTGTCAACATTGATTTTTCGTATTACGGACAACTTTCCAACAACTTTTGTCCAGGTCTCGTTACCTCAAATTAAACTTTGTTATGTTCCCCGAGTCTTTGATAAATTTCATACGCCAATACCATCCGATTGCTACTACAAATCATAACTTTCGAAATGTTTTTCTCTATAATTTGTTTTTGTTGCAATAAACTTTACCGAAAAGGTGGAGCTTCCAAAAACAGTTAAATTAATACATTAGACAATACAAACATAAATGTCACTAGCATTATTAAACTACATTCCATTAATTTACTCAATATATATTACCAGTAAAATATAATTTATTTTCAAAGCCTTAAGTATTTTGTATTGCAACTATCTTTAATTCTTTAAATGGAATTATACTAACTTAAATATTTTCAAGCAAAATAATATTCCTGCAATAAAAACAATGGATCTTTTGATATCGCCATTCTTGAGAAAATATAATCAATGCTCCTCTTCAATAGCTTAAAATATAAGTGATTATAAATTTAAAAATTAGATTAAATTCGATACAGACATAGAAGTCTATGCTTGAACAATAACATGCGGAAGTACCCAACTCAGTCCTGGGTACACTCTATGGAACATACCCTAGACTACAAAAAGAAGTTGAACAAGTCGGATATGCGGATAAGGCAATAATCGTCACATCTAAAAAAAATTCTTTAGTGGAAAAGGCATAAGGATGCAGTAAATAAGGTAACTCTTAAGATCCAAAAAATACACACGTATAAGTTTAAAGAAGCAGGGGTAAGGATTAAAGGCCAAATAGTCAAAACAAACGACTTACATTCTTAGTAGTATACACTGTGTACATAAAGTAAGGAATAAATTCGATTAAAATTCAGGGCATTTTCTTTCAGAAAAATGGTCGGACACGTGTATTATTTTTTTAACGCGCATATTTTGAGATAAAATTCAAATGTACAGGTTGTCCCAAAATTGAGATACAAGCCCTAAGTTGAAATTTTCAAATGAAAACCCCTATTTTTGTTGCATTTATGGATTCTTCATAAAATTCTCAGCATTGTTGAAAAAATGGCGTTTATAAAAAGTACTACTACTACTACCATATACAGGGTGACTGACGAAAAACCTTTGGTGCTGTATCTCGCTTATTTTTGATCCGATTTGAATAAATAAAACATCAAATTAAATAATTTTTAAAAGATTTTAATATGAACTGAACTGATATTTTTTCTTGCATCCAGTTTTTGACAAAAGACGATCAACTTTTTTTTTCAAATTGCACTGTATACAGGGTGGGCCACGAATAACGACCATTAAAAGTTTACGGGGTTCTTGCAAGAGGAAACATCTGAAAAAATTCAACATTGTACGGTTGATTGCGATCTCCTCATGGAAAATATTTTTGACTTTCTATCACTTCCGGTTGTACCGGAAATGGCTACCAACTTTGTTATTTTAAACGGAACATACTGTATATTATTTTATTTTTAAATTCCTTGTTCGATTGTCTACCTCTCCATATGGGTTTATGTCAACTTAACTTTTACAGTTTTTGTTTTAAAAATTTATTTGTCAAATATTGACCTCAAATAGGCGTTTACAAAAATGCCTATAACTTTTAGTGGGTACAAGATAGACAAACGAGCGGCATCTTGTATTGTACCTAATGGATTCCTCTACAAAGGAAAAAAATTGACATGTGTCAATTTTGACAGTTGGTATTTCAAAAATATCAATATTTCAGCGCCCACTTAAAAACATCATATTTTTTTCAAATGGAATGATCAATATTTTATCTCCTAGTGTTATTCGCAAGACCTTTTGCTACAAAAAAGTATTACACATCCCTATATCTAGAACCAGTATTTTTTGAGTTATTTCGAAATTAGTTTCCTCTCAGAATTTTTATTTGAATGATTCCTGTTCTATTTACACGGGCACTATAGTAGGCTTCTGTCAATAATTGTTAAATCCAACGTATTAATATTTGTGTACGCTTCTTTCGAGTAATAATAAAATGAATACCTATACCAATGAAGAAATTATGAATTTATTTGTCATATATGGCCAGTACAACAGAATTGTTGAGAGAACTTGCAAAACTTTCAACGAAACTTATCCACACTTACCGCCGATGGATAGAAAAAAGTTTCGAAGACTGGAGTCAAATTTTCTACTATTTGGAAAACAAAATGCAGAAAAAATCAACCAAAGCTAATAACCGAGAATGAGGAAATTCAAGTAAATGTTTTGACTTATTTTCAAGCAAATCAAAGCGCATCAGGTTGCTAGGAGGATTTGAGAGTAAGCAGAACCCCACTCCAAAGAATTTGGAAAATGTATCGGATGCATAATTATAAATATAAATTATTTTCTCAAGATGCAGAGAACAGGATTGATTTTTGTGAGTTGTTGTTGCTTAAAATTAATATAATTTGGACGAACGCATCAAGTTTCTCTCATGAAGGTATTTTTAATAGAAAAACCAATCACATGTGTGTCAATTGAAAATCCACATATATCTTTGAGGTCGTATAAAAGTAAAGTTTATGCAAATGCCGACAATACCCGAGAAGAATTGGAAGAAAGGGTGTGAGCTGCATTCGCGGAATCTTAATTCAGAAAAAATTAGGCGAGCAACATAAGCAACACGTGCTGCACAGTGTTTTCATGTTAATGGTTATCATTTTGACCAATTGTTATATTTTTTTTTCTGATAACTTTTTTAAGTTCCTGCATTTAATTTCTTATTTAAACATTGTTTTATTCCAGTCTTCTTGCTTCAGTTTTATTTGTAAGGATAACTAATCATTTTAATAATATTCGGACGAATTTTTCCTAATTCGATTCAATAAATATTGACAGAAGCCTACTATAGTGCATGTGTGAATATAAGAGGAATTATTGAAATGTGAGAGGAAATAAATTTCGAAATAACTTAAAAACTACTGGCTCTAGATATAGTGATGTATAATACTTTTTTGTAGCAAATTATCTTGCGAATCACCCTATAAGATAAAATATTGGTCATTCCATTTGAAAAAATTGAAATATGATGTTTCTAAGTGGGCTCTGAAATATTGATATTTTTGAAATACCAACTGTCAAAATTGACACATGTCAATTTTTTCCGTTGTAGTGGACTCGATTAGGTACAAAACAAGATGACGCACGTGTGTCTATCTTGTACCTATTAGAAGTTAGAGGCATTTTTCTAAACGCCTATTTGAGGTCAATATTTGACAAATACATTTTTAAATCAAAAACTGTAAAAGTTAAGTTGACATAAACCCATATTGAGAGGTAGGCAATCGAACAAGGAATTTAAAAATAAAATAATATACAGTATGTTCCATTTAAAATAACAAAGTTGGTAGCCATTTCCGGTACAACCGGAAGTGATAGAAAGTCAAAAATATTTTCCATGAGGAGATCGCAATCAACCGTACAATGTTGATTTTTTTCAGATTTTTCCTTGCATGAACCCCGTAAACTTTTAATGGTCGGTTTGTACTGATCCGCAAGAAGACTTTTTTCTGAATTTAAATTTGTAAACGATTTTATCCATTCATCAAACCAAAGTCGAGAAATTGAGGATTAAAAAAATATAAAAATTAGGTACCCATAGTAAACAATATACAGAGCCTATTCCAAATGTCAAAAGTGACAGTGTCAGTCATTGGTACAATACTGCAATGATTTTTAATAATTTCATAATAAAAATGTTGCAAGATTTCAAAAACTGAAAAACGATTTCTGTAGAAGCACAAAATTCTTTTTAAAATGGTTTAATTTAATGTTTTATTTATTAAAATCGGATAAAAAATAAGTGAGATACAGCACCAAAGGTTTTTCGTCAGTCACCCTGTATATATATATATATATATATATATATATATATATATAATTTTCAAGAAAGGAGACCAAAGATAAATAAATAAATACTAGAATGAAAGTATACATTAACAACATATCTGTCAAAGCCGAAAAATCAGCTTCGAGCCTGATCAGGATTACGCCCAATTTGAAAGGCCCTAAGGCTCTGTGGAGCCCTTATATAGAATGAGTCCCTAAATGCAGAAACCTTTAGAAAAAAAATGAAGAAGGCACATAGACGAGTGATGTTAAGCGTATCAAATAAGGTACTACACGTCATTACTAGAACTCCGCCAATATAACTGCAGGCCTCATAAAGACGTTCGGCCTATGAAAAGAAAGATGACCACAGTAAGGAAGAGCAACGACAAAACGTAATCTTGAAATGGATAAATATATGAAAAATACAAACAGGCAAGGCAAACTGGACAAAACAACTGGTGAACAATCTCTGCCGAATTCTCAGTGCATCAGTTCACTGCTTTACCAGTTTTTGGTGCTTATTTGAAGCATTATCATTTAGCAGAGCACAAGAACTGCATATACTGCAGAGAAGAAGACACCACAGAAAATGCCTTCCTAAAATGAAGACTGGGAGGAAGAAAGGGCGAGGATCAAGAAGACTATAGAAACAAACATAAAGACTAGAAATATAATAAGCTTAATGAGACAATCCGATGAATACTGAAAACTGATTCAGATCTAGATGAAGAACGTTATGAATGAAATGGTTATCTTGAAAACAATAAAGAGGAAACTGGCGAGGTAATGCCATTGGCGTTCCGACTATCAAAGATAGAATGGCCGACATAGCTAAAGTTTAGTAGGCAATCTTAGAGTAAAATTCTTTAGCGGAAGTCCCACATATTATCCCCATTCCAACTCGGAGGTGACAGGTACGTAAATGCATTAACCTTATTGCCTTTTAAAAAATTGTGATGTAACCATCATAACACTTTCCCTTTTAAACTAGCGTACTCTTGACCTAGGTTAATGGGTACTGTATTTAGATAGGTCAGGAGTACGATATGTGTATTGATTAATGTAGTATTGATCTACTACGCTAAAATAAATGATAATCTAAAGTATTCTAAGTTTATAAAGCTACATTAAATTATTATTTGGTTTATTATAGTTTAAAGTTACGATAGACTCTAAAGTAACGCAAAAGCAGGCAAAACAATTGAAAGTTTCAACAAAAAACAATTGGAATACTCGAATTAAAATTAACAATACAAACGATAAAAATTAACGTACGCAATGAATTAAAAATAATTTTTAAAAATGTTACAAATGCTAAAATATTTGTATGCTACTCTATAAATAAATTTGAAAAAAACAATTGACCAATTAATAAAAATTGCTAGATTGCTGGAAAATACTAGAACAGTCGAAATAAATTTTCGCAAGCTGGAAAACATATTCCTAGACAGGAATTTTTTTTTGAGAAATTTCTGGAAAAATCTCGAATTAGTAGAAAATCTAAATCTAACGTTCTAAATCTTTAAATTAGTTTTAGGTAATTAATTTGGTTTCTGGTTTCTTTAATACGTACATATGCTAATTTTCATATTATTTTTATTTGTTAATTTGTATTATCATATTAAGAGAGATTTCGTTGATACATAAATAAATATTTTGAAATTGTTATAACAAGTTTCTGAAAAAAAAAAATAGAAACAAGAAAAATCTTTCAGACTAAAAGAGGATTTATTGGAAATTTTAAAAATCTGATTGCTTATATTTCGCAACTTCGCCAAGATTTTACTGGAAATGAACAGATTTTTTTGCAAATTAGAATAAAGATTCTCTAAGAATAAAAAAGCTAATAAAATGCAATAAATTGAGGAAATTTTTGAAAAAATTCAATGCTCTTGAATTAGTAGAAAATTTTAAAAGTTTTAAAAAAACTGGCAATTTTCAAAAAAAAAATCGTAGCCGGAAAGGAAAACTTATTGCAAAGTTTAAGAATTCCAAATAAATAAATTGAACGAAGAATCATTGAAACATATTAGAACTATTGAACAAAATTTTTAGACAAAAAATGTTTCGGCTTGTATAATGCAAGAAATGGTAGAAATTTTTCGAGGAAATTCTGGAAAATTGCATAAACTTTTAAATTGGCAGAGAAAAAAGTAATTGCAAAAAAATTTAATAATTAAAAAAACTCTCAACTTGGAAAAGATTTTCATTAGAGAATCTCTAAAATATATTGCAATTAACAATAAAGAAAACATTTTTACTTTTTTATATCACTTATACACTTTATTTGCAGTGACTAGTTTCGACTACATGCTAATCATTATCAAACTAAGTGCTTACCGTGTAGTCGAAACTAGTCACGCAAATAAAGTGTATAAGTGGTGTAAAAAAGTAAAAGTGTTATCTTTATTCTTAATATCGAAATGTACCACGAAGTGAATACTTTTAAGGAATAAGAATATATTGCAATATTTAATAAAACTAGATGGAAAAGCGAATTACTAGTTACCTCAACAGAATTTTCTCAAATTGGAAGAGAGATTCGTAAAGGAAAAAAACATCTGAAAATTTTCTCTAATATAAAGCAAGAAAAATTGGAATTGTTTTAAATATTAGCTATGGTTAGTTCTTGAATTAATGGATTATAAAGCTGAAAGCAACTTTTTTGAAAAAAATTGAAGAACCCTTGAAGAAGAGAAATTCATTTAGTCAGAATAAAACTGAAAAAAATACTGCACATTATTAAAACCCTTAGAAGAAATTATTTATAAATTTTAAGATATATATTTGAAAAAGAAAAAAATAAATTCCGTAAATAAAATTTTTGAAGAATTTCTGGAAAATTCTAAATCTTTCAAATTAGTACAAAATTTAAAATATCTGAAAGTTAAACTGCTGAAAAGTTTTAAAAGCTTTTAAGCAAACTAAGGGAGAAACTCCAAAGGTGGAAAAAATTACTGGAAAATTCGTAAAAAAAAATAGAAGAATTATTAGACAATATTATAACTAGTAGAAAAACATAAACTGGAAAAGAGAATCCTGAAGAAGTAAAAAGATTGAAAAATTTGACTAATACTATATTTAATTAATTGCTCACTTAACCCGTGGTGAAACATATTTGAAAAATCTTGATTAGAAATTAAAAACACTTGGTTTGTTTCACAGAATTTTTATTATTTTTTCTCTCCGACTAGTTTCGACAAAATGTCATATTACTCCTTGATAATGACATTTTGTCGAAACTAGTCGGAGAGAAAAAATAATAAAAATTCTGTGAAACAAACCAAGTGTTTTTAATTTCTAATCAAGATGACTAATACTAATTCATTTTTAAGAAAATACTGGAAAATTGTAAAACTAACATAAATGGTAGAATGTTTAAAAAAACTGAACTACTGAAAAATAACCTCTTAACCTGGAAAAGAATTTCTTGGAAAAAATCTCCAGAAAAGTATGAATTAACCGGACTGGTTACTGGAAAATGTTAGAACAATCGAAAAAAAATTCGCAAATTACATTGCTATCACCCATTAAAGAAATTCTTGTATTTGATTGACGTGTGTGTTTTGCCCTTAGCATTAATAAACTTAAGTACATATTTACTTATACATTTTTTGCAATTATTTTTTTTAACAACATTAACAACTTATTAGAAATTTTTCTAACAATAATTTTTTGTTTTTTTTTGCCAGGATCAATTTTTGTTTTATCCATCTATTTAACAATGAGTACGTTAGGAAACACATTACATATAATATTGTAATTGTTTTGAACAATCGAATCGAAGATTATAGAAAAGTAGATTTGTTTTTTTAGTGTGTGTTATTTTTTGTCGACTGTTTATTTATATGTTGTGACAATTTCTGAATATAATTTTTATCTCAGCTATTTTAATAAAAGTATTCTGAATTTAATTCTTCCATGCGAAAATTCATAACCGAGCTTTAAAGTCGAAGATAAACTACAAAAATTACGATTATTGCTGCTGATATCGTCCATTGATGAATACACTGTTTAAAAAATCATTTGGGTGCTTAGGCGAAAACATCATGACAATCAAGACATGATTCAAGAATTGATGGTACGGATGGTCTAGTATATTTCGAAGTTTTGCCGACTCTTTATGGTACTAACTTTTACCAAACTTGAGCTAAAATCTCTGCTTCAATTCAGAAGTTAGTGCCTCCATCGAGAAACATAATAATAGCGGTTGGTTGATTTGTCATCCGGTTAGCTTTTAAACTTCTCTTGTAAGAGTAGCTTCACTCTTCTGAACATTGCAGGTGCCGGAATACTTTTGGGATATATTCCTTCAGCTTGGACAACATCCTCAAGACAGATGATGCATGTCCTTTCAGAATGCTCAGCGTATTGGGCAAACTGACTGAGGTATTTATATTTCTGTTTTTCTTAAAGACCGAAAGTCATCCCAGATTTTCAGGTCTATCCATCACTCTCAAACAGCATTTAAGAATGACAGAATTTATCTAGGAGGGCTTTCCTATTTTTGCTGCAGTTTTCCACGATATTTTAAACGCCTTCAATACGCTTTGATACGATGACCTTATTTATTAAAATATCAATATTAACTTAACCAAGTACCCGGTTAGTCTTCTTGTACGACTTTCATTGCTACGCAAAATTTTGTTGCAATAGCAATAGCAAGAACACGCTACCTATCTAGCGAAGATCTATGCAGACGTCCCACAGGATTCCGTTCTCATCCACTGACCTTGTACAACATTTTATTGGTTAACACAAATTTGCTGATACGCTGACATTAACAATACCCTTGAGTTTATCGAAAAGCTTGCTGTAAATTCTTACAATAAACAGATGAAAGTCCTCCTTCTATAGTAAATTTTCGAAATATCACTGCTGATAGCAAACATCAAAAGCCTGGTAATATACGAATTAGCACCCATCAAATATTGGAAGACTGGATCTTCTAAATCTTTTTAGATTCACTTGAGTTTAAAATAATAATTGCCCTGCACTAGTTATCCCAGCAATTATGGGGGTGGTTTTAGTTCAATATTATATATTACTATCTATACAAACACCCTTCATTGGCCAATGTCTGCTCCTCTAATAAAAACAAACTGTCTTGGAACACTAACTTCATTACATATTTGAAGGCGTCCCATTGAACATAAGATAACAGATGTTCTTTCAACAATACGGTGCACTTTCTCATAATGATAGAATCGTTAAATAATATTATTTTAAGAGTTGCGCTCTGTGCAATGCTGGCTACATTTATTTTTATAGTTTTTAACTGGTTTATTGTAAGGTAATTTAAACCAGGAAACAGTTATAGTAAAAAAATGTTTGAGATACTCAATGAAATTAGTTGAGACTATAATTTCCAATAAGTGGGATCGTTTATAAAACGGCGTTACGTATTGAGACAGAAAGAGGAAATATGTAGTAAATTTGAAGATAATTTTATTTTTCACTCACTTTGTAATGAAAATTAATATTGATATAATTACAACAAAATGAAGTTATCTTCAAACAAAAAATTCATAAAATATCAACTTAAAAACATACAGAAAATTGTATTCTTTTCAATAGTTTATATTATTTAAGACCATTTTGAACTTATTTAATTAATACATTTTATATATTTTTTAAATATCTATTTGTTAAAGCTTTTTAATATACAAAACGTCAAAAATTATAGCCTTTCTCTTTAAAATGGTGCACTCTGTGAAAAATAGTTTAACAAAACTGGTTGGGGATATATTACATGTATTGAGGTAGGTAAGAATTCTACACGATTAAGGTTAGGTTAACAACATGTAGTGTATTGGGGCAGGTCAAGAATATGCTAGGTTTAAGTAGCGGTCTATCATAAAAAACGACGGCTAAGAAAGTCGTAAGTAAACTCATGAGAGTCGGTAATAAATAGTGATGTGGCCATCATAGTACTTTCCCTATATTTTACTCGAAAACTATGAGGTTGATTAGTAATAAGCAAAAACATATTTTAATTCAGAACTTTACAAAAAAATATTTCAATAAAACTTTTTCAGTTTTTCATTCTCTTTAACTTTTGTTTGAAAAGTTATGTCCTATTTTTCTTAAATTTCAAAATTTGTTTGAATAAATCTATTAAATTTTGCAATAATGTTATATTTATTTATGTTTTACAACTTTTAATTAAAACCCTCGCTTATGTTTTACTGATTGGAGGGTGGGTTAGAGGCCACCCACCCATCCTACATATACATTTTAACTTGCTGTTTTCAATAACTTTAATTACAAAATTTGCTTAAAAGAAAATTGACAAAGTAAAATTTTTCATAAAGACAATGCTTGCGACCGTTACTACGTGATAATCCATACCATAGAAGGAATTATTAAAAAATAATAATTTTTAAACAAATCTTTTTTTTAATTTTAGAGCTTCCAATAAAATCTTCTTCTTCATCATCATGAATAAAAAAATCTTGAAACCTAGAGAAGAAATTAGTGGAAATTTCTTGAATTGAAAATCTTTGCAATTTAGAAGATAAGAAGATAACCTTGAAATCTAAAGGAGAAATGTCTGGAAATTTCATAAGCCCTTAGAAAAAAGTTTAGATTTCTAAATTTTCTAAAATTTCTAGAGCCTCCTACAAATGTAGAAGACCAGCGGAAAAAATAACTTTAAATCGGGAAGAAAAATAACTGAAAATTTCTTAAACTTTCTCGAAAATAAGAAAAGATTCATAGAGGAAAATTTTCTAAAAAAATTCTAGACCTTCCAAGAAAAATTCCACAATTTTGAACTATCTAAATAAATTTATAGCCTCTAGTTAAAACAAAATGTTGAATTCTAGAGAAGCAATTACTGAAATTTACCAGAATTCTCGGAAAGAAGACGAATAAAAAAAACATTTAGAGTCTGAAAGAAAATCTTTGGAATTTATAAGAAATGTTGAAAAAAAATTTAATTTGGGGAATCAGTTATTGGCCATTTTCTAAACTATAAACTTTTAGAAAAAAATTCTAGAAAATCCTAATGCCTCAAAGAAAATCTTTGCAATTTAAAAGACGACTTAAAAAAAAAATCTTGAACTCTGGAGAATAAATTTCTAGAAATTTCCTTAACCCTCGAGAAAATAATCTAGATTTCCTGAGGAAAATTCAAAAAATTCAAGGGCCTCAAAAAAACTCTTTACGATTTAGAGGACAAGTTGAAAAAAAACTTGAAATGTTTGAAATTATTACAAATTTCCTAAACCCTCGAAAAAAAATCTAGATTTTTAAAAACAAATTTTCTAAAAAAGTCTTCATTTAAACCTTCGCAATTTACTGGAAATTTCCCGAATTCTACAAAAAATTTACATTTCTAGAAAAAAAAGTTCTAAAAACTTCGCAATTTAAAAGACAGCTTAAAAAAACAATCTAGATATCTGGAGGAGAAATAACTGAAAAGAGTCTAGATTTCTAGGAACAGATTTTCTAGAAAAACCTATAGCCTCTAAATGTGAATAAAAGTTACTGGAAATTTCTGAACTCTCGAAAAAAAGTCTAAAGTTCTGGAAAATATTTTTTTTAATTTTTGAGCACTGAAAATTTCCATCTTTGCAATTTATAAAACAATATTAAAATATGGAAGAGACATTACTGGAAACAGCCACAAAGAAAATTCTATAAATATTGACTCCCGAATAAGACCTTTGCTAAAAACTCTGGAAATATGAAGAAAAAAATACTGCAAACTTCTAGAATCCTTCAAAAAAGCTCTAGAAATCTACAAGGAAAACTTGTGAAAAATTCTAGAATCCTCGATCAAAATTCTTTGGAAAGAAAGATGAAAAAAAAACTGAAAATATGGAGGAGGAATTCCTGAAACTTCTAGAAGCCTCTAATTAAGTTCTAGAAATTTTGAAGAGAATATCCTAATAAATTGTAAAATTAAACAAAATCTTGGGAGAGCTTTTTGAATAATCAAGAACTCTCGAATAAAATCTTTGCTAAAATTTCTGGAAATACCTATTTATTTATTAGATAAGAAAAAGAAATTACTGAGCACTTCTAGAATCCTCAAAAAAAGTTTTATATATCTAAAATGAAATCTTGTGAAAAATTCTAGAAACCTCAATCTAAAAAAACTAAAAGTGTAGATCATCTGAGAAAATTATAGAAATTTAGAAGAACATTTTCTAATAGAAAAAGTTGAAATAATGATTCTCTGAAAAATTTTGAAACTCTTGATAAAATCTTTGCTAAACTTGTAAACATTTGTAGACTTCTCGATGAAAATTGTTTGGAAAGGAAGTTGCAATAAAAAAATAAAAGTATGGAGGATAAATTACTGAAATTTAAAGAAAAATCTAAAATATTTTTTGAAAAATTCTAACGTTAATATTTTTTCTCAAATTAAGAACTTTACGATAAACATGTCTTAATAAAACTTGTTCATTTTCTCATTCTCTTTAACCTTTGTTTTATATAGGGAAAGTAAAAAGATGGAAAGAAGAAGGACGAAAAGAAAGAAATATGAAGCCCGGCGAAATACCTTTCTCTCACTTCTTGTAGGTTAGGATCCGCTTTAGACGATCAAATTCTTCCGCTAACAATTCCACACAATCATATAACTGTACGGCGCACAGTGTGGGATTTTACAAATCTAGCTGGAAAAAATTATAAATTATAATAAAACATCTTTTTGAATTATATTAGTTCATTTAGGACGTAAAATAAGTTTGTAAAATATAATCCACGCATATTTCTACAGAAATGTATATATGGTACATTTATACAAAGGTTTTTTATTTTGTGGTAGGATAGGATATATTTTTAGCTGCTTATCTAATGCCGATTTTCTAATAATTTCATATTTTCTGTACGTTCATTTTGTTGTACTTATCAATGCCAATGCTTCTTCTGCAGAATACTGAGGTGTTTGTTGGCCTGTGGTATGAAAAGTTTTCTTCCCTTTAGTTCGTGTTTTTGGACTTGAAAGCAATTGCTGCAACATAGAAGCAGCATTTCTTTTGCCAGATTGCCTCAACTTAACTTTGAACTAAAGTCTTTTTTCGGCAACCCACTTTTTTGCACTCTGGATTCCACTTGTACTGGGTGCATCCAAATTAATTATTGTAACGGTAGTATTTAATAAATTATTGAACTTGTTTAAAAACATATTTTTATTGCGATGATACGCCTTTCATCTTTGGTTGAATCTGATCGTGAACGAATGAAAAGTCCGGTTTAATTCGTCTTACGTTATTTGAGAACAATGATGTATGTTAAATTTACTTTTAAGGTGATCCACAAGTCATTTTCAGTCGCAGAAGAAGTTGATCGTGGGTTATTATCGTCACTTTTTAACACTTGGATATCTTTGAAATACGCAATTTATCGCACTCAAAATTTTATTGTATATATTCTAGATGGATCGAAAATTATAAAAAATATAAAACTATGGCATACAAAGGTGTACAAAAATTTTGGCAGTCTAATGAAATCACCACTTCTAAGTAATTTCTGATTTTTTATCGAATATTCTTTGCTAAAATTTTATTAAAAATACATAATTGAGGAATGTTTCTTAGGGTACAATATAAACTACATACCTTGATGTAAATTATCCATGGCAAAAATGTTGTCACAAATAAATACTTTATATAATACGACCTTCACAATTTACGCGTAAGTAATGACTGCGAAGTGGTTTTTAAGTGACAAATATTTAACCTCTTTTGTCGAACGATTGACAATAAAGCCGGGCATCTACAGATTTTATATTTTGCTAATGGCATATTTAGTACCTCAGCTAAGGATTTAGTGGGTTATAAGTAAATATTTTGTATGTTGTTTTTAGCACTTTTTTCCTCCTGGATTCGCAAAATCCCACACTGTGCGGCGACTGGAAAATTGAATAATACATGGTACTCTCAATCTGCGAAAACACCAGCAACTTAAATTAAAGTTTCACTAAATGGTGATGTGGGCATCATACTTTCCCTATATTTTACTTGAAAACTATGAGATTTACGGAAAAAAATTATTTTAAATAATTTGCTCGTTTTTAAATTCTCTACAATTATTTGTTATATAAATTTCATGTAACTCCTATAGTTTATTCGAAATTTGCAAAATATGTCAAAAATTCAATTTTTTTAATAAAACTTGTTCACTGTCTCATTCTCTCTAAATTATCGGAAAAAAACAAAAAAGCACCTCGAGTAAACATCCACTTCCGGTTTTTGAATGTTCACCAAAAGTTTTTCAGTTCCAGTTTTTAATGATGAAACCTTAAGTTTAAAGTTTCATCTCAATCGGATCATTCGTTTTTGAGATTCAGCGCCCACAGACATTTTCACGCACGAAAACAATACTTCCCCTATATATACTATATAGGGAAAGTAAAAAAATGGGTGGATAATGGTAGTGGGTACTTTTAAAACTTACTTAAACAATCGTCATTTTTTAAAAATTTAGTTTGGTTGTCCATTCGAATTTTCCACTGTTATAAGAGACAGTGTAGAAAATATTTCAGATGCAAATTTATTGTCGATTTTTATTAAGGCTCATTTATTTATTTATTATCATCAATTGATCAAGAAATAATCTTTTAAACTAGATCGGGAATATTCTTAATTTATTCAGCTGGGTCAAGATTGTGGTTATACAATGTAGTATTGATGATGATACGCCAAGAATTTATTGCGTTAATATATGGTTAATTAACGCGGATCAAAATAACAAGAAATCAATATAATATTTATAATTTTAGGAATGACTTTTATGCATATAAGCTAATAGAGCTTTTATTTTTTTTAAATAATTATAAACCTTATTAAGTATGATACTTAACGATCCAAACGAATCCTGATCATAAATTGAGTTTTTGGAAATTATCATACAGATTTATCGTTTCTTAAATAACGTTCAGTTTAAAAAGAAACTTAAGATACTTTTGCTGGCAAATCTTTAATACAAATTTTAATTTATTGTTATCACACTAGATCTAGTACTAGGAATTCGATCGAAAAAATCATACACTTATTACTTTGTACGTACTCATCTCCAAAAATATTATTTATAAGTATCTTCTTTAATGCTTTCTCTACCTCGTTTTCCTTTTAGTAGATCAACAACACTATCACAAAATTGTCATGTTGACATTAATCAAATATTTACACAAATTTTAAGCAGAATGCTTAATAAATGAAATATAAAATAAAATAAATATCCTCAGTTGTAGACAGAAGTAGAAGAAATTCTCCAGAATTCCAATAAATGGGAACATTCTATATGGGTTTGACTAGAAGAACATTCTGAAGAATGAAGTCCGCCTGTGATTCCTGTGCTCAAAATTTAGTGTACTTTCTTATGTATGTGTATATTAATGTATTTTGTTAAAAGATAATCCAAAGCATCACAATAAACAATAAAGATAATGTAAAATTGATCCCAATTTATATTCCTTCTTAAAGAACGTTAACCACATTATAAACGATATTTGTATGCTGAAAAAGTCTAAGTAGAGTTCCGTTAGATAAAATATTTAATACATGTATGCTTAAAAATTCGATTTTATAGAATGTATACCACTCTTTGACTATGTTCTATAATATCTTTGTGTCCAATGAAAATTCACTGTTTTATTGTTTAATAACATTTCCATTCAAAATAAGGCTGAATTATTTTAAAAAAAATTGTCTTTTGATGAAACTAAATTCACTAGAGCCTATAAGGATGTTACTTATACATATATAACATAAAGTATAACGGTTTAATATAATGAATCAGGAATCATACGAAATAATCATAACGTTATTACTATAGAGACAATCAGATGGATTGACTCCAAATCGCAACTAATCACGGACGAAACACTAATAATCACTATACCTGCCATACCCGTCCATTAATACATATTTGCGATGAATACGAAAACGAATTTAAATTAGCGATCTTAATCTGAAATACACACGCTGCCGCCCTGTCTGGTTAGGGAAATAAACGCGGATACTTATTACAAGTAATTAAGCAGACTGGATTTATTTCGGAACGAAGCTAATAGATAGAAGTTAAGATGCCACTAGAGGGCAAGTATAAGAACATCGTTATGCCGTGGCTGTTGTAGAATCCCCGCACTTGTCTACGAAAACACCGAGCAAATGTAAGAATGAGAATTTGCATGATAATGTGCATTGGCGAAGTGGCTCCTCCAGCATCCAACAATATGCTTCGGATTATCAAACAATAAGAAATGCAATATTTTCTTTTCGCCGCCCTTAAATGAAAACTCCGCCGGGAGAATTGAAACAATAAAAAAAAATAACTGTGGATTTTTACCTTAGAGGAAAATTAAATCTTTCCCCGCGAGAACAAGGTTACTTTATGGCCATTATTAACTCGAGAAATACAACGATGTGAATCTTTGAGACGTTCCGGGCGAAAGATAATAAGAGACATTTGCATTAGAAATACCTCAAACTGCACAAATCTCGTTTCCTTTTCTGCCAGTGAAAATAAGCTTCGCCCGAGAAAGGTTAAACAAAGTTTACTCATTTGTAAACGTATATAACTAGTTTGCATTGTTACATGTCTGGTATAATCCAGATTTGCAGGCGCGTCACGTAAACTGAGCTTTCGGTATTGCCGTATAATTAAATATTCCGTTATTTATAATTAAAGGAAAAACTGTATCCGCCATGAAATTCCGTCAAAAAAAAAGAAACACAAACACAGCCGCACAAAAACACTATTTATTCGTTCTATTATCCTTTCGGATGGAATTATGAAATGCTCATCAGAGACGACTTCCACACGAAAAGAGCGAAATACAAAAGCATCCATCACATACAACTAGCGGAAAAACAGGTGATGTCAAGGCGCATTTTCCCTCCATTAAGTACAAAGGACACGTAACAGCCTTCATTCCTGTACCTAGCGCGCTCTTAATTCGAAAGAGCTCTTGAAGAATGAAAGCAGAAGGCAAAGCTTTTAACCAGAATCAATACAAAATGTCCTGCTATCTTAGGACATATATCTCACTCCTGAAGGACACCACTAGTTACCCGTGTGCCGGACCCTCCGGGCGTTTATCCCCCTAATAAAAGAACGGGCTAAGTCTAAACAGGAATAGGTTTCAGATTCAATTATTTAGTCCAAAAAGCGTTTACATGTGTAAAGTAATTGGAAGGTGCGAGCAGGGACTGACTTGCGGTCGTCCGTATCACGGTCGAATACGGAGTTCCAGATAATGATTTCTCCCTCCATTCTGGACAATTAACAAGGGTTGAAAGGGATTCAATTATTGGGGTTTAACAGGTGTGACTTGGATGAATTAAATTAATTATGTGCATAGCAAAAACGTGCAGAACTCCAATCGGACTGACCCTAGTAAATAAATGTAATCATCCGCCGATTTTCCAGTAATAGGGATTGTTATACACTAAAAATCTATTCTAATATTAATTACGCTAACTATGAAATTGATTAAAATAATATAAGCCACGTTTATCGTATGCAATTAACGGTACATTTACGAATTAACCATAATACGTAAACTTTATTTATTTTTAGTAATTAGATTTGCCAATTAAAGTGATTACCACTTACGTAATACATACGAAATTCAATCCTAATTTATTAGGAGTATATAATAATATTAGTTTTACTGTTATCTCTACATCGACTAGAAGTTTGGCGGTTTTCTAATATGTAAAAGAAACAAATAAGTGTATAGATTAGAAATTCGTTTTTAAGTTAAGTGAAGTAGATAAACTTGGAATAAAGTACTAATACTAACACATTGATTGCCATTGATAATGGTCACTTTGTGACCGAAATGTACATCTAGCTCAAATTAAAATTATTTGTGAATTAATTGTTTTATTCCAAGGTTATTAAGTGTATAGATTATTTGGAGGCTGAATATAATGAAATCAATTATATAGTAATTTTTCTACATAATATATTAGTTTCCACCATTGGGATACAATTAATGGTGCTTTAGAGTGACGGGGGCGATCCTTTAAAGTAACAAGCTCATTTACACACACACAAATACACAAATGACACATGGCGGAAGGACCACGTGGTCGATAGCCTAACACTACTACTACTATATTAGTTTCAATGATGTAAATCAGTAAATCAATAAGTTCGAATTGAAGCATTCACTAAGTGTTTAGGGCTCGGCTCTAATGTACAAAGTAAATCGTGAACTTCATATTTCTTGTTTCGTAGCATTTTATAATTTTAATTCTTTGTGGTTTAGATTAAAAATCTTTAATAAGAAAGACATAATGTGTTTCCATTTCAAAAGACGTTCTTTAGTGCTTTGTCAGAATATAATCGTAAGAATACCGAGTGTTAGTAAACATTGATTTATTATTTATTTAGAATTTTTTTCGCATTAAGCATTTATTTTGCTCTTAATTTTAAAAGTATGTAATATAAAAAGTATTCCTCATGATTGCTTTCTTTACATTTTGTTACTAGCTTTTCTGATTTTACAATTACTTGATCTTTTATATAATAATATAATAATATCATTTCCTTCTTTCTTCTTTTTTCGTCCAAATTTCATCAGAGTTTTTATTCAGACACAATCTTCTCTCATAAATTCAGCCACATTTTATTTTCCTACACCCATTCCTTACAAACTCTTTTATACTCTTCTGCCAAGTGTCCCTTTCACTCACTCATAAAACATAACTTTTTCCCATCCTTTTTCTTTCCTCTCTCTTTTTCCTGACCCACATCTAGCTCTTGCCAAGGTTACCTTTTCCTTTATACTAAGCTGATTGTTGCTCAAGTACCTTAGCGCACTTGCGACATTTTAAACATGTCATTGTATCTACTGCCATTAATGAATTTCCATTTCTTTGACTCTCCTATTTAGCCACTACCTTTACTCTATGCTCTAACCATCTATTTAATATATTATCCGTTAATTCCATTTTCTTATTCCCTCTCTTTAGTTCTATCGTCCACTTAGATTCTTTTTATACCCACATACATAATCCCCACTCTCCATAACGGAGGAATTTTAGATTCCCCTGTCCACTTTTGATTTAGCAGCTCCCTATATCTTTGTTTCCTATCTCCTTCCACATCTTAATCTTTAGCTTAAGCTACCTCACTGCAGTTCAACAAACATTAAGGGCAATTATGTGCCGAACGAATACAGATGGTGATTAAATTCAACGATTTTATGACAGAAGAAACTTACTCCAACTAAAGGTTGTGAACATCTGGTTATTTGATTCAACATGCCTGCCGTTTTTCAAAAGCTTTTTCCACTCCTTTCTCCGTGAACTCCGCTGTTTCCTCTAAATTTCTTTGTCCATCCTTGTAATGATATTCCCATTCGTCTCTTTCTTTCCCCTCTTTTTAGAATATTCTACATTTCTGCTTCATTTCAACACTCTTTTAATTCTTCAATTGTTCTTTTCAAAGCCTGTATCTTTTATCCTTCACATATACTATAATACTCAATTCTAGCTTCCTCTCCGCCCCATATGCATTCTCGTATTGCCTTTATTATTTTTCCCTTTGTATGTAGATATCCCATTGAACCAATTACATATTTTCCATCCTTAAACTATTCCATTGATCTAACTTCATCCCACTTAACCTTATCCAACCTATTACTCATATCTCTAATGGCGTTATCCAATTTCTTACAAACTTGCCCTTTCATCACACACGCCTTCACCTTCTTGCCCTCGCTATTTATTGACTTATCACGAGACCTTCTATTTATTATTGTACCATCATCACCAATTCACTAATTCTTCCAATATTGCATTAAAACATCTCCCCAGCCATCTACCTTCCTCCTTCACCGGACTAATAATCTACTTCCTTTCTTATTTCTTTCCAGTTCCAAAATCCTTCACTATCCCAACTGCTATCATTCTCATATTTCATTGCTTTTATCATTCCATGTAACATAATATCTATGGTTCGTGGTACTTTGATTAGCTTTTTATTGGTGATTTATAAAAGGGTATACTAAAAATAGGAGGTATTTTTATCATACTCTTTTTTAAAGTTCTTGAACGTCCATCAAGGGTTGGAGTGCTTTATTTTTATAAAACCGAAAATGCTAATTTCTGGGGGTATTGTGTGGTAATAAATTTAAAACTACTCCAGAGAAACACTGGTATTTACAATATCGTACGTAACAGGCACAAATGAAATTATCGCGTCGAAACTGCCCCTCCAGCATTGACTGGTGAATTCGTAACTGGGTTTGCTTGGTGGTGGGTGTCGTACCTATTCACCGAACCTGAGCATGTTTTCGGTGAATTTGAGTATCCAGATGCACCCAATTGAACAGATGAAGACCTTGGGATTTCACCAGAGGATTGATTGTCACAGGTGTGTAGTAAAATCGCTTCCTGTTGTTGCAAATATTACTTAAATCATTCTACCTATATCACTTTGCGTTTATTATGATTTGTTTGTATAACAATCTTACTCTTTTACTGTCACCTTCATCTCTCTAACTATGGATTTTATCTCTTTTAATCTCAAGTTTTCAGCATATGTTTTTCTTTTATAATGTGTTACTTTATTTTCAATGATTCTATTTCAAAATGTTTACAGTGCGCGCCTGAAGTATGGAACAAATTCAGTAAATGCGAAAAACAAAAACTTTTTAGATAAAATCCTCGAACAGGTCGATTTTGTTTTATAAAAACTCACATCTTTGAGGAAAAATTTATTTTTATATGTCATTTGTTTGTGAGTAATGACGTCATCAATTGTTTTTTTTTCAAATGTGAACCCCACCTTTTTAATTCATTTTGAGAGATCCTCTTATTGTACTTTAAGTTTTTCT
Organism: Ontholestes murinus; assembly: GCA_963969525.1. Lineage (NCBI taxonomy): Eukaryota > Metazoa > Arthropoda > Insecta > Coleoptera > Staphylinidae > Ontholestes > Ontholestes murinus. The sequence continues at coordinate 37,248,283 of OZ018397.1, forward strand.
TTAAAAAAGTTTCCACATCTTTGTGTATTTGTGTTTCATTCACAATACTCCAGTTAATATAGGGTTGTTTCTCCTCTTCTTCCTTTTTAGATTCTTCTAAGTGTGCTATTTTATCAACTACTTTTTCTTTCTCTTTCATTTAATTTCTTTTAATTTCTTAATTTCTTCACTTGTTTTTTTTAAATTTCTGTCATTATTTTTTTTATCATTTCCTTAGCTTATCAATTTCTATTTCATGACTTATTGTATTCTGATTATTATTTAAAGTGTCTTTTTCTGTTTTTTTCTTGAGAGTTTCTCATTTTTTGTTTGTTCTTTCTGCTTCTATTAAAAACCGATTCTTGTTTCATGTTCTTCTTTGTTCCTTGCTCTTTTTCTATCTGTGTACATAAGTCTCGTTTGAACATTTTATTTTCGCGTTTCCGTAACTCCAGTGCAAATCCTTACAGGTTCTTTCCCTTTTGAAGATTGTTTTTTTCCTACTAAATATTATTTGCCACTGCAGTTTTTAAGTACTTTTTTGTTTTTCAATATGTTTAATTGATTTTCATTATCCGCTGGTCTGCATTAACGTTATCGTTGTACAAACCTATCATTTGAAATATTTACTGAAGTGACATTCCTCCTAACCTACCGCAATAATCTGTATATTGATTAGTATACTCGTGGCTTAACTCAAAGGACGTCTGGTTGCAGTAAATCTGGATTACACTTTGTACAACGTGGCGTTAAGAATTAATTGGTAAAGAAACAATCGATTACATGTATTAATTTTAATAGACAAATTGGGAGAGGTAATATATTTGTTGTGTTCCATGTTCATTTTATCAGATAAACTGACACGTATCCTAGAACCTTGCAATTGTTAACAATGTTAAGCTAAATTCCTAAACGAAAAATTGTTCCATCAAGAGAGTAGTGCAGTAATATATTAATAGCTAAATATTGAAATTTCTATAGAAGATAAGAAGATAACTGATAATTAATAATGTTTACTTACAATCGGTTAGTAATATTTGTTTTTTACCCTTCAAAACCCTTTTTGTGTACTTCACCTTCCCGATTACCTGGAAAAGACTTTTTTCATTAGCTATTGTCATTTTGTTTTCTTATGGAATCACGCCGTCGGTAGCTTTTTCTGCAGCTTCTTACATTTCTGGTGAAGTACTTACAAATATACAGCTAATGATTAAAAGTACTTTAATTTTGTTGAAAATAGTTTGAAATATTTATATAATTAGACAAATCAGTAATTTTCCGGGCACAATTCGTTAAAATACCAAGGCATTGCGAACAATCAGTATTAATTTAGTAACCGTTGCGTTTTTTCTTAAGTGATTTTCTCATTTACCACTTGTGTGAAATAATAGGTAAAATTAAATTAAAAACACTTAGTTTGTTTCAATGAATTTTATATATTGACTCGACTAGTTTCGCATATTACAGCATTTTTAAGAGTAATTATTAGAAGAAAAACGGCGCTATTTATATATTCATGCAATAAGTGATTCAAGTATTGGAGAAGATCAAAATAGTGTAATATCCCAGCATCATCATCGGGATCCTTTTAGGTTCCAACACCACCGTGCTACAACCCCAACTAAAAACACGACGACCCTTTGTTCTTACCTGGCAGGATTCCACTAAGTCAATTATTACATCAATCCACAAAACACTTATTATTAAATGAATGAAGAGAATTTAATTCCATCCGCAACACTCAAAACTTTCAAAGAAAGTCGACAAATAATCAAGACAATTATAAAAATTCATGGAAATGTCCAGCAATCGATAGAGAATAGTTAGAATAAGGACACATCTAGTTATAGCGAATAGAATATCTTTGGATAAGTCAGCTCCAACGGTTTCAGTATGTAGTATTAAAGTAAAGAATGTTTTGAAAAAGAACACAGACTAGTATGGGACTTTAAGCTGTAGGAGAAGTATCAATATCATGAGCAAATTCTCTCAAATGAAGAAGATTAAAGAGTAATCATAAAGGTGTATTTAACCAGAACACGGTCTAGTAGAAGAAGACGTTGAAGAGAAATTATGAAGGTGTATTTAATCTTATGGAGGAGAACTTTAAGCTGAAGAAAATATCACGAACCTAATCTACCCGAAATGAAGAACATTAAAGAGCAATTATGACGGTTTCTAGACAGTCTGCAGAAACTTAAACTCACGGAATTAGAAGTATATATTGCTGATGTGAGTAGCTACTGTAATATATTGGTGAGTAATGATGGCCATAATTTATGGCCTTATTTTCCTCATTTAGCCTATTTATATCACACGAAAAAGTGGAGAGTTCGTTCTTATCATCATTTTTTTTGCTTGTATTTGAATGAAAATGTTTTACAACATGAAAAATAAAAACAATATTGCATAAATAAAGAATTTTAAAAAAACTTTGATTTCATTATAGATTAACAATAATAAAGAAATTTAATTATTTTGCACATCATAAGACTTGAAATGGTCAATGTATAATGCTTTCTTCGATAAAGTCGTTTCAAAAGGGGTTGGAAAATGTTCACCGATAAATATTCGTAGTAATGATGGACATATGTAAATGTTCTTTTTTTTTGTTGTTGTCTTTATGTTTAGTTAATTTTTGCTTGAAAACGTGAAATGCTCTAAAAACAACTTAACTATTCAAAATAATCATTTGGGGTGAAAATATTAAGAAAATAAAACATTTTTAAGAAAACATGCCTTCAGAAAACTCCGATGATGAGGATAATTTTGCTCATAAGATAGGCAATAAGCAGATACCTACAAGAAGTCAACTTCCTTTTTTATTTATATACATCGAGAACTTAACACTTACACCTACAACCACGAGTGCGACTCGTACTTAAAAATTACAATAAACACGAGCTTGTCTCCTGGTGGGTCGTTTGAGCTAACCGCATCTAGAACGGTGCACTTGCTTCGGATCTGGCGCACGCAATTCCATGAGACAAAGTATGTCAAAGGGTTAAAGGAGTTATTATGAGGGCTATTCAAGTTGCAGGTGAGCGCATTATCACCACAGATACTGTCTAAATTAAATCAGTTATAAATATTATAAAAACAAGGGTCCAATAATGGTGCCTTGTGGAATACCCCAATTCACAGATATTTGATTCAATCGTCTTTTAACTCCATCTTTTTCCACTTGAGCAGCTAGACGTATTTTAGACGTTGAAGTACAAATATGCATTTCGCGGTTAAATACCTCTTAATATAATAAATTCCTAGTTCTCATACCTCTCCTAGAAACAATTTGTAAATCACTAATGTCCTCTTCTAGTTTCCTGCATATGCTGTTATTTTTAAGAAGATTTATAGACTACTGGTCAAGAGGTCTATAGTTTAATGACCGTATTATTTGGCTTCTTTAACATTATCTGAGGCTATTCAGTCTCTTGTAATGTTGGCTAGCTCGTTTGTGTTGTTAAATAATTTGAAAATAATATTAGTATAGTTTATTAGTTTAGCTGAGATTTAATCGGGGCCAAATGGTTTTCCTGATTTTAGTTTCTGATTGCATACTTAAGTTAATCTGTTAGTTAAGTACTTTAAACATTAGAATTAAAATTCTTTACGTAACTCATCCAAAAGTAAAAGAATAAATAAAAATTAATCCTTTAGAATTGCTTGATCTGTATAAATGAAATTTGAGACTGTTGATTGTGCAGTTTTTAGTGGTTGAAAGGTTCTTCTAATTATAGTATTAGTTTTTTCACAGGTTACCTTTTACATATTTCCTTTATTTTTTTACATATGTGCATGTTAAAGGGTAAATATTTGTTTCCAAGTCTCTATTTCTTTAAATTTGCCTTTTTGCCCATGACATATAAGACTAATGCTGCCATTAAATTTCCAACATTAGATATTTATTTTTACTTAAGTTTCAAACATGGATTTTTATTATCAAAATATAGTAAATAATATAGGATAAAGATAAATTTTAGCAGTGTCTCTGCACAATAAAGTAAAATTCTTTAAACATCCTTGTTTCATAAATTTTAGTCCGAGATATAATCAAAACGTGCAAGTTTCATTTCGCGATTCCTCAGAATACCATGCTGTGACCACCAGAAAACCGAAAGAACACTGATTGAAACTAGGAAAGACGCACATAATGTAATGATTAAAATGATGTAGGAATTAATGAATACAAACATAAAACTATCAAAAAGAAATAAAGGAGATTAGATAAACAAAAACTAAATTAAGCTTCCATAATAAAAGTTAAGAAGGAAAAGTGTGGCGAAACATATGTAGTGTTTAAAATAAACCAAATTTGAAAATCTAACAGTCTCGTTATCTTAATATTGATTGTAAATTTTCAACGCCTAAGTGTGTCAATAATCAATCAAATTGGCAATAAAAAAATTTGTTGAACAAAATTTAGGAGTTAGCAATTTAGAAAAGAAATCAACTTGAGTATACATAATAGAAATGCAGAACACGTCAACAAAATAACAGTAATAAAGAACAAGAGCAAATTAAACGATTTATATCAAGAAAAAATTTGGTATTCAACTTCAAAAGAAAATAAGGAAATCTCCAAAGAGAAGAGAGCACAACTAAATGCGTCAAAATTGTTTACAAGAAATTAATTATGGATAACAATGAAAGAAAGAGAAAAAAGTGCAAAAAATTAAACAGTCAGCAATGAAAGGATAAAAGGACAAAAATACGAACAATGGAAATGGTAATGATTACGAACAAAAAATTCAAAATGCAAAAACCAAGAACAGAAATATACAAAACAAAATTATTGTCCAAGGTTTACATCCTTTAAGGAGAAATATTTATGATCATTAGATGTACATATATATTTTTGCTTCATTTTTTTTTGTGAAATTAGAAGAATCAAATCTCTATGTAGAAAACCAATTTTAGAATAAGTAATCAAATAGAATTTCAGTCTATATAGCAAAATTTCTTGTTCTTCAGAGGAAGAGAAGTAAGGAGCTTCTAATACATTTATGTATACAATAGATATTATATAGATGATAACGTACTTCAGTAAGCCTGGGGATGTTTTTTTTTTTAACTTTTTGCGGAGTAGAAGGTACGTGTTGGTCTTTTACGACGTCGGTTTCACGCCGAATTGTTCCAGCGCTCAGGGTAAAAAGCTCGGTGCTTCCGAAGCGCCACGGAGTGCGAAGGCCGCCGTGGACGCTCGTCGGCGCCGAGGTGAGCTCTCCTACAGACACACAAAATCAATGATACTGCAGAGGGCACAGCAAAAAAAAGGTGACACCATAAACTTGGAAATTAAACGCAATTATGGTCCGAGCTGTAAACACGCGAAACGCGAAATGCATATGTAGGTTATCGGGCGCAATGAGAGGGGGGGCCGGGGGCGGCCGTGCTTTTAATTGATTGCGGCACTGTGTAAAAATACATAAAACACGTTATGGCGCAAGTCGGTGATCTTGAGCTTGGCGCCGCCAGCGCCTATCCAAATGTAGGCTAACGCATATATTTCTATTCTAAATGGAGCCGAGAATTTCTGATACAATTTTCGACCTTCCAGTAGATAGGGATCTGCGCGAAAAAATCTAGTTTCTTTTAGTATCTTAGGCAAATGCGCGAGGCGTTTACATGCGGGGCCGGCACTCAAAATATTAGGGGGAGCTCCTATAAAAATATGGAATTTGCATAAAGCGTGATTGATGCCGCCCCTTTCTAATAAATTAAATCGCACGCACTGCTGAAGGGCACGAAAACCGAAAGCGAGATCTCACTAACAGAATTCTCTAGGTGAAAAATTCCTACATTAATTATTTACTTGCCTCAAATTTAAGTCTTTACGATTGTGGCCATATTAAATATTTAAAAAATTATATACACTTGTATAGTATTTAATGGATGAAAAATATAAAGCTATTAGGTTTTTTTGTAGAATAACGAATGTGACCTCAAAGTTCATATCATAAGATCAAAATGTACTAAATTTTATATAAATTATATACCATCTGTTAATATCAAAGTGCAGTCTCTTCTAAAGTTCCCGATAACAAGATGTATTACAAAGTAATGGCTATCATCATCAATCATAAGATTCGGTGATTAATTGGTAATTTTATTTCTACCCGAAAAAAGCTATAATTATGAATCTTTTGAAGAATCTATTAAAATTTTCTATTAGGAAAATAGACAGATCTAGTTTTGACAAGTTGAGTTACCGAAACTATAGTCAAATTAATAATGTTATGCAAAGTAACTAAGTGTTTCATTTAATATTTCGATTATATACGTCCATATCATATTAAGTACTTAGTAAAAGTTTTCTAGTTTTATATATAAGGAAATTTAGAAGCTGTTTAAAGTCTTGTTTTTAGTACTACAACCTCTGGCAATAAAGTTCGGTGAATAGTCCTGTAACATTAAAGTAGATGAAATATTAACGAAAGTCACCTTACAGTCCTTCGAAATAGTCACCTCGCATAACTATGTACCGCTTAGATTTGCTATACATATCCTGAAAACTTTTCAAGAATGCTTCTTTTGATATAAAGTTCAGAAACCTCGTCACGTTTCATTGAATGTCAGGAATATCGAAAAATCTTTTTTTCAATGCTTCAAGGTAGATTGAAATTTTGAACCATTTAATGAAACATCTACGCACGGTATGACCCCTAGTATGCACAATACAGTTTATGGTTTTTTGTTCGCTCTCACATAGCCAATATCGTCAAACAGTCGCAAAAAAGGGTGTGGTGCAAATTAAACATCCACCATATTCGCCAGATCTCAATTTTCCAGACTTCTTCCTATTCCCATGACTCAAACTCGCTTTGAAAGTAAAGATAATTGACGATATTCCCGACATCCAACGAAACTTGCCAAGGCTTTTGAACTCCATTCCAAAAGAAGCCTTCTTGAAAAGTTTCTAGGACATGTATGGCAAATCTCAGCGATGCATTGTTATGGGAGGTGACTGTTTCGAAAACAGTAAAGTAACTTTAGCTAATATTTCATCTACGTTAATGTTACAGGACTATTCACTGAACGTTATTGTCAGAGTTTGCATAATTGATGTACCTAGCGGAAGTTCCTAAAAGTACTATATTTTAGATATATACTTTCACTTGCATAAAATTCCAAAAGATCATTAGCTACTCTCTCGTAGGCTTAGTGCCAGAAGAGATTTATAATACAAACCAATTTAGTCTATAATTGTTATTCGAATCTCTAGAGATAAAACCTAATAGTCTAAGATAACTTCTTGCATATTTTTTTAAAATAAAATTCTTTATGTGAAATAATTATACCATAAAAATATATAAATATAAAGGTTTGTGAAAATCTTATATACATTAATTTAAAGTACATATTAGTACATAGGTTAAAACCTTTTAGAAGACACCTAGACGATGGTAAATGATAGATATCAGTATCCAAATTGAAGCTGCAGATGACGCATATACGCGGTTGTTACTTTCTATGCTTTTTCTTAGTTTTTGCTGTATTGAAAATAATAAACATGCTATATTCTCTTGTTTGTTAGTAAATAAGTAATCTATATTTCCAAAATAAATTCATAGATAGGTAGTGATACCATAAAATCCAATGAAGAACTGAAACCTTTCTTCACTACCCCGTCAGGATATCTGCTGAACTAAAAATTAATCCAAATATTCTCAAGCTTTCGTTCTGTGAAAGGCGTTATATATTGTGCATAATATATGTTTAAATATTCGCGGTCAAAGTTTGTGTTTAGTTTAATTGAAGAATGTGAATATGCGCCACACTGAAGTCGAGTCAGTCAATGACTGTCTTCTGGAGAATAAAGTTGTGCTACAAGTAAAAGGGTTCCGTTGATGTTACAATATTTCATTTAGTGTTTATAACCCCGATTCGATACACCCAATGCGTAACAAAAGGACTTACTTTACTAGTTCTGTCATCTTTGCGAGAAAGTGATCAAAATTTGACACTCTACTTGATACCACAAAAATACTTTAACTTTAAGATACATTATTCAATTACTTTGAATAGTTAATTCTTTTTCTCTAAAATTTTCGGGAAAGTAGAAAACTGCTCAAATATTATTGTTTAGCACCAAGCACCTTAATAACTTGGCCTTTGGAATGATGTTTTTGTTCAACAATATATAAAAATTAGTGCAAAGGAGTGAAGTAAGTTGTACCTAAACCGTTTGATGCAAATTTTTTATCAGTAAAGTATAACATATTGATTGATAGAAACAATAGCTTATTACATCAGTTTTAAAGCAAAGCTTCAAATAAATATTGTTGCAAAAAAGTTTTATGTTAAATTAGGTAGATAAAACTGTATAGGGCAAAATTGTAATTGTAATGTCGATCGGTTTTGTTAAATAAATCTTACTCTTAAGATATCCCCACAAAAAAGTCAAAGGGACTAAGATCCAGAGAACCTTGGTCATTCAATATGACTTCTTCTTCCAATACAACCGTTGGAAAAACTTCGACTAAATATCTACAAATGATGACAGCATAATGAGGTGGAGAAGCTCCGTTCTGTTGATAATATATTCGTTCATTAGGTAAATCCGGATCTAATGGATTTGGAAGTAGAGTGGCTAATGCTGCAATGAGGTTGTCTTGAAGAAACAAAAGATATGTTGCTCCATCAAGAATACTACAATATGATCACCTACTATTTTAGACCTTAGATTGACTTTTTATGGGAACTGAGTATGAGAGGTTTATGGTCAGCCCAATAACGAAAATTTTGACGATTAACGTCACCATGTGAGATAAAACTATTTTAGTCGGCAAAAAAATTGATGCTAATGAAATCTGGTTATTGTCGATCAAGTTCTTCATTTGCTCGCAAAATTCGATTCGGCGGTCCGGGTCATCCTCCGTTAATTCTTGGAGTGCATGCATCTTGTAAAGATGCAGTATGACTAATCTCGTTGTAACGGGCCAGTTTCTTGGCTGGAGTCACTAGATTTTCTTGAAGAGTTAATAATACGTTTAGCATGGTATCTGCTTAGTGGGATTTCGCTATCTGGGCCCTGACATGACCCAAATTGTTGTAATGTGTCTCAATTTTGCTTATGGTACCTTGGATAATGGGTGGTATATCCGGATGCTTTTCTCGAAATAACTGAGCAACCTCAAGCTGACTTCGTCTTCTTTTACCATAACCGATCATCATCAGAATCTCGATATGGAGATTTTCGGTTAAATACCGCATTTTAGAAACTAGTTGTATTCCTTGCGAAGAGATCTTTCAAACGAAGTCTCATTTAAGAAACTTTTCAATTTGAAAAAAAAGGTCGGAGGTTGCTGGACACTTCCGGGAACACATATACATAGAAATGAGGGGAAGAAAAAACAATACGTAACGTGTTGTTGGATTTGTTTCAAAAGTCGCCTATATCGAAGTTATGAATTTTATTCCAGTTAAAGTTTCCACACTGTATATTATAAGCGAGCGACCTTCTCAAAAAATTTTAAGTAATTCTTCCAACTAACTCCTATAAGATTCTATTTCTATCATTCCTATCAACGAATGTCCTCTATACCTAAGTGAAAATTTTCCATAAATCCCTTCAACAGACACATTCTCCCTTTGTACTGCTTAGGGGAAAAAAATCGAACCAGAATCAAAAATTCTAAATCCCTTCACTTACAACATTTGAATATATTTTGTCACATCATTTACCATCATCAGAGACAGACTGAGGAGACACGTTAATATTGTCAAATCCGAGCCGAAATACCGGTAGTCGATAGTCATTTAACTAAATAGACAAGCGCATCATTGTATCTGTTGTATTTATATTGTTTGTATTTTGTCAAGTAATAAAGATGTTGTATACGTATATAAATATTAGTGTGAAGTAGTATGTTAGATTTGAAGCAATATCTATGTACAAAATATCAATAGTTCTTGGAAGTGAAGGCTTTTTTTAGACATACTTTCAAAAAAGTTTAATGTTACAAATAAATAAGCAAGAATAAAGATGTAGAAAATTTAGTTGCAGTGATTCTAGTCACATTTAAACTATACTTTTATCTATATCCTTGGATCATACTAGTGGTATGTGTTATGTGTTCTCTTCTCTAATACTATCCATCTACAAATCGAAAATTTGAATAAATAAAACGCAAGAATTCTAGTAATCCGGGAAAAATGTGATTAATACCAAAAGAAAGTTTATATTTCTTTAGCTTCCTATGTGAACGCAATGAATTTGGGGAGTGCAGGGGGTATGTCAATCAGTAGTCTGGCTCTTCAGAATTTAGTCGCTAGTCCAAAGATGTTAAAGACTCGCAGCTTTTGCCAGTATTTGGATGAAGACGTTCATACGGAATTCAATAGTTATACTTCACAATACGCATACCTGGAACAAATAAAATCAGCACGAGGATTTTTTATAAAATTCCAAATAAGCGTATTGTGAAACATAACACTATTCCATTTGGTATAGGCATTCTGGATACCAAACATGATTTTTATTTGAATAGAAATTATATGCATTTCAAAATTCAACATTTGAAACATGTTTCATATTGTTTGTTATTGCCATAAATAATCTAGAAATTAATTTGACCTAAAGACTTTAAACGTAAATGAAATTTTATCGTTTGAACAAAACATATCTTCAACTTAGCGAAAGGTTTGGTTATCAGATAATTTATTAAAAATATCTTTCTAAATGTATAGTTCTTAAAGATTTTTGTTTAATGTAAGATAAATTAAGTTAAGTTAAGTAGGTATTAGGATTACGAGTTTATGTATTTAGTTTTAAACAGTAGCAAAATTTCCAACAGACTTTAGTACTTCTGTCTAGATAGTTTCCAAAATTTTCGATATCTTAATTTAAATTCTTATGTTTATTCCTATATTTACTTTAATTTAATTAGGAAGTGTTAATCTTAGATCATATCATATTTTTTTATCATGTTTCAATGCTGCTCCTAATGTTTAAAAGTTTGGAATAGTTTTCGAGCTTCTTACTTTAAGATTGTTTCATATTAAGTTAATATAAATTAATATTCAACAATATTATTCCTTATTTTTGGTCTGTTATAATGTAAAACTTGATTTGCCTGTTCTTTTCAAAATCTTGACAACGATCACTCACACATTAATCTTTGATATCCTCTAAAATATGTCTTCAAAAGTTACTGTAGGTGCGCAAAATATCTAAATTGAAAGCCTTAAATTTCTCTTCAAATTTTATTAAGCATTTCTTTCGTTTATCAATTTTGAAGGTAATAATTGGCTTATAAAAGAAATTAATATAAACAATAAAAAGTATTTTTTTACATATTGTACTGGAGATATGACCATTACTGTCATATATGAATAATAAGTACGGCAAATGAAAAAGATATTAAAGTTTTGTGTTTTTTAATTTCTCATTAAAATAAAATTTGAAAAAGGTGTAATGCATGACTCAGTTGTATGAAATACAAAATAGAAAAAAATAGTGGAAAAAATATTGATTATTTCAATCCAACTGTTTAATAAAAGCGGTTAAATGAAAATTAAGATTGATGTATTAAATAACACTTTTAATTTAATTCGATGAACTATGTTAAATTTCATGTTAATCGCGCTGTGCAAATATTGAAACTAAAAATATAGGTAGCAATGAAATAATTTACTGGGCAAATGCAAATGAAAACGAATCAATTTTCTCACCGCTAATGGATTTAGACAAATTAAAACGGTTAAGCATAGTTGAGCGTGGATGTGTGACGGCATTAGTGAAACGTGCTCTGAATTAGAAAGTAAGAATCAAATCCACTCTTGGTTAAATCTAACCTACAAGCTTATTTTCGACCTCCCATCGAACGGGAGAAACGGGATAACTCAGGATCGAGATTAAAATTTATTCAATGTGTACATTTAGTTCCGAGCAATACTCTTCCCTAATACAACTTATCAGTGATAAATAAGTTTCCAATTCCGGTTATGCGATTCCAAAATACGCATTACACCGTTTCCCCTCATTGAATCGCTCTGTACAGGACATTGCATGTGTTTATTCCAGATACCGTAACAATCCTATTTCACATGCAAGTTGCTCCTTTATGTGCCGTCCTTCCAATTTCGCTGTAAAATTCTCCCAATTGATTATTTCGTCGCATAAAGTTTTGTGGCCACTTACATGCATTAAATTCATGAAGCAGCCCAATATTTTTAGCTATGAATATCTTATGGGACTCTAATCGCTTGCGTATGTCGTAAGTCCGAAGGTAGTATATATTTCTGCCCTAATCCGTAGGTCAAGACAAACACAAAAGTCGTTGTTCGATTATTGATGGCTAATAAATTCAGGCTTAATCTCATCTTCAGTATCAGCTAGCGGTATTATTATTATTGTTAGAATGAAATAAAATCTCATGAAGATCGAGATGTTTTTTATTCAAATATTTACGCTTCAAACGTTTCCAACATATAAGAATCACACAAAACACTAACCTTCCCGGCAATATCGTAATTCATTCCTCAACACTCGAGCCGGAGCGTTTATTCCAGTTTATTGAAGGCGAACTGAAACATTGAATGCGCGCAGCGCCCGGAATCAAGTAATCACAAAATTGGTCGAGAGGAGGGCGAATTCTTCTTACGCATAATCGTGTCATATTCTGTCAACAGGAGGAGTATGCCATTAAATTACTCGGATTCGTTCCCTCGAACAAGTCCTCGGTATATATTACTGCAATACTGAATTACAAGTGTATCCCTATCTAACATCAGAAAAGAAAGTGTATGCATTACATCAAGTCTTTATAGTAGGAAATAAAACTGATTGCTATCTTAATAACGGACCAATCTTGTTAACCACTCAACAGTGCACTGTCGTTTCAGTTGTTTTTTTTTTTCGTATCCCATGCATAGCTTCACACCGCATAAAAAAAGTAAAAACTTTTTTCATTTACTAGTCGAAATTTACTGTACGTAAAGCTGTTGAGAACTTTTCATTTATATAATCGAATAAAATAATAAAAGACACAATTATATTTAGATTAAAAACACTATATTCCAAAATATTTATTTATTTTTATAATTGATAAAAAATCTCTTCAATTAATTATTTATGCTGTAAATTCAGATCTAAATAAAAATAAGTAGAATGAATATATTGTATGACGTCAATTATATATAATACACTTCCTAAAAAATGAAACGAAGATTAAATAAAGATTATAATGGCGACCGTTATTATGTCAAAGTTAATTACACAATGGTGAATTAAATATTCATTAAGAAAATACAAAAACTTCAAAAAAGATCTTAGCAAATACTTTTAATTCTAGCAATGAAGTTAATATGTCAATTATAAAAACAACATATTAGTGAAAAACAATCTAAGACGACTTCTCAAGAACTTTAAGTAATTGAAAAGATCATACAGGGTGACTGACGAAAAACCTTTGGTGCTGTATCTCGCTTATTTTTTATCCGATTTTAATAAATAAAACATCAAATTAAACCATTTTTAAAAGACTTTAATAGGATCTGAACTGTTATTTTTTCTCGCACCCAGTTTTCGACAAAATACGATCAACATTTTTTTTTTAAATTGCAATGTATATATATTTTTATTGATTCGCAAGGAGATTTTTTTTCTAAATATAAAATTGTAGACAAATTTATCCATACATCAAACTTAAGTCGAGAAATTGAGGATTAAAAAAATAAATAAAAAGTCAAGTATCCATTGTAAACAATATACAGACCCTATTTTAAATGTCAAAAATGACAGTGACAGCCATTGATACAATACTGCAACGATTTTTAATTATTTCATAATTAAAATGTTGCAATATTTCAAACACTGTACTAGAATTTTGTGCTTCTACAGAAATCGTTTTTCAGTTTTTGAAATCTTGCAACATTTTTATTATGAAATTATTAAAAATCATTGCAGTATTGTACCAATGACTGACACTGTCACTTTTGACATTTGGAATAGGCTCTGTATATTGTTTACTATGGGTATTTGATTTTTAATTTTTTTTTTAATCCTCAATTTCTCGACTTTGGTTTGATGAATGGATAAAATCGTTTACAAATTTAGATTCAGAAAAAAATCTCCTTGCGGATCAGTACAAAATATATATACAGTGCAATTTAAAAAAAAAGTTGATCGTCTTTTGTCAAAAACTGGATGCAAGAAAAAATATCAGTACAGTTCATATTAAAGTCTTTTAAAAATCATTTAATTTGATGTTTTATTTATTCAAATCGAATCAAAAATAAGCGAGATACAGCACCAAAGGTTTTTCGTCAGTCACCCTGTATAAATGCAAGTCATGTATCAAATGATTTATACATTTTTTCATTCGTTTAATAGATAATATTTAAAAAAAATATTAAGAGTTTGTCTGCAGTTTGATAAAGCGGCAGTTTTGTATTAACTTTATAGGCCCTAAAGTATGTCTTATTTCTTATATATTTTATCACAGTACGCATTTGCAATCCCTCATATTACAAAGAACTCTTAAAACTAAAATTTAAGCGAAAATAATTTTAAGTTTTTATACCACTATTTATTGTATAATATACACAAACAAAGTTTACAAAATATTATAAATTTTGACACAACTATAGTTTCGACCTTTGCAGGTCATTAGTAAGTGTTGAATGTGTCAAAATTGATAATAAATAGTGGTATAAAAACTTAAGAAAAAAATTATTTTCCTTTACTCTTTTTTAAAACGAACTACCACATAATAACGGTCGCTACCATAATTTTCATCAAATTTAAGCTTATATTAAACTTTTAGTGACCTGTAGAAGTGGATATATAGTTGAGACTTTGTGTTCTTTCTAATTACACTTGTGAGCAAAAAATAGAGGTCACTTTAAAATTATGACTTATTTTTGGAATATTTTGTTTTGAAAATTGTAAACCAAAGTAGGCGATTAATAATACATCTGACAAATGTTATCTATCTGTCAGTTGCAATCACCGTGTTACAGACTTATATGAAACAACATCCATTTCGCTCTAATTGAAAACCTACGTTTTGTTGTGGTTTTCTTACTTAGTGTTGATTTTTCTCTACGAAACTTGCCATTCACACGGTGTACTGTACTTAACAAGTCTAAAGGCATTTGACTGGCCCTAATGTTGTGGCAAGAAGTATAACGTCGATTGAAGATGGGCGAGGAAAACGTGCAACTGGATGGAAAAGCCTTTGTGCTACACAAAAAGTGTATTAGTTACTTGAATACTGGCATGATAACCAGAAGATCAGGATCCGGGCCAAAAAAAGTCACCACGATTAGAGATGACCGTTTTTTGGTGTCAACAAGTTTGCGGAATAGAACAGCTTCTGCAGTTTATCTACGAAATCAACTCCATGAAGTTAGAGATGTAAATATTAGTAGAAGGCTTCGGGCTGCTGGATTGTCTTGTAGAAAGATGGCTACAGGTCCACCTTTACAACGCCGACATCGTGTTGCAAGATTGGCTTTTGCCCGAAATCACCGGGCATGGAATAATGAGGACTGGAGCAGAGTACTGTATTCAGATGAGTCGCGATTTTGCCTTAATGGATCAGATGGACGTTGGAAAGTGTGGAAAAGACGCGGAGAAAGATACGCTTCAGTTTGTATTGATGAGCGACATCCATTTGAGGGTGTGTCGGTTTTGGTTTGGGCAGGAATTTCTACCTAAGGACGCAGTTGGTTTTTATAGAGAATAGCTCCCTGACAGCTCACAGATACATTACGGAGGTTCTCGAAGATAATATTATGGCCTTCATCACAACTATGAGCGAGCGCGGCATTTTCACGCAAGATAATGCTAGACCTCACGTAGCCAGAGTTGTCAGAGATTATCTGGATGAAGTGGGAATTTCGCGGTTCGATTGGCCAGCTGTCAGCCCGGACATGAATCCCATAGAACATGTATGGGTTAAGTTGGGACGTTGTATCAGAAAGAATACACCTGCTCCAAGAACTGCTCAGGAGCTAGGACAGATGCTATTGCAGGAATGGAATAATATCGACCAAAATTTGATCGTTAATTTAATTCAAAGTGTTCCTCGTCGACTTCAAGCAGTTATTAATGCAAGAGGGGGCAATGCTCGTTATTAGTGATCAGTTTTTTTCATTACTTTTTGTTCCATATTAGTCCTAGGAACAAAAATTCGAACTGAATTCGAATTCTGAACTGTAAATTTGTGATATTTCCAAAGTAGGCACTAAAAACAATAAATATGCTTCACGATTCAACATTGCTTTTTTAATTTACTGTGCAAAATACAGTACAACTGTTTACAATTTGCAAACATAAAGTTAGAACAAAAAATTACAAAAATAAGTCATAATTTTAATGTGACCTCTATTTTTTGCTCGCCAGTGTATTTAAAGTTAAATTTACCCTTTGAATATTATTATAATTATTTATAATAGTGTTTACTAATCTAATATGTTTGCATGATTGAATAAATATTAATAAATATTAACGATGTTGAACGCACACGGAACCGCTTGAGTTCACACTATAAGAGTTACTTAATATTGATATAACAAATCATTTGTTATATAAGTAAGAATACTTTAAATGCTTTTAGAAATTATAAAAGAAACGTTATTTTTTTAACTTAGTTATTTGGAAAATTTAAACAATTTTTATTTTACGTTTTACGAAAACAATACTTCACCTATATATATTATATAGGGAAAGTAAAAATACAAATAAATATCTGATCGAGGTTAGAGGCACTTACTTCGTGATACATTTTAATTAAATAAAATTATATACTTTCTCTTAATTATCACCACCCCTATCCATACTCGCATCCTACTGCCAAATAGCACACCTCGAAGATAAAAAGTTCTGGACATTCTAAAAGTGTATGACACGGTGAGGCATCGAGTTCTCCTGTTCAAGTACAATGCACCTATATCTCCATCTAAGAGATACTTTTCTAAATAAACACTTCTTAATATTCGTAACCACGTCTTAATGTTCGTATCTGAAATACACTTTCCCGTTTCTTCAGTCCCCAATAAGGTGTACCACAAGGTTGTCCCCTGGCACCACTCCTTCACAACATCGTTCACAATATTTATAACCCGAATCCCCAATACCCCAATCTTTTCGCATACTGCCTGCTTTTTGCTGATGATAAGTTGCAAAGGCTTTTAGGACTCTTTTCAGGGGCTGACAGATACAATTCAATTATGGTAACTGGTAACTGGAAAATTTCCATAAATCCTAACAAATCCCATCTATTTGTTTCATTCCACTGTGCTAGCACTTCTCCCTCGACTAAAACCCTAACGAAAACCAATAGCTCTCTATCACAGACTTGTAACTATCTGTAATTAAAAACTCAAATTATCCCAATTGAGCAACGCCTTACGTATGTATCCACAAGATTTTCCACTAATACCTATATATCCTAAAATACTTTTGTATCCATTACAAACTAAACGCTAAATCCAAACATCCCGAAACTACTACGCACGAATTCATGTCATCTTATCATACCGATTAAGCAGCAAAAATGAATGATGAAAGAAGACAGGCTAAAAGACCTACGGTCAACAGGCATGGACAAAGAAGTTGTAAAATTTGTACGTAATCTAAAATGTATTAATGTAATCTTTAATAAAGATGTTTATTTGTCAATTCTAAGAATAACACAGTATACAATATTAAATTAGTGTGTATGTTTTCAAACTAAAATATTAATATACTGTATTAATAATTTTAAATCTTACCACTGATGATTTGCTCTGGAATGATTAATTGGAAAGTAGAACTTACCTGCAAATAATAAAAATAAAATTAGTTCACTGCACATATTATTCATTAATATATAATAAAACTTGAAACATAAAGTGTTTTTCAATCCGGCAACTTTAGCTCTTATATACATATATTTTCAATGTTACGTTTGATGTATTATACATACTATAATCAAAGTGTAAGCGGTTGTAAATACAATTTTAAAACTTTAATTTAAAAATCTATATTATCAAAGAAACGCACATTGAATATCTACATTTGCTTTCACAAAAATATAAAAGTGAATTACTTCTCGCAATTTAAAAGTTTTATTTCATCAAAAGAATAGAATAAAAAGTATTTTATATATTTAAAATGTATGTGTTAATTCTGCTAATTCCCTGAAAAATGTATGTAATTATTTTCTCTTAAATATTATTATTTAAATTCAAGATTTTGAATAGTGTCATAATTTTACAAGAACGACGGAAAACCAAAAATAACGTCCAGTACCGGTAAACTTTATATCAGTAAAAGCTAAATAATAGCCTAAATTTGAAATTTCACAATTATATACAGGGTGTCCCGTTAATGCGGGGAAATGGCTAGACCATAGATTCCTGAGGTCAAAATATGACGATTTAACGCAACTTATCTATATCCAAAAATTTACGGTTAACACGGAATTTGGCTTCAAAGTTTCAAATTTTTTTATTTCTTTTGTTTATAACAATTGAACGCTTAATTTGATTTCAATGAAATTTATTTTTAATAACTACCATAATATAATACATCATTTCAGTTATTATGACTATTATTGGTTAACAAGAAGTATAAGAAACAGTAGTACCACCACTTAAAAACTAAAATATTTTTTTATTGGTGGATCTAATAAAAACTAAAAAAATACTACTTGAAAGACAATTTAATTTAAAAACTTTTTTATCTCTTAATAATATTTGATATCTTTTACGGTTTTCCCACAAAAAAATAAAATATATATTTTTTATCTAGTAAAAACAAAATCAAGTTTTTCATTGAATCGAAAAAAAAAATTTTTCCTGGCCGTCTTTGTTTAATAAATGTAAATTATGTATAATAATAATTATTTATTGTCTTTTAACAATTAATTTTTAACTTTATTATAGTTCATAAATATTCATATTTGGAACAAACAGATATCTTATTTGTATTAGGATTTTGCAAAGAAAATTGATTGAAAAGTGTTAGATGTTGTTTTGATTTATTTTATTAATTGATATTATTTAATTTGTATTCAATAGAGTAAGTTTATTTACTTATTAATGACTGAATAATGAGTATACTACATTCATATATTATTTTTTTGTGCAAAAACCGTACAAGATATCAAAAACTAGTAAGAGTCAAAAAAGTTTTTAAATATAATGCTCTCTCATGTAGATTTTTTTGGATTTTATCGGATACACCAATAAAAAAATATTTTAGTTTTTAAGTGGTGGTACTACTGTTTTTTTATACTTCCTGTCAATCACTAATGGCCACAATAACTGAAATGATGTATGATATTATGGTACTTATTAATAATAAATTTCATTCAAATCAAATAAAGCATTCAATTGTTATAAACAAAAGAAATAAAAAATTTTGAAACTTTGAACCCAAATTCCGGCCTAACCGTAAATTTTTGGATATAGATAAGTTGCGTTAAATCGTCATATTTTGACCCCAGGAATCTATGGTCCAGCCATTTCCCCGCATTAACGGGACACCCTGTACATATATATTGTATACGTGGAGCGGGCACCATTCCCTAACTTACTCTGGAGCCTCTAATGTTAATCCAGAACTGTCAATGTATCGAAACACTATTCAATAAAAGGGAAATCACATAGTCACACTTAGTGGGATTGGCAAAAATTCAAGTATCAAGTATATGCCACCAAAAAGTGTCTTAAATAAATTATAGATGATTATGGAGATCTGTGAGAACTGGGATTATAATATGGAGAAAAAATAAAAATAGTAAAACCAATGGCCAAGTAATTTAATTAAGATATTTTAAAAATATTTCACCACTGGTTTAGTGAGAAATTAATCAACCAGTAGCACTATAGTTTTGGAATTATCTATGCTATAGATAATATAGACAAAATTATATGGTTGTTTTGTCCACATGTACATGAAGAAAACCAAGAGTTTCATCAGTTCATTAATATAGTAAAAAAATAAATTACATTTGCCCATATATAATATAAAATCAACGAGATAATTAAAGCCAAACTTGGTAGTGGTGTAATGGTAATTATTTATTGTCAATTATAAAATCAATAGTATTATCTGAATTAATATTGCATGCTCTAACATAGACATATACGTGCCTTGGACAAGGCCCATGAGTCCTACAGGCTGAATAGCCTTAGAAAGATGTGCTCAAAAAGAACTCGAAAGAAGCAAACATCTGTATGATCTCAGACAGTCAAACTTCAATTCTAAAATTATTTGGAACTGTAAACAAGCTCTAAACCAACTTTTCAACAATAAGCACAATCTCAGAAGTCCTGACTGGAAGTACTGTGTGTCGAATGAAGAAGATGATATTGTGGAATCTCTAGTACTGCCAAAAGTTGGAAAAGTTTACAAATTGTCTGCTCGATTGAATATACCTTCGAGGTATCTTTTAGAGGAACGTTTCTATAAGGTGGATAAAATACCACAGTGCATTTCAGCCCTTTTAGAATCTTACAAGATTCAAGAAATCGATTAAAACACAGACATCAGCTATCAGATTTCTGCCGATGGAGGAGGTGGAATCGTTTCTAGTCGGGATTTTGTTACTCTCAGGCATTGGGATGTTATAGAGAATTGGTATGTAATCGCCTGTAAAGCCACCGATCATCCGTCCTTACCTAAAATAACAATGTGAATACGCAAGTATTATAGGCAAAGAAAATGCCAGGGAAGGAACTGCGACAACCACCATCGGACCAAACTTGCCCACTTCTAGGCAAAAGCACATAGAAATGGCGTGGTTCAATAGTGGGAAAAAGTGAAAAACAGGAAACTGGAAACAGCATTTGCGACTCATTAAAAGCGAGTTTAGACTGGTCACTCGTCTCCTTACAGGACATTGTCCAGTAAATATAGGTAAAATGGACAACACAACTTGTAGACCATGTGGATTGGCCCTAACCGGAGACCAGGGCCAGGGCATGGCTTCTTGGGAAGTTAATTGGCCTTACCATGGAAATTAAATTCCTGGAAACATACTAGTCGTATTAGTACAAAAGATCTAACCAGGTCTCAGTGCTGTAAAGCTGTCTATAGCCAAACGACTCCATCTAATCTAATCTACACAACACTCTAAAGGAAAACCCAACATCCGTTTAAACATCGCAGAACTGGCTATAAAATGTTTAAAAGCAGATCAAAACTTAGCATCAGCCAATGTCAAAGCACATTTTTCTTTTTCCGTTGGTCTACAAAAGGTTCTTTAATAGCCTAAATTAATAATTTCTATTGCTTGCTATAAACGGAATATGTATGTTCTTAATTAAGGTTTTCATCATTTCTATGATAAATAAGTTCACGTGTAGAATCTTGTTGTCTGAAAAATATTCAAAATGTTACTGCACAAAATCAAATCATTGCACACAGAGACCTGTGTACGGGAGAAAACAAAATTATTAAAGTTGTACTGATATGGTTAAGGATTTTATAATCAGATGTCAACAATACAAATATTATTATTAGTTTCTTATTCCCTTTTCAAACAAAAGTTTTGTAATATTATGTCATTCTTGAAATGATGGAAAATAAGCCATATTAAGAGAAACACTAATATATTTAAATAATTATGGTAAATAGAAAGAAAAGGGGACTCTCACTGACTACCAGAAACAAGGGTTAGAGTGTAAGATCATCGCAGCTGCATGAACTCCGTCCAACTTTATCCATTTTGTATAATATTTTTGTATATTTATATGCATTTTTTTGGAAAGGAAACTAAAGTCTAATAAACATAAACATAAATATATAATTTATCATAAATTTTCAAAAGCGTAATTGTGGCGGTTTTGAATTAATTATCAATTTTCATCAATTCATCATTTCCTTTACACGACAAATATTTTGGATCCAGAAATAAAAAAAAATTGATAAATTTATTAGAAACGAAACAAGAAGATTTTGCTTAAGAAAATGCTATAAAATGGCTGGATTTACAAAGAATGAATCCCATATTTTTTTTTATAAAACTGCTTTATATACCATGATACTATGTTTAGGTCCTTTTCTTGGTACAATCGAAATACCATAAGGAAACTTTTAATGTTATTTATATATGGTATGTGAATTAGATTTCTTAGTAATTAGTATACAGGGTGACTGACGAAAAACCTTTGTTGCTGTATCTCGCTTATTTTTGATCCGATTTGAATAAATAAAACATCAAATTAAATGATTTTTAAAAGACTTTAATATGAACTGTACTGATATTTCTTCTTGCATCCAGTTTTTGACAAAAGACGATCAACTTTTTTTTTTCAAATTGCACTGTATATATATTTTGTACTGATCCGCAAGGAGATTTTTTTCTGAATCTAAATTTGTAAACGATTTTATCCATTCATCAAACCAAAGTCGAGAAATTGAGGATTAAAAAAAATTAAAAATCAAATACCCATAGTAAACAATATACAGAGCCTATTCCAAATGTCAAAAGTGACAGTGTCAGTCATTGGTACAATACTGCAATGATTTTTAATAATTTCATAATAAAAATGTTGCAAGATTTCAAAAACTGAAAAACGATTTCTGTAGAAGCACAAAATTCTAGTACAGTGTTTGAAATATTGCAACATTTTAATTATGAAATAATTAAAAATCATTGCAGTATTGTATCAATGGCTGTCACTGTCACTTTTGACATTTAAAATAGGGTCTGTATATTGTTTACAATGGATACTTGACTTTTTATTTATTTTTTTAATCCTCAATTTCTCGACTTAAGTTTGATGTATGGATAAATTTGTCTACAATTTTATATTCAGAAAAAAAATCTCCTTGCGAATCAATAAAAATATATATACAGTGCAAATTAAAAAAAAAAATGTTGATCGTATTTTGTCAAAAACTAGGTACGAGAAAAAATAACAGTTCAGATCCTATTAAAGTCTTTTAAAAATGGTTTAATTTGATGTTTTATTTATTAAAATTGGATAAAAAATAAGCGATATACAAAAATAAGGTTTTTCGTCAGTCACCCTGTATATTTTTATAGGAATTCCTATTGTAGATATTTATAGGTGCTTAATAATTCTTGCATGAATGCTTTTAGTCAGTTTAGCATAAGTATAAAACATATAATTAATGTTACATGCGATATAACATCCTATCATATGAGCTCAAACACAGAAAGAATTTGGATATTCATATTTAGATTTGTTGTTTTCTGACAAATCTCATACCAAAGTCCGTCAATGAGGAAATGAAAACTTTTAAATATTTGAGCATATGATATATGCACTTCTACAAGAAATTAAACTTTAATATTTCAAACTTCTTAATAATTACAGCATAAACTATTTTATTAAAATCATTAGTTTTAAATTTGAATCATTTAAGTATTATTATGTATATGTAATTTTTCCAAGAAATTAAACCATCGAAGAATATTTTAGAGTATAAACTATTTTATTAAAACTATCTGTTCTAAACAATAAAACTATAGAAAAAATGAGTATAATTATTATTATTATTGTTATATAAGTATGTGTAAAATCCGTATTGTAAAGAATGGGCATAAATTAAAATTAAACAATATCCGATTTAACTGACAGAGGTCTATAGATACGTGTTTGTCCGTGCTATAATGTGATTTTCATTTATAACAAATGGTTTCAATAAAATACGGTACCTTTATTTGTCCGGATTAAAAATAGTCGAGTGAATGAACAAACAAAATATCAGCGATTGCCAATAATTCTATTTATCCTGTCCACACCTCCATTCAAATAGATTCGGAATCATAAAACTCATATGAGCCATAACAATGCTTGAATGTCCGAGCGAAAGCAATAAACAGAATTTTAATCACGACATACCCCATTAACACATTATTAAATATACCTATGCGATATTACATCGCACTGTGTGTGTGTGTGTGTGCAATATAAACATTCCGAATAAATTTTAACGGGTGCAGCGGCGGCATTGAAACGTTTCGTTTTAATTATAAAATAACGGGGACGGGCGATTTAAACCTATGGACGATCGAATAAAACGAGATCATCTTCAGGCATAAAAGGAAAGTGTTGGCTCGTATCTATGTGATACATTGAGTGCGTTAAATGTCCAGGCAGTACATCGTGACACCTATAACATTTACATGATATACATGTTGCTGTTAAAGTGAAATTCAGGGAGATGGCGATGATTTTAATGGACTTGTCAGGCATGATGTTTTTAGGGCTTTCGTTCACTGCCGCAACATAACTGCAACGGTATTATAAACATCACGGCTTGTTTTATTCTTACGTGTAATGGAAATAATGCCAAACTTTTTTTTAACTGTCAGTTAAAACAAGCGTTCATTTTAAAGGTAGTTAAAACATTTCCACTAATCGATGGTTATTTCGAGTTTTAAATTTATTCATGAGTAATAGTAATAATATATTTCTTGGCTAAAACAAAATTTTAATATAAAAGTATAAATCCAAGTGAAACATGAAGTACGTTATGTTATCCAGTTTGGCAGTATGGCAGTACATCGTGACACCTATAACGTTCACATGATATACATTTACCCGTTAAACTGAAATTCAGGACGATGGCAATGATTTTAATGGGCTATGACATGCACGATGCGTTTGAATTGGAATAAAACGTGCTGATTAGTCAGTCGGGTCCAGCATGGCGGTCGTGGGATGGACAACGCGAGTTTTAATATAACATCCGTTATGAGATCGTTTTCAAATAGGTTTAGCTTCATAATTAATAGTTCAAACAACATGTGTAAATAATTCCGTCCAGTACGACCATGCCATGTACGTGAAACGATACGGCTGTCTAATTTTAATTATGTCCAGCCGAGTTGACGCATTAAAATATTGTGAAGGTAATTTAGTTCTTTAAAAGCATAAACGTGGCCCCGCCGACCCCGGTAGAGCGCCAGCAGGAAGAGTAATGCACGTATGCTGTTTTCACCCCGTGTCCTGCAGTGTAATCACTCTGTCTACCACCTCGTTACCCTCTGCCCACCGTTATTTTTGTAAAATGAAATTAATTTACGACCTCTGCCCGCACGAACGATAAATACACGTAATCGTATACACAGCTCCAGTAAATTTTATGGTAGCTTTAATTAACCTGGATTAAATCATCCACAAAGCAGAAGAGGACGCTTAAATGATACAATAAATTACGAAAACAACTTCAATTGCATTATCGCCTAACGTGCAATCCGATTTAGCCACTACCGTGCCAGTGCGCAAATCATTTTGCCGTGTTTGCTACATCGCAGGCCAACTTAATAAACGGCATCATAATCCACACTGTTTTAAAAACAATCCACACACTAAACTAAAATTCCGTGTTATTTTTTAGTATACGCAAATATCTCATCTAATTGTTTGACACTGAAAGCGTTTACTTCATGATATATAAAATTAAAAAAAACTTTCTTTTTTAATATCGCAAAGGTTTATTTTTAGCGACTATAGTTTCGAACAAGACCTGATCATTATTATTTAGATGTAAATTAACGAGAAACACATTTGTAAAAAATACAGAGATAAATAGTGGAGAATATACTAAATCAATCTGTTCGTTAAGTAGATGAAATCGGATTATGTGTAGAGAAATGGATTACCTGTATGTATGTAATTACTATAAAGTCACGCGTGTAAATGTAGGCTTCTTAAAATTTTTGAATTATAGTTCAGAATTTCACAACAAAAAATAATAATGATGTTTCTAGTATTAACAATGATTTACCGAAATGATAGTTATTTACTATAGAGGAAGTCGTATATCGTTTAGGAATTATAATTGATGTTAAAAATGTATTCAATTCAATCTCATGGTCTGTGGGTTTTAAAGGGCTAATTGGAAAATGAGCTCCAGATTACATACTAAGAATGAATAAAAGCTTTTTTGAATTACCAAAACATATGAGGGTAGCGAGGGAAAATTAGTGAATTGTCATCGGACATACCACAAGGATCCGTATTGGTACCACTGCTTTAGAATATAAGCTGTGATGAAATTTTTAGTATGGATTTACAAGAGAACGTGAAACGAGTCGGATTTTCTGATGACTTACTAATTAAATGAATGAAAATAATGAGGGAAATTAAATAAGTAAACTTAAAATCAAAATTAGCAGCTAAAATTATTATTTATACAATTAGGCAATCTGGGCTTGAAGGTATCAATTAGTAAAACATGCAGTTTTGCTATCAATACAGAGGGTGAGAAGATTAATAGCAAGCATAAATACTATTCACGTTGTTTTTGCATAATGGGTCGCCGTGATTTATTTTTTTTTAACGTCAATTTTCCGCCTGACGTGTGCACCTGTCAAAATACATACCGTGTTGTTAAATTTCCCGCGACAATCGTACGTTCATTTAAAATGAGATCGCATTATTTGATAAAGTCCGTTATTTTGAAAAAAGTTATTGATGAATATCTTTAAAATGCCAAGAATTATTAGCGCTGAAATTAAAATAACAATAAAACAGTGTTATGTTAAATACAGAAAAGATCTGCTAAATTTCAGCCGTGATCATATTTGTATTAGACTGCACAACATATTTTCAGTAAGTTATAATTAAGTTCTTTTCATTCATAAATTGAATCCTAGGTGAATACAAGAACAATAGCAAAGACAGTGCAGGAGAAAATCGAAAATTTAAGCACCTCATCCGTTGGCAAAAGAGTCAAAACTGACATGTTTACCAATCGCAAGGTTAAGAAAAAATTAATGTTTTACGTTAGATGATCTTTTGACTAATTCGCGAGAAAATTTAGAATTTAAACGTGGGAGGAGAACAACTGTATACAAAATTCTGAAATCAATAGGATACAAGTATAGAATGGTAAACGGTCGCAAATTTTAATGTGAACAGAAACAAGTCATTGCTGCTAAAATTACATATTTCAGAAAATGTTTACAGTTTCATAATTCTAGTGAAAATTTTACGTTTGTATATCTTGACGAAACGTGGATTTACCAAAAATGGGTCGGAAATTCGTCGTTGGGTGCAGGATTCAGATTTGAAAAGTAATCCACGCAAAATTAAAAATGAAGGGTCAATGTTTACAATTTTACACACAGGATGTCATTTAGGTTTTTTGTAGGAATGTGCTTTATTATTAAATTCAGAAAAATAATGATAGGGATTATCATAAAACAATAGTATGCTCCGACCTTCCAACCAGGACATGGCTCGAGAGCATAGCCAAGGAGAAGAATCTCCTGGGGAACGAAAAGGAACGTCAGATCATTAATTTGAAGGACCTACCGGAACCCAGGAGAGTACTAACGTGGGCTCCAGGACCACCAATAGAGGCAACCATCTTCCTCAAAAGAATATCGGTGCAGAACAACGTAAGCACCGATACCCGGAGAGTAGTCAACCAAAAACCGGACTCCAAGGGAACTCAGTACATCATACTGATGGACAAAGTCTCTTGGGGGAAGGTGAGCGAAGGGAAGAAGTTGCACTTCGGCCTTTCAACATCACCCTCAGGGCGCTGGCGGCAAAAACCGTCGGCAGACCTGAGGAGACCGAAGAGGTAGCAATGGAAGGAATTCCAGTGCCTGGAGAGGGAGCAATGGACGACAGTGCATATATCCTAAGAGAAAATATTGACATTGCACTTGTACAAGAGCCATGGCTTCACAAGGGAATAGTAAAGGGGTTAAACGTACAGGGCAGGCGACTGATTGTTGTCGAACCAATGTGTAACCCACGCACATGTATAATAGCAAAACATGGACTGAATTTAATGCCATTATGGGACGTATGTTGCAGAGACCTAGTGGCAGCACGGCTGGAAGTAGTGGAAAGGGGAACGCGGAGGGAGTTTATACTCGGATCCGGTTACCTTCCCTACGACCAACCAGGACCACCGCCGCCAGACGAGATTCAGCGGCTGATACACAGCGGGAGCCACAAGGGAATACCACTGATCCTTGGATGCGATGCCAACGCGCACCACATTATATGGGGGAGCACGGACATCAATCCAAGAGGTGAGAAACTATTAGATTTTATCTTAGAGAATGACATTGAAATAGTAAATATTGGAAATGTACCCAATGTAAACGCGGTGCGAAGCGAAGTAATTGACATAACACTTGCTTCTCGCAAGGCAAGTGAAATGGTAAAACACTGGCATGTATCTGAGGAACCATCACTCTCATATCATCGATATATACGATTCGATATCGAATCAGAAGAAGCATCTGAAATTCAAAATAGAAACCCGAGGAGAACTGACTGGGACCTATACAAAGAGGTACTAGCCAGCCGAATCGGGGACTGTCCAACAGTAGCGAGAACAACGCATGAGTTAGAGCTCATGGTGCAAAGCATCACAGACTCTATAAATACTGCGTTTGAAGCAAGCTGCCCAAGAACTACCAAACCTACCTCAACCAGGGTCACCTGGTGGAACAAGGATCTTGATAGGGCTAAGGCACGCACCAAAAGACTGTTTAATAGGGCTAAGAGAAACGGTGAATGAGCGTAGTACAATTAATTAAATTAAAAAAGCCAAGAGGGAATCTTGGCAAAAATTCTGTGGGGACATAGAAAGTGAACCCACAAGCTCCCGTCTACTCAAGACGCTCAGCAAAGATCATGCTGGGAACATCGGCTCACTGCAGACTAAAAATGGAAAGTACACAGACTCGGTAGAAGAGACCCTGCAGGTATTACTGCAGACGCACTTCCCGGGTTCTGCAATACTTGACAATCCTGTTTCCGAGGACCTAAGCGAGCCCAACGCAGGGGCTCCAAAACGAGACTGGGAAACAGCGCAAATGATAATCAGACCAGGTGACGTTGAGTGGGGAATTAACACTTTCAACCAACCATTCAAATCACCAGCTTGACAGGATATATCCTATCATGCTACAAAAGGGGATAGCAACGCTAAGGAAACCACTATGTGATATCCTCAGAGCAAGCCTTGCACTTTCATACATCCCAAGCAGCTGGCGGACTGTAAAGGTGGTATTTATACCTAAGCCAGGGCGTGATTCATATACCCAGGCTAAATCTTACAGACCGATCAGCTTGTCATCATTTATTTCAAAACTACTAGAAAAACTAGTAGACAGGCACATACGGGAAGGAGTTTTAAAGGACTCGCCACTACACCGTCAACAATATGCCTACTAAGCGGGAAAGTCATGCGAGCTAGCAATCCACCAGCTAGTGAGCAGATGCGAAAGGACCCTACAATGCAAAGACGTTGCGTTAAGGGCCTTTCTGGATATTGAAGGGGCGTTTACAACACAACCTTCAACTCCATAGCAACAGCAATGGAGAAAAGAGGAATTAACCCGCAAGTCCGACAATGGGTAAAAAGATGCTCAGAAGTCGGACTGTGACGACTACCCTATATGGAAAAACAGCAGAAGCGTTAGTCGCTGGCGGGTGCCCGCAGGGAGGTGTTCTCTCGCCGCTCCTATGGTGTCTCGTCATGGGCGACCTTCTGCTGCTACTCGAAAGCCAGGGCATATATGCACTTCGGTATGCAGATGATCTGACCATTCTAGTAAGCGGGAAGTTTGGGACCACTGTATCAAACTTGATGCATAAGGCACTAAATACCGTAGCAAGATGGTGCAGGAATGAAGGGTTAACTGTAAACCCGGTCAAAACGGCGATCGTCCCTTTTACTAGGCGACGAAAAACCAATGACATAAAATCACTACGTATGTATGAAATGGAAGTTCCAATCAAAAATGAAGTAAAATATTTAGGGGTCATACTTGATACCAGATTGAACTTCAACTTCCACCTAGAGAGCATCAGCAAAAAGGCCATGAGAGGACTTTTTGCGACCCGAAAAATAGTAGGAAGCACATGGGGACTGACACCCAGTATGACCAAATGGCTATACACTGTGGTCATAAGACCTATAGTGACATACGCGGCGCTCGTTTGGGGAGAAAAGACCCAAACCAAAAATGCAGCAGTAAAACTCGAAAGAGTGCAAAGACAGGCATGTCTGCTAATCACTGGGGCAATGAGGACAACGCCCACGGCAGCCATGGAACACATATTATCGCTACCACCACTACATTTATTTGTAAAGCTAGACAGGCAGCCTATAGGATGCACATAAATGAACATACTTTAAATATGGGGCCATCAAGACCGGCAACATTTAAAGTACTACAAGAAGAAGAGACACTAACAATGAGTTCGATTTCACCAAAATCGTACACCCATCCCGCAGATTTAAAACGATCATACCACAGCGGAGTGAATGGACAAATGGAACATACCCGGGAACGAGTAAAGGAACCATCTGGTACACAGACGGGGCCAAAAATACTAAAGGAACCGGGGCTGGTATCTATGGAGGCTGCAACCGGAGCAAACAATTCGCGATTGCTCTGGGGAAGCATGCCTCTATCTTCCAGGCCAAAATTGCCGCCATTGACTGGTGTGCTCATCACTTAATGGAATCGGGACTAATTACCATTATGACAAATAGCCAGGCAGCCATAAAAGCGCTAGCCTCACCGATAGTGCAGTCCAGGCTGGTCATGACTTGCATAAACAGACTGGACGCACTGGCGACAACAAGAGAAACACAGCTAGTATGGATGCCCAAGGACCAAAGAATTATTGGACACTTGGGGGCCGACTTGCTGGCTAAACAAGGAACAGCAGGTGAATTCATAGGACCTGAACCCGCTTTCGGTATACCCCATGAAACCGGAAAGGAAATAATCCGACGCAAGTTAGCAGAGGAGCGCAAAAAGGCATGGCAAAACCAAAATGGAATGAGGCATACGAGACTCTTCCTAGATGGTCCGGTACCTGACAGCATGTTGAAGCTGTCTAGACTGAGCAGATTGAAACTAAGAAATATCACAGGACTAGTCACTGGACACTGTGACCTGAACAAGCACAAACATAGGATGGGCATTGAGAAAAGCCCCCTATGCTGTGGGTGTCTGGAAGAAGAGGAAACTCCCCAACACCTACTGTGCACTTGTGAAGAATACAAACAAGAACGCAAGGCGAAACTCGGGATGCCCATGTTTCCTGTAGAACAGCTAAGGAATATCCCCTGGCAGAAACTCCTGGACTTCTTAGAAGAATCAGGAGTTTAAAAGGAGTAAAACAGCCAGAGGCGCACAAAAGGACCACGGAGACCGCAGTGCAGGGACGCTAAGCGACACCACCTCGTGAGGATAAAAAAATCATAAAACAATGGATGGAAACTTATTTCAAAATTTAATAATTAATCAGATTATTCTTGGTTTGACAAAGTTAGGTAACAAATGTGTAGTGATTTTTGACAATGCGCCCTATCATTCGGTGCAGCTGGACAAGCCACCCACATTTTCATCTAAAAAAAGTCGAATGCAGGAATGGCTGATTAAGCACAACGTAGAAATCAGGGATAACTTTTCGAAAAAGTAACTATGGAATTTGAGAAAACCTTTCAAAATTATTAGTAATCGACGATATTTAACAGTTGAGACATTGAGAGAACATGGTCATGAGTTTCTCCCATACCATTGTCAATACAATCCCATTGAAATGGCATAATAGGTCTGCAAAACATTAAGTAAAAAATTAATTCGCCTTTCTGAATACCAAAACAATTCAAAACTTGTATCTTTTGAGGCTAGTAGCACGTTCTCCAATATTCTTATTAGAAAATGTCTTGACGTTATTCAAAATTTACTGGATTAAGTACATTGCAATCAGAATCTTATTCATGTTAAGAAGATTGTGAACAAAATTTTCAATTTAATAATAAATTCTATCAGCAAACCACAGGTATTCCAATAGGATCTCCACTTTTAGCTGATTTATTTATGGCCGATATTGAATAACTAATTTTCTCACTAGATTTTGCTAAAAATAATATTTATTTTTTGTACAGATATGTTGACGAAGAAATAGCAGGTTTCAATATAACAACACGTCAATTAGATCAATGTTTAATCCTAATTAATAATATTCGCCTAAAGATTAAATGCACTCTCGAAGCTGAAAATAATAGCAAAAATAACTTTTGGTATTTAAGTTTAATTCGCGCAAACAACAAAATTTAATTTGATGTATATAGAAAGTCTACAAGCCTACAAACATAACTCAACAATTCCCTTTTTTTAAATCACCCTGTGTCACAAAAACAAGAAGCCTATAACTCTATGATACATCGAGCTTTCTCCATTCCTTTAACTCCAAGCAGAAGAGCCACCGAATTAACTAAAATAATTTCAATTGCCATTGACGATGGGGAAACCATCCAACCTCATCCAAAATTTAACAAATAAAAAACGTCATCCAAACTCAAGACTTTTAATACACCCGACAACACCCAATTCAAATAAATCTTTCATTTTACTTATACGATTATGCCTGAACGCCTTAAAGGCCGTATCCTGTCTAGTCAAAGTAAGCAATGATACCTTTAGGAGTTCCGGGAGTCAAAAGTCTCTAAACCAGTGCCATGCCCCATCTAAGTATTTATAAAATTCCTATGCCTCCCTATACATATACATTATTTCTAATATTAAAAAATTGAATTGTTTACTTCAGAAACTTAAATAATAGGTTTCAGAAAGAAATCACCAGGCAATTATTACCAAAACACAGTAAATAATTTTTAAAACATATGATGAAAAACTGAAATTCAAATGCGAAATAATTTAAAAAATATTTTTCAATATTAGCTTTTTATTTTAATTTAGTAAGATCCTTACGATTGATGTTTGCTGCACAGAGATTTTATGTTAGGTTCCAATTTGGTTAGCTTCAGACTCAAGTCTTCCCGTTGTGTTATATCTAGATGATTTATATTTCTACCAGTAAATCATTTACAACACATAATCCATATTCAGCTAAATATGAAAATGGAAGTTTTCTTGCACATTTGGTTGAATATGGTTTTTGTTTTTGTTTCCTCAGAAATCCATGTCGTCGCTCCTTTTAAATTAAATAAAGTTTTAACTGACTAATCATTTTGCATTTCTGCGATTTCTTCTTCTAACTGCATATTTGATATATCAGACAAATTCACTAACGTTGGCTGAATCATCCATGTTGGAAAATCAATTTGTTTTAAATCAGAAAATCTATCTTTTAAATCAGCCGATAGAATTTTCAGATGATCGACAATAACAAGTATAAATCTCGCCTAGGTTCAACCCCTCGCCTCCCTACGGCAGCCGTAAAGACTGCGAAAGCGCATATACAGCTCCGGTATCAAAACCAGAAGGAAAAATTATGTTATGCGTTGATTAATGCCATAAGCAAGCTATCTGCTCCCACGGATCGATAATATTCGCTACTTGATATGAGAAGTCGCCATCATCACTGAACCTCCAATCTGAATACCACCAGATAAGCTTGAATGAGAAGACCCAACATTAGAGAGCCGTCGTCACTGCCTTCAGATTGTAACGGTATAAACGAATGCCTTTCGGACTTCAGAATGCGCCCGCAACATTCCAGAGAATGATGGACCGAGTGAAGACCGGATCTGAGCCAAGTAGAAGAACACTTCCAAGACCTGTAAAAGCTATTCTGTAACCTAAAAAAGTCCAACTCAAAATGAATCGGAAAAAGTATAGATTTGGTTGCAAGAAGGTTTAATTTTTTAGCCAAATTTCCAAATCCTTGGTGGTAGCAGGTAGCTTTTGAAACGTTGAAGCAAGCCCTGGTCGTCACCCCGATAACTACAGATAGCCGATCAAACTGCTCCGTTTGTATTAATGATCGACGCTAGCTCATACGCTCTTGTTACAGATTTGAGAAACCTAACGGACGATCCATAGAATACGCCGGCCGCCTCCTAAACAGAGCTGAGATGAATTACAGTCTTGACCGTATAATGGGCAATCAAGAAATTTCGTGGTTACATCAAGGACAGCCTCGCCATCATCCTTACAAACGACCAGCAACTTAAATTACTAATGACATTGAGAACACACAGAATATGCCGCGCAAGATGGTCACTTCAACTACAGCCCTATAACATTACCATTTAATACATGGCCGTAAAAGCCAAATACAACGTCGATTTTCTCCCCAGATTCCCAACAGATCCCCAATCACAGTGGAAGGATCCTGTACTTATTCATCAAGAACAACATGAGGTTGAGGACTGAGGACAAAACATAGTCGAAACGTTTGAGCGTAATAACATCTCAAAATACAGCGTAAAAAAGTCCTAAAAAATAACACGATAATTATACAGCTGAACACTATGGATACGGACAGAAAATCATTCGGATTCATTACTGGCTATGTATAAGAAAAGACATTACCGACTACGCGAAACACTCCCAAGAATGTCAAAAATACAAAAGAGAAAATTACGAGCCCCCTGGATTACTACAAACCTCCGTAATGAATTGAAGGTTCGAAGTAATCACAATTCCTCTTTGGACCACTACCAGAAGGTAGTCATAATTCGAGTCGTGTTGTGGTCTTTAGATTTAAATAACTATAATTGTGAAGGCTTTCACTTTGTGATACATTTTTATAAATTATTAACACGAGTACCTTTTTTAATATCACACACTTTCTATTTTATTAGTGACTACAGTTTCGACACACTTGAGCTTGTCATTCTCAAACTAGATATACTTTAAATTGATGTAAAATGTATACGATATTAGATGGCGTTGAACAAAGTTAAGGAGAAGAATTTCTGGATTACGTTTAATTTTGAAACATTCAAGGGACTCGACTAAATCCATTTTTAAGCCTTTTTCGGCGAAATGAATTACCTCGAGTACATCTTTTTCAAAATTATGACTATTATTGAGCAGATGGTTAGCGAAAGTTGATTTTTCATTTTCATTATTATAAAATTGAAAAACTCGAAAAAGCTTGGGATATGTCTGAATATACTGCAACAACTTGAAGAATTTTCTAATTTTTTCTAATGCTTTGTTAATATAAGATTGATATACAAGTTCAAAAACGTAGATCTACCTCCAAAAAATCTATTTTACTCATTACATATTACTTTTAAAAGAGAACTATATTTGATCAGCAATTAGTCTATCCATTAACTTAAGAAAGCTAGATTATATTGAAAGAGTCTACTTTCCGACCACTTGCCGGAAATTCATCATATTTTGAGATACAATTTCATTGATTTAACTACATAAATTTAAGGGTTTATGTGCAAATTAATAAAATTCCTATTGGAGCTATAACACCGTTAAACAATTTATAAAATGAAGTATTTTCCTTACATATTTCGCAATATAAAGTATTTCTGAAAATACACCATTCTATGATAATAATAATTAATGAATTTTCAAGAAGTAGGACAGTGTTAAACATTTCAGATCGGAATAGGCAGGTTTATAGGAATGATCCCCTGAGGAATTAGTTCTCAACACCCCCGCCAGCTACGTAGCGAACTGGACTGAAACAGCGAATGTCCAAAAACCACGAAACGATCAATTATTCTATTATTACTATTTCAATGGCACTCAATTCAATGGTCGTGCCACATAATAACCTTCATAAAATTTTACGTTCTCGACTCAAATCAATATACTCAATGACGGACATTAAAATCATGAATACGACGGCCGTTAATTTGAGAAGTAACGAAGCAATTTAGAATAGATACAAGACCGGAGCATCCGCAGTGAAAAACAAAAGGCAATTTTTTGCAAGGGAACTGTAATGCTCCTCCTTATCCTCATCCTGGTCCTTCGGACGTATAATTATTAATGCATAGAGATAGGAATCGGTTATACGACACTCACTTAACGAGATGACTAATAATATTGATGATGAAATTGTAGATATTAGACGATTGCGGCCGCAATGAAATCAAATCATCCTACAATGGCACGGGAGACATTAAATAATTCAAAGAAATTGATCCGCCGTGGCCGGAGGAGAGCAAGATTGCGTTAATTTTGAATGGTTGGCAATAATGGAAATTCGCACTTGGGTTTAAAATAAAACAGCAAAATGATTTTATTGGTCGTATAACTCGTTACGACAATGGCATAGGCCGCTCCGGGGTGTCGTTAACCGGTAATTAAATGACACGCCGGATGGACTTTTTTAAAACAGGCCGCAATTAAATAGTTTTGCATTATAATAGGCACGATACACACCCTTCCAAATAATAACTGTGTGTGCTACATAAAGCACATTTGGGGACCTCCCCTGACAGTAAATACACAGTCTAATGGAGTCTCAAAAGCCAGACAATACACGTTAAGAAATAACTAGCAGGAATTATTGAAGTTCTTATACTTTGTCATTTATGTTATTGCGGTAAAAGCCAAAAGGGAAGACTCGTTTGTTAAATTATTTGTTGACTATAACAAGCATTAAACTTTCTTATATTTCCGCTAAGACATAATATACAGCGTAACGCGAACAGACCGTATTGTGTCCGTCCACAATGCGCGAATATTTTTTGCTAATTTAAACAATCCAGAGACCGGCGAGAGCAATATGGACGACGCGCGGAATGTCTGAGCCACTATACTTTTAATTACGGCTACATAATAATGCATACATGAATGCGTAAAGGTATCCTATTTATTAAAAGGGTATGGAAAATTCCACCCGACCCAATATTAAAATATCGACGAAAATATCCCTATTATTATTTGATACTCAACGAGATGAAGGCAAAGACTGTCCAATAAAATTCTAATAAAACAGCCGGAGGATACCCACGCTCCGAACTTGTATATTCCCACCGCCTTCCCCGACAGCCACTCCAACGGTAAATTTAATTACACTTTTATAATCACTACGCCTAAATTAAAACTTAATTAAAATCATTTTCTAATATCTATATTTATACTAATGAGTGTCTACTGTTTTTCATTATTTAATCACTACAAACGGTAAACAATCTTTATAATTATTAAATTATATTAAATAATCTGAAAGTCTGATAATAGAATCGGATTTGGGTATTAAATATTGCACAATAATCTAACAATTTAATTGTAATGCAGTTTTGTTGAGATACCTGTTAGTGTTCTAAAGTACCGACGTCAGGGTTTGATTTTGTTTTTTATTGTTTGGGTATGGGATTTAAGAGTTTTGAATCGACTAGGATGCTTAGGTATTTGCATGTGAGAGTGGAATAGATAGTATTGTTGTTTATTGTAATAGTAAGGGGCGATGGCGTGATTTTGTAGAAATTAATGAATAGTTGGGATATAGAATTTGAAACACCACCACAAAGTTGTAATGGAAAAAATCACGAGCCGCCAGGCGAGTGATTTTTTCTATCAGTTGCTCGAATAAAAATCGCAAATAAGCAACAAACTTGAATGCGCTAAAAACAAAATTTATTCCGATTTAATTGTCATCACGAATGGTATTTGGAAAGACTATTCTACGACTTGAAACGAATATCGGTGAATGATTTAATATTAATATTAAAAGTTTTATGATATATCTCCTGTAGTATTTTAGTCGAAAAATTCGACATTGATTAAATAACGCCTCCCTTATAATCATTTGCATTTACCTTCTTCATATTATACGCCTAGTCATCATAATCGCGGCAAGAGTTTCCATTCAAGTTTTGCTAACAACTGGTAGTTTTTATCGGCGCAGAATTCTTCAAATCGTTTCCAAACACACGATGTCGTTTTAATTTTATTTTTTGGTACAGAACTTGCCACCGTCGCATTTATTATGGATTATGAAGTGTTACCAAACCTTTTGATTTTATAACCTACTTGCAACTGACATACGTAGAAACAACGTTTTTCGTTTTTTTATCAAGGCTAATTCAATTTATTTGTCTGGAAATAGCTAACTTCGGGTTATTCAGGTGAATAAACAGCAACTTGCTGTTTATTCACTTATAAATTGACGTGATTGGCTAAAAAATAACACATGCCTCCTTTTCATTGGCTACATGCAATAGGAGTGGAATAGTCAAAAAATAATATTTCGTGGATTCTGTGTTTTAATTGAAGAATATACAGTGTGTAAAGTGATAGGGTTTACTGGATTTTTCTTGGACTATAAAGGGTTTCGAAGCAAGCAAAATATTTATAATGAATACGTTTTTCTCCTAAAATTCATATCAAAAAAGTTTTCTCTATAGGAACCCCCACACTGTATTTATTTATTTATTTATTTTATTTATTTATACATCTTTGTACCTCTATCTTAAAAAAATATGTATACAACAAATCAATTTAAAAAAAACGTACTTCAAATTTTGGGCGAAAGAGACACGGGCGGAGTTCACAATAACAAAGTGTTCTTCCACTCTAACCCTGTATTTTCCATGATGCCGAGGGAGCTTATATCCTCTTGCACTTCCGGATTCATTTTTAAATGCTTCAATTTACTATTTTTGTATATATAGGGTGTCCTAATTTCGATGCTCACCATTGGTATCTCTGTTATTAGAAGAGATAGAGTAACGGTTAAATGGGGAATGTTTTGCAGAAAACAGTGCCCATAACAAATCCTATATTAAATTTACCTTAACTTTTTTCAACTTGAAGATATTTTGAAAAAAAAACAAATTTGCCAATTTTAATTTTCCTCAATAACTCGATAATGCCTAACGCGACCGCTATTGAACTTTTACATTATTCAGACACTTTTTTAAGACAAATTTTTTGCTGTAAACAGAAACCCCCGATTCGCATTTGTTTCCAGGTTATCAGCGTTATCTTTTGTTTTTCTTATGGTGGCCATATTGGATTTTAGGTTTATTAGATAGTGCTTAAAAAGTTCTTTTTTCAACGATGTATTACATGCCTGAAAATTTAGTTACAAGCAAAATATTAATAAAAATGTAAATTAATCTAAAATATGACAGTGATTATAAAAATAAAAAGTACTTAAATATCATATGGTTTGTGGAGGTACTTGTTCAGCTGACCGGTGGCTTTCGCCTTCTGCCATCTATACCAAGAAGCGCCTTTCGGACAGTTGTCGTGCTGTAGATCCGTTGTATTATTTCCTTCTTCATATTTAGCGTCGTTGCCGTGTTTTGATGATATTGTAATAACCATTCTTCACGATAGAACTTGGCAAACACATGAACGCACAAAACTTCGCTAGTCCGTTGTAGCCGATTCCCAAAATCCTCAAGGAAATGATT
This sequence comes from Ontholestes murinus, assembly GCA_963969525.1. Taxonomy (NCBI): domain Eukaryota; kingdom Metazoa; phylum Arthropoda; class Insecta; order Coleoptera; family Staphylinidae; genus Ontholestes; species Ontholestes murinus. Next base: position 37,287,320 of record OZ018397.1, read on the forward strand.
ATTCGACGATTGATTTCGAATGCATGAAGATCAATTTTTGGACAAGAATCAATGTACTGCGGGTCACGAGACGTACACAATACAGCGATTTTGAACGCCAGACCGCGGATGCCGGTTTCTTGAAAGGGCAGTAAAGACACTCAGGAACTCGATGAATCGGTACCCGAAACTCGTATCGTTTACGGAAGCGTGCGTCGCAAGGCTACTATTGTCTGTGGAGCCTTTCTTTCTATTATATACGCGTTTGTTGGTCATTTTCGGTAAAAAACCACGCCGGCGCTCACGACAAACACGTGTATGTTATGACAAGTTGCCATAGACAGTTCGCAATATGAAGGAAAACCATCGAAATCACTAGCATACGATGCTGGATCGGTAGCATTCGTAAACGTAAATGACCTGAGCGCCATGACCAGGTTCACTAATTGGCCTGTAACTTTGGAATGGAGTTTCTTGCGGACTTCATGTAAACTTTAACTTAAAGTAGACATGCCAAGGGATTTTTTAAACCAAAAAGAAAAAAAAAACGATTTTTTGAAAATTCGATAGAAATTGTTCAATATGACGTCCATTCTGTTCCACACACTTTTGACATCTTGTTCTATAAGAATTACAAACTCTACGTAGTGTGTTTCAGTTTACTAATCATATCTATTACTCTTTGTTCAAAAATTTCCCGAGTTTCTGGTGGTTCAAAACTAAACACTTCGTTTTTAGAGATACCCCATAAATAAAAGTCAATGGAGTGTAAGGTCGGGTGATCTTGCAGGCCATTGCATTGGTCCATTATTTGAAATCACTGTTTCATTAAAATTTACTCTCAACAAATGTTGTACGTTACGAGTGGTATCCGGCCCATACCACTCGTAACGTACAACATTTGTTGAGAGTAAATCTTGCTGGAACCAGATGTTTTGCATATCTTTGTGACTAATAATTTGCTTCAAACCAGGCATTATCTTATTTGTTAGTAGCTACAAATATCTGTTAACAGTTAAATTGCAATCAAAGATGAAAGGGCCTATTAAGTGACTAACTAAAACGAAAAGAATTTAAAAAACAAAATAAAAATATAAACAAAATTTCAAACCAATTAAACAGCATTAGACATTAAAACCAAATCGAACTTGAAACCTTCTTTTATTTACCAAATGTGGATTTTCAGTAGACCAATGATGATAGTAATTCCTATTGAATACTCCACAATTGGTAAATTATGTTTCATCTGTCCATAGTATATTCCTAGGAAAATTAGCGTCATCTTTGAATTTTTGAAGGTACCACCTGCTAAACTGCAATCTTCGGTGATAGTCATCATCACTTAAACCTTGTACATTTTTTGGTTTGTAAGAGTGATACTTGTTTTTCTTCAAGGTTTTGAAATCCTTGTTTCTCAAGCAACACGACGAACTGATGTGCCACAATTGTTCGTAACGTTCTGCAAAATATTATTTCGACGTGTATCAGCATCATTAACTTCATAGTTAGCTCGTTTTTGTTCGAAGCATCTAAAGTTCTGTAAATTGCTTTCAGTGTTTCTATTTGCTTTGAAATATACGTCCAACATATCAACTTTTTCCTTATTTGAATATGTATGTGCCATTATTAATACTTATAAATCGTAATACTTGAAAATAAATAATTACTTATCACTAACTACAAGTAGATACAGGGTTTAAAATTTAAATTAACTTATCTCTGTAGCGCTAATTGTACTTTGACAGGTTAGTGTTTTATTTCATTGTTTTACACTGATGTTTATTTCCATAGCTTACTAATTTTATTGGACAACCTGTAGTTTTGTTAATAATGAAATTAAATGTCAGTATCATTTCTTTATTTTACATTATTACTTAGAATGTAGTTTCACTTTCATTTGTCATTGGTGTTTAATTGCATAGCCTACTAATTTCAAATTAAAGATTAATTTACGTTTTTATTAAAATTTTGCTTGTAACTAAACATTTTTCAGGCATGTTATACATCATAAAATGTATTAAAATCCTTTAGTTCGTTGTAGAAAATTAAAAGAAAATACATCGTTGAAAAGCAATTTTTAAGCAATATCTAATAAACCTAAAATCCAGTATGGCCACTATAAAAAAAAACAAAAGATAGCGCTAATAACCTGGAAACAAATGCGAATCGGGGGTTTCTGTTTACACCAAAATTTTGTCTTAAAAAAGTGTCTGAATTTTCGAATTTTGGCGAGAACTTGAATTCCGTCACTAAGGCAATAAACATAATAATAATAATAAAATTAATACTTTGGGTTAGAAAATGGCTATAATCTTTTTACAGTTTACAAATATTTTGCACAATTAGATTTTTGTAAGATTAATTATTTTTCTCACTCTAAGAAAACAAGTTGTGACCTTTTAATTGATTGTCAATTTAAGTCAATTATGGTGTGTCTATTAACTGTTACTGTACAGTTTTAGAACCACAGTTAATCTTATTATTCATCAGTAATATAACTCTCGCAACTACAATATTTGCTACGTAAACATTTTATAATTATAGGAAGCCTTAAAACGAAATATAAACAAAGGAAGTAAAAATTCAATGATTATATATAAAAATATGTGTTTGAAAGCTGAATTAAAATAGTGTAAATAATGGAAATCTATAGATGTAATATTTAGTTTTTTCTAACATTCACATACATCAGAAGAATTTTTAGAATTTAAATAACAATGGTTAGGTTATATTAAATGTGTATCGGAATAAAGAAACTAATTAGAGTGTTTTAAATGTAATTTGCAATTAAGATAGGAAGAATCTTTCGCATTGATCTATTTATTGTAAATAAAATGTGTTACTTAAAAAAAACATAATATTTAAATGTAAGATCATTATTTATCATTTAAACTCGATTAATATTGGTTCAGTAGATCAACTAATTTTATAAATAATTTTCAAATACAAAACATTTAAATCTACAACAACTTATAGTTTTTGTATTTTAAAATTATTAGTTAATTTTCTACAACGACGTGAAAGACTTTAATACATTTTATTAATTTGTAAAGCTCAAGACATGCTCTTGAATTTTCCTATTGTCTTAACCTAACTTACTAATATCTATGTACTTATAAAATTCCAATTGGTTAAAAATCTAGGACCCAGCTCCGTGAAGGGTTTCAGTTTCTTCTTGGTGGCGTCGTCAATGTGCACGAACTTGATCTGCGACATGTTGAACCAGACGACGGCGTGTTGGGCGACAAAATTTATCTTAAAATCTCTCATTACTATAATGTTTTGCCTGTACCTTTGTGAATTTTCCTCAAGATATTCATGAAAGAATTCCATAAATACCACATCTCATTACTCCACCTGTATGCCTACTAATTGAGTCAGCCCTAATATTGTAATAGGCCTTCCACCACAGAGGACGATATGATTAAAGCAGAAATCGAGAATAATCCACGCTCAACATAACGTCAATTAGCAGGAATGCTAAATAAATCTAAATCAACCATCCACGACCATATTGTACACCTTGGCTACGCAAACCGTCTTGATGTATGGGTTCCGCATGACGGAGAAAAATCTGTTGGATCGCATCTCCATTTGCGACATGCTTTACAAACTCAACGAGGAGACACCATTTCTGAAGCAATTAGTGACGGGGGATAAAAAATGGATAATTTATAGAAACGTTCAGCGTAAAAGGTCTTGGGGAAAGCGTGATGAAGCACCTTTAGTCACCCCAAAAGCCAGTCTTCATTCGAAGAAGCTAATGCTCTGTGTCTGGTAGGATGGGAAATGAGTCCTTTATTATGAGCTTTAAATTCGGAACAGTATTGCTTTCAATTAGAGAAATTGAAGACAGTAATCGAACAAAAACGTCCAGAAATAGCGAATCGAAAGAGCGTCGTCTTTCATCAGGATAATTCCCGGCCTCATGTGTCCTTGACAACTCGACAAAAATTGTTGGAGTTTTGTTGGGATGTTTTACCCCCATCCACCGTATTCGCCAGACCTCGCTCCCTCGGATTTCTACCTTTTCAGATCATTACAAAATTCCCTTAATGGGAAAAATTTCAACTCTTTGGTTTAGATAAAATCACTCATCACCGTAATTAGAAAAAAATCTGTATTTGAAAATGTAAAAATCCAAGATGGCGTCCCTAAGAAAAACAAAGTTGATACTGTTTGCCGAAAATCGAAACGTCAATTTTTTATTATTATATCACCACGTTCTAAAGCGTACAAAGGGTGATGATAAGGTATGAATTGTTTTGAAGTATCTCTTTAAATAGTCTCGCAAAAAAATTAAAACATCTTTTGAAAATTTCGATTTTTTCCGATATTTTCGTAGTAGTCGGAATATTTTATGTTTCAAAACGGCATTATCATTATGTTAATTACAGTAGTACATTATTTTTTTATTATCTCTAACTATTATATGAAAATTATTCTCTCTTCCAAAGAGAGAATAAGAGGAAAAATTTTAAAAAAACGACCAGAAGAGGACGAAGAAACATAATAGTTATTATAATTATATATTGTAATAGATCTTCAATAAAGATGTTTTCTCTCTGTAAAAAAACGTCTTCGAGTAAACACCCACATGAATTTTTAGCAAAGGCTTTCCTGTTCTGACTAAGAAGAAAAACTAAAGTCGAAAGTTTCAGTTTAAAATCTTTAGCGGTTTTTGAGATTAACCATAGACAAAATGGTCGAATTGAACTCGAAGGACCCTAAAACATATATTTCTATTGAAATTTCGGATTTTTAATAGATCGCTATCACATTTATTTCCCGTACAACGTAATAAAAATTACAAATATAAAAATCTAATACTAATAACATAAAACATCTAAATAAGTAAGGAAGGAAGCCATTTAGTTGAAAATGCGCACCTTTATAAATGTTTTATTTTTTTTATTTTAAAATGTATTTTTTTTTCTTAGATTACAACACCAGACTGTGACTGTTGAAGCCACAGTCTGAAGAAGTCACAGTCTGGTAAAAGAATTGTAACTGGAAAAGAAATAAACACTTTGGAAACGTAAAAAAAATATCAACATTCAGCAAAAAATCAGTTACAATTCTTTTAATTCTAGAGAATTTAAAATCAAAAAGGTGTACCAAGGAAACAAAATTTTGAATGATAATTTTCATTATTAGTAAATAAAATAACTTTAAAAGATCCTGAAATAATTGCAATTATCTGAAAGCATTTGTAATTTTAATCAATTAAATGTAATCAATTAGTTAATAGAGTGTTCATCCACTTCATCAGCTTGAAATCATGTCGAGTAAGACATGCTGTTAGCTTCTGAATACTTCTTTTGATTTATTATTTTATTTAAACTTAAAATTTTTAAATATACAGGATTGGGATAAAGTATGGAAACAAGTAAATATCTTTAAAACAAAACGGTCGATATCTTTGAGATTTTGCAGGTAAGTGCAATGGGGCAAAATGCATCTAATCTATATTTTTTGTTAATAATATACTTCCGGTTTAACCGGAAATACTCTTAACTATTTAATTTAAATGGGACATTGTGTAAATTTCTGCAGATTTTTAAAGAACTTTAGTGTAAAAAATCTGTAAAAACGGGAAATGCAGTAATTTAATCAACCACTTTTAACTTTTTATACATTGTAACTATTGTCAAACTGTCAAATTTATGGATATAAACTGTAAATACGATTAAGAATGGTTAATTTAATTGAAACAGATCGTATTAAAATATTAATGACGATCGGTTATGGTGATCGTGTTAGAACTCATGAAGATGTGAGTCATGTGTTTGATTGGATCCTGAAAGAAATTCCATATCACGTTCAAAAATTACTAAAACAAGACAACGTTTTAATGCAACTGGGTTGGTCAAAAATTTGCCGAATCCCGGGAAACCGCAGACCAGAAAGACAAAACATTGCAATTGATTTAGAAGAATTACCTCAAACTTCTACCACAATTTTGGCACTAAACCGTGGTATACGTTGATGTTCTGTAGGGAATTGTCGGATGATGATTTTGATCGACGGCTGGAGTTTTGCGAACGACTGATGGACATCTGTAATGTCGATGAACATTTTTGCATCTAATGTAGTGTTTTCTGATGAGGCAACTTTTTGTTTAAATGAAACACTTAACCGCCATAACTCAAGGTATTGGTCAAATGATAATTCTTATTGTATTTATAAAGCACATACCTAGAATCCACAGAAGTTGAATGTTTAGATGGAAATTGTTGAAAATAGGCCTATAGGCTCATTTTTTTATAGTAGACGGAAACTTGAATGGTGAAAAGTATTTAAATTTACTGAATAACCAAATTATTCCTGCACTTCAACAGAATGAGAAGTGATTGCAACAAAATAGAGTAGTAGGTTTCTAAATCGATGGATTTGGTCGTAGATGATTCATAGGGTAGCCTCCTCGTTCTCCGGATCTTAGCCTATTAGATTTTTTCCTTTAGAGTTATCGAAAATCGCGTGTTTATGTTAGACGACTAACACGCTTGCAGGAATTGAGACAAAGAATTATTGATGAATGTGAACTAAATCTTGGAAAGAGTGAGTGACTCAAGCATTTGTTAATAGGCTAACATATTGTCTGAAGGTGAACAAGGAATTTGAAGATATTCACAGATATTTGACCCTAAACCCAGTTTGTACATATTCGAAATAATATGTTCTTTAAAAATCTGCAAAAATATATACAGGATGTCTCATTCAAATTAAAAAAAGTTATGGATATTTCCGGTTGAATCGAAAATATATTATTAACAAAAAATGTACATCAGATGCATTTTGCCTCATTGCACTTACCTGCAAAATTACCTGCAGATATCATCCGTTTTGTTTTACTTGGATCCATACTTTATCCCAACTCCGTAGACATACCATTAATGTTACATCTATTTTCTGAAATGCTGGGAACTGTCAATATCGATAATGATAACAATTATAATGCCAAAATACTGAATTATTGTTTTCTTGCCAACAACAGCTAGGGAGCGGTTTCGATTTGTTTTGGATCTTATTGATGTTTTATAAACCTAGCTATATGTAAATTAAGATAACATCTATTGTCTAAGGCGTTGCAGGAAATTGTCCGAAATTGTCTAGACAACACTCGACAATTACTAGAATCTACCAATATTTAGTTACTTTTTTAAAATCTTTGAAGTCAGTGTTAGATGTAAGAATTAAACGAGGATGTGAAATAAGCAATGAATATTACATGTAACAAACATAAGAGAACCTTTAATAGAAAGCAGAATAATCAAAAGTGCAGGAGAACTAAAACATAAAATCATCAAATTTTATAAATGGAAAAATACAAAGATGTGTTGACTTGAAGTTTTATAAACCCAGCTATACGCAAATTAAGGTGATATCTATTGTCTAATCCGTTGCAGTAGATTGTCCGAAATTGACTGGATAACTATCGACAATTACGGGGAACTGTCAAAGTTTAGTTACACTTTTAAAATCTTTTAACTCAGTGTTAGATTGAAATAAAACAACACAGTTGGGAGGGTTTCACATTTATTGTTGAACACTGCAACATGTTTCGCCATACAGTTTAGTTTAGTTTAGTTTAGTTTATTTACAGTGGCTTCATCAGGCCTGATGTTGCAGTGTTCAACAATAAATGTGAAACCCTCCCAACTGTGTTGTTTTATTTCAATTTGTTATGGAGTTTCATCATGTATCCGCCTCGTCAATTCAATATCAGTGTTAGATGTAAGAATTAAACAAGGATGTGAAATAAGCAATGGATATTACATAGTTGTAACAAAAAGAGAACCTTTAATAGAAAGCAGAATAATAAAAAGTGCAGGAGAACAAAGACATAAAATCATCAATTTATTTATTTTGTTAGGAAGAAAGCTAAAGGATAATAAATAAATAATAATAAAATAAATATTAAATTTATATTAATGGTGACAATATAAAACTAGAAAAATATAGAAATGTATTTTTTTATTAAAAACTTTGTTTAAAATATGTGAGATAAACCGGTAGATGAATTTAAGGAAGTAAGTTGCAGACATTAAAAAATATATAATCCTATTAAAATCATAATCATCCAAAAGATTAAACTACCAAACAGAAAAAAACTAAATACAAAAAACCTAATTTGTTATAACCCTTAAAATTGCAAAGGTCTGTATGCAGATGGTACGGCGTGCGCTAATAGCCCGTGCATCAACCAGTCCTGACCACGCTGGAGGAGGAGCTGATCGATTCGATACTGACGTGGTTTTCGAAGTGGAGAATATCCATAAACCCCATCAAATTTCACCTCCTCGTCCTATTTCACCGTCCTTAGAATTAAAATTACTATAAATAATCGCACAATTTTACCGTCCCAATCCTCCAAATACCTTGGTATAACATTTGTACAAAACTAACTTTTAAAAATCACACCCAAAACTTTAAACACGACATTTTAAAATTCTAGCTTATTAAAATCAAGGAATTTCTAAAAAATAGCGATCCACATCTATAAGATGATTTGTCGCTTTCTTCTTAATTATCCTGCTATCCTATTCGAAGATCCTCAGTCTTAAAAAACCCGCAGGTATCAAAACGAGCAGTACTTCGTATCCTCACTAAAGTTCGACATCCTCTAAATCCTAATCGCTATCCACCCAATAACAATAATAATTACTTAACAGAAATAAACGTACGAAATATCTAATATCCTGAAAATTCACAAAAAATAAATATAACTATGAAAACTTTATCCAAATATGAATTCCATTGATAATTCTAAAGACACCCTTACATCACCACTCATCAGTTAGATTCACCTATGCATAAAGACATTAGATATCATAACCTTTAAACAACAGTGGAGAATTAGATTCGTTGGACATTAGTACGCACGAGGTTTGCAAGACAACTAAATCCAGGCTGAAGGACCGCGGGTCAAAGGCCGATGATAAGTTAAATGATGTTTGAAGCATACCAATATACACTTAAAACTAAAGTGTCTTTCATTAAGTGTTTTCTATCTACAAAGTATGTGTGAGATATCATCGAAATTTTTATTTGTTTGAAAGGCCTATAGATGCCATTATGTATAGAAATCAACATCGTGCAAATGTTTGCCGCGGCTCCGCTGGGTTGAACGCATCTGAAATGTCCAATTTTAAATGACTCTGGCGCATAAATCAGGCTGAATTTTTAGTTTATTTGCATAAACTTGCGACTTTAAGAAACCTCCACAAAAGAAAGTCAGACAATGCCCTCAAATCGCTCGTGCAGAATATCCAATGTGGCATGAGCTGTGTGGAATATAGCGCCGTTCTTTTGAAACCACATGTCGTATAGTGCTTGCCGGTGATGGCCTGGCCAATTTTGTTCTAAAGAAATATGGACCAAAGAAGCCGAAAATCCACACACCAAACGGTGACTTTTTCGGGATGCATTGGACGCTCTTGGATATCATGTGGATTGGTATCGTTCCAAATACGACAATGTTGTTTGTTGTCGTACCCATTCATTCGGAAATGTTTCTCATCACTGAAAATGATTTTTTGATGAAAATTAAGGTCAGTTTCGAATTGTTCCAGGGACCATTCAGCGAACACACGTCGTTGTTTGTGGGCGTTTACCTTCAGCTTCTGAGTTAGTTGAATTTTGTACAGGTCCATGTCCAAGTCAGGACGCAAAATTCGCCAAGTTGTGGTCTCAAAAGACCTAGTTCTTGTGAGCGAAGGCAAAATCGACTGCCTCGGATTCTCTTGCACACTCTCACGGACAGCGGTGATGTTTTCGGCAGATCTTGCGATTTATCATTGTACGGACATTGGTTTATTATTTACTGAACCAGTGGACTCAAATTTATCCATCACATTTCGAATAGTCTTCTTGGTAGCACGATTATGTAGAAAGTTAAATGAGAATTTTGCGGATTGTTACCTGAACAAAACACCCACTTTGAAATTTTATTATCATTTGCACGTGTTGTTAAATGCTATATCCGTCCATGGTGGTTTAACAAAACAAACTAAACAAATGACAGGTACAGCTTCAACAATATAGCCGCTTCAACTGTCAAAGTTCAAAAGTCTCTATTGGAAGAAACTTTATGTTTATTATTTTTGAATGAAAAAGTAAACTGATTTAATCGGAAATCAACTGCCAATAATATTTATATGTAATCTTAAACGAACGTTGAAAGCAGAATTTGAGGTTAGCTGATAGTTAACTAACTTTTACATTCAATGGATCGAAAAACCCGAGCAAAATGTTATGTACTATAAAGAAATAAGTTTTATACGCTTTTAATTAAGTATCTTAAGAGCAATTAGGCTAACAGGTACTATTAAATTAGATTTATATTCTGACATTTAAAGTAATCATTTTAAAATTATTGAATTGATCCTAAATGTGATAATATGACCTAAAATATTAAGTAATATATTATAGACAACTAAATAAATTAAGATGCAGGTGAAATACTGTCATACTTCACAGACTTGTAGGTAAGGTAGGTAATATTAGACAAAACTTATAAAACTTATACTTAACTTATAAAACCATCAATTATATTTTTTCTATAAACATAAAAATTTAGTAATTAATATAAAAGATTGAAGGATATGAATATTTGTATATCTTTATCTTTGAGTTTTGTGGATAAGGACTCGTCGCTCGGTTACTTATCACATAACTCAGCATTCTAGTAAAGTTTAAATTAATTTTTTAAGTTAGCCACTAAATTACTTATGATATTTCATTATGTAAATGATAATAAACTCTTTACATTATAATTAAGAAAAGATTTTACGTAGCTTTGTTAGAATAGAATCTATCTCGTATAAAAATCCAATTAAAATATTTTACCATTTACTCATGTATGTGAAAAATGTATAAATATCTGACAATACGTATCCGCCATGGATTCCATTTAAAAAAAGGTCACCGAACGTATTCACTATCGGTTTACGTTGAGCGCGCAGTGTGGCGACGCGTAAAATTAGATTTAAAAGTTGGGAATGACAAAGACCTGTCAGGTTACGATGACCTACTGGGTTCAAGTGGCTACGGTGAGAGGTGCGGTCGCTAAAGTGTAAATAAATTTAACAAGAGAAGTGAATTAAGCCGCCCCAGCCAGCAGGGCCGAAATCCAGCGGACTCTAAGTGTTGGTGGTCGACAATGAGGAGCGGCGCTTCTTTTTCAGCGGCTATTAAACTGGAAGTTTTTTAAGGAAACCGATGCAATCCCCCGAAAGTTCGGAGTGTAACGATGGGAGCGGAAACGGGGGCGGGCGAGCAGGTGACGGCGGGGCCGCTGCAAAGATAAACAGGAGAGATTGATAAAATGAAATAAGTGTTTAATTCCGATCGAGTCGAGGGCGAGAATCTAAAATGCAAATTCAGATTAGTGTGGATTGAATGAGAAGGCAGGGAAACAACGGGAGCAAGAGTAAGCACCTACATTACAAGCAAGCAAGTTTAAAGCTGTTGGACAAACATGGACACACCTAAATCTATAACCGGTTCTCTCTGGCCGGATTATCGGAAAACTGATGAAATTTAACTTGGTAGATGGTGGTGAATGGATGTTGCACAAGTAATAGAAGTGGAAGTGGCGATGGTTTGATGCGGTCATTCGGCAGCACCAGCACCAGATGCCTACATGACGGCTGATTGCTCCGCTAGGTGATGAATACGCGCCCCCAGCTCTTTTGTCAAGGCTGGAATGAGGAGCGATGACGCGGTGGAAATTGGATGTCACTTGGAGGTGTCACCGCAGTGTTTTTCCAGCCGCCGGCTACGGCTATACGATGAGAAGCAGACAAATCAGCCAGAAACAAATGAGAACGGTTGCCTGAAAGGCAGGGAATTGATGAAAGGTAGAGCTCGAGGTATCAACACAAACATCAGGATCGTGACGAAATGAATCCGCCGGAAATTAATCTACGTGCGACTCGTTTTTACCGTACATTATATTTTCACACTTTAATTTACCTACACACTCGCACCGAATTATTATTCCCCGGAGGAATGCCTCCTTGACGCATCTAGTACAAATGGATTGTTAACGACCAATGCAATCCTATTTACGTAACGAAGAGGACTCTATTAGTTATTTACTTTATGCACTCATGCAAATGCAATTAAAAATAGCGATTTAATGACGGTTACAATGGACGGGCCGACACTTTATATTAAGTAGCGCTGGCCGTAGACTCTAGTTGAGTCGCAAAAGTGTCATTCACCTTAGGGAGCAGAATTAATGATGCTTGGATGTGTTGAAGTATCACCTAAAGCGACGATGGCCAGCTCAGCTACACGCGAGAGGACCGGTGGGTCGGCGGGTGTACAAGAGTGCTAAGTAGTAGCGAGCATGCTTGAAAAACAATTATGATAGCTTGCAGCTAATCTCTAAAAGACGCACTCTCGTGAGAGATAAACTAGCAGTTACATCAAGCAATTTTTCACGAGCACCCAGTCCAAATACAATTTTGTCTTTATTTCAGTATAAGTTACTAATTGAAACATTAATTAATTATTTATATAGAATTCATAATAAATTAAGAATTTCATTGGATACTTTAACATACTCAAAATATCAACAGCTGATTAGTTTTAGTTATTAATTTTTTTGAATAGTAATTGATTATTTTAGTTTTATTTAATTATTTTGATTCGTGATACAACAATATAGTAATAAAACGATTTTAATACAATTTTGAACACTTTTTTTCTTAATGATAATAATGCATTATTTTGTCTTTGGGGCTTAATAATTTGACAACTCAAAGAGTGTATTTTGAATTTACAAATAAATATTTCACGTTTAGAAATCTGTAAAATATGAAAATCTTGTTATAAGAGCCTACTAAGGAAAATGCCAGAACATAAAATAGTAGTAATAACCGAGATATATTGTTTTGAAAAAATTGACACTTTTTACTTTTTTCAAAATATCTAGTTACCCTTGACTTTTTTAAAAACTTTGAATGTGGAATTTTATTCGTCTCGTAAATCTGCACTTCTTTTCCCATTTAACCGTTTTTCTATCTCTTATACAGGGTGCGGCAAAACAGACAGTGCAGTTTGGAACGCCCTGAACATCCCGTGTGGTGGGGGTACCTACCCGGGAGGGATCTCATTGTATCGGGGGGGTCGTGCCGTTTTTAGTCGTTACCATGGTTTGGTCTGGAGAACGCTCCCAAGAAATGTTAAACCGGATCCATGCGAGGTCAACTTTTTTCAGTAGTGACGAGGCCCACTTCCATCTCGGTGAGGGGTGAATAAACAAAATTTTCGATACTGGGCTGTAAATAACCCAAGGCAAATTTACGAGAGACCACTTCACTCCCCAAAAATCACCGTGTGGTGTGCGATTTCCAAATTTGGGGTGATTGGGCCTTATTTTTTTAAAGAGATGTTGGAATTTCTTTTTACCTCGTTTGGAAGAACTGATGGAGGAAGCAGATCTGGGAGACATCTGGTTTCAGCAGGACGGGGCTACGGCCCATAGTGCTCGAGTTCCAGTGACGAAACTGCGACAGGTGTTCCCTGGGCGCCTTGTTTCTCTGAGAGGTGATGTGGAGTGGCCCGCACGCTCCCCTGATCTGAGCATTTGCGACTTCTTCCTGTAGGGCTACCTGAAGGAAACGGTTTTTAGGCATCGACCTTGCACCTTGGAAGAACTCAGGGATCGAACTCGGGAGGAAATCGCGGCTACACCCATCGAGATTTGCCAAAATGCGGCCGAAAATTTCAGAAATCGCCTTCATCGATGTATCGCTGCTAAGGGTCATCATCTTTCTGATATCATCTTCAGGACATAATACATACAACGGCACGATGTACCCATTAAGATAAAATAAACCACATTTCTTTAAATTGCGCCGTTTATTTTTAATAACCCTTCAAAACTGCACTGTCTGTTTTGCCGCACCCTGTAGTTTCCGAGATCCCCATAGAGAACATCGAAAAAAACTCACCCTGTATATGAACCACAGAGTATCCGGAGCTCCTAGAGACGCTAAAGAGGAAAAATGTTTACAGAGATATTCAAAACTATTTCTATTACAAGCTGTCAAAAAACAACTTTAAAACTTTAACTTAACATTATTCTCGGAATTTTCATCATTTCTCCAAATTAAAGAAGAATAAGTCTATGGATTTTGAAACTTTTCACAGCATAGTCTTTGAAATAGAAAAACAAAAACGCTTATAAGATCTATTAAAAAAATACATAAAATACATACATAGGCAGAAAGACCTACGGTCAATAGGCCAGACGGTGACAGACTAACACTAATCATACTGTATATATGTTATTTTTGTAAATATGTGTTACTGTAATAAAGATGTTGTATATATATATATATATATTCATAAATAAATCGCATTAAAATTTTAAGCATAGACCTTAACCTCCGCCGTCAAGTTTTCATGTTCTTCCACTCGACCCATTATATTTGGCTGCTGGTGGTAATCATCGGGTGATGGTGGCCACTACGGCAATATTTTAGCCATTTCTGGTCTATTTAAGTCCTATTTTTGGAGACCGTTTTATGAAATATGCTCTGATTAACAGTTATTGTGGAGAAGCCAGTTTTATTGCATTTTCGGCGAGAATCTTTAAACTAAAGATGATTTTGAATAAAGTTCCAGTAAACATTAGATGTAGAGCTGATAATTAAAATACGAAGCACATGTGTTGTATCAAGACCTAGATCAAGTCACTAAACCTGACAATCTGAATGGTAAAATGAGGCAACAATTCTGGTTAGTTACCAAAATTATCGGCAATTTTGTATTCAATAATAAAAATAAACGATCGTTTTTTTTAATAAGATAAATGTTGATAGGTTACACATTATATCAGTTATAGTCAGAAAATCAGACAAAAACCAAGGTTTAGTCAGTAACCAAATTGACTACATTTTAATACTAATGAGTCGTACTAAGACTACAAATCAAATCACTTATTGAAACAAGCACTTAAGTAGTATTATAAGTTAATTTTCTACAACGAACCAAAGAACATTTTATGACTATACTCAGCAAAATATTTATTAATATCATCTAACCATTGAAGACGTTCCAAAGAATTGATAAGCATGAAATACCTAAGGACAACACCGTAATAGAATGTATATAAATGACAGAATAAAGAAACTAAAATAAAGCCATAATACCCCATATCACAAACATAAACCAAAAGTCAAAAGTAGGAAAACGTAAAGAAGTTTCGGACAGGAAAAACATTTAAATCTACAATAAATACATAATTTTTGGATTACATAAAATACTATA
This sequence comes from Ontholestes murinus, assembly GCA_963969525.1. Taxonomy (NCBI): domain Eukaryota; kingdom Metazoa; phylum Arthropoda; class Insecta; order Coleoptera; family Staphylinidae; genus Ontholestes; species Ontholestes murinus. Next base: position 37,302,587 of record OZ018397.1, read on the forward strand.
TATAATGGGTCGGCTCAGGCAGCACAAAAACAATCATTTCTAGGTCTGCATATAGACAGATAACGATATTAAGAGAGGAAATAATATTACAGCGCGAGAAAAATGTTCAATAGACAAATGTTGAAATAAAAATAATCTCTTCAATGTGCATAAGAAAATAGAAAGTATACAGAAGAACAAAAATCTGCCAGCGTATTTCTGGATGAAGACAGTAACCTATTCATAAGACTAAAGAAAAAACGAATAAGATGAAACGAGTATACACAAGGAACAAAATAAGTCTAGCAATTTTAGAAAACTTTTTAGAAAGCATGAAACTGGAATCATTTGGCCCCGATCAAATGCCAGCTGAACTAATGAACCTTATAGATGAGGAATATAACGATATTTTAAAAATTATTCAACACCTCAAAATTCTTGACATTACAAAAGTAAAATGATGCCGAATAATATTTAGACCAGAGAATCACTGCTCTAATGACACATCCCCGTCTAAAATATGTACACAATCATACCTATAAGAAACTATAGGCAATAGAGGTTTGTATAATGAATTAAACACGTTAAGACAAAGGTGTTTAGATATGAACAAAAAAGTGCTTGGCATATTTCAACAACCGAAACTCCTATATATGCCAAAGAAAAAAATATTGACTACGGAGGTGTTTAACATTACTTATACCAAAAGGTCATATCGGTTTCATATTTCTGTGGATTATTAAAGTTGTTATTTTTCAATCCTGGGGGTAAATTCAGTACAAGTAAAATTTGTTCTTATTCGTGGAAATTTTGAAAAACACATTGTTGAATTTAGCATTACAATCAGTCACACTGTTTGTAATGACTTGTAATCATTTATATTTGTTGTCTTTACTTTACGATAAAAGTAAGTAACCTAAGCTAATCTTATTAATTTTTTTATTCTAATCTTTAGTGCAAAAATTTTTAATGTAAAATATTGAAATTACCGTTGAAGGAACAATTTATAAGAAATCAAAACAAGTTAATTTCTTAGCAGACCAACTCTTCAAACCATTTTCAAAGATTATGTGGTCCAACAGGACACCCTGATTAAACGTATACGTGTAGAAAGTACTTAATAGAGCAAACATTTGATTAGAGAATGTGTGGTTCAAAATAAGGAAAAAAAAAATTACAAAGCTCTTTCAATTTTGTTGTAAAGATTAAAATCTTCACAAGATAGATACAGTGGATAACACCACTTGTAGACTGTGTGGTTTGGCAGAGAAAACAGCGAAACACATTTTATGTATGTAGCTCTGGGTACAACCAGACTAGCTCTAACTGGAGATAGCGCCAGAAGGATTGGGGCATGGTCTAATAGGAAGTTGATTGAGCTTACCAAGGAAATTAACTTCGTAGGAACATACTAGTAGTACGGTAGTAGTACAAAAGATTTAAGGTCACAGTGCTGCAAGGCTATATATAGTCAAACGTCCTCGTCTAATTGAATCCAAATATAACCTCTAACATCTAAGGTTGAAGCCAGAAGAGGCTTGAACAAAGAAGTTACAATATATCTTATTTATCATGAGTAAACACCTCTGAAGAAACATTTTTAGTGGAAAAAGAAGGAAAAATTAGTCTTCCATCTCGTTGCAATAAAGTTGTAGCCTCTTACTAGTTAAAATGTTTTCTATGTTATGCATTTTAAATTATAATAAATTTAATCGAATCCTTCAGATTCAGGCATTTATCTTGTCTATTTTGAGAGCAAAACATAGATTAGAATCGAGTAGTAGTTCATAATAAACACTAAACTATCGCACTTATTATGTTTTTGCTACTATATGTATATATATATTTCATAATTTTTTAGTGGTAGAAACATAGTAAGTACGTTAGTTTAGTGTTCACTAATACTTGAATTACATGTTTTGTGACTTTAATTTGCCATTGTCAAACAACAAGTAATTTAAAACAGTCAAAACAGGTATGTATATACAATGTTATTGTAAAGATGCTTTGATGATACACAAGGTCGGACTGATCGATAATTAGTACGTTTTCCGGATTTATTCTGGTTTTATGTATTGCCAGTGACTTGACTTAATCCATTTTTCGGTCAATTTTTGGAAATATCTAGAACTTAAAATGCATCTTCGCTAAAAGAATGCTTTTCATCTATGTCTATAAGATGTTTAGCAATTGTTGATTTTTCCGGTTGATTTCGAGACTAGTCTTGAAGCTGGTCGGAAATTCAAAACTAGACTCGAGGAACATTTGCGCTCCTTCTGGCGAAAATGTATTTTCAGTTCTACATATTTCCGAAAGAGCCCGAAAAATGGATTTACTCGAGTAAATGGAAATACAAAAAACCAAAATATATCACAAAAATATACTAATTATCGATCAGTTCGACCTTGGCAGAAAAATGTTCAAAACAATAGTAGGTATGATAACAGGACACTGCAACCTCAACAAACATATGAGCAAAATAGGCCTGGTGGAAGAAGCACCATGCAGATTCTGCCTAGAGGAAGAAGAGGACTCGTTCCATATCCTAGCAAGGATTAGGTGTCAAAAGCTGGGCACTACAAACCCAAGCGCGGAGACCTAGATCCAAGCCCCTCTGGCAGGGCTAATAGGACTAATTAAAGAGGTGAAGCTAGAGCTGGTCATCTGAGATAAACAGGGATACACAATAGATCTGAAAAGGTCGCGGTGGAACTGGCGCTGGTGCCACCCATATAACATTTATCTATCTAGGCAAACAAAGTAATAGTGTTTTATTTATTATGTAAAAGGTGCCATGTGCTGGACTATCTATCTGAAAATACTGTTAGTCACTGAAGCAGACAGAGTTCGTCGCAATAATTGAAGACATGAGAGACGTTAGTATCTTTTTGCAGAAAGAGTTAAATACATTCGAAAACAGGTGTTACAAATCGACAACTTTCGAAAAATCCTAATTTGCAGACAATATTACTTCATACGCAAGTGCTATATTAGAGGATGGATTGGAGTGTACCACATCGAAAGCCAGATCCACTAAATAAACAATGTGATCAAATTCTTGTGATTTCTATAAATCTACAAGAACATAAAAATAAAAGATATATATTTTTATTTTGTATTTGAGAATCTAGTACATTCTACCAGGAAGTGTATAATATATAATGACTGCACGATGTTAGTATATAAAGATTAATGTTTTGTCTAAAGTTATAACTCAGGGTAAGTTATTATTTAAAATTTAGATACTCAATTTATGTTTTAAATACCGTATTAAAGACATGGTTGATTTATTAAAAATGTCTTCTCCCTTCCTTTCCTCTTCTGGTCCGACTTAACAACTACCTTCTCCAATTTATTTTCTTCATGACATAGAATATCAGAAGATTTATTAACTTTTGACAACGTAGTCTTTGAATTAGATAAACAAAAACGCTTATTCGAATTCAAAGAAATATAAGTTGTATAAAATGTACTATGAGTAAGTAGCAATTATTGTAGGTAAAGAGACACATCCAGTTTTATTTGAATTTTCGACGAGAATCTTTAAACTAAAGATGATTTTGAATAAAGTTTATGTTTACTGGAACTTGAAAAATCATCTTTAATTTTAGGATTGTCGCCGAAAATGAAAGAAAAAATTGGATACAATTATACGGAGTTGACAAAAAAGTACGAAACAGATCTCATTAAACCTGTAGTGTAATGTATAATTATAGATGATCTGAATGGTAAAGTGGACCAATCATTTTGGCTAATTACCAGAATTATTGGCAAATTTGTGTTTAACAATAAAAATAAACGAAGGAACATATTGATCGAATTTTGTCAAAAAGGAGAAATGATGATAGCTAACACCTTATACTACATTCGCAAAATCAGACGAGAAATTAAGTTTAGTCAGAAACCAAAAAGACTATTTTTATCAGTAAAAGATTCAGAAATACTATCAAACTAGTGAAGGCGTTTCAAGGAATACAATCAAACAAAAATTTATCAAAACATTGATAGGCATGAAAATGCTCGAGGACTACACCATAACATAATGTATGTAAATGACAGAATAAAGAAACTAACATAAAGTCATACCCCATATCATAAACAAGGACAAAAAATTAAAAGTAGGAAGACATTAAAAACATGGATCGGCTCAGATAACATAGAAACAATAATTTTTAGGCCCGCATATATTAAAGAGAAAATAATAGACAATTGTTGAGAAATAGAGATTAAGATAATAAACTACAACTTGTTCAATATGCATTACGTAATTTAAAAAAAAAAGTACAGAAGAAAAGGAATCTGTCAACTTACCTCTGGACGATTGGAAAACTACTCATATGAAAAGAAAAAGGAACAAATCTAACAAGATGAAGCTCAAGAAACAAGTCTGGCAATATTAAATCGATATCTTAGGCATGCAACAAGAAACATAATTAGCTCATAGATGAGGAATACAACAAATTTATGAAAATTATTCAATAGCGTATATAAGGCACAATCTCAACATTCGTGACAACGCAAAATTATAGTTAGACTACAGAATCAATGCCTTATACTCTGGAAACCTGTCTTAAACCTGTACAAAATAACACCTATAGGAAACTGAAGCGCAATAGGAGTGGTTTTAATGATAAATTAATTTCATACGTTAGGACAAAGGTGTTTAAATATGAAGCAACATATATACTAATACTCGAAGCTTCTAGAGATTGAGTGCAGAGATATTTAACACAATTTCTGCTAAAAAGTGTTAAGTTTCTTTACAATTAATATTGGACTTCTCGTCCAACAATTATTAATTCAGCTATATCATCTTCCTCCAGTTCATCCTGGATCTAAACATGTGCACATGTAATACCTATTTCTACCATGATGTGCCTTTTGACACCTGAAGGATTTCATAACAGTGTATAATTATAAATCGTTTTACATATAAATATCAGCATCACATTAATTGTAATACGTTTTTGCTTGTTTGTCCACCAGGTTTCATTTTACTGTAGATTATTACAGCAGTTCTACATGATTTGCTTTCCAGTTCTGGTAGTGAATTAAATATAGGTAAATTAATTTTGTTCTTATTCGTGAAAATTTTGAAAAATGCAGGGTTGAGTAAGCAGTAAAGCTGATTGTAATACCTAAGTTAATATTATTTATTTTTTTATTTCGGACATTATTTCACGATGTCCCAAATTTCAAAAAAGAAAGAGTTGTTGCAGAAAATAAATAACATAAGTGAATAATGCTCTAAAATTTATATAAGCTAACCATCTGAAAGTAGAATTTAGAGAAGTTGAATTATTCAAAAGTAACCGCAAATTCGATAGCGATTATGAAAATTACTCGTCTAAGTACTAATCTTTATCTGTATCTTTATCTTTATTTAAGCTTTATCAAAACATGGTTATAATATAGATATTTAGAAAATTGATGAAAAAAAACATACATATAATTTTAACACCATGCTGACGGGCGGAGTTCACGTTTGTAGGTGTTCTTCCACTCAAACCCAAATGAAGAAGAAATAAGTTAAATGCAAGTAGAAACAAGTTAATCTCCTGACAGACTACCTCTTCATAGCATTTTCAAAGATGTATCTAGTCTAACTGGACTTTCCACATAAAAGTATAGGTGTAGATAACCATTAGTTTATAAAATATGTGGTATCGAAGCATTCTTTTGGCGAAAATGTATTCAGTTCTACATTATTCCGAAAAAGGCCAAAAATAGATTTACTTGACCACTTCCTCTTGTTTAGACTCCTTCAAGTAACAGTCAAAAATACCTTATCTAATTATTTTGTTCCCCAACAAGGTGTCCCGCAAGGTTCTCCCTTATCCCCACTCCTCTATAATATTTATGTACACCCCCTCTATCGCAACCCATCCGCCTATCCACTGCTTTACGCAGATGATACAGCGCTCATATAATAGATTTACTCGATTCACTGGGAATAAAGCCAGAATAAATCTGAAAACCCTTGTCTTCAAATCGGCTTTTCAATAAGCCTTTTGTATATACATGTTTTAACATTTTTATGCTAATATTTAGCATATATTAATCATTTTAAATAACTTAATGTCAAATAATGGCAAGTTAAAGTTGCCGAAACATAGTCATAAAAATTAAATCTAAAATAGGGGAAACTAGCCGATTCTAGAACTTCCTCTGACCTTGAGAGCCGCGAGGAGGTTAGCAGTAGAGAGGTAGAAACGGCTAGTTCAAGGTCAGAGAAGGATATTGTCCCTGACTTTCAAATGGTCTTTGGCTTTAAAAAACACCTGGAATATCTCTCAATTAATACCCGCCTTATTTTTTTTTTGTTGTATCCATTTATTTGCAATCCTCAAAAAAATGAATCCAGTGATGGTACGAAGACTGGTTAGAAGAGAGCCAGACAGCCTGCTAACTAAAGCGTTGGAATTTCTATATGTCCGGATATTGGAAAATAGGTTCCAAGTTAAGGAAACTGTGCTGCAGGGTCACATCCCAAAGCCATTGGGATTTATTATGGGCAACACAATAATGGGCTACCTTTCAGTTGTGGTATTCGATTGAAGCGATATATAGCGATATCCCTATTTTCCGAAAATTTTGGAAGGCTCTTGAATATTTCCTAGAGTCGGATATATATCGTAGTGATCGAGAAAACATTCTGAGTGGACAAAAATGGAAAGAGATATTGAGTGCATTTTAATGGACTAGCACGTTCAAAGTTTTTTTAGAACGAGGTACTCAAAAATTGTTTCAATAAATGGAAAAAAGGTACTATGACTTCTATTTTGCCATGCCACTGTTTCAGCTTGACGCTAAGGTTGTATTTCCGAGATTGTCTGGTCCGAATTTAGCATATTAATTATAATCTTATATTAATCATAAGCCGCTTTATATATATATATATATATATATATATATATATATATATATATATATATGTTGGTACGGATAGTTTCGCGAAGATTATTTTTGTACATTGTCAATGTTTGGCTTTAATCTTCGAATTTGCAAGTTTTGATGGTTCTAAAAAGAACCGATTTGCAACGTTTCGACCAAGTCGCATTGATCTTCTTCAGGCGGTGTTCGATGGGGAACTGCGATCGTGCTAAGTGGAACTGCGCTATTTATACCTGCGGTGTTGGCGGTTGACGTTTGGCGGCGCGTGTGCGGCTTCTTGTAATAGGGCCGGTCGGATTAACCGGGATTACGTTGGTGGTACCTGTGGGGATTGAAATCTGTGGAGCGGGTGAAGAGATATGTATTTTGTATAAAATGGATTTCCAAGTTGGGGGTAGTCGTTGGGCGTCGTCGCGTTTATTGAGATTATCGGTGTGTTTTTCTATTTCAATTGCCTCGCGGATAATCCTCTTCGTGAAATGGTCTAATGCTGCGATGGAGGTCGTGTGGTCGAAATTTATCTTGTGTCCGGTGGATTTGGAATGTTCGGCTAGAGATGAGGATGGTAGATCTTTTTCAACGGCTCTGATATGTTCGTCTCGCCGTACATTCATACGTCTGTTGGTTTGTCCGATATAAACTTTAAGGACACTCGGCACAGGGAATTTTGTATACTCCTTGATTTTCAAGGGGAATGATGTCTTTTGGGGAATTTAGGAATTGTCCAATTTTACGCGAAGTGGTAAAAATTGTTTTGATATTATGTCTTTTTAGTATTTTAGAGATTTTGTCTGTCGTACGGAAGAAATGTTATATTTTGTGATTCTTTGGACTCGTCGGTGTCTTTGGGGCTCGGTTTTTGTTTTAGTAAGAGAGTTACAGTACCTGGGGAGAAACCGTTTTGGACAAGAGCTGTCTCGAGGGTGGCTAGTTCATTGTTTAGATTGGACTTGTCTGTTAGTCGGAGAGAGCGAGTTAGGAGAGTTTTTGCCACTGAACGGAGTTGGGCAGGATGATGGTGAGAGGCGAGATATCTGTTTGTATGAGTGTCTTTTCTATATACGGTGTGGCCGAGAGTTCCGTCGGAATTTTTATAGATAAGTATGTCGAGGAAAGGCAATTGGTTGTTTTGTTCTAGTTCCATTGTGAATTTAATTTTGGGATGAATATTATTTAAGTGCTCGAGGAAATTATTGAGCTTGTCTTTACCATGGGGCCAAATGACAAAAGTGTCATCAACATACCGTAGCCATAAGGATGGAGTATAAAGGGCAGAATCTAGTGCAATGTTTTCGAAATCCTC